>OU343117.1:10145000-11395000 GCA_910594885.2 Bibio marci | reverse complement strand
TTTTATTTTAATGACTTTTGTGCATTTTATAATTGTTTTTTCCAATACAATATATATATTTCCTTTGCGTTCCTTTGCGTATGAAATCAATTTGAAAATTTATCAACATATTTTATTTCGAAAATTATGATAGGGGATTTTATGCCGTTACCCACGCATTGGTTCATTGGGTACATACATAACTTAAAAATTTAAACATCAATAATTTAATTGTTTTTTACTTTAATTTTTATATTTACAAAATAAATTACTAATTTTAAAATTTTTCCTATTTTTCAGGTAAGTGGTGAATCCATTATAATTTCATGTTTTTAATAGTAATTAGAAATTGCAAAATTTTTGGGGTATGTCAATTTTATATTTTAATGATGTTAAAATTATATGTACTTTTATTTATTTATTTATTTAAGTAACATTAAATTATCATGTATTTGGTACAATTCTGAAAGGATCATTCAACTGAAGATTTTTTAATGCAAATTTAAAAAATCTTCTCTGAATTGATTCTAGTGCTGGACAAATAATGTATTTAATATTGAAAAACCGTAGTTTTATAGTAATCAATGCCTCAAATAATAATTTAGTTATTGCCGAGAGCTTAGTAATGGGGGGACAGTAGTTAGTGACGATATCCCTAGTCCACTCAAATTTGAATATGCTCAACCAATTCGTATTTTAAATCCTTGAATTTAGTCATGGTCAAAACAATTTTGGTGAACTGATACAATGATATTTTGATGGAAAAATATTTTTTGTGTGTTGTAAACCGGGTTTTTTCTTACGGATTTTTGCCTCCAATTGATCCTCAAAGGTTACAATAATATTCTGAGTTGATTGTTTTACCTTTTCTCTGAAGATAATCGATTAATAAAATTACTTTTTCATCCCAAAAAAACTGATGACATAACATTTTCTGCCGTTAGTTCAAGTTTAGTCTGCGTTTCTTTGCAGATTAATTTGCATCCAGATTTAGTCCACTGTAAACTTTCTTGTTACAATTTAGGATCATGGTGGTAAAGTCTCAAGTCTCATCCATAGTTATAATCTTCTTAAGTTTTAATCTTCTTAAAACGATCCAAATACCGCTGATAAAAAATTTGTTCACGATGGAGTTTTTGTTGAATTATTAAGTCGTTACTCGTTCATCTGAGATGCCTATAGCATCAGCAACTTCACGCGTAGTCAAACTTGGATCATCACAAACAATTTCATGTATTTTTTCAATATTTTCTGATGTTGATACAGTTTTTTTTAAAGTCCCAGGCGTGGTTCATCTTCAAGGCTTGTACGTCCATACGTGTAAATTCAACAAACCCAATTTTTACTGTTGCATATGAGCATGGAGCACTTTCACCCAGCCATTATTTACCATATCGTTATGAATTTCTTGTCCGGCTAAACCTGTTTTTTGATAAATATTCAATGAGTGCTCAATTTTAAAATTTTTCCTGACACGTCAATTTAAAATGGCTTGTCAACAAGAAATGAATTGACAGATCAAATTGCGGTATTCAAATGACGATGATGGAATATTCCAATACACTTATTTATTTGCCAGTATTTACGTCATCTATTTGTACGGCTAGAAACTGTTCATACAATCAAATATGAAAATATTAACATTAAAGTAATAAATATTATAATTAAATCGGTGCGATCATTATTATCATAGTCATAGAAAATTGATAGTTTTCTTAATATGGTAGGAATATGGTCCACTATATCTTACTATGAATTACTTAAAAATTCCTGAATCCCCTATCACAGATGATGCAACGACAACTATAACGCGTTTGAAGCAAGCATTGATGCAAAATCGACCAGAATGGACAGAATAAATTAAGTTTTCAACTTGAAAACGCAAATACATACTAAAAATGTCGTTAAAAGTTATTTGTACCCGATGTATTCACCAATCGATCGCTTCAAAACACAACCAATTATTCACACACAGTGCCTGAAAGATCGGCAAAGTTTGCGTCTTCTAATTTAACATACTTTGAATAATGCGTACCACTTTTTTGAACTTGATATGTAAATTTAACCAAATAAAAAAAACGGAACTTACTTTTGTATATATCCAAAAATTACATAAAAAACATACAAATACATAATTTATTTATGAGAAAAACATAATTCTTAAATTGGTAAAAATGTTCAGATGATTTTTTTTTTCTTATATTTTATGTATTTTATTATTGTAATAATAATATTTTGTTTGACTAAAAGCATGTGGTGCGATAACACACATTAATAAATATCCTAATGGTATTTTATTTTTCATTTGGACCAAATTGGGGATAGAGAGTTGGGTGGAATGGGGTGGGGCGGTGGATAGGTGGGATGCTAAAAAAAAAGTATTGGTTAAATGATGGAATATTTCCGATATAAACGCGTTATTGAAAGTATTGACGGTATAATTCACATAAAAAAAAAATATATTTTATTCATTTTCTTGTTTTTATTATTTAAGTATTTCTGGTCGGTTTGAAAAAAAAAATTCGAAGACATCACAAATCAGTAACACAAATTATAGCATTAAATTCGGAGACATTATACCATTTTAATACTTATATAAAATATACCCAAGTAGAACTCTATAAACCATTTAGTTCTTGCCGATATAAAATGACTGACAGAGCGTTGTGGCGGCAACCTGACTTTTGGCTGAATTTTAGAATCTATTTTTTATCTGAAATGTATGGAAATTTATTTTGTCGGCAGGAAAGTTTTAGCAGCTTGAATTTCAAATATTTCGGCTAACATAGTTACATTGGTGATATTTTGTTGATGGCAACCTATGACTATGACTGACTAAGCTAAATGACGGCTAAGAACTATATGCATAGCGATGACTAAATAGCTGAAAATTGATTGATTTTTGTGCAACCGCAACCACAACTAAAGTTAATTTTATAACGTTGTCGCCGAAACAAAAAACAGGCCGCTATTTGACTGAACCGGCTTTGTTACAAACATTTTATATGAGTGGGTAAATTGCTGTCGGAACTAAAATGCTGAACAAATTGGGCTGTGACAGAGTTGCTACATTTTAAATTCAGCTTTCATTTCTACTTGGGTAATGTCTCTACAATAATTTCGTTCGTATGTCCTTTACGTGTGTAATAAATATATTAATATAAACGTTATTTTATATTTTTATCCTATACACACAGTTTATATATTACATACTTGCAGGAAAGAGAACTAGTTCTACTGCTAGTCGTACAACTAGTTACAAAGTAAATAGTACTGCGGTTCCATGCTAAACCCCATTTACATGTTGCCAACTGTTTCTTTTTTAACATTGAGATGTCCTACGAAACGACAATTGTCTCCTCTTCTGCATTACTTTTCAACTATAGTTGAAGAACTAGTTAATTTGGAACCAAAATTACTGAACTACTTCAAATGTAAACACTTAAGCGCTAGTACTAGTTCCTCTGTAACTGGTTAATTTTAATTTGAAATAGATTATGTATTCGTTCACCAGTACCAGGATTTTAATATTATGTTTTTAAGACAAAATAATAATTTGTATCATATTTAAAAAATATTTATTAAATTATTGCAACTGGTGCTTCTGTTATATAGTTTATCACCTTTTTCTTAAATTACATCCGGTGCATTTTAATTTTACGTGCTACATCTCTAAGTTTTCCTTGCGTAAAATAAAAAGCAATTCTTCGAAACATTTACGGGATGGTTTATTCCTAATATACCAATCGATTAAATTTCTCTTCAAAAAAGATATTTTAGTTATAGCGATTCGGTTTTCCAAAATATCCGCATATTGTTGGAACAATCTTCGGCCACACAAAGTTTTCGTCGGATGCAATGTGAATATCTTCTTCTTCTCCTGCACTAAAATTGTTGAATATTTTGGATGGTAATTTACTTCTTTTTCACTTCACAATCAGACAATACGTGTTTTTAATATGAAATTCACTATTCACTATTTGGTAAAAATAAAATCAAAACAGTGTGTCTAAAAACAGCAAATATATTTCTTTAATATTAATATAACCGGACCAAAATGTCATTTCGTCATATTTTTGTATTATTGCATATTTAAAATGATTCCTATCTGCATTACTTTAGTATAATAGTTCTCTGTAACTAGTTCTTTTTACACTTTGTTGAAGCACTAGTTTTTTTGTACGGAACTAGTTTCAAAATTTACTGCAGGGATATTACAAAGTATAAGTAAAACATTTAAACAGAGGTACTAGCATTTTATATATTGTAACTAAATATAATAGTACAACATAAAACGTTTCTCATACCATTTCAATGTTTTTTTTCTCTGTTGACAGCAAAAAATAAATAAATTAAAATGATTTATTTGCCTTAGCTATAGCGACTAGCGACACACACACACACGAAATATATATATGAAAATACTTTATGTTAGAGAGACGTCGGATATAAAATAAAAATGAAATAAAATTATTATAGCGTCGTTGTTATACCCCAAATATAAAACTATATTTTATATACACAAATATAACAATTTACTGACATTGAATATGATATACACCCTATGGTTTGACTTGGACTATATATTATTTAATACTTCTTATAGAACATGAACTACAATATTGTTATATCTGTACTATTCCATTTTATATGGGGAAAAAAAAACAAGAAATACATAAAAATTGAACATGAATTTCATATCTTGACCTGATAATATGGAAAAGGCTATAAATATATATATAAATTCCAATACATATCAGGCGGCATAAAGAACAAGAACAAGCCCGGGGTGTCCGTTTAAAGATGGAAAAGCCATCTAGATTGTCAAAAACTTGTAAATTATTGGCTACGTTTCCCCATTGGGCTATCCTCATATTAACCATTACGTACGTACGTGTGTGTGTGTGTGTGTGTATCAAATGTATAAGATATCTAACTTTTTCTTTTCATTTTAAGATTTATATTTTGGTTTTGAAAATAAAAAATATATTGTGTATAAATGTGTGCACGCAAAATTATACAGTATGCCATTTTTATTGGCATACTTATTTCAAAATATTATACCCATCCAAAAGCGAAAAATCATTGAGAATAATCAAATAAAAACGGAAACTTTATATGTAAATGGGGTATGAGATCACAGAGTTCAAGGTAAAATATTGTTCAATCGAATATTATTATACTTACTTACTTACCCAATGGCGTTACAACCCGGGTGCGGTTTTAGCCTTCTCCAACACGCTTTTTCAACCTGACCAACCCGCAGTCAATGTCTTCCAATCCCGAATTTTAACGATCTTTATATCACACAGTTTACTGCATCTAACCATCTCGCCTTAGGTCTTCCGGCTCTCCTTCAACCTTCTGGTTTACTATGTGCTTCCAAGCCATCTCAATCTATTGATTTTGATTGTTTTGACAATATTTGCAGTTGACCGCGTACAACTTGTCTAATTCAAAATTGTATCTTCGCATGTTTTTTTGCTATGACGATTAATAAATATTATTATATTATTTTGATTGAACCATTTGTGATGATATTTTATTCGAATTACGAATAAATTCCCCGCATATGTTACAATCTTGAGAATTATAAAGTGGCCTCTTTTAACACCAAATAATATCTTACACATACGAAATATTAGGTCCTTGCATTAATAATGTCGATTTTTTGGCTTGAAAATGGCATTTATTTGTATAACAAAATGATTGAGTACATCAACCAATATATTGCCCATTGTTAGCTATGACTTCCTCCCATCTTTTGGGAAGTTTGTTGATTCCTCGTTTGAAGAACTCCACATCTTTTGTCCAAATCCATTCATCGACCCATTTTCGCACTTCTTCAGCATTTCGAAAGCGTACATCTGTCAGGCTGACCTGCATTGATCGGAACAAATGGTAATCAGAAGGAGCAAGGTCTGGAGAGTACGTGGGGTGATCAAGATGATCCCAACCGAGCCTCTTAATTTTTTCCTTATCGATGTTTGCACGATGTGGTGTGGCATTGTCATCGTGAAATAAAACTTTATGGTGTTTTCGAGCTATCAATGGTCGTTTTTCGTTCAATTTTTTTGCCAATTTGCCCAGTTGTCGTCGGTAGCGATCAGCTGTAACCGTTTCATTTGGTTTTAACAGCTCGTTATACACCACACCTTTCTGATCCCACCAAATGAACAGCATTACCTTCTGGCAATGAATATCGCGTTTTGATTGTGAAGTTGAAGCGTGTAAACCACCGTTCACAAGTTTTTTGATTTGGAGTATGTTCACCGTAAGCTTCTACCAACAATCGATAACTATCAGCAGCGGTTTTCTTCAAATTAAAAGAAAGTTACTAAAATTCCCCGCAAAACAACTTTTTCAGGCACATAATTCGACATGTTCGAAGCAAAAAAAAACTTTGTTGTTTACACTTCAACGAAATGACATATACTGAAATTTATAGAGTGTGTTCCGATGCACACAACGCCAGTTACGCCAACTGTTATCAAATCGACATTATTAATGCAAGGTCCTAATACATTCACTAGATAATACTTCTAAATTGTAGTCAGGGAAAGGGACATTGTTTTAAACTAAATACTACACCAGGTTTTTGTAAATGAAATTGCAATTTGCACTTAGAAGGCTGTAGATAGGTAAAGTTATTATAAAAATCACCAGATCAATAATAACCAGCACCATGGTTACTGCAAAACCATATCGATTTGGATGGAGAATAGAATGTTCTGTGTTGCGGTGCGGAATCAGAAAGGTATTTTATTTTTTTTTTTTAAGTAATATATTGCTCCAAGTGGAGCTTTATGTGTCATCTAACAATAAACCTTTGCATTGCAATCAAGTTGGTAAATTACTCCGCCGCATGGAAGTAAATAACAATTTACCAATAATTGTACTGCAATTAACGAAAGATAGATGTTTTCATAATTCTATTATTTTTATATGGGTGATTGAGCCCATATAGTGATGTGTGTGTGTGTGTGTGTGTGTGCAGACATTGATAATCTTTGAGTAGCGTCCAAAACACCCACTTTTTCAAAGATATCCGTTTTTCTTTTTATTTCGTAAACGAACAAAAATGCAGTCGCAAAATTTCAGTATTAAAATACCAGGTATAGGAGTATGAAGTGAGCCGCTGCCAATAAATGGCTGTACTTATATTAGTAATTGTGAAAGAGCCTTAATGCGATGTTTTTTTTATTGTTTTGACATCTGTCAACAACATTCAGTGTGGTAAATTGCATTTGTAATACAACAACTTAAAATTTTATCGTGTTAAAAATGAATAATTTTGTGCCTTCAACAAACGATTTGCGGGTATCATTAGTTTTTTGTTATCATTTAAAGAAAAACGCAGCTGAATCTCAACGAATGCTTGTAGAAGCTTTTGGTGATCATGCTCTATCATTAGCAATATGCAAAAGATGGTTTCAACAATTTAGAGACAAATGAAGAACGTGGAAGACCACCAAAAAAGTTTGAAGACAGTGAATTACAAGCATTGTTGGACGAAGATGATACACAAACTCAAAAACAACTTGCAGAAGCCTTAAATGTAGATTAAAAAACAATTTGTAATCGTTTAAATGCAATGGGAAAGATTCAAAAATGTGGAAAATGGGTTCCACATGAATTGACTGAAAGGCAACAAGAAAATCGAAAAACCATTTGTGAATTGCACCTACAACAATACAAAAGGAAGTCTTTTTTGCATCGAATCGTGACTGGTGATGAAAATTGGATATATTTTGAGAATCCTAAACGTAAAAAATCAGGTAAAGCAGCAACATCGACTGCAAAACCAAAACGATTCGGTAAGAAGAGAATGCTTTGTGTTTGATGGGATCAGGAAGGTGTGGTGTATCATGAACTTCTGAAACCTGGTGAAACTGTTAATACGGTTCGCTACCAACAACAAATAATCGATTTGAACCATGCATTATTAGATAACCGACCAGAATGGACAGAAAGAAAGAAAAAATCTGTTAAGGTAATTTTGCAACATGATAATGCACCAGCAAACAAAGCAAAACCAGTTCAGGATACGATAAAGTCGCTTGGATGGGAGCTGTTACCACACCCGCCTTATTCACCGGACTTGGTTCCTTCGGACTACCATTTGTTTTCAACGATGGGACATGCTTTGAAAGAACAGCACTTCAAAACATCTGAAGAAGTTGAAAAATGGCTATCTGAATGGTTTTCGTCCAAAGCAACACAATTTTTTCGACGTGGTATACGAAAATTGCCTGAAAGGTGGTTAAAATGTGTAGAAAGCGATGGAAGTTATTTTAAATAAAATATTTTTGAGTTTTCTATTCTATATAATGTGTTTTTCTTCCGTTAAAAAAGGCTCATTTCATACTCCTATACCTGGTAAGTACCGAAAAATTTCCCATGAAAAATAGTGGGTATTGAACCCATTATATTTTATGATTAAAAATATATATTTCGGCGTTATACCACTGCGTTATTGAGTGTTTTTATGACTTAATAAAATCTGTTGGAATTTTGTTATTATTACTGATTGCAAACGATTAATTTGAATATTGATTTTATCGAAAAATGACAGAGTAATGTAAATTTGTGCCATGACAACGCACCGTCAAATCAAATCCGGATACATTCAAATGTGGCACTTTGTTACCCCAGTCACCATATTCACAAGACTTGACTCTTTCCCATTACCACTGGTTTTTTCATCGATGGGACACACGTAACGGAAAAGCACACTTCATAACATCTATTGAATTGGGGAAAATTTGGTTTTTTCCAAATGGTTTTCATTAAATTAGGATGGCATCCGCATCTATAATTTGACAAAAACAATGCCAACACTGTGCACATAGCTACAGCATTAGTAATTATTTTGAATAAAAAATGTTGAATCATTGTTTACGTTTTAAGTAAACGTTTTTAATACATACAGTTTCATATGCAATCACCGCAGATATTTCGTTAACCTGTTGTGCATTAATCACGAGTCTGACTCGTGTAAACTTATTTTGACTTTGTAAATCAATCACGAGTCTGACTCGTGTAAACTTATTTTTACTTTGTAAATCAATCACGAGTCTGACTCGTGTAAACTTATTTTTACTTTGTAAATCAATCACGAGTCTGACTCGTGTAAACTTATTTTTACTTTGTGAAAGTATCACGAGTACTACTCGTATAAATATAAATTTACTTTGTGATAACTTTACAATTTATTCAAACAATTAAAACTACAAGGGGTTAAAAAAAAAACTACCTGTTTACAATTTAAAAACAAAAGAACCTCGCAACACATTGCCTCGTTCCATTCTACTTGAAATTTTAACAAAAATTATTAATTATATTCTTATAAGATTATAACGATTATAGTGTTTTTTATCTCTTTACATAAACACGCACGCTGTGGTCCTCTACAGATATACAGATATATACAATGCCACCCCAAACCAATAAAAATCGAAGACAAATTTATTAAATTCTCGGTAAAAATAATCGATCATTAAATTCAATAATTAACAAACATTTTACAAAAATATTCTCGTATTTAATAAAATATAAATTTTATAATAATTTGTACTTGTATTATTGATGTTAACAAAAATTATAAATTTACAACCACAAGTCGTCCCGTCCCGTTCGCATACAAAAACCAAACTTTTGTTATAAACTAATTGTTTTCGATGGTTTATATTTATATTTATGTGTTGTATACTTTCACCTCAAAGTGCTGAGTGAAAAAATAATAATAATTATTATAATAACAACAACAACAATGGTCTATAATACAAAAATTTACATATTACATACTTACACCGCACACATACATAGTATGGGAACGGAAAAAAAAACCACTTTACAAATGAGTGCATAAATTTTTTTTTAATTAAATTTCGTAATTTTTTAATGGTAATGGATGGAAAACATTAAAGGCAAATTATGGCTTCCATAAACATCTTTTTAGTTATTTTTTTTTCTATTATAGATTATATTACACAATGCAATGAATGAATGAATGTATTTGCCCATTATTTTTGTATATGTGTACATTAAAATCTATGGGTTGTGTGCTATATCCTTAAATATATGGATAGAGACAAGGACAAGGCATATGAAAGGACCCGGTATCCATAAATATATTTTTTCTTATATTATTATTTTTATGTTTCTTTATTGGGAATTCACCGCTTACAGTGGATACAATATTTATTTATACATATACATTGAGAGTATACACGGAAATATAGAACTTTCCTTAAAAGCCACACCATTTTCAATTTTTGTACATTTTCATAAACATATACACAAAGTCTGTATAGTATCGTATACGTATCCGTACCGTTGAAATGATTCTGATGAATCGAATCGTATGAGAGATTTATGATCGACATGGGAATGAATGTGTTTGTGTGTGTTGTATACATTTCTTATACAATTTCTTATAATATACATTTCTTTTTATGATGATTCAGGTGGCACCGGGGTTATGGGTGTTGTGAAAATATATGTACACATAGGCCTCCGATAGCACTAAATTTTCTATAACGTTTTGTTTTACTTTACGGTATCAATTTAAAAATTTTTCACATTTCAGTTATTATTTATGGAATTTTTTTTAGAAATTTTGTATTTTAATCTTTTGGTAAATCGTATTTAAAAATATGCGTAAGTAAGTTCCGATTTTCTAATAAATCGCATAACTCTTCTGACAGCATGTGCAGAAAGAATATGTTAAAATATGGTCTATTGAAAACTCTCTATTTTTAAAAACTTCAAAACGTACTATATATAAAGGTTGCGTGAATAGTTTCTAAATTTTTTCCCAGCCATTTGAAGTTGACGGGTCAGTAATTTTTTTTAACATAAAAAAATTTATGTGATTGAATATTTTATTTAAAAAAAGTTGGTAAATGGTAAATAATGGCTGGGTGAAAGTGATCCATGCTCATAGGCAACAGTAAAAAATTGCGTTGCTGAATTTAAACGTGTGGTCGTACAAACCTTGAAGACGAATCACGCGAGGGGACATCTTCAAAAACTCTGCATCAACATCAGAAAATATTGAAAAAACACATCATGAAATTGTTCGTGAAAATCCAAATTTGACTACGCATGAAATTACTGATACTATAAAGGCATTTCAGATGAAGGAGTACGTCATATTTTACATGAAGAATTACAATTGCGAAAAAGTTGTTTGGAAAAGTGTTGTGCCGCACGCACACGTTAACAATTCAACAAAAATCAATTGAAAAGAAATTTTTCATCAGCGGTATTTGGAGCGATTTAAGAAGATTAAAAACCAAATTTGTGCATCGTTTTATAACTATGGATGAGACTTGAGACTCTACCATCGTGATCCTTGAATTGAAACAAGAACGTTTACAGTTGACTAAAGCTGAATGTTCGGCTTCAAAGAAACGCATGAACGAACGACCAAAAAGATTATGGCATCAATTTCCTGGGATACAAAATGAATTTTATTGATCGATTGATCTTCAGAAAATATGTAAAACAATCAACTCAGAATATTATTGTAACCTTTGAGGAACAATTGGAGGCAAAAATGCGTAAGAAAATACTCGGCTTGCAACACAACAATATCATTTTTCATCAAGACATCATTGCATCAGTTCACCAGAATTCACCAAGGATTTAAAGTACGAATTGCTTGATCATTCACCGTATTCACCACAAGAGTTGACTCCCAGCAGCGACTACTGCCTCTTCCAAAATCTCAAACAATTTTATCCGAGGAAAATATTTTTCGTCGAATGAAGAGGCCATGGCAGCCATAGCAGACGGATATTTTGTAGAGCTTCCGGAATCGTTCTTCAGTCAGTAGCATGGAATAATATTATTGGAGTAGGCACTGCAGGAAATGTATTATTGAACTGTCTGGAGATTGTATTGAAAAAAAAAAAACACTATCTCAACCCAAAAATAACATTCTTTTCATTTCTAGGCTAAAAACTATATTCACGCAACCTTGTAACATTTGATTGAAGTGTGAACAAGCTATTTTTGTATTCCCAAGAATATATGGAAGTTAATGTATAACAAATTAACGACATTTGCCGGAACCATTATTATTTTGTTTTCGTATTTAAAAAAATACGTTCCTAAAATGGAAACTGGAGATAAAAAATGTATTTATACTATGAGAATGCTCATGCGTAAAATATTTGGGCACAGCCTAGTCGAAGCTGGTCCATCACAGCCAATGTTGATAAGGTTATTCGTGGTGAAATCAAAAAGGTTTTGTGTAATATGAATTGCTGAAAAGCTTTTGAAACTATCACTCTTCAAGCGTCTATTTGACTTACAGATAACCCTTCAAGAATCACGAATCAGATCTTATGAAAGTACAGATTCTGACATCTAATATGGAGTATATTTTGAATAATGTACCACTTTTTCATACTTGCTAATTAATGATGTGTCATTTTAACCAAAAAAAATGGAACTTACTTTTGCATAAATCCAATAGATTTAATATAGCCATTAAAATTCGTCAATATTGGCATCGTACTTTCGAAGACTTTTTTTCTGGTCATTTGTCTCATATACGGCACTTCGTCATATGCAAAGGAATTCGATTGATCATTTTTCTTTCAAAGAATGGTTTTAAGTTATTGACGTGCAGAGCACTTCATGTGAAATTGGGATGTTAGATAAGAATTTTTATTATCCGTGAGCCAGAGGTGACAAGGAGCACGGGCTATTTCTGAGATATTCTACGAATGTTTTTGTTTAATTATGTGCGGTGTCATATCCGTATATGAACTATTGTATTGGATGAATATTCGAATGATGTTCCAATAAATGAGAATGAGAATATTTCAAGGATATTGTTCTTGGTTCTTGCCATATGTGGCGGCATCTCATATCGAATTGAATAACAATTATAATAATTTTAATGTTCCAACGGTCAGCCGATCATTGCAGGATATTCAAAGGACGCATTTATTTTAGTTAAATATATCACAACTGAAATAGAATTGGATAGAATTGGATAAGGTATTCAAACGATCATGTTTTAAACCCTTCCAACACATTTCTAGAATATTTTTACTTCAGTTACATTGATGCGATTTGGATAAGGGTTTGATTAATATGAGATATTTTGGAAGTATTAAAATGTCTACCTCATAATAAAAGAAAATTAGATGAATGATCAATGATAATCTTCAATCCATCGATGGATATTCTTAAAAATCAAAATTATTGTGGAACTCGTTTAGTGTATTATTGTCAATAATTATCTACTAGTGTTATCGCATAACATACGAATTTTTACTTTACTTTAATGTCGGAATGAAAATAAAACAATAACTAAGTAATTATAGAAGACAAACCATTCTACAACAATTGATTGTGAGAAGGACAAAGTTTAGTAAAAAAAAATTAAACATAGTCCAACTCCTTAATATCATGTGAGTGGTCGCGTGACACTAATGTTGCGATCGGGGATAATACAATTTCTCATAAAATTCTCTTTAACATATAGGGTACCACATGCCGTTAATTCAAAAGTATTCTCGAAATATTCTATATAGATCCTTAGAGCAATGCGAATCCTTATTATCCATTTTCCTTATATGAGCTGTGTCATATATAGGACACTAATAAAAAAAATATCTTTTGAAATGTTCTGATGCTTAGAACCTTATGAACATCATGTTGATTCCCATAATCGAATTCAAATTAGACTTCATATGTAAATAATGCAAAAATATCCTTGAAATAGAAACATCAACATCATTTGAATCCGTATCCATTTCTCTGTCATATAAGGTGTTTTTTATATATGCAGCTAAAGAAAGAATATTTATGAAGAATTCAGAAAAAGCTCTGATCTGTGGAAGATATAAAAGCAGAGAAATATTCAAAGAACTTTAATTCCAGTATTAAGAAAACACATTTCTGACTCTTTTTTCTTTAACTGATTAAATCATTGAAATAATAATTCCATAAATATGGAAAATATTTGTGTTGCTTTATTCCTCATTAAATGAACTTGATGAATTCACATTGGATGCGATGAATAGTACATGGTATGAGTAATACATGGTGGTATGAGTAATATGATAAGAGTAATACATGGTGGCCTATTATTATTGGTTCAGTCGTTTATGTTTAGTAGACAAAATTATTGCGGTGTTTATAAGTGTGAAACTTGTGAAACGATTTTCGTGAAATAACTTAAACGTAACGTACACGGTGCTACATAAGACCTGCCTGTATATAAAATAAAATAGTAGAATATATGTATTTTCAAAAAGTAACTTTCCTTTTGTGTTATCTTAACGTTTTTTTTTTGCGTTACATAAACGCGTATTAAATTATACATACGTTGGTATTTTAGTGTATGGTAAGACTATTATAATAGTAAAGTCTATAACCAAATATACAATATATTTTCGTATATTCTTCACATACAACAACAATAATAATAATAATAATAATAATAATGTACGAGTATTATATAATGGATATTCTGAAAGAAGGTTAGTTGAATAAAAATATTTTCTTTGTTCGATTTCAAGGAAAATATCAGGTGAAAACACTTTGACTTTTCTTATATTTAGGTTGGTGTTCTTTTATTTATTTATTTAATGTTGTTACTTTTTTTTTTAAAAAATAAGCTAAATTCCACACACAAACACACACAAATACAAAATTGTGTATCAAAAATATAGCCGAAAAAAATATTTATTTAATGTGAATGAATGCGAATAGTCATGAATTTGATATATGTACCCCGTATTCCTATACTATGTACAAACAAAATATATATTATGATGATGCTGATGAATACGGTCTTTTGGGTCATTTTTGATTTAAACGCCACAATATATTTTATATTCTTTGTGATATTAATATATAATTCATAAAAATATGTAATGCGAAAAAATGGTGTTAATCTATTGCTTTGTCGAACTGTATTTGTATTTATAAACGCAATATGATTTATGGTTTGGTGTCCACAGTGTGTTGAGGGTGAGTTAACATTTCATGACAATTTTATATGAATAGTGTTAAATTTTGTGGAAAAAATTCGAAGATGACAATATCACAAGACAAATACACACACACCAAAATAAGCCTGTTATTGGTGGTTAGAATATTTCGATCGATATTTGACGATAGATCATACGAATGTCGTACGGTGAAAAAGTCGATTTTTTTTAGATAATTTTCCTTACAGTTTTACTTGTTTTTTTTTTTGTAAGGTACACTTTAACATTTCTGTAAAAATATTTACGAACTGACGTTAATACAATGTTCTTCTTGGATAATATACGTCGAAGTGTGTGGTCTTAGAAATGATACCATCAATATTCTTTATAACATGCCAAATTATATAGTGGAAGGATTTATAATGTAATCTCCAAACTCCTTATATGACTGTACACGTTGCATAAGTTAGGCATACATTGAACATTTATTACAAAATGGAATTTGTAACCGCAAATATACAATTTGTGGAGATGATAGTTTAGCATATGCAATGACCCGTAAACAACACCTACAATTTTAATTTGTTTCTGGACATTTGCAACAACACAGTTATTATAGCTCATTGATTGTTCCAAGTGAAGTTTACGGCATCTTATAAACATTCATTACAGAAAAGTTAGTTAATTACTCCGTCGCATGGGAATATATATTACAATTTACCAATAATTGTACAGCAATTTTACGAAAAATTAGATGTTTTAATAATTCTATTCTATTTAATATGGGTGATTAGTCCATTGTGATGTGTGTGCGTGTGTGAGCAGATATTGTTTTTGAGTAGCGTCCCACACCATATTTTCAAAGATATTCGTTTTTCATTTTATTCCATAAGCTGCAAAATTTCATTATTGAAATAAATACAGAAAAATTTCCTATGAAAAATAGTGGGAATTGAACCCACTATATTTTATGATTAATAATTATTAGTGCTATACCACTGCTCTACTGATTGTTGTGGCACACCTTTTCGTCTAACAACAATCGCCACGTAGTACCTATCTGCGAAAACTCAGCGTTTATTCTCGCATCAATATCCAATTAATTAGAAACCGATAAATGTGAGTTATCATTAATGAATGTTGAATTAAAAGCAGACCGTGTTAGCATGTCGGCCCATTTATTTTCCACAATACCAGTTTGAGCATGAGCACATATGAAAGAGTGATCCTATTTTTACAGTGATATCACATTTAGTATAATCAATATATTCATATGTAACAACCCAGATTTCATCTTCATCATATTAAGAGCCATCAGTATGCAGACCTGCTGTCGGAATTGATATTGATAATACTGCAATTCTCTATATAATTGCAATCGCACATGTTATTATTATCGTAGTCACTTCCTATGCTCATTTATGAATCCGAAAGGGATCAGTTCGTATACCTACAATTTCCCAGAGTAGGAAAGATTCTGTTTAAACTGGTAAATTGTTATATGTACATACTCTCACATACACAATTTACCAACTTGATTACAATGTTAGATTGGAGAAGGCAGTGTATAAGGGGCGTAAGTATTCATAAACAAGGAACGATTTTTCCAAAATCGATTATGTTAATGGTTTAGATTTAATAGTTCGAAACATATGGTGAATATGTCAAGAATGCTTTCGAATTGTTAAACAATTCTGCATAGTATGTGTAATTGGAAACAGATGCTACAATGGGCTAAAAAAAACAGCATTCCAAAATAGACTATTTTTGACGGTGAACCAAATATGGTCAAAACAATGAAAACAAATCAATGGGCCAAGATGGCTTGGACTTGTATATAACGACGCATGGCAGAGAGGACGTGTGCCAAAAAAGAAACTGTGTGTGAATGGTAATCCAGAGGAAAGAATAAGAGCCGGTAAATTTAAGGCTAGATGGTTGGATGCACAGTGAACTGTGATAATAAGATCCTTAAAATTCAGGATTGGAAGACGTTAGGTTCGATTGATGAAGCGTGTTAGAGCAGGATAACGAAAATTATGTAAATGTAATTTTACTTTACACTTCTATTCATTCTATAGTTCTATCGTAATTCACGTTAATCTCTTATTGGTGGATTTCTTTATCGATGTTGCCTAGAAAATGAAAGCACTTCTGCATGATCTCTTAAAGTATTAATGTAAACGCACAGTAGAACAACTAAAATTTAACATATGTTAATGTAACGGAAATCACCACATTTTTTCAAATAGAAATTGCACTAAACCTTGATGAGCGATCAACTTAAAAATTGTCATGTAACCCATTTATCTTTGTAATGTAATCCTCATTCCACCGTCCAAATATTTTATAATTAAATTTTTTATTATGTATCTAAACAAATCGCGGCCTTATAACGCTGTGTATTGTATTCACCATCGATATTATTATACTTTAATTTGTTATTTTTCAAAATCTAAATGAATCATAATATTAATGTGATTCTACTCCCCCACATTTTATGTAAATTCATCAAAACAAAATTAACATTTTTTTGTTATTTTTTTTATAACTATTAAAATATTTTCCATTTATACACACTCACACACACACACACACACACGCACGTATTTATATATACAAAACATCGCATCCACGCGCGCTTAACTTCTTTAAAATGCTATTAATATTCATCAAAATTTATTGATAATTAAATATAATAAGATACGATGATTTGTATCATAAAAATGTTATCAGATAAAAAAATAAAACTGTAACATTCTCACCAATGCCAGCCACACCGTCATTTATGAGTCTTTGGTTTTGTGTAAGAATTTTATATTGGCAATATATTGGGTCGTAAACAAAGCAAGTGCGGTTTTCATTTATTGTAGATGTTTATCGGCATATTTGATACCGTCAAAGAACAGAATGGTTTTGAGGCGAAGATACAATTTTGAATTAGACAAGTTGTACTCGGTCAACTGCAAATATTGTCAAAACAATCGAAATCAATAGATTGAGATGGCTTGGACGCACGTAGTACGCATGTAGGAGGAGCGTGTGCCGAATAAACTGTTAAATAGTAAACCAGAAGGTAGAAAGATATAAAGATCCTTAAAATTCGGGATTGGAAGACATTAACTGCGGGGATAGGTCAGGTTGGAAAAGCGTGTTGGAGAAGGCTAAAATCGCACCCGGTTTGTAACGCCATGGAGTAAGTAAGTAAGATGTTTTCGGTGACCTGTTGCCGCCGTATATAAATTCATGCGAAATGTCAAACCATATTTATTTATTTTTTGTTGATAGTAGGCGTTTCAATTGTCCGGGTCTGTAAATTTCAGTTTGTATCGATCGGTTGTGTATTTTTTGTTGAAAATGTATAATCAAAATGAGCATATTTTAGTTTTTCGCTTCAGGAAAGGAAAAAACGCATGACAACTCTTACAAAAAGTTATGTGCTGTGTTTGCTGACGAAGCCTTAATCTGAAACTACGGTATCATAATTGTTTTGGTTAACCCTCCGTTTTGGTTATTATTTTGGTGGATGCGATTACAAAGGTATTATTTACTATGAACTGTTACAACGCAACCATAAACGATCAATTCAGAGATATACATTCAATATCTAATCAAATGGAACAATAAAATTGAAAAAAATTGTGATCAGAATCGAAATCTTCCGCAAGACAGCAAATATCTTTGATCAAGCGTCAAAAATTATTGGAGCTTTGCAGAACTTCCTTAATAGTATAAAATTGAATTCCGTAGAGACATGCAAAATTCATTTGGATGAATTTTTTGCTCATAAAAACCCAGCAATTCTACATCTGATGGGATAATATCTTTACCAGAAAAATGGCATAATGTGGTCGAACAAAATGGACAATACATTATTGAATAAATTAATTTTATTCTATCAAATAATTGCGTTTTGTTCGTGTTAAAAAATCACCGCACTTGCTTTATTTACAACCCAATATATTTTATTGGAAGAATATCGTTATTTAATATGCGGGGGATGTATTTTTTAGCGTACGATATAAATTTGAATAAAAAATAACAAACAAAAAATTTATCTTATCGCTTTTTTTATTGTAAAAACGAAATAATTAATATTCATTGACTTATAATTTTTAATATAAATAGTAAACCTCGACTTCTAAACGTCTCCAAGTTCATTACGGCCACTCTTCTTTTTCCGGTACATAGCTATTTTATTTAATGGTAAACATTCATCTTATACAGATAGCACTAGCACACCGAAAAAAACACCTCACAACAAATACAAAAAAAATACTTTAACAACATAAATATTGAAGAAAATGTTAATATTAAACAAAAATTCTATCATAAAAAATCGAATCACATTTTTCCTGTCAATTTATAGCAGCAATGAAATCAAACAACCTCATCAAATAAACTAGACATGCCTCTGTCATTATCATAAACAATTCGAAAAGAACAAAAGTCAATAACCATATCAATTCAACTTTTCCTTTTTCTGCTTCTTTTTCTTCTACATCTTCTTCTTCTTCTTCTTCTGCTATTTTCTACGTCTACATTGTTTTTGTACAATGTTCATCATCGCATCTTGTATACCGAACACCACCATACACACCCCGCTATTGGATATTTTATACTGCCGAGATACATTTGCTGGAGAATATACATGCAGATAATAATAATAATAATACATAATATAAATATAGAGGAATGGAATGAAAAAATATTACTGCTCCATAGTCCATAGATATATATAACAACAATCCATGTTTTCCAATTCAATACCATTGAAGTAAAACAATAATCTATTTTGCTTTTAACGTACACATAAACCTCTATATTTTTACCATATATTTATTTCTACAATACGTTGTGTCTCAAAAGCAGAGGAACTGATAAAATATTGAATATATGGATTACCTCATTTGGAGAACTTCTTAGATTTTGAAGCCAGCCATGAATCCAGCCATTTTTTCATATCTTCGTATGAATTGAACGGCTGTGCAGAAAGGGCTGACTGTATCGACCGGAACAAATGGTAGTCTGACGAGGCAATGTCTGGTGAATATGGCGGGTGGGGTAGAACTACCCACCCAAGTGCCTCTAACGTTTCGAAGACCGGTCTTGCAACGTATGGTCTAGCATTATCATGCTGCCGAATCACACGGTCATGTCTGTTGGCATATTCTGGTCGTTTTTGCTACAATACAAAGTACGAAAGAAATTTTTCAATTTGACCATCATCAATGTGCATGCGCCCACTGAAGAGAAAACTGATGAGCTTAAGGAAGAATTTTATGAAAAACTGATAGCAACATCATATAGAGCTGCATGAAAAACGGGCTAAGATTGATTGATTTCGCCATGTCTAAAAACATGGTCATGCATACTTCCCACATAAAGAAATTAATAAGATGACGTGGAGGCCTCCAGATGGTAGAACAAGTAATCAAATTGAGCATGTACTAATTGATTGACGTTACTGTTCAAATATAATGGATGTTCGAACTTGTCGTGGTTTAACTATTGACTCAGATCATTATCTAGTTAGAACAAACCAGAATTTCTTCCATTAATAACACACATGAATTGTTTTTGATGCAATGCTCGACTCAATTGGATTAATTGCCTGTCGATAACGTTCAGCAGTGATGGTTTGTTCTGGTTTAAGCAGCTCATCAGTACACTACACCAAGCATTGGTCCCACCAGATACACAGCATAACCTTAGAACCATGAACATTGTGTTTTGGTGTCGATGGATCTGGTTCACCTGTCTTCCGCCATGCTTTCAGACGTTTTTCGATTATCGTAATGGATCGTAATGGATCCACTTTTCAATCAGTCACAAAATTCGATGCAAAATTGAATATCTTTGAAACAAAATTTCACACACATTGTTTTTCGATTTTCTTGTTGTCTTTTCGTCAATGTTCATGTGGTACCCAATACGATAGCTTTTGGCCAATTCCCATCTTCTTTAAACGTTTGGAAACACTTGCTTGGGTAACATTTAATGCCAATGCTAATTCTTCTTTCGTTTTTAACATGGATCTTCACTGAGTAAAGCTTCCAATTTTTTTGGTGCTCCAAAGCGTTCTTCTGATCTTTAACATCAAAATCCGTATTTTTAAACCGTCGTCTAAACCAATACTCACAATTGTTTTGTGTTTCGCCACCCCACTGCAATACACTTATACCAACGTGTTGCCACTCATCAAAACCATTTTTTTTCATACTCGATTTCTAGTATAACCTTCAGTTTACGTATATAGCAAATTCTGTTGTATGTATTTTGTGAAGTCCAAACGATATCCGCGAAGTGGTAATTTCAATCGTGGAAACAGGAAAAAGTCACATGGTACAATATCGCAGGTGAATAAAATAGGTTTGTGGAATCATATTTGTTGCATTTTTGGTTAAAAAGCTATTAACAAGTAATAATGAATAAGCGGAATCATTATCATGGTGCAAAAACCACGAATTGTGTAGCCATAATTTAGACAGTTTTCTACGAATAGACTCACTTAAATGACGCACAACACTTAGTTAATATTCTTAATTTGTCCAGTTTGACCAGTTGAAAGAAATGCTTGATGCACAACACAACTCGGTAATCAAAGAAAACTGTTCGACCATTCTATACCATCTTTGAACATTTTTAAACAAATCGAAAATTTATGTTCTTGATAAATAACATTCACTACCAAATTACAAATACAAATTCTTGGCTCAATAAAATTGTAGACAATACAAAAATCGTCATAAATAAAATTAACACACAATTAAAAAGCAAGCGTTTATTTCTTGAATCAAACAAATAAATGACATAAAATTTGAGACAGATGTCAGAAACAGTACGACACAGTACGCAAAAATTTTGTACAAATATGCTGAAAATTACCAGTCCGTTAATTTTGTCGACACAATGTATATTCTCACTATTATTCGAGTGCCATATAACTATTATAGAGTCTAATATAAATAAATAAATGGATAAATGCTTATATCACTGCAGTGTATTTAAGTCTTCTTATACACATAAATATATATTTGACTATAACATATTTAAGTTCATATTATATACAAAATAATAAAATACCATTACCGTAACAACCTCTTGACCATCAATTTGAATGTTCCAAGGCACTCTCATTATACGAAAAGAAGGCAAAAAACGGTCATTTATTTTTATTGGGCTCATATCAAAAGCTTCACTAAATGTTCTTCTAAGCAGTCGTCGTCGTCGTTGTCGTTAGTTGCTAAAATGATATTTTCAAAATTGCTTGCCTTATTCACAACTCTAACCACATACATTCATAGATACTAACTAAAATGTATATTTTAGTATATATACTAACTATAGTTATTAGATAAATATGTATATACCTTAACATGTACCTCGATAGGTTAAAGTTAATGTAATGCACACACATTTGTCTTTTACATTTCTATATATTTTCTTTATATATATTTTTAACATTATTTTGTTGTAGTTGCATTAAATTTTATCCTAGTGCATTTATTTTTGTGTGTTCACATTCACATTGTGATAGTTACATTTTAAAATAATTTAAATAATATCATGTACTAATAATGTAACTGCCAAGATATGTGCATTGAGAATTTACATTACAACGATACTATTACATGTGAGGGACATCAAAATCAGTGTACCTACAACTTTATAATGAGGAGCAATACATCTGAAATTAATATCATTAAGTAATAGCAATCAATATACGTTAAAGTATTGTTAACGTTTCATTTGAACATAATTTATTAAAAATTATTATCGCATTGCCAGGGCCAATTCGTTACTAATGATTACAAACGGTGACGAAGCGTTTAGAAAAAATTTTCCTTATTGTAATATCATTATAGTTTTCTTATAGCCTGAAAGGTGAAATTAAACTAAATTATTAAAAAAAATTGGAATCTCCACTTACTTAATTTTTTTTGCGGAAAATCGACTTTTTATGTATTATTATCTTTTTGAATTACGAGCCATAGTTTCAATGGATTTCCAGTTTTATTTGCAGAATCTTAAATTATAATCAATTTCAAATCTTTCTTCTTAAATTACGGGCCATAGTTTCAATGGATTTCCAGTTTTATTTGCAGAATCTTAAATTATAATCAATTTCAAATCTTTCTTCTTAAATTACGGGCTATAGTTTCAATGGATTTCCAGTTTTGTATGCAGAATCTTAAATTATAATCAATTTTCAATATTTCTTCTTAAATTACGGGCCCTAGTTTCAATGGATTTCCAGTTTTGTTTGCAGAATCTTAAATTATAATTAATTTCCAATCTTTCTTCTTAAATTACGGGCCATAGTTTCAATGGATTTCCAGTTTTGTTTGCAGAATCTTAAATTATAATTAATTTCCAATCTTTTTTTCTTAAATTACGGGCCGAAGTTTCAATGGATTTCCAGTTTTGTTTGCAGAATCTTAAATTATAATCAATTATTCCAATTTCTGTGAAAGATTGGATTATTGTAATAGAGAAGAAAAAAAAAACCTTGGATAAAATCCATTAAAAGTCTTACACAAAATTCTTCGGATATATATCGATTTGAGAGTTGCTGATGGTTGTTCTAAACATTATGAAAATAAATTAAAAAGTCGATGAGGATTATATCGCTAGATAAGCAAAATATACAAAATTTGAATCACCACTTTCTAGTCACTAATTGGTGAAATAAATTATGAATGCAAAACAGCGCAGACATATATATTGGAAATATTACCCTGACAATCTAAAGATTTCAATTGACCTTGAATAAAATACTATTATTATATTTGGTGGAAAATGTACGGGCATTCTTTGGTCAAATCTCAATATATATATTTTCCATGGAAAATATGTGGTATTTTTCCATGGAAATTTTTCTCATTTCATTTCAAAGTATACGGACAAATTATTACTAGTAGGAAATGGGAGTATGTATTGTCGAAAGAACATTGATGATTACCACAATATAAACGGAATTAAAAAAGTAGATGGAAAATCAGGAGGTGGGTCATCAATTTCAATGGCAATATTATGCTGTGCATATATGTTGCGATCAGAAGGTCGATTGGTTTTCTATGAGATATTAAAACCGAATCGAATAATTAATGCTGCAAACGATGAAAAAAAACTATGTTAACCCATTAGCTTTCAACTTGTTTCGATCGTTGCAGAATCATTTGTACGTGCAACAGTTGAGAGATTTTGAGAAATTCATCGATGTCTTCAAGTGGTATCAATCTTTTGCATATTTATATTTTTCCGATTTCTATTTATTTATATGAAAATATTTCGGAAATTTATTTGCACCAATAGTCGATCGGTATATGTATAATAAATTTGAAATATATAAATAAATGTAAGTTGTAGATAATTTCGCCACAAACTGTATTATAAAATGACTCGATTATTCTTATATTGGTATAAAAATCTCATCTTATACGAATCGCAGGTATTTGAATCAATCGGCATATGATTAATGTGTAATGGGCAAAACGTTTCTGTTTGGTTGAAAATGCATCTGCATCTCAGTTTTATTTTGACGAAAATCCAATTTTTTTGTATATACAGAATTACTTACTTACTTACTCCATGGCGTTACAACCCGGGTGCGTTTTTAGCATTCTCCAACACGCTTTTCCAACCTGACCTATCCGCAGTTAATGTCTTCCAATCCCGAATTTTAAGGATCATTATATCACAGTTTACTGCATCTACCCATCTCGCATCAGGTCTTCCGGCTCTCATTCTACCTTCTGGTTTACTTTATAACAGTTTTTTCGGCACACGCTCCTCCTCCATGCGTTCTACGTGCTTCCAAGCCATCTCAATCTATTGATTTTGATTGTTTTGACAATATTTGCAGTTGACCGCGTACAACTTGTCTAATTCAAAATTGTATCTTCGCCTACGCAACCATTCTGTTCTTTGACGGAACCAAATATGCCACGGAGTACTTTTCGTTCGAAAATCCGAAGTAATTGTATATCTTCTTCTTCTTTAATTGCCCTATCTGTTCCGGACGTTGGCTATCACATCATGGCAATTTTTACTTTATTGGCTGCAATTCGAAATAATTCCGTGGAATTTACTCCAAACCATTTTCGCAGATTTGCCAGCCAAGATATACGTCTGCGACCAGGTCCCCTGCGACCTTTAACCCTTCCTTGTATAATAACTTATAGGAGTCGATATTTGTCATTCCTCATGATATGTCCAAAGTATTCCAGTTTTCGTTGTTTTATTTTATTTAATAATTCAGGTTGTCGACCAATACGTCGAATAACTTCATCATTAGTAATATGATCCACCAAAGGAATCTTTAGAATACGTCTGAAGAGCTCAAATGCACGAATGCGTTTTTCTGTATTTACTGACATAGTCCCATATAGTAACGTTGAGTACACAAAACAATTCAACATACGCATTTTTAAATCCATTGAAATGTCATGACAACAAAACATACGCTTCATTTTGAAAAACACAGCTCTAGCTCTTGCGATTCTAATCTTTATTTCTTGTGAATGATCACAAGATTCGTTTAAATAGCAACCAAGATATGTAAAGCTTTGAACCTTTTCAATTATTTGAATTGTTAATTGTTGTTGGTTTTTCTTGATTGAATGAAATTTTACTAACTATCATGAAATTTTGTTTTTTTGGTACTGTTTACATATTGGACCTTGTTTACTATTACCTGTAGTTCTTCTAATGTTGGTGCTATTAGGACTATGTCGTCAGCATATCTGATGTTGTTTATTATTTCACCATTAATTCTGTTTATACAGAATTAAAAGCTATCAATTTTTGAAATAGAAAAATTTTTTAAAAATCTTCACATTGAAAAGATACCACAGATTTTCCAATTGTTGTCAATGAAATTTATTGACATGAAATAATAATATCAATATTTACTTTTCATAATTTTGTTTATTTTTACCCACACAATGGTATAGTTAAATTAAAAATCGAATGGTATTTCTTACTCTTCGTCGCATTCCGTGCAATCTGCATGAAAAAATGTTTATAATTTAATTTTTATTTCCAAGCGAATTGAATAATTGTCATGGCATAGTATAATTTACCAATCGATATAATTGTTTTCCATCTGTCATGGCATAGTATAATTTACCAATCGATATAATTGTTTTCCATCTGTTCTGTGTGACGATACATTTTTGTTGAGCATTGTGAACGAATTGAAAAATATATGTGGTCAACACAGGATTTATACCACCGTTTATCTATTTGCAGACTTGCATACATGCGAATTGATTAAATATATAAATATCTATTGTTAAATCTATTTATGACAAATACGTACGTACATCTAATAGTCTATATAAAATATGTAAAGGATTCCGCATTCATCCTTATTTTGTTCGTATAAAATAATATTCTTATTTATTAATATTATATATATTTTATTTGTTCTGTATTTTTGTATTTAATGGAACAAAACTATTTTCATAAAAAAAAACTCCAGCACCTCTTCTGCATACCATACCAGAATATATGGTATATTGTGTACTAATATACATCCACTGTATAGACGATACCATTATATATCCATATGCGACAGTCGACATTCTTTATGAGGCCATAAATTTTCCAAGCAATGTATTTTTATACCAGCTTAAACTCTTATGTTATACACACACAAAATACCTTTGCATGAACATGGACATACGTGTACAATAGTTATGTGTATTATTATTTATCATTAGGTTCTATAATACACCTATAAATAGCTAAAGGTATATGGATATTATACAATAAAAGATAGAGAAAATAAAGCTTTGGTTCTTATATGGACAAAATCGGATATGGGATGGGAGAGTAGGCGGTGGACGGAGCAGGTGGCTATTCATTGTTCAAGAAAAATGTATAAAGGATGAAATATATTATAAATAAATAAATAATCGAATTTATTATATGGATGTTTTTCTAGTCCGGATATCGAATTTAAAATTTAAATAAAACATAAACTTTAGGATATAATTAAGTGCTTTTAACAAATCAATGTGTAACACGTCAATAAGGCTGGGAAAATTTAAAATTTTTTGTAATAAAAATCAGTCGGTATGCAGTTTGCCAAATTTACAAAAAAAATTGGTAATACCTCACGTTTAAACACACACCCTAAATTTATATTAAATAAAATAATTTTTTTTGGTGACCATTTATTTTTACAATCAAATGCTGCGGGAACGTTTTCACAAAAGAAATCAAATATAAAAATTTGATTTTATTGAAAATTTAGGAAATATTATTTTTAAGAATTGCATATTTTTTGAAGATAATACTATAGTTTAGTTAGTATTTAGACAAAATTATATAGATAACGCGATAGGTTAGGATAGGCATGTGTGCGGTTTTAATAATTAAAGTACTTATAATGACCCATCTATTGTGTAATCTAGGCCAGTTTTTACTCCTTCTGATGGTTACATTTCCCATCCTCCGAATATTTCGTCTGCCTATTTACAAAATCTCTACGTTGTTGTGAACTGATTATATTTTTTCCCTATGGCAATTTAAATTCAATATAATATGTTCGATTTCTTCGAATGTCACACAACATGGACTGGCCACCAATTACATTTCCACACATCGTGCATTAGGCAATTATTCGTAAATTTACCTGAAATTCGTTATAATCATTTTGATTTATTCATTAGTTTTGGACAAATATTACAATGATTTATCTTGCCGCTGTTGTACACATCGTCTAACCAATTGGCAAATATATACGATAGTTGTTTAAATGTGACAAATTATGCGTAAACACATACTTAAGCTTAAATACACTAAAGACAAAGAGACAAATCTTGTGTTTATGCCAAATTTGGTCAACAAAAATCCCTAAACTTTTGTGCATCAAAAAATATTTAAAAAATAAGTAATGTTAAAACAAAAATAGTGAACAGAAATTGTGTACGAAGATGACCGTAGACTGGATAAATTCAGCATGCTGCCGCACCCCACATGCAATACATAAAGACTAGTATTCTTTGAGGTTGACTGATGGTATAAAATATGTTAACAATTTTAATTGATCCATGACATACTCGCGTTACAGATTTGATTTAGGTTGGGAAGTTTTTAGTATTACGTTCACAAACAGCCTGTCTTTAGCATGCAGTGTAACTAAAGTTTATTAGATCGTTCGATCAAAATCCCAACACCTCATGGTGCCTTCCACGTGGTGGTACAATAATACTTTTCGATTAAAATAATGAAAGTTTATGAGAGGTAAGTCGCTTATGAGAAATGATTTTTACTGAATGTATCCAAATTATTTTATGTTTATTTGAAAGTTTTCCAACAGAAAATGGATCTTTTCTATTATCAAAAAAGCAATTACCATACTGATGTTGACGGACAGCTGGATATGGAGTGGATTGCACACAATAGCCTCTCTAACCCATATTAAATAAAATCGATATAGGTTCTATTTTTCCATATCAATTTCTCGATTTTGGATAACCTTAAATGTATTGTATATGAGATTTCGTTTACCTTATCAACTTCACCATTGATACAATTTAGGGAGTTCAAGTTCAAATTATAGAATTTTTCCATCATCAATTCATCGAGAGATTTATAAATTATAGTATTTTATTTTCTATATATTTCATGTCTCATTGTCCGTGGATTAGGGTGGGTAACGTTCATGTTAATCCACTGTGAAATATCGGTTACTATTCCCGAAATTTATCTGTCCAATTTTCGAAGCAAGCAATTTATAAAAAAATCATTACATCACAGATTAATTAAGAATGTAATTCTCTACAAAGATGGTGAACATAAATTTTTTGTCTTATTAGTTTCGAAGTTATAGGTACTTTAAAGATAAGGCTACCAAAAATATATGTCATTTAGTACTTTCGATTTAGAATTATGTCCGCCATCACCACTTTGATGGTTTGCACTGCACTCGTGGACATCCGGGATACATACATTATTATTATAAATATAATGGTGAACGCTACTCAAGGATTAATACTGTCTGTACAAACCATTATATGGACTAATCAGTGATATAAAAATAATGGGATAAAGGAAACATCTAAAGCTTTTATTCGCTACTTGCAGACCCATTGGTCTGAATTTTATATTCCCATGTGAAACAGTTTACAAACTTAAGTGTAATGAATGTTTGGTATTGATAGATGCAATAATCTTGTAGTTATCATATCGTATAAGATGGGAAATGTGCAAATCTATAATAATTTTGATATAGTTCTTCACATACATTCAATTCGAGATATTGTTCATATAATAATGTATAAGTTAAATTAAAGTTCATATTATCAGATATTATTGTAAGTATAAAGAAATGCATTTCGAAAATGCATATCTAATACTGCACTTGCTCGCACACATTATTATTTGTTTGTTAAGAACAGATTCATAAATAGGAGATAGTGCACACTTCATATTCAAATTTACACTTTTTAATCGCTCAAACCATTCGCTGTATCTATACTTTCTTTCAGATAAAAAGCATATGTTGATCATAAAAGCTATGTCAAGTAATCGATGTTTTTCTGCAGTGACTCAGTTTTCATAAAATGTAATAAGTCCAGCAAAACTTTAAGCATGTCATTAAGTCATTTAATATGAAAATATAACAAGTGAATTAAATGACCATTTTATGTTTGTGATTGGACTGAGCGGTTGGGAACGGTGGTCGCGTCGTCTTTTGAATGCCTTCAATCGATGCAAAACATCCTAGCCAAATGAAGTTTAGGGAATAGAAATTAGTCACAGGCAGTTAAATTAAATGAATTTGGTGAATGGTGAAACAATAGAATTTAATTATTAGTTCAAATCGGTCCAATATTTTGATAATCATTTAATTGATATGGAACAATCTTTGAATTCACCATATCGTAGACCAGATAAAAATCAATGAATTATATATATTTTCATGAATCTCGCTAAAGATTTCTTAGAAATTTTCACGAAATCATGCACTTTTTCCATGTTTCCTTCAGTAAATTTCTTCACATGGTCGACCTGGATGTTAATCATCACTTATAGCTTCTCGCTGCCTTCTGTAAATCATTTATGTCATTTAAAAACTTGTATTTTTAATACACAATTATCACGTTACACACTATTTTAATATCAAATCATACCGTTTTAGTAGCATTTTACAAATTTTAAAACTAAAATCTATTGTTAGTTCTTTGTTTTTATATTCACTTTTCGAGCGACACACAAAAACATCTGTAACTTTATGTGTTGTATTTTCATTTTTGCTGAACGCAATCGCATAAAATGTTGACAGTTTGTTGAGTAACGTTCACCGATCATAATCATCTAAAAACCCTGGAGGTAAGTTTGCTATGGTTTACCTTGCCACATTTCGGTTTATTATGGCTGTAGAGAGTCTAATTGTCATACAAAAAACCAAAATAAAATCTAAATCTTATTCAATTGAGTAATTTTATATTTGAGTTGGTTATAAAGTACCCAACTAACACAATGGTAAGCTTCTATGGTTATGCAATTGAGGAGTTATTCACACATAAAACCACTACAAACTTAACATTTAAACAAAGAATTTATTCAGAATGCAAATGGCAAACCCTTTCAGAAATTAACTATTATTTCTATATATATGGAATTCATTCTGACTGGATTCTGTTGTAAATTACTGGGGAACGGCTTAGTTCTATGATTGATCGATAATAATTTACAAAAATAACTTGTTCTCTTCTGCTTTTACCTCGTTTTCATCTTCGCAGTATTACCTAAAGTGCGTCAATTACTAGAGTAGATTCCAGTATTATTGCGTTTAAACTGTTTAATAATAGTATACGTTCAAGTAATGAATGAAACGCCATGTAAGCGTTTCTGCGTTCACCACCACCATATCTAAGGGGGGATACATTCTAACATAAGCGAATTCGGATGACTTTCATGACAGCATTCGGGGAAGTGTTCTATAGAAATACTTCTCAAAAACAGACAAAAGTATGTACGGCCAAAAGACTTCAGATGAGCTTCCTGTAAGTACTTCTCTTATTTTCCTTAAGTTTTTCAAAATGAATTTCGTAAATCATTATTGACTAACGGCGAACAATACAATATTCTATGAAGCTCTCTCCTAATTTATATTAACATTGGAATTTCGTTTTAAGGTAATTCAAAATTATACACATCTGCATTTGATAAGAAATTTTTTATTGTTGAATGATTTTCATTTACAAAATATATATTCGTTCGAATATAAATCGCTCTGTGTGTGTGTGTGTATGTGTGTGTGTGTAGGTATATAACATCGTCCTTTATTATTACCATTATTACTTTATATGCAAAGTCCATTGCTTATATAATAATAAATTTACAAATTTCAAATTTTACTATAACATTTTAAGTTTATTTATACATTGAATTAAGGTAGAAAAAATCAACTTTGGAATTTGTATATGAAAAATGTGTTAATAAAACATGTTTTTCTTATGGATTTTTGTCAAGTGTTTATTTATCTTCATCGTGTAAACCCAAAAAAAAAACCATTGGCATGCAAATGTTATTATTACTTTTTGTATATTTATTGGAAAACACCAAAGACCACTTTTGTTGTTGTTGTTGTTGTTTCTCTCCTCGCTAACAAACATAAAAATGTTTACGTTTTTTTTTTCCCAATTAACATTAAAAAACCACCACATTTTTTTATTTATACAATATTTCTTATTTTATACAAACACAAATTACAAAGAAATTAAAATCAATCCTTTTGATCACACACATTTGGTTTGGTTTTTTTTTTAAATACTACTGCCACAAAAGAACGCAACACATGTCGTTTTTTTGGCCCAAAAATATAAGCGCAAGAGGAAAAAAAAATAAAAATCAATAATAAAACTGCAATGTGTATTTCTATATTTATTTATCCAATCTATATTATATACTTAGTCTGTCCGACAAATACCCTGGATGACCTGCTAATGGAATGGGATCTGCGGTAAACGGTATCTATATCGGCTGTTGTGATTGGTTTATGTATTGTTAAAATGATCATCGAATTACGTAAGTGTTAAAATTTTATGGCATTTCCTTCAACGGCAGCCAAAATACATTGAACTAAGTGATGGTTTGTTTTGTTCGACGGTCGAAAAATATGTATTAAGAACACACATAGAAACAACATTCAATTTATAAGTATAGCATCGAAGATTTAAGGTCAACAGAGAAACGATGTGAACGATGGCCGAACGTCCGAGGTCAACCGTTAACAACGATTGCCAAAAGAAAACAAAAGAAAAACTGTGTGATTTCGTAAAAGGTTACAATTCCGATGATTTTAACTGAAAAAAATTGGTTCTCATATCTGAATAATAACTTCGAAAATTAATCGAAATGACTTTCTATAATTATATACTGGAACTGGATAACATCAACTATATTCGATATATTAATAAAGTGCATCACATTTTGTTTACATCATTTGGCCAATGCGATAGGAAACGACTTTTCTGCAATTGAAAAGATTAAAGAATAATAAATTAATTGTTTGATTGCATCCAAATCCATATTTCGATTAATTTGCGGACAGAGGTCTTTAATATAAATTTGTATATATTTAAATTAAATGCACATTGTGCAGTTGCGTTGAATAAATGCGTGCTTTGAACTTTTAAAACTCAAATTCTTGTAATCAATATGTTTAATCAGTTTTTTATTTTTAATTTTTTGGCTTTACCTTTGCTGCAAATATTTTTGCGTTTCCAGTGAAATTGTTCTTTTATTATTTATTTTAATTCTTAATCTTAATTTTATTTCACCACCAAATCTTCTTTCCCAAATTTTATTTTATTTATTTTTTGTTGATAATTATTTACTTCATTATTTTTGTTTATTGGTCGTTTGTTATACATTCGTTGGACGCTTCTGTAAATACAATGTAGGAAAGGAAACATACACACACACACACACACACACACACATCTATATTCTATATTTGCGTATTTTATATTATTCAAAATTTAAAAATCCGCGGATTATGAAGTTATTTTTTAGCGTTTAAAATGCGGAATAATGAATCCAAAGTAATTCTTAATATACCAAATTGGGAATTTTATTTTTAAAACGTCAAAAGTGTTTTGCTATTACATTACTCACACGAAACTTAGAGGGTCACGTATGTGCGATCACGTCTCGCCTACAACATTTTGTAAATAATAAATTCCTTCTGCGAATCCTATGTGTGCGATGATCTGTAACAATTGGTAATGAGAATTTTTGAAATCTATATTACAAGAGAATCCTTTAAGTGAAATCCACAGGATAGGTGGGAAGGTGGGCAAACTAAGACAAGTATATGGTGCAAAACTACATTTACCGAAGTCAAATCCCTGGCGAGAGCTTTGGCATAAAATGGCACAAAATAACGTCTTCATTATTGATGATCTCTACGTTCGCTCGTGGAGTAACACAAACCAATGATAATGTGATGTGATACCTTATGATCACTTGAATTTTTAATAATCTGCCAATTATAAATATTTCATTTATTCCATATGTTCGAACTATATGTTTCTGAAAGTGCTCACAAAAATAGAATTTCATATATAGTTTTATTTCAAATTAATTACAACTTGACCATTTTCCCTTTTCCAATAAATGATACTGATGGTACGACTGTTCTACGGATATTTTGAAATATATGACTTTGCAACTATATGTCAAGCAACGTGTTATACTATTAAATAGTTGATATAAAAATGTCATACACTAAATATGACGACCAATAGCAAAATTAGGAGTTGTGTTGGATTTCCAATCCCTAAATTTAATTAATTCTAACACGTTTGTTTGGTGAACTTTGTTACATGTCGTCTTATTATTTTTAATTGCCTTATTGAAAACCCACTGTTTATAATTTTGATTTTGAGATATTCTCGTCATTTTGTGTCAATGATAGCTGTGCAAATTTATTAGTCGTTCACATTATTTAGATCACTATTGTCAATTTGGTATAGCCATTTAATAAATCCGCACACTCTTCTTGGCGATCCTACGGAAAATCAGCACATTTGAATAGTTGAAATCGCACATAATTTATAGGCTCTATTGGATATGGTACTTTAACAAAACATTCGATGATTTTTATTGCTATAAATTGGTAATTCTATAATCCCAATAATTAATTCTTATATGTACCATCAGAAAATCTCGGCGTTGTTGTTTAATTATTCGAATGTTTGGTCACAATACCGGAAAATCTTTATATGATCAATACAAGTACAAATTTAAGATAGGAAATTTAGCATGTTAAAGGTTGCAGAAGTTATTTTCATAAACTGCAAAGTAAACCGATTCAATTTCCTCAGAAATTCAATATTAACAGCATTTAGATTCTCTAAAATAATTTGAATCCGCAGCATCTATTTCCATCGGCTAAATTTGTCTTCCGAGAACGATTCCCTTGATAATATTTCAAATGATGTCACTTGACAAATGATGATTGGTGTAAAAATCAGTTTACACCTTTAATGCGACGGGCAACATCTGAACTTAATGTGACGCACAACTTTTTCATCATATATCCTTTTTGATATCATTTTTAGACGACCATTAATTAAATATAGCGTTTTATTTTTACGAATAATTTCATTATTTTTAATATATTAAATTTGTTCCACAATTGAAGAGAATTTTATCAGTTCAAGGACATTTATAGGAACTTCTACTGATAATTCTCGGAATGGCATACGATAAAAACTATAAAGAATTAAAGGATCAACGACATATCTCATATGGATAATTCAAAAATAAAAGCGCATATTATATCTCTTATGAAAGGGAAGTGAAACAAAAAAAAATGATGATAAAAGGACGTTTCCAAGACGTTTGTATAAATATAATTTCTAGAAAATAATCATGTATTGATATATCCTAGGAATTACACCGGCAAATAAATAGAACGTATGGAACATGAAGAATCAAGAATATATTGCCAGTACCTCCTATACCGAGATAATTCTTGACAGTGAGTATTTTAGAAATTAATAGAAAATTAATTAAAACTAAAAGCATTTCTATAAGATCATTCAAGGATAATTCTCATAAATAAACGTGTCATATGTGTCTTATGAAAGGGAATTAAACAATGGATTGAATGAAAATGAAAATGAAAAAATAAAGGATCAACATTATTTTCAGGACTTGTAAATATAAATTGAAAAAATATTCATGCGATATATTTTATGAACGGAAACTGTACCGTAAATTAAATAGAACGTAAAATTTGAACGATCAATTCTTCGCAGAGATAATTCTCGTCGAAAATAAGCATTTTATATTTCGTATAGCAGGCGATGAAAGACAAAACTATGCTAACCTGACAATTGATGATGATCAAGAATATTTCCATTAATTTGGAAGATTTGAAAATATAGTCATGTCGTGCTTCTTATTATGACAGCGAGTAAAATAGAAAATTGAATGTTTTTATGGTACAATGGATAATTTTCAATAATAAACATACGTATTCCTGCAGTGCCTCCCAAGGATATTGTTTTCTGTAATGCAGGCATGTCGTATATTTTTTTTTTCATATAACAGGATATCAAAAAGGATATTAAATATAGATAGATATGTCGATTGAAAGTTCAAAAGATATTTGCATAACCTTTCTCTAACCATTATCTTATCGGTTAATGCTGTTTAATGGTATAAAAAAATAGATGAATAAAAACCAAAAATCCATTAAAACTAAAATTTATTGATATTTTGACAATTATTATTATTATTGTACTCGCGTATAAGTAAAGTCACAACAACAAATGATTGTAAAGTAATAAATTTTAATAGATTTTTTTGATACATTTTTAGGAAAATGTATTATATTGAAAGTTCAATTCATATAATTTTCTAATAGCGTTTATTTTAATTTTGACCTCAATATTTGTTTGTAATATATTATTTTCTTGGAAATAACACATGGGCTGAAAAGTTTCCGAAAATTCTAAGAAAAAAACCTTTTTTTTGCAAAATTAAACTTTATGCATCAACATACATCCCTTCGCTGGCGATACACTGCTTCCAACGATCTTCCAACTTTTCGATACCATTTTATAGTACGATTTCGTTTTTTCCTCAAAATAGGCTTCTGTTTCGGCGATCACCTCTTCATTGCTCTTAAATTTCTTTCCAGTGAGGTCTGCAAACAGGAAAAAGTCGCTGGTGGCCAGATCTGTAGAATACGGTGGATGATTCTTCTATTTCTCCAACAAGGTTATATATTTTTCCATTTTCGAGATAGTCGATGAAAATTATTCCATGTGCATCCGAAAATACAGATGCCATAACCTTGCCAGCCGACTGTTGCGTTTTTGGTCGTTGTGGACGAGGTTCGTCGCTTGCTGTCCATGATGCTGACTGCCGATTTGACTCCGGCGTGTAATAATGGAGCCATGTTTCATCCATTGTCACATATCGACGCAAAACCTTTGTTGTTTTTGATCGAGTGTGAGTTCGCGCGGCATCCACTTTACACAGAGCTTTTGCATGACCAAATATTCATGCACGATATGACCAACACGCTCCTTTGATATCTTCAGAGGCTCAGCTATCTCAATCAACATCACTTTACGGTCATCTAAAATTATTTTGTGGACTTTTTTGATATTTTCTGGAGTAACAGCCTTCTTTGGACGTCAACTGCGTTCATCGTCCTTGGTGCTCATTTGGTCGGTTTTAAATTTTGCAAACCACAAATGTGCTGTTGAAAGAGCTGGAGCAGTGTCGCGATAATGCTCGTCAAGCAGTTTTTTGGCTTCAGAAATATTTTTTCCAATCAAAAAATAATCTTTAATCAACGCACGAAATTCGTGTTTTTCCATTTTTTTCAAATTACAAAAGTAGCTACAATCACAACGCAATATCTCACAAACTAATGGTCGGACTGCTGTCAAATTTTGACACGTATCGTTTGAAGGTTGGTACTAACTAAAAGTCATATGAAAAAAATTATAAAAAAAAACCTTTTAGAATTTTCTGAAACTTTTCAGCTCATGTGTTATGAGCTGTGTATAAGAAAGTATTCGATATATTTTTATTGTGTTTATCAAAAGTTTTACAAAAAATAAAATTCTCATTCTCCTCGTTTCAAACAATTTTCAAAAGAAAATATCATAATTTTATTTTAAATTTAGTTTGTACATGGACGAGTATTATAAGAAAAGTATATGTAAAAACGCAGTTAACGCAGAGTACCATATTTAACAATTCACCCACAATATTATGCAACACATAACATGAGTCCTTATAAAAGGAGGCTATATTATTTTCGAAGAATCATAAATGTAATATTTGTTTAATTTACTACAAGACCAGACAGACATACAGACAATAGATTATAAGTCAATACGTGAATTATATATTTATAGATTAGAACTATAGTCACTAGGACTAGATATATGTGAACGTATTCTGTAGTTCGTTATACATTTAACATATGCATTATATTGTAATGAACTGAATATATATTTCAAAATTCTGCGAATAACAACATTATAGTTTGTGTATTTTATTTATAAAAAGTATAGCTATTACAGGGAGTAGTAAACAACTACATTAGCGGAGTCGATAAACACATCAATAAAATATTCCAAAATTGCTTCAAAAAGGATGAAAATTGAATGAAATGTAAATTAAAAATGTTAATTTATTCATAAAATATAAAATATAAACATGTTTTCATAACACAATTCATCCCTTTAAGTGTATGAACACTGCAGTTTAACATTAAAACATATTTTTACACACACCTACACCTAACACATATATTTGTACAGGATTGTATTGTATACTATAAATATATACAGGATGTGACACGGTTAATGGTACCTATGAGTGGATACAATACTTTAAAATTTAATTATAGAATTGCATATAAAAACTTTAACATTAAAATAAATGATACTGTGTGACGTTACTCTTTAGCCAACCTTCTAATACTTTAATTTCGAAAGCTAAATACTGCAAAATGTCATGTATCATCGATTGATTTGTGAGTTTTATTGATATTTTGCTTTTGACATCGTGATTACATTTAATTTTACCAATTATCTCTGATTTTAATAAATGTAGTCGATAAAGCTTTAGCAAAATTTAGCGATTAGCTAAAATATATTGATTTTGAATATGCCAAATCAATTGTCAAATCGTTCAACAGTGTAGGTAGTGCTCTATACTATATCTTTAACATTATATACGTATATTTTTATAAGCACAAGAAACACCTTGCAAAATTGTACAGTTCACACGCTGTGTACTGTATACGAGCGTGCTGTGATTGACGTCGCCTATAGCTTTAACTGTAATACCATTTAAAGAGTGTACATCCAGTGTTGGGTATCTAATCAACAATAAATCGGGTGATATGGGAACATCAAATACGATGGTAGAACATGATTGCAGGTTTGAACAACTATATGGGAAGTGGGCGCGAAAATCAATGAATTTTCTGGAAAAAGGATATTTTACTTACTTGTCAAATTGTTTCCGATCCTTCTTTCAGTTTCCGTCCATCCATTTTTATACCTAACCCAACTGTATTCATATATCTTTTCGCTAAGATCTAGTACTAGTGGAAATCTTAAATTGTCACTTTTTGTGTTCACTGCTACATTTTAGTACACCATATAATGAGCGAGTGACTATATACATTGACTTCATATAGGGTACGATAGTTCTCTATATAGTGTAATGGACCAGACATAAAATCTTCATACGGATTTGAACTGTAATATTGAACTATATCTTACGAGAATATCAAAGACACGGACATACATGGAGATATTGTGCCAGGAACCCCAGATGTGTTAAATGCGGATTAGGTCACAGAGCCAACAATTGTGAGAAGCCCAGGAACACTGATGCAACATGCGAGAATAAGTCAAAATCACAATAAAACGACCATCCACCAAACAAAAAGTCAGAAACACTTGGTTTGGAACTGGTTGCTCCACCAGCTGTATAGTCTGCTGGCGCGTTACTCCATCAGTACTTGGGCCCGTAAATCAGTAGTGCAGCGTGCAAAAATGTTTTCAGATTACAATATCACCATATTTTTCTGGTAGCCGAGTTGAAAGTAGACTATAAATTATGAAAAAAAAAATTGGAATGTCCACTTACTAAATGTTTTGCGGAAAATCAACTCTTAAGAATTCATATGTTTTTGAATTACGGGCCATAGTTTTAACGGATTTCTAGTTTTGTATACAGAATTTAAAATCATTTTTTAATCGATTTCTAATCATTCATCGACGGGATTTTTAAAATCGATTCACACATTCAAAAGACATAATACCGATTTTCCGTTTGATGTCTGTGAAATTTTTTTATGTACCATTCGGTTGTCAACTTTTACAGTATCACAATTATGTTTAAACTATCTGTTCCATCGATTGGATAATCGATCATATCTTTGGAAGGCGGGCAACGATTTTAAAAATGATATCTATGGAAGATTAGAAATTGAATATAATTTAAAATTCTATATACAAAAATGGAAATCCGTTAAAACAATGGCTCGTAATTAAAATAGATGAAAATTCATAAAAATTCCTTTTTCCGGAAAATTTAGTTGGGTGAACACCCAATTTTTTTTTTTCATAATTAAGTTTAATTTTAATTTCCCCCACAGGTTATAAGAAAAATAAAGTGACATCGAAAAGTGAGTGCCATTTCGTAGCCTTCGCCACTGCCGTAAATGATCTTTTTTCCTCTAATGCATCTGATAATTTGTTCATTTAATGATAACGTTCAGCCATATTGATCACGTTCAAGAAGTATTCGTGATAGATGATTCCCTTCTAAATAAGACCAACCACCACCAAACACACAGTAAAACATATAAATTTTTCACTTTTCATCTCTATTTACGGTTAGCTCATGAGCAACCCATTTTCCTATTCCTTGTACATCTTTTACATATTGCTTGCAATCGATTTGAAATTACTATTTGAATAACTATTCTAACAAATTTTCCAAGTTCTTGTTCTGTTTGAGTTGGGCTTTCATTACGTAAAGCTTAAAGTTGTTGATCTTCATCTATTGATGACTATATAAACTATGTCAATTGGATACGTATTCTGGTACAATAATTCTCAATACATCCTGTATAAATAAGTTATATTATATGGATTAATGTGAACCTATCTTCATTCATGTTCCTATATAACCTCTCTAAATATATATACAAAATTCATATTTATCTGTATATAGCAAAGAAATGTTGATGCTCCTTCTTATAATATGTATTCACCGTGTAACACTAAAAGTCCTTTTTAGAAAAACGGTATGGTTTTGTAGTATCTGTAATATTTTTTTGCTGTAATATTTACCTTAAATTTATAAATATTTAAAACGATATCAATATAAAATATAATATCTATAGACCTGTTTTTTTCTTATATGAATGTAATGTAAAATGCAATGCATAATATAGAAATATCCTCGTAAACTTATAATGTTCCGCTTTCAAACTTTGTTGTTATTATCATTATAGTTATAGTTATTATAATATGCATTAGAGAGTGCATAAATAGGAAAATATGTTGTTATGAAAAAAGGTTATGATGATGATGGTGCATAGACAGGAATTTGAATTTGATTGCCAAAATAAGATGAGGCAAGAACTAGTACATAAAAATGTAATATATTTTGAGTGATTATCGATTGATTCTAGCACATTTTCTATATATACGAAAAATTGCATATTTAACTGTAATAACAAGGATCAGAAACTGATAAATTTGTATACACTTAAAATTTATATATTACATTTTAAATTCCAATATGAAGTATCAGCAGTACCCGAGAATTGACTTACATATTTTTATATATTATATTTTATTATATAAGATAGATTTCGCTTGTGGAATGGTATTTTAGGATATATCAATATGTTGTTGTGTATTTAAAGTATATCTAAGATATAAAATATCCACACTGACGCAGACACATTATTAGAGTTATGTAACTACAGATGGGTTAAATCTCTTTTGAAATAAATCATATGATATACATTTACCAATTTGGCGTTAATATGTTTATGGGTTACATTCTAAATGGAGTATCCAAAGTGAATAATAATAAATGGAAAAAGAAATATCTCTAGATTTTATTATTTTAAAATACCGATAACTATTGAATATATTACTTTTTAAATAATATATTGGGTGCATAACTAAGTTTTGGTAAGAAAAACACATCTATTTGAATGTAACATTATATTTTATTCAAAGTATTTGCCATCTGAAGCTACACAACTTTTGATCATCTTTGTGGCAAATGGATTCCCTCATAGAAGAATTTATTCATGAATCTAGCCATTTTTTCATATTTTCGTATGAATTGAATATGAATATTGCGTTTTGGTGTCTTTGAAGCAAAATTTCACACACATTGTTTTTCGATTTTCTTGTTGTCTTTCTGTCAATTCATGTGGTGCCCAATAAGATAGCTTTTGGACCATTCCCATCTTGTTTGGAACGTTTGCAAAACTCTTGCTTGGGTAATATCTAATGCCAATGCTAATTATTCTTCCGTTTTTAACATGGATCTTCACTGAGTAAAGCTTCCAACTTTTTTGGTGCTCCAAAGCGTTCTTCTGATCACTAACATCAAAATCATTATTTTTAAACCGTCTAAACCAATACTTACAATAGTTTTGTGATGGGGAATGTTCACCATAAATTTGTAACAAAAAGCGCTGAATTTCTGCTGCTGTTTTCTTCTCTGAATAAAATTACTTAACATAACTTTCCGCAAATGCTGTTTTGTACGCACAAAACATTTCCATTTTTAATCAACTACAAAAAAATACTTGTTTACACTTCAACTGAACTGGTCATTTCACTGAATATGAAAGATGGATTCAACTACTACAATAGCGAAGTATTGCCACTTCATACTGCGTACAAGAAATACTATACTTACGATACCTATAAGATTATCCCCAGTTATAGTTATACTTAGTTATAGGTCCAATAATTATGAATGGAGTGTGTGATAGAATTATAAATGTATCAATTGGGTCGTAATTCGTAAACAATGCAAATGCGACATCACTTATAGATGTCTTTTGATGGATTTTGACTTGACTAAATTCATTCGAAATGTCAAACCATATTTTTTGTTGTTGATCGTAGACACTGTCGTTCTTCAATTGTCAATGTATGAAAAGAAAAATTTTATATCGATTGCGGTTGTGTACTCTTTGTTTAGTTTTTGTTGACAAAAATATGTTGAAAATAAAAGTGAGCAATTCCATCATTGCTTTTTTTTGCTTCCACGAAGGAAACAATGTAGCGCAGACTCACACAAAAATTATGTGCTGTACATGTGGTGACAAAGACTTAATAGAACGATAGTTTCAAAAAGTGGTTTGCAAATGATTTCCGTCTGCAGATTTTTCACTCAAAGATGCACAACTTTCAAGACGTACAGCGGTGAGGCGGATGCAGACCAAATCAAAGCAATAATCGATGCAGATCGTCATGGCCACACACGTGTGATTGCAGAAATGCTCAATGTATCACACATTATGATTCTGAGCATTGCAAAGCATTTAAAACAATTTGGATGGATACAAAAAAAAAAAAAACTCGAGAAATGGGTTCCTCATCAACTTAAAGAAATTCATTTAATAAAACGCATTAACATTTCAGTACAGCACATTTTAAGAATGTCATATAACGTAAATAAACAATTTTGTGGTGTCCGTTTCATAAAATTTATCTTACACGTGTTATTCTTCCACACATTACTTATCGCTTCAATACTGTTTAATGCGACGTGCTCTGTTCAAACATAGTACGCATCTGTTGGCTTTCTAAGAGCATTCGACAACGATCGACCATAGCATTAAGTGCAATAAATTTGTTGTATATAATTTGGTTTCGATGCGACCGCAATTAAATTAGTCAAAAGTATTTAAAGCATAGCTCTCAACTGGTATCGATGAATGAAAATTTATCGGGTTCCTTTGTTTCTGTACCGTCTGGTTGTAGATAAAATAGTTCATGCAAATTTTCATATGAATAGAGCGCATATTCGTAAATAGTCTTATAGTAATTAATGTGGTGGCCGAAGATTATGGAAATTTTCTGATGTAATTCTTCGTGAAAGTCGATTACTATTCTGGTAAGGTTTTTACTTATTCATCACTTCTTGTATTGTGATATATTTGAGATTTTTTGTTTCTGGTGGTGGTCGTATTAGGTGGAAGATTTTTGATTGATTCAACAGATTTTCATGGACGGGTATTCTCAAAATTGAGTTATCTTTCATTGGCAATAATTTGTCAAGTAATATTTTCGGAAAAATCTATGTATTTTAAAAACATACCACTTATTATAATAATAGCGATCGATAACTATCTGTAATAGTATATTGAATGACACACTGTTGCGCCACATCACCCTCTCCATCTCCTATATTCAATTCATTATTCTATTTATAATATTTTGTAACTATAACAATATAATTAATATCTGACATCAAATAATTTAATTTATAAGTATATTACAATAACAACGACAGATACTATTGTAAATTGTAGAGTGATATAAAAAACGATATAAATTTTTTCCCATTATAATATTATTATCTACAATATATACAGTAAAAATTCACCAATTCACCAATTCACCCACACTCGATTCACCCACAATTCGATTCAAGCACACTACTCAATTGTTCATTCCATTGCTGTACGCTTAATGCACCATATTTGTGCTATAACGTTTCAACTGATGTTTACTGTAGAAATTAATGTAAAAAATTCCAGAAATTGTATAAAAAATGAACACGTAGATTTATTTTGAACATGTCTGCTAAATTTATCAATAACTCGGCTCAAAAACAATTCCAATAATATATAAATTTTGATACTAACAAACTGACAGAACTTCAATAATATCAAGTATTTCCAAAAACAACAATTAATTTAATTTGGGATTAAGTTCAAGCTTTCATTTAGCATTTATTACATTATTCGAGAGCTGGTCTGGTTCTTGAAATGTTTGGTGTGGTGAAGATGAAAATTCGATTCACGCATCAATTATTCGATTAATGCATTAATGCATGTGCTTGAAACGAACTTTTACTGTATATAAATAAAACATTGAATATATGGTAAAAAATATAGAGGTGGCCGGGGCCTATATGAATCATAGTTATCTGTTAAAGAAATACGATGGGAATTATCCCCCCCCGTTCAGTGATCATTTCTTTGTATTCAATTGTTTGACGTTCATTTAATATTTCCTATTAGTTTTTATTTCTAAAATAATAATTATTTGATATTAATTAAATTATTGCTCATATAGTAAAAATCATCCCCCAGATAAAACATTTGGGATTTTATAAACAATTTGAAGTGTGTAAGATCTGTGGAACAAATTGGAAATATGTGTGAATAACATGAGAATTTAATATATTTATAACGTTTTTATTGTGTCCACATTCTTTGGCATATGTGTGTGTGTGGCTTTATGAAACATTTTAGACATCGTCTGTTCTATTCGTGAGACAATATTTTATTAACCAGTATAACAAAATTATATAGTCGGTTGGTTTAGTTGCTGATTATACTTTATTAATATAATATTAAATATGCTGCTGGTTTACAAAAATAATATCAATCCGACAGCAATTATAGTGGTAACAGTGGAATCGATGGTGTTAAAGATGTATCTGTATAGTGTTGATGCGATGGTATATTGTTGACTATGATTCTAAGATCACTGATGTTTGTATTCAAATAAATGGAACTAATAATGTGGTTTGGATATTTTCATATATAATAGCCCATAGAGCGATGAATGAAAGTATTATTGGATTATGAATGAATAGTGCTATAGTCACTAGGACGATGTAGCGCTGTCGGCGGCGGTAGTAACTTACGTGAAATTAGATTGATTTTGCTGCTGCTTTTTTATGCAGGTAACGGTAACTAAATTATATCTGAATACCGGAACATCTTAATAGTCCATAGGCGTAGTTAATAGTTTATACATTGCATTGAGTGTTATACCTATGAATGAGCTGTAACAGATTTTTGAAATTAAAATTAATTCAAATAGCCCCCGATCAGCCCCTATTTATTGTACATTACAATTCATATACGACTATCAATATTAATAGAAACTATCGAATTGTGGAAATAAAATTATTATTGTAGTACACATATCTTTCATCACTCAATGGAGAACATCATAATCATCTTCGTCATCATTATGATGCGAGCGAGCAACAACAATACCAATAATATAATAATAATAATAATAAAATAAAAATATCATAAAATATGTTTTATAAAAAAAAATACAAGGAATCTATCAACGTATCAAATGGTGAAATGAAATCTATATATTGAGTTTTTGTTATGGTTTTATTATAATAATAATAATATAATTTCTATAAATGATGAGGAATTGTCAATGAATATGCAAAGTCATTAAGTATTTGACATATTGATTGATTGGTATTGTCATCTAAAATATATTTTCTCTGTGTTAATATGAACAAAACGAATAAAATATGGATTTGAGACACGCATATATTTATTGTTATTAGTTTTGGGTAATGGTACACATATTTTATGGGTGATTTAATTCAGCGTACAATAACTCAAAAGACTTTTAACATTAGATTTTTAATGAATTACTATAAAATCAATCCGGCTCTCTAACGTCCGTATCCAATAATGTATTGAAAATTAATGTTTTTGCTTTATATACCGTCAGTTTGTGGCCTTTTATTATCTTTTAATTTCAATAATCTTTATTTTTCGAATTTTTGGATAAATAAATGTTTTCATATTGCTTGAATGCCACTATATTTTTTGCGCGGGTGAGGTTTTTTCCATTTTTCTGTACAGAATTTTAAATTATAATCAATTGCCAAATCTGCTATAGAAATGATTATTTAAAATTGATAAACGCGTTATATGACCGATTTTCCAAACGATGGCAAAGAAATTTTGTATGAAATAATGGTATTGGTAATTGATTTTAAAAATCTATGAACAATTTGAAATTGATTATAATAGGCAATGTTTTAAGATGGAAAATGGAAAGCCGTTAAAACTATGGCTCGTTTTATTAAAAAAGAATGAACAGTTGATTTTCCACAAAATCATAATTTAAGTTTAATTTCACTGCGGCAAGTTATTAAAAAATATTTATCGATTTTATAAACTTAATACTACTTCTCAGCCCGCGTCACTATATCGAAAGCTGCTATATTTTCCAATTTTTCACGCCAGAGGATTCCAAAAGGTCGAAAAAAAAGGTTAGTTTTTGGATATTTTTGCCTGTATTGAACGCGCTGACTGCGTCGACCAAATCAAATAGTAGCACGAAGGATCAACGTCTGGTGAATAAGGCGTAACACTTTCTTTGGCCATAAGTGCTCTTAAAGTTTCTTTCTTTCTGGTTTTTTGCAACATGTGGTATACCGCTATACCGTTGTCATACTTTAAAATAACCATTTCAAGTCTTTTGATGTGTTCTGATCATTTTTACCAGTGATGCTATAACCCAATTTCTTTTGATCCCAACAGTTGTACAGCATAACCTTCGAACCATAAATATTACGTTTTTTGTGTTGGTGGACCTGTGGTTCACCTGGCTTTATACCTATGCTTTCGGACTTTTTGGATTATCGTGATGGATCCGTTTTTGTATCAACAGTATAACAATATTCGATGGAAAAATTAATTGTCTTTTAAGCATTTCACTAGAAGTGCTGTTTTTACTTGTTTACGCTGTCACCTGTCAATCATTTCAAAAAGTGGTTCATTTTTGTTAGATTACATGTACAGGCAATTTGTTGATGGAAATGTGTATGTGCGCGTTCAGTGAAACAAAACTGGAAATCCGTGAAAACTATGGCCCGTAATTAAAAAAGATGATAAACTAATAAAAGGCAATTTTCCGGCAAATTTAATTTGGTGAACATCAAAATTGTTTTTTTCATAATTTAATTTAAAATAACCCCAGGTTATATAAGAAAAATACGGCGATATTGAAAACTGAATGCTACGTTTCAGCCTGCGCCACTGATATGTTTATAAATATGAAACATGAATTAACACATTAAAGGCGGGTGATCTTGACGAAAGTATTACAACCGCTCCCCCTCGTTTTTCATTCAAAACCGATTCTATGGTAGGTGAAATGTCGACTTCAATCCATTGATTTATAATTTCTTCTTCATAATCATTTTCACTTTCATCATCGCATCATCGGTGGTGGCAAAACTCGGGTTCATCTCACAGGTCGTATAAAACTATTACTATCATTATCACCAATATCACACTATCATTATTATCAATATCTAACTCTCTATCATCGCAATCAACGTCAGACAAATCGTCTGCATATATATCTTTATTTTCGCGTGAAACCATATTGGAAGGATTTCAAAATTTACTCTAAATAGAATTTGAACAACCGAACAGCTTCAAACCACAAAACCCACTAAATACAAATGCAAAAGTGGCGCATGGATTGGGCAATGTCGTTACAAATCGTACTAATACGACTCCTGCCTTTAAGCTACACTCGAGATAAATCGTATTACTAAGATTTCCGCTTTTAAGCTACAGTCGAGATAAATCGTAATACTACGACTCCCACCATTATTGTGTTAATATGAAAATGAATTTTGAAAATTTAACTTTAAAAAGATATCAATAATTATAGCAGTAGTCAACTATAACAATATGTTCACCAGCAGGGTCACTGGCATCGTTCCATAGTTAATGACGCTTTGTTTTATACTTGAGTGGCTGCTTTTATTCATACGTTACGCCACACTCAATGTATTAAGTTCACATTGAATAACTTTGAAAGCGTTTGCATTGTTGGTGACAGAGGTACATTACGGCCATCGTATTTAAAATGATAGCTAAGATTTGTATCAAAACAGAAACTTTATTTTCTCTATATTGAAGCGTAAATGTCACTGGAATGAAATTTTTCAATCATCTATATATGGTTGGGAGTAGAGGGGTGCAGCGCTTGCAAACGAAGACGCTAATTAACGTCTTCCAAATTAACAACTTTTTTTTCCAATGCGTATTATAATAATAATTATATCTAAATTTTGTCGGCGCTATATTTTTTATTATATTGCTGATGACACAATAAAATTAATCAATTTTTATTAGATTAAAAAATATTTATTGCCGTTGATGGTAACGTTGATGATGACCAATTTTTTTGTTGTCTATTAATTTATTACTCATTTATAATAACATTTTTTTTCTTCTTTCCATTTTCAAATTTAAAATAATAATAAATTAAAAACATTTAAAAAATATTATTAATTAGTTACACATTTGTACACATAAAATATCTGGTATATTAAAGTTAAGTATAGAGAATCATTACCCTACTTTATGTCATGCATATGCAAATTAATTTTATTGATATAATAATATTTTATATATACCAATGAGTTGTAAGTACATAGTTAGTATATACAGGGTGTCCCAATTTTCGACGGCAATACGAAAACACTAGGTTCTCTGGGCCATTATGCGTCGAAAATATTATATTACATTTTGGCCGATTCGACTTCGGTACGAAGTTACACGCAAATAACCAAATTTTCAATCAGACCGTTTTTTGCACTCTACTGAGATCAATATCTCAATAACTAACCGATTTTAAATCTTTTATACACTATTAACATTACCATACCAAGATCTTTAATTTGACGTTAAGAAAAGGCGATTCGGGCATGTGGTTATAGAGATACTTACAGGAATGTTGACAATTAGCTGAACGCCATTTTTCTTTTTGAAAGTTTGTTCAAGCACAAGTCGAAAAATCATGATGACAAATTTTTTTCGGTATAAATTTAAAAACTTACCACATTCATAAGCTTTCGTTTAAGCTATAACATTACGAAAGGTCTCAACTGGTTCCAAAGATAGTCACTAATAACTTCAACGATGTAGGTATAAAATTGATTTTCGCTATGGACAAATTTTATCTTTTTTTGGTTTTATCCAGAACCAACAATATGGACGTGACAGATAATTGATGTCATACACTCCTATACATTCACACAAGCCTTCACACACACACAAACGATCTCAAACACAAAGGCCCACACACATAAACCCACAAGAGCACACGCACTCATATCATTACAGTTTTAAACAAACAAAGTCTAAAGTAATTGCTGAAAATGTGTTCCTTCAGCTCGAATACATAGACAATAATGCTTTTCAATAGACCGAACTAATGTATAAGTGTTTGCTGTTGCTTGTGGCGAAGGTCTTGAATACAGTCTTTAATAAGCTGAATTAACTCTTCAAGTGAATTAATCACAGTTGCATAGACTTTTTCTTCAAGGCAATCCCATAAATAGAAATTCAACGGATTTAAGTCTGGAGAACTTGGCGACCATCTTATGGGCCCACCTCTGCCACTATCGTAATGTTATACCTTGAATGAAAGCTTATGAATGTGTCAAGTTTTTAAATTTATACCGAAAAAAATGATTTTTCGACTTTTGCTTGAACAAACTTTCAAAAAGAAAAATGGCGTTCAGCTAATTGTCAACATTCCTGTAAGTATCTCGATAACCACATGCCCGAATTGCCTTTTCTTAACGTCAAATTAAAGATCTCGGTATGCTAATGCTAATAATGTATCAAAAAAATTTAAAATCGGTTAATTAGTTATTGAGATATGATATTTTCGACGCAAAATGACCCAGAGAACCTAGTGTTTTCGTATTGCCGTCGATATTTGGGACACCCTGTATATACTAAAATACAATATTGTAATAGTATACGAAATATGCAATTTAAATTAATAAATCATTTTCAACTTAAGTTGTAACATTAATTTGTTTGAAAATTACTGTATTTCTAATTATAGTTTATTATTGTACAAGGGGTATCGTATCGTATCGTATCGTATCGCATACATATTATGAAGTAGAAATCGCATTGGAATGTATAAATAAATATAATAATAATAATAATAATTTAAACAAGTATAGAAAATATTTATTATTAAAAAAATATAAATTATTATGCGATTTTATAGGAAAAAATTTTACATTTGCACGCGCATATATTAATGAATTATTTAATAAAATTTATTACAATTACTCACATTATACCATAAATATGTGTTATCCATTAATCTACTATTAATTCGTTATTAACACTCAATGTGCGGACACCGCAATGGGTCTGGTTGGTCCAAAAATTTTTGTTCACCTTTATTACACAGCTTAACTTGATGTTTCACGATATCTCCTGTACCAGTACATTTCTCTGAATAATTAATTGAATTTTATTAAAAAGGCGATGGGTATCAAATATTTACGCACACCATCGTCCATTATCCAGCCAAAATTATATATATATTTTTCTTCACAATGTTTTCATAGATACAATTTTTGATATAACCTTTTGCATATTCAATTTGAAAATTAACACATTAAAGGCGGGAGTCGTGGTACAACGATTTATTTCGACGGTAGCTTAAAAGCGGGATTCGTAGTACTACGATTTATCTCGACGGTAGCTTAAAGGCGGGAGTCGTAGTACTACGATTTATCTCGACGGTAGCTTAAAGGCGGGAGTCGTATTAATATGATTTATTTCGACGGTAGCTTAAAGGCGGTAGTCGTAGTACTACGATTTATCTCGACGGTAGCTTAAAGGAGTCGTAGTAATTACATAGTTTTCTTTAATTTATATAAAACAATTATAATCAAACTTTCCGCAAATGACGATTATTTGGTATCCATTTTCATACGAATAAAGAATCTATTGTTTACACCTTCAATCAAATGTTATTTACTAATTTTTGAAGTTTTTCAAGAATGGTTTTCAAGAGCAATTTATGTATTACCAGTTTCTAAACATAGTATCAGAAGATTTATGCCTATTTATGCTATGAGACGGACGGAACTTACATTTGCATTTATCTTATACAAAATTTGTTCAACATTGGATAGGAATTGGCCATAGTTGTAAATTTTCCAGAACTCCTTGTCCGCAGATAAACTTTTTAAGGAAACATTTTAAATACACGAAATATTACACCACTTGAAAATACACCATTCTCATAAGAATTATTCTTATCGTCTATCAGTAATTTTATTCAAACCATATAATCCAAGTAAAGCATATCGCAAGGAACATCTGTTTATTCTATTGAAATATCAATTTATTATTGAATGTATTATTGGGTTAGCAACATAGTCATTGCGATTTGCATGAATAGATGAGTTTTCATGAATTTTGATTTATATTAAATTTTTAATTGATAGTTGATGCTTCAATTGTATCGATCGGTTGTGTATTTTTTGTTCACTTTTTGTTGAATTATAATATATACAAATCATATGTTTACTCATCTAGTCCGACAAGGAACTCCCTCAATTTTGTTACTTTTTATATTATGTAAAATAGAAACTATCAGAAATATTATTCGTCCTGGAACACTAGCTATTCGATTAACAGCTAATATAATTGCAGGACATCTTTTACTTACCACTGCTAGGAAACAATGGAACTTCGCTACCTTTAATATTAATGTGAATTTTAATTTTAAGACAAATTACTTTACTATTTTTAGAAGTAGCCGTTTCAATTATTCAATCTTATAGGTATTTACAGTGTTAAGGACCCTATACTCTAGAGAAGTTTCCTAAAAATTTTATTTAATAATATTAATTTTTGAAATGAATTAAAATTGTCTTTTTCGTCATGCACTGAAACTTATTTAACCGGAAAATGTATATTGTATATCACTATACTATGCAATAATCGCTGCCGATCGTCATAGCACAACACGTTTGATTGCAGAAATACTCAATGTATCACATACATGCATTGTGGTATGGATTCCTCATTAACTTAAATAAATTCACTTAACTCAAAACGCATTTCCATCAGTGATTTGCTAATGAAACGTTACGAAAATGATCCATTTTTAAAAAGATTGAAAAACTGGCGATTCAAGAAAAGCGACCAAAAATTAGCTAATCGAAAAGGCGTTGTGTTCCACCGCATATGACAACAAAAGGCCACACGCATCTTTGATCACTCGCCAAAAAAATTATTGTAACTGGGTTGAAAAGTGTTGCCACATCCACCATATATATAGTCCAGACCATCATCATTATCATTTATTTTGCAGTTTGCAAAACCGCTTTAATATTCAAAATTTCAATAATAATGATGATGTCAAAACACACTTGGTTCAATTTTTTAATGATAATGACCAGCAGTTCTATGAGATGGGAATCATTAAGTTAATAAAAACATCACTGCAAAAGGTTATCGAACAAAATTGACAATAAATTATTTCATAAAGTTATTTAATTCCATCAACGAATTGCATTTTGTTTCAATTAACAAAAAATCGCCGCACTGACCTCGTTCTTTTGTTAATAGTTTTTATGTAATTTATGTAACGAGTATCAAAATATTTATAAAAATTTGTATCGGGTATAAAAAATAATTAATAAATTTATTTATAGCCTCCTCTTTTATTATGTGCATCGTTGCATCCATTAGAAAAGTTATTGTAAAATATGATAAAAAGGAAAACAAATTATAATATTTAAAATTGGAATTTCTTATATTTGTTTGTTTTCTATTACAAGGTAGTGGGCCCAATTTCGGTCATATATAAAAAATAAAAACTTTTATCTTATTCGGACAATGATAATAATGATGTGGCGGATTTAATGTTAATGTTATTGTACCTGTTATGTTATAATTTTTGGGTTTTATTTTGAATTAATCTTAATAAATATTTATAAATAATTTAGGCAAAAATTACTGAAAAATATGATATACCAAATGCCTCAATTTATTAGTTGGACAAAAAGTTTTGTCCTTCTATGTACCATTCTCTGCATAATTTCGGAACAATGTCGAACGATATAATTTAAACATAAATCATAATAAAAGATTTACAATTGTAAATTAGGAAAATTGTATGAACGTTAATTATAAATAATAAAATAATGTTTAAGGTAGTGCCGGCTATGTCAAGGAATCTTTCACTTTTGACAATGCAATTTTATTTAATACAATTTTCAATGGGACAATATTTTGGTAATTTAAATGAACAATCGCAGAGATTGCATGGCTGCAAATAAATGAGCAAATTCATTGATAATATTCGAGTGGGATAAGTTTAAATTCAAAAATGACTGTCAATGATACGATACACTGACGACAGAGATTGGATGCACTACCTTATATCAGTTTAATTTTCTAAACACACACACACACACCCACACCCACACCCACACAAAACACTAAAAAAGCGATGAGAAAAAATAAAATAAAACCAAATAATAATATAGAAAATTTTGTAATATAAATTGTATACATGAAAATGAAAAAAACAATATAAATAAATATTCATGCAAATCCACAAATAAATTCCCTCATATTTATATGAATGGGGTACATTTATATACAAATTTGCTATTTTTTATTTCCGCATTCATTTTTCAAACACCACCAACAACAACAGCAACAACAACAACAACAACAACACCACCAACAAGACATACCAAACATTCAAAAACATATATGGCGTATATCGTCTTAGTTGAACGTCATCATCGTCAGCATCATCATAGCATTTGACGCGATACAATATAAAAACAATGAAAATATATAAAAACGAAATATTTGATCCAAACACTGTGTAAAAATATACAATAATATAATATTATGCAAATATAAACTGCTCGACATATCCTTACACACATATCCTTACACACGCACACATATCCTTATTATTATATTATAAATATATAGATGTTTTTTTTCCGTTATACATTTGCATCTTATAAATATATAGGAAAAATTTATATAATCTCCATAATATAATATCTCTTATGTATCTACGCGTACGTACACGACGGTATACACGCATCCTGCGTTCCTTAAAGGTTTTTGTTTTTCAAGTTTTTTTTTTGGCTTTGGAATTATGAACACCAAAATAAATAAAATACGGAATTTGAACGGAAACAAACAACAGCAAAACAAATGCAAAGAAAAAACAAACTATAACGATGGAAAAACACAAATCCAATAAAAGTAAATCGTTCGCATATGTAAAAAGGATCGCCGTTTTGAATATACGCATGGGGCTGATATTATTTTATTTTATTTTATGGGTCTGTAACTAAGTTTTGGGGATATTTTGGGTAAGAAAAAAAAACACACATTTATTTGAAAGTCGCGGTACATTATATTTTATTCAAAAGTATTTGCCATCTGAAGCTACTTTTGATCATCTTTGTGGCTAATTATGGATATCCTCATCATAGAAGAGCATCTTAGGTTTTTGAGGCCAGCCATGAATCCTGAATGGCATTTTTTCATATCTTCGTATGAATTGAACCGGTGTGTAGAAAGAGCTGACTGACTGCATCGACCGGAACAAATGGTAGTCTGACGGAGCAATGTCTGGTGAATATGACGGGTGGGGTAGGACTTCTAACGTTTCTTTGACCGATCTTGCAACGTGTGGTCTATCATTATCATGCTGCAGAATCATACGGTCATGTCTGTTGACATATTCTGGTCGTTTTTTTATTCAATACTCGACTCAATTGGATTAATTGTCTGTCGGTGATGTTCAGCAGTGATGATTGGTCCCGGTTTAAGCAGCCCATAATACACTACACCAAGCTGGTCCCACCAGATTCACAGAATATTTGGTGTCGATGGACTTCATTTACCTGTCTTCACTAATGCTTTCAGACGTTTTGGATTATCTTTTCATCACCAGCCATAAAATTCGATGCAAAATTGAATGTCTTTAAAGCAAAATTTCACACACATTGTTTTACGATTTTCTTGTTGTCTTTCCAGTCAATGTTCATGTGGTACCCAATACGATAGCTTTTGGACCATTCCCATCTTCTTGAAACGTTTGAAAACACTTGCTTGGGTAACATTTAATTCCAATGCTAATTCTTCTTCCGTTTTTAACATGGATCTTCACTGAGTAAAGCTTCCAATTCTTCGTCTTCAAAGTTTTTTGGTGCTCCAATCACTAACATCAAAATCATTATTTTTAAACCGTCGTCTAAACCAATACTCACAAATTGTTTTGTGATGGCGAATGTTCTCGATAAATTTGTAACAAAAAGCGATAAGTTTCTGTTGCTGTTTTCTTCTCTGAATAACTTCCGCGCAAATGCTGTTTTGTTGGTACAAAACATTTCCATTTTTAATCAATTACAAAAAAATTTTTGTTTACACTTCAACTGAACTGGTCATATACTGAATATGAAAGATGGATTCAACTACTGCAATAGCAAAGTATTGCCACTTCACACTGCGTACTAGCAATATTATACTTACGATACCTATCAGATTATCTCCAGGACTTAGTTATAGACCCAATCTAGTATTATAAATATTTATTTATTTATTTATTTGGTTGTTCGTTCCTCTCCGATCTGCCTCTGTACACCTATATTCATTTCTAATACTTATACTCGTACCCAAAATACTTTCATTCGTTTTGCTTATTCCCATCATATGATTTTTGTATTACAATATATATTAAAAGGTAAAAGTCAGCGGTTTACTTTCATTTCACTTTTATTTTGCATTTTACATAAATGTGAATATGTTTAAGTTTTTGTGTGCGTTGGGTTAGTTATAATAAATATATAAATAAAATAGGTACATTTTTATATACGTTGTGGTAAAACAAACAAATATACAATACAATACAATATTTTAATAAAAATATATACAAGGGTAGTTTGAAACAATTTCCTGTATTCCCGTAGACCTACGTTAATATATTGCCACTGTACGTTACGATAGCCGATCGTTTTCGACCCCCATTTGAAATTCTTTTTCAATATTACATGAAGAAGATTTTGTTACGAAGTTTAATTTTTCTTAAAGCCGTGTACCATTAACCGATAAAATTCTGTGTACTACTCGACAATAGCAAAAAAAAAATAGAGTGCAATATAGCGTTGATAGTTTTAAAAATAATTTTTGATTGCAAACAACCGCAACGCAGTGGTCTACAAAAACAATTTTTTTTGGGAAAAATGATTCTTTATTTTTCAACATACCTTCTTAATACATAATTCCGTTGGGTAAAATACGATATTTCAAAACCTTCAAAATATGCTTCTGTTTCAGCAGTTATTACCATTTCATCTGACGTAAATATCTTTGCATCAAGCCATTTTGTTTTAGATTTGAAAACCGGAGAAAATCACTAGGAGCTAAATCTGAAGTGTATGATGGATGTGGAGCAATTTTGTACCGTAATTCATTCAATTTTGAGGTTTTGTTAAATCTGATGTGTGGGACGGTGCGCGTTATCATGATGGAAAAGTACTTTTTTCGTTGCTAAATGTGGTCGTTTTATTTTAATTTCAATAATATTCAATATTTATTGTACTGACTTTTGTAAGAGAATCAATGAATATTATTATACCATGTGCATCCCAAGAAAAACAGTGTTAGTAACCTGGTGACTCTTTGGGATTAAGTTGATATATAGCCAAAAGCTTCGTACAATGTGTCGTAACGAATTATATCGTTTGTGGTAATGTTAACAAACGAGTGTCACCTGCATCTTGCACATAACTTTTTCATATTCAATTGCTCATGTAATACTTCTAATTTGATATTTTGAACATCTCAGCAAGCTCTTGAACTTATTTTTTTTCCAACGATGATTTGTCACTGCATCATCATGTACTTTTCTTACCATTTCAATGGATGTTGTTGTTTTTTGCCTTCCATAATTTACGGTCTTATACGAGATAACGTATAAATTCAGCTATCCAAAAACGTATGGTTTCTCATAATGATGGTGATGAACTACGCAAATTATTATCCATATGTGTCGCTGATAAACCTTTTCGAAAAAAAGTAACTACCAACTTGTAATTTATCCATTTTCTGAAAACTACAAACATTTACTTATTCGATTGCTTGTAAATAATAAACTACTTGATCGAATCGGTTTGAAAATTTACATCAAGCCTTTTAACGGAATGTTATTTTTCCAATGGCAATCGTAAAAATTTAAAATAATGGTAACTATTAGAAATGTATAGTTACAGGAAATATATCGAACTACCCTCGCGTACATAATATTGTATACACCGTACGCATATACAATATCAAATGAAGAAAAATTGGAAATAATAGGTATAGAAATATGAAACGATCGCTCACGAATTAATCACAGTTTGCCACCGACGACGATAATGGTTTGGGCTGAACGTATGTGTTGCATCGGGCAGCAAAAAGTGGAAACAATATATTTTTTTCGTTTGTTGGAAAATGATGTGTTTTGTACCAGAAAAATCCGGATTTGGAAAGAGGTTTGTTGGGATTGTTTTATTGGCAATAAAAACTGTTGCAGAAAGTCATTGAATTATTGTCTTGCTTCATATATGTGAAAGTAATTGTAGAAAATGGTTGAAACATTGATGTGATTTTGATGTGAATTATATATAAGGAACGTGTTGAGACACCCGAAAAATTTGAAAAATCGCTACAACAACAAGTGGCAGATTCATTTCAAATGTAAGTCAAAAAAAATTAGTCATTTCTAATCGCCTAAAAACACAAAATGGGTAAGATTCAAAAGGCAGAAAAACGTAAAACCACGTAAATGTTAAACTTTGAAAGACAACAAAGTATCGTATTGTCACTGGTGGAAAAAAATTGGAAATTTATTTTGATAATTCTAAACGAACGAAAAACATTGGACTGATTCAAGACAACCATCAGTAAAATCGACGGCAAAATGCAATTTCCGTATGGGAAGAAGGTTTTGTCTGTGTATTAGGTGGAACCAGAGAAGGGCATTGTATATTATTAATTGTTGAAATCTGGTCAAACTACCACGGGTAGGTAAACGTTAGAAATAATAATTGATTGAATTGAATCGTTCATATGATTCCTTTGCACGACAACATTCAGCCACAACCTATTTGGAAACGCTGAAATGGAAATGTTACCATCGCCCGTCTTATTCACCAGATGTTGCTCCATCAGATTACCACTTGTTCAGATCGATGGCACAAGGACTCTTGGCACGATGCTTCCAAAATTATGAAAATGTTCAAAAATAGCTCGATTCTTGGATCGCTTCAAAAGAGGAGAAAGCGGTAATTAAATTCAGTAAACATTTTTACCGGTATTAACGAAATTAACTTGATTTTCTTAAAAAAAAAGGAAAACAAAACGATCGTTTCATATTTCTATACCTTACATATACAAAAGAAACACTTATTGCATGCTACACCTGTACAACAAAATGGAATGGTTATGGGCCGAAAAAAGAAAATTATAAGGAAATTCATGTTTATTTTTGACATTTTTGATTCCGCAGGTGACACACAATACCGCATACAAACCCATACATATCTGTATATGTGCATTTATGTATATGTATGTACAGGGAGTTCCATTTTAAACGTTCCAGCTGAATATCTTGAAATGGCGAGATCAACTAACTGTATATATTGTAGTTTGTGCATTTTCATGATATTGACATTTTTGGGTGTGCAGTTTCACTATTTAATTTTGCTAATGTCTACAGAAACAAATTTTTTGCGTATATAGATTCTGGCTCGGGTCTTAATAACATCTTTTACGATTTTCACATCCACATAAGTAGTTTAGAGGGATGCTCCAATTGTTTTTAACAATTATTCCGCCTTAACCGCTGAGTACGGATAATAAAAACTGGGACACTTAGTATAAATTCAAATCTATGTAATTGGTTATACGTATTTTATAATATATGCAGATGATCTACAATTCATTCAATCGCTCCAATCTGCCAAATATTCTCAATTTAAGTACGGCATAATCCCTTGTCATAAATGCCCTTCATTTTCCCAATGTAATATTACATCGGCAGCAATGTTCAGTTGATATACTTGAACTTTTGAATTTAATTATTAGATAGTAACATTTTGGTGATACTGCCGCTCACCTACTGCGCTCTAAAATACATTATTAAATTTATTAATAGGATCAGTTATTAAATTCGGCGAAAGTTTTGTAGTTTTCCAAATAGTTTGACCTAATGACGGTGACATTTGTTTATGTACGCAGTCCTATAAATAACGTTTCCATAATATTGTAGTATGATATAACAGTCAAATAGCATGTCGATAGGAAGTTACGACGGCATTTATTATTACGATTACCTCCCCGAATACATTGCGATCACATGTACTGAATTTGTTAAGAAATTTACTGCACGCAACTATAAGCAATCTTAAAAATTGTGTTACATTTGAATTTAATATTATTACGATGGCAGGGAGAAAGGTGAACGTGATTATCAATTCTGTACTTGAATTTACTATTTTTATATCTTTTTTACTAATTTTGACTATACGTACACGACCAAAATCTTTATTCATAACAATATACCTTCAATTGAATTGTAAATAATTTAAATTTCAATCAACTATAATTATTTTGTAATTTATATATTACGAGATATCATCACCTTAGCCGAATCATACACCAATATATATAATACTAATCTTTATAAGTATAACATGCAATCACTCAGTCACTTAAAAATATACCTTATTTGTTATAATAAATATAACAGAAACACACAGCCTTTGTCCGAAAAATAATCGAAATAACTTTCCTATATTCTTTTGTATGAATCTGCGGTAACATCTTCAATTGGCTGCCGATCGTTTTATGTATTGTGAACTGTTAAAATTTCATGTTATTTCCTTCAGCGTATGTTAAAATACAACAAATTAAGTATGGCAGAGCAGTTTTTGTTCATAGATCGAAAGAACATGAAATTTTGTTTTAAATTTGTTAAAAATATATTATATCGAAACGCTTAAAATTCGCTAATTGTATGGTAATTATTTTTTCAAAACACAAATTTTTAGGTAAATAACGTCTAAAATTCAAAGACGGCAGAGAAACAACGATTATCGCTGAGAATATCGAAAATATGTGTGACATTCATTTGGAATTAGAACAATTGGTATTGCAAAACCAATAATTCATGAGATTTCCTACAAAAAAACCATCGAAAGTTTGTTTCACATTTCACAGAGAAATAGCATTCAGTTTTCAATTACACTATATTTGGCTTATAACCTGGGTGAAATTAGCCTAAATTATTGTAAAAAAATTTGGGTGTTCACCGAATTAAATTTTCCGGAAAATCAACTTAAATGAATTATCATCTTTTTCTATAATAGTATTAACGGATTTTTAATTTTTGGAAACAGAATTGCAAATTCTAATCAATGTCCAATCTTTAATTGAAGACATTTATCGATTCACTCGTTCAAAAGATATGAACGATTTTCTAATCGATGGCAGAGAAAATCTAAAGAAATTTGTGGTACTGCACAAAGTTGACAACCGAATGATACAAACAATTTATACAGTAACAAAGTATTTCATACAAAATTTCACCATGACATGAAATGGAAAATCGTTCCGAACTTCTCCCTAATCGTTCAAAAAACAATATTAACTAAACAAAATAAACCAGAAGAACATAGCCCATGAACAATCATCAAAGTATAAGAAAATAGTCCCCCCCCAATAATTTAGGGTTATTAACCCCCTCAAAACAATTCCTATTATTACTTCGAAATCGGTTCAGATTTTAAAAATCTCTTTCCTGACAGATCGGAAATTAATTATATAGTTTGTAATTCTGTATGCAAAAATAGAAATCCGTTAAAACTATGGCCCGTAATTTGAAAATGAATATAATTTTTAAAGTTCGATTTTACCGGCAAATTTAGTAAGTTGACATTCCAATTTCTTTCCATAATCTACTTTCAATTTGGCTATACCACAAAAATATAGTTTTTTATAAAGTAATCTGAAAACATTTTTTCATGCTTCGTCACTGTTAAACAGTCCAAAGATAGTTGTGGCTTACCTTCTCATGGTGTAACATTTTATCACTGATTTTTTTTTATACTAATAAAACTCAAATTTATGTGCTCCTACGCATCGGCTTTGTTCACCGCTTCATGTGACTATTTGCTATTCCCTAAATTTTTATTTGGCGAGGGGAAGGCAACCGCTGTTTGGTGTTAATTGAAGAGTCAACCAGGTTTCAATCAGCGACATCAAAATTAATATTCGAAGCAGTTGTGTGCAATAAAATTTTAATTTTGTTTAATTTCTTAATCCATGTTGGTTATTTTTCGAACCGAGTGTTTCGTGTATTTCTATTTTGTTAGGCAAAATAAAAAGAAAGTAATAATCATGAAATATAAAATTTAAATTAAAATGTTTTTATAGTTGAATAATAACAATTACCTCACACCTTTCCGCTGTACTCTATATTCAAATTATGACAAATCATATTATTTCACATAATAATCATATTGCAATAATCGATTGATATTCATCTGAAGAGATGTATTGTATTGTTATTATAATTTAGATATTTTATTATTATTATTATTATTATTATTATTACAATATTATTATTTGATATTTATTTATAATAGTACATTTATTGTGTGTTGTGTATTAATCAAAGCACACTCAGTTTGCTCTCACACGATACCATAAATAAAATAAAGTTATACCGCACGGCACGGATTGATATTGACAGCATCATTCAATATGAAAATTCATCCAAATCCAAACTATAAAGAACTAGTAAAAAAAAAGTATAAAAAGAAATAAATAACAAACAAAAATACTGATCCAATTGTATTTTTTTTGGGTATATAGGAAAAAATATCACCAGTCACCGATCTAAATTTGAAATAAATACCTTCGAGAAAATACGTATATTATATTTTGAGATGAGATACAGATCTGAAAATAATGTGCTTTACTTATATACCACTTATATAACACATGGGCTGAAAAGTTTCCGAAAATTCTAAGAAAAATTAAACTTTATTCATCAACATACATCCCTTCGCGGGCGATACACTGATTGCAACGATCTTCCAACTTTTCGATACCATTTTTATAGTACGATTTCGTTTTTTCCTCAAAATAGGTTTCTGTTTCGGCGATCAACTCTTCATTGCTCTTAAATTTCTTTCCAGTGAGCATTCTCTTGAGGTCTGCAAACAGGAAACTGGTCGCTGGTGGCCAGATATGGAGAATACGGTGGATGTGGAAGCAATTCGAAGTACAATTCATGCAATTTTGCCATCGTTTTCATTGAATTATGACACGGTGCGTTGTCATGATGAAACAGCACTTTTTTTCTTCTTCAAATGAGTTCGTTTCTTAGCGATTTCATGATTCAAACGCTCCAATAACGCTATATAATAATCGCTGTTGATGGTCTGGCCCTTTTGGAGGTAATCAATGAATATTATACCTTGCGCATCCCAGAATACAGATGCCATAAACTTGCCAGTTGGCTGTTGCGTTTTTGGTCGTTGTGGACGAGGTTCGTCGCTTGCTGTCCATGATGCTGACTGACGATTTGACTCCGGAGTGTAATGATGGAGCCATGTTTCATCCATTGTCACATATCGACGCAAAAATTCTGTTTTATTGCGGTTGAACAAGCCCAAACACTGCTCTGAATCATCGATTCGTTGTTGTTTTTGATCGATTGTGAGTTCGCGCGGCATCCACTTTGCACAGAGCTTTTGCATGACCAAATATTCATGCACGATATGTCCAACACGCTCCTTTGATATCTTCAGAGCCTCAGCTATCTCGATCAACTTCACTTTACGGTCATCTAAAATTATTTTGTGGACTTTCTTGATATTTTCTGGAGTAACAGCCTCCTTTGGACGTCCACTGCGTTCATCGTCCTTGGTGCTCATATGGCCGGTTTTAAATTTTGCAAACCACAAATGTTGAAAAAGCTGGAGCAGTGTCGGGATAATGCTCGTCAAGCAGTTTTTTGGCTTCAGAAATATTTTTTCCAATCAAAAAATAATGTTTAATCAACGCACGAAATTCGTGTTTTTCCATCTTTTTTCAAAATAACAAAAAGTAGCTACACTCACAACGCAATATCTCACAAACTAATGGTCGGACTGCTGTCAATTTTTGACACGTATCGTTTGAAGGTTGGTACTAACTAAAAATCATACGAAAAAAATTCTAGAAAATCCACCTCTTAGAATTTTCGGAAACTTTTCAGCCTAAGTGGTGTGTGTGTGTGTGTGTGTGTGTGGGTGTGTGTGTGTGTGGGTGTGTGTGTGTGTGGGTCTATATATATTTTTGTATATAGTCTGTTTTTTGGAAATTATTTGGCAGACAAGATATGGGACGACAAGATTGTTTATTGATATATTGAGATGTTGATGAACACATCAAATTTTATATTTGATATGGCTTTAATTCTATTTTAATTGAGTAATTTTTCTAAATATATTTTCTATTATTATTATTTATTGAAGATGGCTTTTTTTCCAGCTTTGTAAGTGCTGAATTTATTTAAGAACCATTAAATGCTAATATGTCTGCGATACAATAAAAAAAAACCATTTTAAACTTGTGATTTGTTACATTATTCAAATTAATTTTCTCATTAAATTCATTGTTTATCCGAAAAAAAACACAGAGTTTAGAGTGGCCTATATCACCACCGCTTAATTGGTACGATAACTATTTATTAAAAAAATCGATATACGTTTCAAATTTCTTGAATTGATTGATCCTCAAATAAGGTTTAAACAAATAAACCGTATAACAATAAATTCCATCATTTAATAGATTTGTTATTTAACGATAATCTCTATATATGGCTCTGTTTTATAGTAGGTATACCCAACAGATGCATTAAGATCTTTGTAAGAAGACAACCGCATTGGATTAGTCCAAGGAATGTTTTTAAATGCAAATATAAGAAATCTTTTTTGCTAATTGATTCAATTCTTCCAATATTTATACAAGAATTAGGAAACTAAACCAGAGAGGTATATTCCACTATAATAAGTGCAATAAATAATATTTTAACGGGTCAATATGGGTCAGACATTTCACACAATTCACGTTTTATCTAATACGGATAAGAGTCTGTCTGCCAGAATATCAATGTGATAGTTAAAAGTCAGTTTTGACTTTGTAGTATACTCCAAGATCTCTTATAATTGAGCAGGAAGATGGAAAAATTATATAACAATAAAATGTTATAAATATGAACTTAACATTTGTAAATATTTAAAATTAATTTCTTAATCCTATGTACTCCAATTATACAATACAATTAAATCAGATTGTAGTCGCTCCAATGGATATTAATTGTTTCACATATTCTCTACATCGTCAGTTATACATTTTTACAGTTTTAACAACAACAAACTCGACAAATCGTTAATAAATTAAATAAATATTTTAAATCGATCCCAAATTGAGGTAAAAACACATAGAGCCAAAGTCCAAAACATTAGATACATTGAAAATAATCCAATATAAAAGTACGATGTGGCAAATTAAATTCTATCTAAAATTGTTATCAAAACCAAGTTACGATAATTTTTATAGTAAAATTTTGGAAAATAATTTGTCTACTTGAAAACGATCAACCAAATTTGTCTGTACAAAATGTAACAAATTCTAATAAATCGTTCACAAAAACTAACAAATAATTGACTTAAAATATTAAATAGGACTTTGTAACAATAAATTCAAATAGTTTAGAAATTGATAAAAAAAAAGTTTGACAATATAGGATAATTTGAGATGATACAATTTCCATTATCACTCTTATGAAGCGAAATAATTAAACAATTTCTGGCGACAAATTAATAGAAAGAAATAGAATAGAAATAGATAACGGCTGTGACAAATTCCGAGCACAAAATTTAAGCATAGCCAACGGAAAACCAACAAGAATAATTCAGATTGAAATATAGGAAACATCATCGTTGGAGGCAATGCAGTGAATGGTTGAGGAACCCTAAATTATCAAATGTTTGCATGTGTTCAAAAATTCGGCTCATACACTACCAAAAAAAAATTTAGCAAATACATTAATTACTAAGCAATCGTCGCCGCTTTTATTATCCAAATATAACACATTTGAGAGACGGATTTGTTATTTATGTATTTCCAAACCGAATTGTTTGGATTTTAATTGAAATTACTCTGAATTATGATCAAATTTGTAGAGGCATATAGTAATTAGATCAATAAAAATATGGAGTGGCATAGCACCGAAATATTTACTATTAATCATAAAATATAGTGGGTGCTATCTTTCGTAGGAAATTTTCGGTATTTATTTTAATATTGAAATTTTGCAGGCGACGGGGGGTTGATCATCTGCTCGTTCATGGAATAAAAAGAAAAAACGGATTTTTTTTTGGAAAATTGGGTGTTGGACGCTATTCAAAGATTGACAATGGGCGTGCAGACATTGACCCATATAAAAATAATAGAATTATGAAAACATCTATCTTTCGTTAATTGCAGTATAATTATTGGTAAATTGTTATTTGCTCCCATGAGGCGAAGTAATTTACCAAGTTGGCTGTAATGAAAGGTTTGTTAGATGACATACAGTTCCATTTGGAGCATTATATAGATAAATTCTGATGCCAATCAAAAATCGAAATACGCTTTCCATACCCTTCCCCCATTTCTTCGATATTTCTAATGGATTTCAAATTGTTATCGTATATATATTACCAAGAATGGTGACCAATTGCTTTCCGTTTAAAATAACGTTGAAGCAAAGTTTAGTAAAATCAATCAAACATATAAAATTACTATTTAAAAATTACGGTTTACTGCTTCATTAAAGTTGTCGTGCATTCAATCAAAATCTTTCAATGAAGTGAGTTTAATTTTTTACATAATCGCGATCTCCTTAAGCGCTGAAGCATTCACCATTCAGTAAAAAAATTCCGTATATAAATTAAAATGATTTGAAATTATTCAACAACTGATTGTTTGATTGCTGCATATTATCCTCAGGAACATAATGCTTATTATAGCAACGTTTAAGCATAAAATTTGATGTCATTGTTTGAAAAGTTAAGTGAAGATGCTGCATGATCATTGCTTGTAAACTAATATTATTAAAAATTTGTGGCGCATCAGCCGTGTAATGATATTAACAGATGTTTTTACTAAATGAAATATATATTTAAAATCTATGTGTAGGTCAAGAAATATTTGTTGTAACAAAAAACGGATAGGAAATTTTGGTACAATGATCATTTATTTTTCATTTATCCATTTTTTTTAACATTTACATTTTTCTCAAATATTCAAACAACAACAATAATAATAATAATAAAATAAATAATGATTGGTTTTTATATAGTTCATTGTCTGGAATTGATGTCATTGTTCGTTTTATTTATACAATATTTTGTCACTCGAAATTGTTTATCTTCTTCTTTTTTTTTTTGTTCGTTTTATATTTGTACATTTATTTATTTTATTTTGTATTTAGTTGTGCGTCCGTCGTTGTGTCTATACTCTCGAAAGCATATCAAAACATGTATATTTTGTTATAATACCATAGATTGTGAGATACATGTACACTGTGAAATAGAACATCAGCTTGTATGAATAAAAATCAATAAAGATAAAAACAATTCAATTTTATTACAAATTGGACCCGATTTTGAAATGTGATCGTCATTTTTTTTGGTTTTGTTTTATTATTATTATTATTACCATATTTTCTTGTGCGTCTATAATAAAAATCATCGAATTTATATAATCTTTCAATCCGCAATCGATGTTAATATCCACCCCATTCGAACACTCTGACCGGCGACCGAAAAGTATTAGTGGTTATATTTATATATGTACGAGGTGCGTGGCTATAAATTACAGAGATTACTGCTTCTACAGAAGAACTGTGAATGTGTGAATTTCATACGAAGAATCCTTCTATTTCGATTACGGCCGCCAGCCGTGTCTATGTAAACATATTTTAGTTTGATCGTTTGTATAAGATCTGATTGCCAAAAACAATGATAAGTTTTCGAATAGAGAATCGAATTTCATACGAAAACTTGGAAAAATCGGTACTAAATCTTATCATTTTTTAACAGAAGTATATGGCAATGAATTTTTATTATTTGTGTGCCGGTATTTGTGTGATTTATATGTTTTCAATATGACATTGATTAGCCACGCAAAGTGCTGAACAAATATAGTTAATCTGATCCTATCTGAACTGTAGGTTATCTATTCAAAAATCTGCTCAAAATTGATAAAGAATGAAGTTTGCTACTTGAAATCATTTGTTTGGAACGTCTTATTCAACCCTTGCCTTATTCACCAGATGTTGTTACATCAATTTTGCATTAGATCAGATCACAAATGCGAATATGGATGCTCTGAACATCGCATCCAAAAATTACCTGTGATATATTCAATAAAACATTATTATTCTGTAATTATTTTCTTTTAAAATTTAATGTGACAGAATCATAGTTGCACACCTAATATCTATATACATATTCATTCATATTATGCGTTTGTAATATAAATGAAAGTGTCATAAATATTAATTTGTATGGAAGAAAAAATATTGATTGATTGATGATTTGTCGTCATATTTTTACGTTGTATATTAGTTATTGTGGTGGGTGCGTGGGTGGACATATCATTATAGTGATCATATAGTTAATCTTAAAGTAATTAAAAACAAAAATATATATTAATTATATTATTTATAGATTCACTCGAAATTTAAATGTGTGTAAGTTTTATCAATTTTTATAAGGTGAAAGATAATTTGTGTTGTCATTTGATCTTAGCACTTTATTTAAAATTGCAAGATGGTGAGGTGTGTGAGTGACCGGCAATGGAATGTGTACATGTTTCGACAATTATACAATTAATTTTATTAATACGTTGGTCATAACTATAGCGAATGGTTTATATTATCAACGGCCGTATTGTTCTGGAGTTTCTAAGACATCTAAACTACTTATTACTTATAAATTTTCTCAAAATTTAATTGACTAATCAATGTTCATATCGGACAAATATTTCAGTTAGATCTCCTCATAAATATTCGAAATTTATTTGAATCAAGTGTGTTTAAATTTATGTATATTATGATCAAAACATTAAATTTCCAATGATATTATAAACATAGATAAAATCATATGACACAATGAAGGTCAATGAACCATATAAACATCTTGGAAATAGTGTACAATAAACCCATACGAAATAATCCATTCACATTCATACACTATAAAATCTCATATGATACACTGTGGCATAGAATATTATAGCTGATAACATAACATTTTATTTAAAATTGAAAGATGGTGAGGAATGTGAGAGACCTGCATTGGATTTTTACATTTTGCACAACAATTATACAATTAATTTTTATTAATATGTAATCATATTATCAATTGCTGTAGACTTAGGGACTATCTAGCTGGGCCATAAATCATTTTTTAATGGCCTGGAAATTTCCTCAAAATATAATTATAATAAGCAATTTTCATATCGGACAAATTTCATTTATTATATCAACAATATTTTAAATTAATTTGACAAAAACTTTATAAATATATATAAAATTAAAACATAAAATTATATTTCTCATCGTTGGTGGGACAATTTTTTTTTGAGTTTGAGTGTACATTAAATTCCATGGTAAAATAGTCACAAAATAAAATCACTGAACCCATATAAACATTATGAAAATAGAGTGTGCAACACAACCATACGAAATAACATTAGGTACACTCTGCGCTTATATAAAGTGTTGAGCGGCCATTATTAAAATCTGCAATTTTAAGTACACACATATACAAAAAATAATGTGGTGGTAAGTTATATATTTTTCTAACGTGAAAGTTACTCTGTGTGCGCGTGTATGTTTTCAACTGATCATAAAATTTAATTTATATATAAATTGAGAGAAAAATGGGAGAGATCTGCAATGGATTTCTACATTTTGCTATAATTACAATTAATTTTATTAATACGTGGTCATAACTATAGCGAATGGTTTATATTATCAATGGCCGTAGTGTTATTGAATTTCTAAGCCATAAACTATTTTTTAATTGCTTGATAATTTTTAGTCAAATTTTGGTAGTTGAATAAGTAATGTTCGAAAAATTGGGCAAATTTCAGTTATGCCTCCTCATAAAGATTCAAAAATTTATTTGAGTAAAGTTTTTAATATTTTTATGTAAGATTAAAACAAAACAATATACAGCCGTATAACTCTAGTAACAATTTGTCTGTACTTTGAAAAATGAGAAATATTTCCGTGGAAAAGATATATTGGAATTTGTCCAAAGAATAGATTTTCCACTTAATATAATAGTATTTTATTCAAGGTCAATTGAAACCTTCTGGATTGTCAGGTTAATATGGCCAACATATATCCGTGCGGTTTTGTATTCATAATTTATTTCACCAATTATCCAAGACGACAGTGATTCAAATTGTGAATATTTCGCTTATCTATAGATATAATCCTCACCGATTTTTAATTTATTTTCATAATTTTTAAAGCAACCAGCAACTCAAATCGATATATTTCCGAGGAATTTTGTAAGACTTTTCTGGGATTTTATCTGCGGTTTTTTTTTTCTTGTTTATTATTTAATGTTTAAAAATGCACAATCGATGAATTTTTGCAATCGTTCAGCATCTTCATTCTGCGCTGCTCATAGAACTTCTGGTCTATTGGTAAAAAAACTGATACAAACCGCAATTTGGCATCATCGTCGTAAGAAAGTTTATGCTTCTAATACGGCTAATTCACAGGTATTACTTGTCAAAATATATGAACGATCCAAAGACATTGTTGTCAAAATCCGTGGAACTGCTGACTAAAAATATGAATATAAATTCTATGGATATTCTGTGGAATAATAGCAACGAGAGAAATACTTCTAAGGCGAATCCGTAGAAATTATCATCAGAAATATATGCGGATAATCCAAGAACATTTTTTATAAAAATCCATGTACAGGGTTACACTCATCGTATAAAATTCCAGCGGATATCTGTAAGAAATTCTTAGATATTTCCTCGGATTGAAACTACGGACTACTACATATAATGCGGAAATTTTGCGGACAAACTACGGACAGTGTTACTAGGGTAGCTATACTTTAGCTATAATTATGATATAGTCGAATATTGGATAAAGCATAACTGAAAAACTGTTTTCAATCAAATATCTTAAAAGTTCAGCATACTTGCGTTTTTATAAGACCAATATTTTAAATGATCGTAATTTTGTCCATACACAAAAGATAAAATAAATAAGAAAACAAATTTTTTAATGATGTCGTAATGCCGTTGACACCACATTACACTACCATTAATATTATATTTATTTTATTATTATGTGTAATTTCAATAAAAATAAAATAAATTTATACAAATTGTTGTGTGAACATGTGTTCCATCAACTGGTTTCGTTCATAAAATACATATAAATTTATATACAATTAACCAACATTTTGTTACAATTTATTTTCTATTTACATATTATATTTTTTGTGGATAATATCACAAATAATATCGACACCTCAGAGTCAACTAAGATGATAGCAAACAAATGAAAAGAAAAAAAATTACATGCGGAAGACATAATTCGTTATGTGTGAACAGTTGGAGAATTGTTATGTAAATACACAGTATCTTCAAAAGAAATGTTTCGTGTGTGTATTTTAAAAATATTTTGTCCAAAATTATTCGTTTCAAATATTATGCACCACAATTATTTTTAGTTGCTTAATTTTAAATTATGCATAGCCGATGTAAGCTAAAGTCTTAGAGAAACTTCATAACACACACTGTATTATTACACGTTTGGTTAATTTGAATCATTTGATAAATTTCTATTGTATTGCTCTGCCTCATCCGATGCATTCAATGCAAAATGTTTTATACAAAATTGTTTTTGTAAATGGAATTATAAAATTTTTCAATCATTTCATTAAAACCATAAAAATTATTCCAGTGATACAAAACCAATATTCCTATTCACCTAATTTCTAACTCTCTAACGAATACAGTAAATTTTACACTAGTTTCCGTTGACTTTTCGAATTCAATGTTGAAGTTGTGTAAAATTTTTTAAATGTAAATTAAATCCAATATCGATAATATAATTTTCAAGGGCCAATACTTCATATGGTCTCAAAATATGACGTAAATGCAATGTTGTGCCTAGTAACATGGCTGTAACATAACAAACGTTGCAGAAAATAAATTAGAAGTGATGCTACAAATTTACGGCTCAGCGTCGTTTTGCAACGTTCCCGACACAATGTCAATATAAATTATCTTATACACGCACTTCATCTATCTAAGAATCATTATAAGCACCACTGTTCCTTCAATGATTAATGCGATTAAATAGTGTATTTATCCTCATATCTAACATAGTACGTTTTTCTTTCAACACTTTATGATGCGATTGATTTATTCGGCAAAAACTTATACTATATTTATAAGATATAAACAGAGTACGAGTACAACAAATCATATTTAGTATATTTATTAGTCCATTTTATGCATATTTACAATATATCATTCATCCTCTCCAAATGCTATATTCATATTAGTAAAACAGTTTTTTCGGTCGCTTTTTGGGCAGTTACTCTAAATACTATATAAGAAAAACATTTGGAATTCTGTTATAATATGAATTAATCTATATCATTTATAACATATGGTAATTTATATGTTCATAAAATTGGTTTGAATATTTATGTACATGGGTCCTGTGTCCGAAAAATAACCGGAATGATTTTCTAATATTTCTAATATATGGATTTGGTAAACCAATATAGTTTGATTTATGTACAATATTGTGTAAACCAATCTTAACAGACTGCGTTAAATTGTTTACATGACATTTCAGTATGGATATTGTGTGCGGCAGTCAAAAAATATCTTTATTTTCGAATTGTGAAATGGTTGTTTTTAACCAGAATACAAGTACTTAAATGTATAGTTCAGTTGAGGTAGTATAAATTCGTTCGCTTAATTTCTGTACGCTTCAAAACGTTCATCTAAGACGTATACATTCGATAAGATTATAAATTAATGTTAACATCAACCTATTTAAATTTTTTTCTTTTGGTATTGTATGGAAAACATTTAAAATTATGCGACCTATAATTTTTATTCTTTTAATATGGTATTTCGACTACTAAAATTTAAAAATTGATTTAACTTTATTTATTTATATCCATCCAAACTATAAATTTGTAATAATTCAAAAATGGCTCTTTATATATATATTCTTTTATACATGGATTATTGGATATGGATATGTTATAGATAGGTATGTAATCCATCCATGATGGTATAAGAGAGTTTTGTAACAAAGAAAAGTGAAAAGAAGAAAAAAAATTTCATTGATTTATGTGCATTTCAGGATCATCACGTCTCTTACAATAATATAAAATATTATTTATTGCATACATCTGTTTTAATATTAACAAAATTATTCACATATAATTTGCCCTTTATTGAGATACACTCTATTCACGTTGTTCAAATGAATGTATGCATTTGTAACTGTTACATCATTTTACACATTGTTGTTGAAATGAACTCAACTCTGTTCCCAATGAACCACAAAATGTTGAAATCGTTATAAATGTCGGTAGATCATTGTCGAATCGTACCACAAATAATGTAGATCAAGATTTCGAAAGTGAAAGTGGATTTCCAATGAAATTTCTTACGGTAAGTGGCTAAAAATGTTCCACAACATATCTGACATATTTAAAGATTTTTATTAAATAATTGTAGAATTTTACTACATATTTTTCTATACAATCTATGCCATTTTCTACGTAATATTCTAAAATATTTTTCTGCACTGTTTTCGATAAATTCTGACGAATTATTTTGTATTATTTGTGGTGATATCAATTTTAATTTCTTTGTGGAATTTCAGGAATTATTTCTTATTTTTTTTTCTATATTGTTTTCTATCATTTTTAGTGTAATATCTAATTTTTTCATCTACATATTTATCAACAGAGATAAATTTGAAGATGAAGACGTAGACATTGCCTTAGAATGTATGAAAAGAAATATGAAGAAAAATACTGACCAATTCGTGTGTTTCAGTATTTGCATTGTAGTGGCAATTTTGGAACTGTTGAAAGATTAAAAAATTGTTATAAAACTTATTCGAAACTCCAGTATTTTTTTTGTGAACTATTCATTTTCTACAATCATGCCGATTTCTTTAACCTTATTAAGTGTGCTAATAATTTTCCGGGCAGACAGACCAGATCGTCCAACTCTCTACTGGTTTGTCAATTCTGAAAATATATAGTTTGGATATAAATCAATTCTTCTTGTATCTTGTATCTTCTCGTGACGAATCATTTAATCAAAAATTATCTTAAGAAAGGAGTATGAGACATGTTCTCACTATTATTAAAGTTCCTTCTATGTCCAAGAAAACAGTCATCGTAAATTCCTTAGCTCCTAGAGATTTTTCGGTTTTCGTTCTAAAGTACAGATCAAGCCTCTCCAGGTTTCAGCACAAGAACGAGGTTTCTTTTGATAGGTCTATAATGAATATAGAAAAAACGTAAAATAACGAAAAGTTACAAAAATATGAAATAATCTGAGGCTAATAAATATACAAACAAGTGTTATGTATTGACGTATATTGAATTAATTATCATAACATCATGGAGTGTAACTTCGTAGATATTCGCAGGTCAAACAGAATATATTGTCGAACATAAAATATAATTTTCAATTAACGAAATTACTCTTATATAAATTCGGTAGTTTGCAGAGAAACATATCTACGTTTTTTTTCTATCATAGAAAAATTCGTCCATCCCTGATCAATTTTCGTTTCGATATCAACGATATTTGGGTAGCAAAATCTCCAATGTAAAATCCACATAATCTAATGGAAATTCTAGACTTCAAAATATAGACTCTGCATTATTATCTAGATTTGGTTCATTGGGACGTCTGTATCAATATATACAATTGTGTATAGAGCTATTCTAACTAAATTCATATAGATGAAATAAAATCGAATAGAATAGATGACTTTTAAAATCGGGTTCCCGATATATATATTTGAATGAGGCGAAAAATTAATTAACGTATATATTTATAGAGAACGGCTCCACATTATAATTTGAAAGACATCTTTATTGTCATATATCGTTAATATTATATGATTTATATTTAATTCAATATAATAAAATATTTCAAAATTTGTTATAAATGTGAGAGAATTACTGGGAAAAAAAAAACTAATCGCTATTTTTGGCATGAACCGGATAAATAAATTATAATTAATATTTTCTTGTTTCTTATTTATATTTTTATTTATTTATTTCTTCTCTGTTTGATAGATTTTTATTTTGTTTTTTTTTTTTTATATTGGTGAGAGGCACAGGTTCGTGCCCAATTTGAAAATTAAAATCAATATTCAATTTTGATAATCTCAAGCCATTTCAATATATATATAACGTTTTATTAACTTTTATAATTCCAGATTGTTGATATGATCACGGCTTTCCTTCAACGAATTTAAAGAATTACCCCAAGTAGAACTCTATAAACCATTTAGTTCTTGCCTCTATAAAATGACTGACAGAGCATTGTGGCGGCAACCTTTACTTTATGTGAATTTTAGAATCTATTTTTTATCTGAAATGTATGGAAATTTATTTTGTCTGCTGGAAAGTTTTAGCAGCTTGAATTTTAGACAGTCATATTGCTGATATTTTATTGATGGCAACCTATACTTAAAATAATACAATATTCAACTATTTTGCTATGTCAGCCATTTGACTGAATTACAGTCCATAGTAGTCATCCGGTAACACATTTTGGTTGTTGCTGTTGTATGACTGAATTTTTGAGTTTTTGTAAATAATAGCTGAAATCTAGTGGTTATTGAGTTCCAGTAGTATCAAAACAATATCAATACTTACCTACATAATATCGACAAGAAGAGATATAGAGTAGTGGTTAGCTTATTGGATTTTCAAATCTGAGTACCTGAGATCGAATCACACCCAACGAACAAACCTTTAATAAAAATTGTAAGTTTTAAAGTATAAAAAATTAGTAAATTAATAATTTTCAGTTTTGGTTTTATTTTTGTAAGACTGCAGCTATTTGAACAAAATTGCTGGCAACTAAGCTAAATGACTCAGCTAACTGAACTATATGCATAGCAATGACTAAATAGCTGAAAATTGACTGATTTTTGTGCAACCGCAACCACAGCTAAAGTTAATTTTATAACGTTGTAGCCGAAACAAAAAACAGGCCGCTATTTGACTGAAACAGCTCTTCAGTTGTTTTCCATGGATTACTTAACAATAACTTCATCATCAATACACCTGCGAAAGGGTGGCAAAAAACGTATAGCTAATCATTTACAACTAAACAAAATTTTACAGTGAAGTTTCGGTCATGAACTTATGCAATGCATCCAATATATACAATACTTTTAATAATTCCAAAAAAAATGAATCAGAATGTTGTAAAAAAAAATCTCTACAGAATAAATGATGGAATTAGTGAAAATGGCAAAATTTAAATGAATAAAACGAATCACACGCAAATCGTCCACAGATCGATACAATCAAAATACGGAAAATTTATTATTTTAAATATTAATACTATTGTTTTATTATAATTATTCATTAATAAAGATTAGCACAGACAAATTTTTTAAGTTAATTAAATTTGATATTTTCATTCTTATAATTTTTAATTGAATTTTTAATTTTAATACAATTAATGTGTGTGTGTGTGTGTGTTTTTTGTTTGATTAATTAAAAACAATTTTTTCGGGATTTTTTAATTTTATTTCTGTTTTTTTTTTACAGTTGAAAACTATAATAACTGAGCGATCAGTCAACATCCGATTACATTTATGTCATCATGCGGTCGAAGCAACAGCCACGGCCTTCGTTCCGATGGATGAATAAAAATGAAACTGGTAGGTTATTATGTGGATGTTGTTTGGATTTTATTTACTACTACGATTAGAATCACAATCAGAAGTTTATTATTTACTTACAAATTTATTGTAGACGAAAAATAATCCAATAACAATGTCAATTTGTGTAAATTTTGATTTATTGATTTTCAAGATCGAACTAAAATATACAACAAATTAATAAACAACTTACAAATAAAAGAAGAAGAAGATAATAACAAACACCAACGATGTTTTAGTTTATTTGTTTACATTATTTCGAATGGAAAAGAAAAAGAAAAATAAAAAGAAATGACTTTATGGAAAAACTTTAAATGAATATTCTGGGAAAACACTTGAAAATATAGTGATAAAAACGGATAATAGGAAAATTTAAGGCAAATCGAAAATAATTAAAGAAAAAATTTAAAGTTAAATATGTGGAAAAATGATGGTACATTTAGTACACGGTAAATAGCCTAGCTCAGTCGTTTGATTTGAAGTGGTGGGCGGGTGGGATAGGTATCAAATGATAGGTAATTACATTACCTAACTTTTGGTAACATAAAAATTTAGATTTTTCACCATGACCTTGGTTTATTATAAAACGCTATAACTCGGCCGTTTGAAGCGGTGGGCGAGTCGGATAAGTATCAAATGATAGGTAATTACATTACCTAACTTTTGGTAACGTAAAATCATGGATTTTTCACCATGCATATGAAACCGTTATATGAAAATTCCGGGAAAACCCGTAAATAGATTCGGGTCCTCTAGTGGTAAACAATGTTTCTAATATTCTAAATAAGACATCTGGAAATTTTCGGGAAAATCCGGAAAATTTTAATTTGTATCGGGAAATTCCGGGAAAACTGTAATAGTTAGGAAACATTTTCAGTACCACTCCCTCAGTACATTTACCATCTAAATCCATTTATGGCTATAAGAGATCTGTAAGTCATCAACTTTGGACTGGAGAAAATTTCAGGAAAATCTCAAAACGAACTTTTTGATGGTCACGATGTAAATAAATTAGATAGCCAATTTTTGTTACGGCCGTTTTATAGAGGATCTTAAGGCGCACAATAAAGCTTCTGGACTTTTTCCGTGAAAAATATATGGGCCGACTTATGAACGATCTAAGATATGGAAATTTTCGTGTAAGCCTAACTTTGGTCGGTCATTGTAGGAAAACCATTAGACTTAAAGAGTTGTGGTGGGGCTTAAAAGTCGTGTCATATAGTCTACTATCTGCGATAAATAGGGCATTGGAAAATTCGATTGGAAAAGCCGGAAAATTTCCATATGAATACATGCAAAAATCGACGTTTTTCGTTGTTCCTGGAAAATCCGTATTTCCCATTGGAAAATTTCAAAAGAGATTCAAAACCTAGATTGAACTTTTCTTTACATTTCTGCATCATTACATTTTGGAAAATTGAGTTTTTGCCAATTCCCCAGGTATCTTAAGATTGGTCTGCAAACGATTTTCCGAACTTTAGGCAGCCATAGCCGGAAAACCCAGACAGATAGAAAGTCATCCCCATAATATAATTTGTAGCCCTCGATGAGGACTATCGCTGGTGAGAAGCTCATGAGAAAATAGTGAGTATTTCCGGAGTTATAGTGGTCCAAATGTGACCAATTTGGTACATTTGAAGCGCCATAGCTCCGCCCCCTTAGGGAAATCGGGAAAAGTGGTCGACAGAAAGTGTTTTTTTTTCGAGTTCTACAATCCATGAAAATATGAATGTCCTACGGGCAAAAAAACTTTTTCGGCATGAGGTTATAACCCACACTTTTTCAGGTCAAAAAGGTAAAAAAAAAATAGGGCTGGAAATAGGCTCAAACGATCGGGGGTGATCGTGCGAACAAGAATCCGTTGAGATTTTTCGAAAATTCCGCCTCTAAGTGGGTCAAAAATGAAAAAGAAAAAAAATTAAAAAAAAAATTTGCCTCCTGTTAATTCTGCGCGACTGTTACTTCGTCTGAAAAATGCCTGGTATTTTAGTGGAAATTTTTATGGATTTCTTAAAAACGCTATAACTCAGCCGTTTGAAGTGGTAGGCGGGTGGGATAGGTATCAAACGATAGGTAATTACATTACCTAACTTTTGGTAACATAAAAACATGGATTTTTTCCCAAAAAATGTTGAACACAAATGGCTGAAAATAGGCTTAAAAGATCGGGGGTTATCGTGCGAACAAGAATCTGTTGAGATTTTCCGAAAATTCCGCCTCTAAGTGGGTCAAAAATGAAAAACCAAAAAAGAAAATTCCGGAAAATTCCGTGAAAATTTATGGCTGGAAATAAGCTCAAACGATCGGGGCTGGTCGTGCGAACAAGAATCCGTTGAGATTTTTCGAAAATTCCGCCTCTAAGTGGGTCAAAAGTGAAAAAGAAAAAAATTAAAAAAACAATTTGCCTCCTGGTAATTCTGCGCGACTGTTACTTCGTCTGAAAATTGCCTGGTATTTTAGTGGAAGTTATTATGGATTTCTTAAAAACGCTATAACTCAGCCGTTTGAAGTGGTAGGCGGGTGGGATAGGTATCAAACGATAGGTAATTACATAACCTAACTTTTGGTAACAAAAAAATTTAGATTTTTCACCATGACCTTGGTTTATTATAAAACGCTATAACTCGGCCGTTTGAAGCGGTGGGCGAGTCGGATAAGTATCAAATGATAGGTAATTACATTACCTAACTTTTGGTAACGTAAAATCATGGATTTTTCACCATGCATATGAAACCGTTATATGAAAATTCCGGGAAAACCCGTAAATAGATTCGGGTCCTCTAGTGGTAAACAATGTTTCTAATATTCTAAATAAGACATCTGGAAATTTTCGGGAAAATCCGGAAAATTTTAATTTGTATCGGGAAATTCCGGGAAAACTGTAATAGTTAGGAAACATTTTCAGTACCACTCCCTCAGTACATTTACCATCTAAATCCATTTATGACTATAAGAGATCTGTAAGTCATCAACTTTGGACTGGAGAAAATTTCAGGAAAATCTCAAAACGAACTTTTTGATGGTCACGATGTAAATAAATTAGATAGCCAATTTTTGTTACGGCCGTTTTATAGAGGATCTTAAGGCGCACAATAAAGCTTCTGGACTTTTTCCGTGAAAAATATATGGGCCGACTTATGAACGATCTAAGATATGGAAATTTTCGTGTAAGCCTAACTTTGGTCGGTCATTGTAGGAAAACCATTAGACTTAAAGAGTTGTGGTGGGGCTTAAAAGTCGTGTCATATAGTCTACTATCTGCGATAAATAGGGCATTGGAAAATTCGATTGGAAAAGCCGGAAAATTTCCATATGAATACATGCAAAAATCGACGTTTTTCGTTGTTCCTGGAAAATCCGTATTTCCCATTGGAAAATTTCAAAAGAGATTCAAAACCTAGATTGAACTTTTCTTTACATTTCTGCATCATTACATTTTGGAAAATTGAGTTTTTGCCAATTCCCCAGGTATCTTAAGATTGGTCTGCAAACGATTTTCCGAACTTTAGGCAGCCATAGCCGGAAAACCCAGACAGATAGAAAGTCATCCCCATAATATAATTTGTAGCCCTCGATGAGGACTATCGCTGGTGAGAAGCTCATGAGAAAATAGTGAGTATTTCCGGAGTTATAGTGGTCCAAATGTGACCAATTTGGTACATTTGAAGCGCCATAGCTCCGCCCCCTTAGGGAAATCGGGAAAAGTGGTCGACAGAAAGTGTTTTTTTTTCGAGTTCTACAATCCATGAAAATATGAATGTCCTACGGGCAAAAAAACTTTTTCGGCATGAGGTTATAACCCACACTTTTTCAGGTCAAAAAGGTAAAAAAAAAATAGGGCTGGAAATAGGCTCAAATGATCGGGGGTGATCGTGCGAACAAGAATCCGTTGAGATTTTTCGAAAATTCCGCCTCTAAGTGGGTCAAAAATGAAAAAGAAAAAAAATTAAAAAAAAAATTTGCCTCCTGTTAATTCTGCGCGACTGTTACTTCGTCTGAAAAATGCCTGGTATTTTAGTGGAAATTTTTATGGATTTCTTAAAAACGCTATAACTCAGCCGTTTGAAGTGGTAGGCGGGTGGGATAGGTATCAAACGATAGGTAATTACTTTACCTAACTTTTGGTAACATAAAAACATGGATTTTTTTCCCAAAAAATGTTGAACAAAAATGGCTGAAAATAGGCTTAAAAGATCGGGGGTGATCGTGCGAACAAGAATCTGTTGAGATTTTTCGAAAATTCCGCCTCTAAGTGGGTCAAAAATGAAAAACAAAAAGTGAAAATTCCTAAAAATTCCTTGAAAAATTGTGGCTAAAAATAGGCTCAAACGATCGGGGCTGATCGTGCGAACAAGAATCCGTTGAGATTTTCCGAAAATTCCGCCTCTAAGTGGGTCAAAAATGAAAAACCAAAAAAGAAAATTCCGGAAAATTCCGTGAAAATTTATGGCTGGAAATAGGCTCAAACGATCGGGGCTGGTCGTGCGAACAAGAATCCGTTGAGATTTTTCGAAAATTCCGCCTCTAAGTGGGTCAAAAGTGAAAAAGAAAAAAATTAAAAAAACAATTTGCCTCCTGGTAATTCTGCGCGACTGTTACTTCGTCTGAAAATTGCCTGGTATTTTAGTGGAAGTTATTATGGATTTCTTAAAAACGCTATAACTCAGCCGTTTGAAGTGGTAGGCGGGTGGGATAGGTATCAAACGATAGGTAATTACATAACCTAACTTTTGGTAACAAAAAAATTTAGATTTTTCACCATGACCTTGGTTTATTATAAAACGCTATAACTCGGCCGTTTGAAGCGGTGGGCGAGTCGGATAAGTATCAAATGATAGGTAATTACATTACCTAACTTTTGGTAACGTAAAATCATGGATTTTTCACCATGCATATGAAACCGTTATATGAAAATTCCGGGAAAACCCGTAAATAGATTCGGGTCCTCTAGTGGTAAACAATGTTTCTAATATTCTAAATAAGACATCTGGAAATTTTCGGGAAAATCCGGAAAATTTTAATTTGTATCGGGAAATTCCGGGAAAACTGTAATAGTTAGGAAACATTTTCAGTACCACTCCCTCAGTACATTTACCATCTAAATCCATTTATGGCTATAAGAGATCTGTAAGTCATCAACTTTGGACTGGAGAAAATTTCAGGAAAATCTCAAAACGAACTTTTTGATGGTCACGATGTAAATAAATTAGATAGCCAATTTTTGTTACGGCCGTTTTATAGAGGATCTTAAGGCGCACAATAAAGCTTCTGGACTTTTTCCGTGAAAAATATATGGGCCGACTTATGAACGATCTAAGATATGGAAATTTTCGTGTAAGCCTAACTTTGGTCGGTCATTGTAGGAAAACCATTAGACTTAAAGAGTTGTGGTGGGGCTTAAAAGTCGTGTCATATAGTTTACTATCTGCGATAAATAGGGCATTGGAAAATTCGATTGGAAAAGCCGGAAAATTCCCATATGAATACATGCAAAAATCGACGTTTTTCGTTGTTCCTGGAAAATCCGTATTTCCCATTGGAAAATTTCAAAAGAGATTCAAAACCTAGATTGAACTTTTCTTTACATTTCTGCATCATTACATTTTGGAAAATTGAGTTTTTGCCAATTCCCCAGGTATCTTAAGATTGGTCTGCAAACGATTTTCCGAACTTTAGGCAGCCATTGCCGGAAAACCCAGACAGATAGAAAGTCATCCCCATAATATAATTTGTAGCCCTCGATGAGGACTATAGCCGGTGAGAAGCTCATGAGAAAATAGTGAGTATTTCCGGAGTTATAGTGGTCCAAATGTGACCAATTTGGTACATTTGAAGCGCCATAGCTCCGCCCCCTTAGGGAAATCGGGAAAAGTGGTCGACAGAAAGTGTTTTTTTTTCGAGTTCTACAATCCATGAAAATATGAATGTCCTACGGGCAAAAAAACTTTTTCGGCATGAGGTTATAACCCACACTTTTTCAGGTCAAAAAGGTAAAAAAAAAATAGGGCTGGAAATAGGCTCAAACGATCGGGGGTGATCGTGCGAACAAGAATCCGTTGAGATTTTTCGAAAATTCCGCCTCTAAGTGGGTCAAAAATGAAAAAGAAAAAAAATTAAAAAAAAAATTTGCCTCCTGTTAATTCTGCGCGACTGTTACTTCGTCTGAAAAATGCCTGGTATTTTAGTGGAAATTTTTATGGATTTCTTAAAAACGCTATAACTCAGCCGTTTGAAGTGGTAGGCGGGTGGGATAGGTATCAAACGATAGGTAATTACATTACCTAACTTTTGGTAACATAAAAACATGGATTTTTTCCCAAAAAATGTTGAACAAAAATGGCTGAAAATAGGCTTAAAAGATCGGGGGTTATCGTGCGAACAAGAATCTGTTGAGATTTTCCGAAAATTCCGCCTCTAAGTGGGTCAAAAATGAAAAACCAAAAAAGAAAATTCCGGAAAATTCCGTGAAAATTTATGGCTGGAAATAAGCTCAAACGATCGGGGCTGGTCGTGCGAACAAGAATCCGTTGAGATTTTTCGAAAATTCCGCCTCTAAGTGGGTCAAAAGTGAAAAAGAAAAAAATTAAAAAAACAATTTGCCTCCTGGTAATTCTGCGCGACTGTTACTTCGTCTGAAAATTGCCTGGTATTTTAGTGGAAGTTATTATGGATTTCTTAAAAACGCTATAACTCAGCCGTTTGAAGTGGTAGGCGGGTGGGATAGGTATCAAACGATAGGTAATTACATAACCTAACTTTTGGTAACATAAAAACATGGATTTTTTTCCCAAGAAATGTTGAACAAAAATGGCTGAAAATAGGCTTAAAAGATCGGGGGTTATCGTGCGAACAAGAATCTGTTGAGATTTTTCGAAAATTCCGCCTCTAAGTGGGTCAAAAATGAAAAACAAAAAGTGAAAATTCATAAAAATTCCTTGAAAAATTGTGGCTAAAAATAGGCTCAAACGATCGGGGCTGATCGTGCGAACAAGAATCCGTTGAGATTTTCCGAAAATTCCGCCTCTAAGTGGGTCAAAAATGAAAAACAAAAAGTGAAAATTCCTAAAAATTCCTTGAAAAATTGTGGCTAAAAATAGGCTCAAACGATCGGGGCTGATCGTGCCAACAAGAATCCGTTGAGATTTTCCGAAAATTCCGCCTCTAAGTGGGTCAAAAGTGAAAAAGAAAAAAATTAAAAAAACAATTTGCCTCCTGGTAATTCTGCGCGACTGTTACTTCGTCTGAAAATTGCCTGGTATTTTAGTGGAAGTTATTATGGATTTCTTAAAAACGCTATAACTCGGCCGTTTGAAGTGGTAGGCGGGTGGGATAGGTATCAAACGATAGGTAATTACATAACCTAACTTTTGGTAACAAAAAAATTTAGATTTTTCACCATGACCTTGGTTTATTATAAAACGCTATAACTCGGCCGTTTGAAGCGGTGGGCGAGTCGGATAAGTATCAAATGATAGGTAATTACATTACCTAACTTTTGGTAACGTAAAATCATGGATTTTTCACCATGCATATGAAACCGTTATATGAAAATTCCGGGAAAACCCGTAAATAGATTCGGGTCCTCTAGTGGTAAACAATGTTTCTAATATTCTAAATAAGACATCTGGAAATTTTCGGGAAAATCCGGAAAATTTTAATTTGTATCGGGAAATTCCGGGAAAACTGTAATAGTTAGGAAACATTTTCAGTACCACTCCCTCAGTACATTTACCATCTAAATCCATTTATGGCTATAAGAGATCTGTAAGTCATCAACTTTGGACTGGAGAAAATTTCAGGAAAATCTCAAAACGAACTTTTTGATGGTCACGATGTAAATAAATTAGATAGCCAATTTTTGTTACGGCCGTTTTATAGAGGATCTTAAGGCGCACAATAAAGCTTCTGGACTTTTTCCGTGAAAAATATATGGGCCGACTTATGAACGATCTAAGATATGGAAATTTTCGTGTAAGCCTAACTTTGGTCGGTCATTGTAGGAAAACCATTAGACTTAAAGAGTTGTGGTGGGGCTTAAAAGTCGTGTCAAATAGTCTACTATCTGCGATAAATAGGGCATTGGAAAATTCGATTGGAAAAGCCGGAAAATTCCCATATGAATACATGCAAAAATCGACGTTTTTCGTTGTTCCTGGAAAATCCGTATTTCCCATTGGAAAATTTCAAAAGAGATTCAAAACCTAGATTGAACTTTTCTTTACATTTCTGCATCATTACATTTTGGAAAATTGAGTTTTTGCCAATTCCCCAGGTATCTTAAGATTGGTCTGCAAACGATTTTCCGAACTTTAGGCAGCCATAGCCGGAAAACCCAGACAGATAGAAAGTCATCCCCATAATATAATTTGTAGCCCTCGATGAGGACTATCGCTGGTGCGAAGCTCATGAGAAAATAGTGAGTATTTCCGGAGTTATAGTGGTCCAAATGTGACCAATTTGGTACATTTGAAGCGCCATAGCTCCGCCCCCTTAGGGAAATCGGGAAAAGTGGTCGACAGAAAGTGTTTTTTTTTCGAGTTCTACAATCCATGAAAATATGAATGTCCTACGGGCAAAAAAACTTTTTCGGCATGAGGTTATAACCCACACTTTTTCAGGTCAAAAAGGTAAAAAAAAAATAGGGCTGGAAATAGGCTCAAACGATCGGGGGTGATCGTGCGAACAAGAATCCGTTGAGATTTTTCGAAAATTCCGCCTCTAAGTGGGTCAAAAATGAAAAAGAAAAAAAATTAAAAAAAAAATTTGCCTCCTGTTAATTCTGCGCGACTGTTACTTCGTCTGAAAAATGCCTGGTATTTTAGTGGAAATTTTTATGGATTTCTTAAAAACGCTATAACTCAGCCGTTTGAAGTGGTAGGCGGGTGGGATAGGTATCAAACATGGATTTTTTTCCCAAAAAATGTTGAACAAAAATGGCTGAAAATAGGCTTAAAAGATCGGGGGTTATCGTGCGAACAAGAATCTGTTGAGATTTTTCGAAAATTCCGCCTCTAAGTGGGTCAAAAATGAAAAACAAAAAGTGAAAATTCATAAAAATTCCTTGAAAAATTGTGGCTAAAAATAGGCTCAAACGATCGGGGCTGATCGTGCGAACAAGAATCCGTTGAGATTTTCCGAAAATTCCGCCTCTAAGTGGGTCAAAAATGAAAAACCAAAAAAGAAAATTACGGAAAATTCCGTGAAAATTTATGGCTGGAAATAGGCTCAAACGATCGGGGCTGGTCGTGCGAACAAGAATCCGTTGCGATTTTTCGAAAATTCCGCCTCTAAGTGGCTCAAAAATGAAAAAGAAAAAAAATTAAAAAAAAAATGTGCCTCCTGTTAATTCTGCGCGACTGTTACTTCGTCTGAAAAATGCCTGGTATTTTAGTGGAAATTTTTATGGATTTCTTAAAAACGCTATAACTCAGCCGTTTGAAGTGGTAGGCGGGTGGGATAGGTATCAAACGATAGGTAATTACATTACCTAACTTTTGGTAACATAAAAACATGGATTTTTTTCCCAAAAAATGTTGAACAAAAATGGCTGAAAATAGGCTTAAAAGATCGGGGGTGATCGTGCGAACAAGAATCTGTTGAGATTTTTCGAAAATTCCGCCTCTAAGTGGGTCAAAAATGAAAAACAAAAAGTGAAAATTCCTAAAAATTCCTTGAAAAATTGTGGCTAAAAATAGGCTCAAACGATCGGGGCTGATCGTGCGAACAAGAATCCGTTGAGATTTTCCGAAAATTCCGCCTCTAAGTGGGTCAAAAATGAAAAACAAAAAGTGAAAATTCCTAAAAATTCCTTGAAAAATTGTGGCTAAAAATAGGCTCAAACGATCGGGGCTGATCGTGCCAACAAGAATCCGTTGAGATTTTCCGAAAATTCCGCCTCTAAGTGGGTCAAAAGTGAAAAAGAAAAAAATTAAAAAAACAATTTGCCTCCTGGTAATTCTGCGCGACTGTTACTTCGTCTGAAAATTGCCTGGTATTTTAGTGGAAGTTATTATGGATTTCTTAAAAACGCTATAACTCGGCCGTTTGAAGTGGTAGGCGGGTGGGATAGGTATCAAACGATAGGTAATTACATAACCTAACTTTTGGTAACAAAAAAATTTAGATTTTTCACCATGACCTTGGTTTATTATAAAACGCTATAACTCGGCCGTTTGAAGCGGTGGGCGAGTCGGATAAGTATCAAATGATAGGTAATTACATTACCTAACTTTTGGTAACGTAAAATCATGGATTTTTCACCATGCATATGAAACCGTTATATGAAAATTCCGGGAAAACCCGTAAATAGATTCGGGTCCTCTAGTGGTAAACAATGTTTCTAATATTCTAAATAAGACATCTGGAAATTTTCGGGAAAATCCGGAAAATTTTAATTTGTATCGGGAAATTCCGGGAAAACTGTAATAGTTAGGAAACATTTTCAGTACCACTCCCTCAGTACATTTACCATCTAAATCCATTTATGGCTATAAGAGATCTGTAAGTCATCAACTTTGGACTGGAGAAAATTTCAGGAAAATCTCAAAACGAACTTTTTGATGGTCACGATGTAAATAAATTAGATAGCCAATTTTTGTTACGGCCGTTTTATAGAGGATCTTAAGGCGCACAATAAAGCTTCTGGACTTTTTCCGTGAAAAATATATGGGCCGACTTATGACCGATTTAAGATTTGGAAATTTTCGTGTAAGCCTAATTTTGGTCGGTCATTGTAGGAAAACCATTAGACTTAAAGAGTTGTGGTGGGGCTTAAAAGTCGTGTCATATAGTCTACTATCTGCGATAAATAGGGCATTGGAAAATTCGATTGGAAAAGCCGGAAAATTTCCATATGAATACATGCAAAAATCGACGTTTTTCGTTGTTCCTGGAAAATCCGTATTTCCCATTGGAAAATTTCAAAAGAGATTTAAAACCTAGATTGAACTTTTCTTTACATTTCTGCATCATTACATTTTGGAAAATTGAGTTTTTGCCAATTCCCCAGGTATCTTAAGATTGGTCTGCAAACGATTTTCCGAACTTTAGGCAGCCATAGCCGGAAAACCCAGACAGATAGAAAGTCATCCCCATAATATAATTTGTAGCCCTCGATGAGGACTATCGCTGGTGAGAAGCTCATGAGAAAATAGTGAGTATTTCCGGAGTTATAGTGGTCCAAATGTGACCAATTTGGTACATTTGAAGCGCCATAGCTCCGCCCCCTTAGGGAAATCGGGAAAAGTGGTCGACAGAAAGTGTTTTTTTTTTCGAGTTCTACAATCCATGAAAATATGAATGTCCTACGGGCAAAAAAACTTTTTCGGCATGAGGTTATAACCCACACTTTTTCAGGTCAAAAAGGTAAAAAAAAAATAGGGCTGGAAATAGGCTCAAACGATCGGGGGTGATCGTGCGAACAAGAATCCGTTGAGATTTTTCGAAAATTCCGCCTCTAAGTGGGTCAAAAATGAAAAAGAAAAAAATTAAAAAAAAAATTTGCCTCCTGTTAATTCTGCGCGACTGTTACTTCGTCTGAAAAATGCCTGGTATTTTAGTGGAAATTTTTATGGATTTCTTAAAAACGCTATAACTCAGCCGTTTGAAGTGGTAGGCGGGTGGGATAGGTATCAAACGATAGGTAATTACATTACCTAACTTTTGGTAACATAAAAACATGGATTTTTTCCCAAAAAATGTTGAACAAAAATGGCTGAAAATAGGCTTAAAAGATCGGGGGTTATCGTGCGAACAAGAATCTGTTGAGATTTTCCGAAAATTCCGCCTCTAAGTGGGTCAAAAATGAAAAACCAAAAAAGAAAATTCCGGAAAATTCCGTGAAAATTTATGGCTGGAAATAAGCTCAAACGATCGGGGCTGGTCGTGCGAACAAGAATCCGTTGAGATTTTTCGAAAATTCCGCCTCTAAGTGGGTCAAAAGTGAAAAAGAAAAAAATTAAAAAAACAATTTGCCTCCTGGTAATTCTGCGCGACTGTTACTTCGTCTGAAAATTGCCTGGTATTTTAGTGGAAGTTATTATGGATTTCTTAGAAACGCTATAACTCAGCCGTTTGAAGTGGTAGGCGGGTGGGATAGGTATCAAACGATAGGTAATTACATAACCTAACTTTTGGTAACAAAAAAATTTAGATTTTTCACCATGACCTTGGTTTATTATAAAACGCTATAACTCGGCCGTTTGAAGCGGTGGGCGAGTCGGATAAGTATCAAATGATAGGTAATTACATTACCTAACTTTTGGTAACGTAAAATCATGGATTTTTCACCATGCATATGAAACCGTTATATGAAAATTCCGGGAAAACCCGTAAATAGATTCGGGTCCTCTAGTGGTAAACAATGTTTCTAATATTCTAAATAAGACATCTGGAAATTTTCGGGAAAATCCGGAAAATTTTAATTTGTATCGGGAAATTCCGGGAAAACTGTAATAGTTAGGAAACATTTTCAGTACCACTCCCTCAGTACATTTACCATCTAAATCCATTTATGACTATAAGAGATCTGTAAGTCATCAACTTTGGACTGGAGAAAATTTCAGGAAAATCTCAAAACGAACTTTTTGATGGTCACGATGTAAATAAATTAGATAGCCAATTTTTGTTACGGCCGTTTTATAGAGGATCTTAAGGCGCACAATAAAGCTTCTGGACTTTTTCCGTGAAAAATATATGGGCCGACTTATGAACGATCTAAGATATGGAAATTTTCGTGTAAGCCTAACTTTGGTCGGTCATTGTAGGAAAACCATTAGACTTAAAGAGTTGTGGTGGGGCTTAAAAGTCGTGTCATATAGTCTACTATCTGCGATAAATAGGGCATTGGAAAATTCGATTGGAAAAGCCGGAAAATTCCCATATGAATACATGCAAAAATCGACGTTTTTCGTTGTTCCTGGAAAATCCGTATTTCCCATTGGAAAATTTCAAAAGAGATTCAAAACCTAGATTGAACTTTTCTTTACATTTCTGCATCATTACATTTTGGAAAATTGAGTTTTTGCCAATTCCCCAGGTATCTTAAGATTGGTCTGCAAACGATTTTCCGAACTTTAGGCAGCCATAGCCGGAAAACCCAGACAGATAGAAAGTCATCCCCATAATATAATTTGTAGCCCTCGATGAGGACTATCGCTGGTGAGAAGCTCATGAGAAAATAGTGAGTATTTCCGGAGTTATAGTGGTCCAAATGTGACCAATTTGGTACATTTGAAGCGCCATAGCTCCGCCCCCTTAGGGAAATCGGGAAAAGTGGTCGACAGAAAGTGTTTTTTTTTCGAGTTCTACAATCCATGAAAATATGAATGTCCTACGGGCAAAAAAACTTTTTCGGCATGAGGTTATAACCCACACTTTTTCAGGTCAAAAAGGTAAAAAAAAAATAGGGCTGGAAATAGGCTCAAACGATCGGGGGTGATCGTGCGAACAAGAATCTGTTGAGATTTTTCGAAAATTCCGCCTCTAAGTGGGTCAAAAATGAAAAACAAAAAGTGAAAATTCCTAAAAATTCCTTGAAAAATTGTGGCTAAAAATAGGCTCAAACGATCGGGGCTGATCGTGCGAACAAGAATCCGTTGAGATTTTCCGAAAATTCCGCCTCTAAGTGGGTCAAAAATGAAAAACCAAAAAAGAAAATTCCGGAAAATTCCGTGAAAATTTATGGCTGGAAATAGGCTCAAACGATCGGGGCTGGTCGTGCGAACAAGAATCCGTTGAGATTTTTCGAAAATTCCGCCTCTAAGTGGGTCAAAAATGAAAAAGAAAAAAAATTAAAAAAAAAATTTGCCTCCTGTTAATTCTGCGCGACTGTTACTTCGTCTGAAAAATGCCTGGTATTTTAGTGGAAATTTTTATGGATTTCTTAAAAACGCTATAACTCAGCCGTTTGAAGTGGTAGGCGGGTGGGATAGGTATCAAACGATAGGTAATTACATTACCTAACTTTTGGTAACATAAAAACATTGATTTTTTTCCCAAAAAATGTTGAACAAAAATGGCTGAAAATAGGCTTAAAAGATCGGGGGTGATCGTGCGAACAAGAATCTGTTGAGATTTTTCGAAAATTCCGCCTCTAAGTGGGTCAAAAATGAAAAACAAAAAGTGAAAATTCCTAAAAATTCCTTGAAAAATTGTGGCTAAAAATAGGCTCAAACGATCGGGGCTGATCGTGCGAACAAGAATCCGTTGAGATTTTCCGAAAATTCCGCCTCTAAGTGGGTCAAAAATGAAAAACCAATAAAGAAAATTCCGGAAAATTCCGTGAAAATTTATGGCTGGAAATAGGCTCAAACGATCGGGGCTGGTCGTGCGAACAAGAATCCGTTGAGATTTTTCGAAAATTCCGCCTCTAAGTGGGTCAAAAGTGAAAAAGAAAAAAATTAAAAAAACAATTTGCCTCCTGGTAATTCTGCGCGACTGTTACTTCGTCTGAAAATTGCCTGGTATTTTAGTGGAAATTTTTATGGATTTCTTAAAAACGCTATAACTCAGCCGTTTGAAGTGGTAGGCGGGTGGGATAGGTATCAAACGATAGGTAATTACATTACCTAACTTTTGGTAACATAAAAACATGGATTTTTTTCCCAAAAAATGTTGAACAAAAATGGCTGAAAATAGGCTTAAAAGATCGGGGGTTATCGTGCGAACAAGAATCTGTTGAGATTTTTCGAAAATTCCGCCTCTAAGTGGGTCAAAAATGAAAAACAAAAAGTGAAAATTCATAAAAATTCCTTGAAAAATTGTGGCTAAAAATAGGCTCAAACGATCGGGGCTGATCGTGCGAACAAGAATCCGTTGAGATTTTCCGAAAATTCCGCCTCTAAGTGGGTCAAAAATGAAAAACCAAAAAAGAAAATTCCGGAAAATTCCTTGAAAATTTATGGCTGGAAATAAGCTCAAACGATCGGGGCTGGTCGTGCGAACAAGAATCCGTTGAGATTTTTCGAAAATTCCGCCTCTAAGTGGGTCAAAAGTGAAAAAGAAAAAAATTAAAAAAACAATTTGCCTCCTGGTAATTCTGCGCGACTGTTACTTCGTCTGAAAATTGCCTGGTATTTTAGTGGAAGTTATTATGGATTTCTTAAAAACGCTATAACTCAGCCGTTTGAAGTGGTAGGCGGGTGGGATAGGTATCAAACGATAGGTAATTACATAACCTAACTAACTAATTTAGATTTTTCACCATGACCTTGGTTTATTATAAAACGCTATAACTCGGCCGTTTGAAGCGGTGGGCGAGTCGGATAAGTATCAAATGATAGGTAATTACATTACCTAACTTTTGGTAACGTAAAATCATGGATTTTTCACCATGCATATGAAACCGTTATATGAAAATTCCGGGAAAACCCGTAAATAGATTCGGGTCCTCTAGTGGTAAACAATGTTTCTAATATTCTAAATAAGACATCTGGAAATTTTCGGGAAAATCCGGAAAATTTTAATTTGTATCGGGAAATTCCGGGAAAACTGTAATAGTTAGGAAACATTTTCAGTACCACTCCCTCAGTACATTTACCATCTAAATCCATTTATGGCTATAAGAGATCTGTAAGTCATCAACTTTGGACTGGAGAAAATTTCAGGAAAATCTCAAAACGAACTTTTTGATGGTCACGATGTAAATAAATTAGATAGCCAATTTTTGTTACGGCCGTTTTATAGAGGATCTTAAGGCGCACAATAAAGCTTCTGGACTTTTTCCGTGAAAAATATATGGGCCGACTTATGAACGATCTAAGATATGGAAATTTTCGTGTAAGCCTAACTTTGGTCGGTCATTGTAGGAAAACCATTAGACTTAAAGAGTTGTGGTGGGGCTTAAAAGTCGTGTCATATAGTCTACTATCTGCGATAAATAGGGCATTGGAAAATTCGATTGGAAAAGCCGGAAAATTTCCATATGAATACATGCAAAAATCGACGTTTTTCGTTGTTCCTGGAAAATCCGTATTTCCCATTGGAAAATTTCAAAAGAGATTCAAAACCTAGATTGAACTTTTCTTTACATTTCTGCATCATTACATTTTGGAAAATTGAGTTTTTGCCAATTCCCCAGGTATCTTAAGATTGGTCTGCAAACGATTTTCCGAACTTTAGGCAGCCATAGCCGGAAAACCCAGACAGATAGAAAGTCATCCCCATAATATAATTTGTAGCCCTCGATGAGGACTATCGCTGGTGAGAAGCTCATGAGAAAATAGTGAGTATTTCCGGAGTTATAGTGGTCCAAATGTGACCAATTTGGTACATTTGAAGCGCCATAGCTCCGCCCCCTTAGGGAAATCGGGAAAAGTGGTCGACAGAAAGTGTTTTTTTTCGAGTTCTACAATCCATGAAAATATGAATGTCCTAAGGGCAAAAAAACTTTTTCGGCATGAGGTTATAACCCACACTTTTTCAGGTCAAAAAGGTAAAAAAAAAATAGGGCTGGAAATAGGCTCAAACGATCGGGGGTGATCGTGCGAACAAGAATCCGTTGAGATTTTTCGAAAATTCCGCCTCTAAGTGGGTCAAAAATGAAAAAGAAAAAAAATTAAAAAAAAAATTTGCCTCCTGTTAATTCTGCGCGACTGTTACTTCGTCTGAAAAATGCCTGGTATTTTAGTGGAAATTTTTATGGATTTCTTAAAAACGCTATAACTCAGCCGTTTGAAGTGGTAGGCGGGTGGGATAGGTATCAAACGATAGGTAATTACATTACCTAACTTTTGGTAACATAAAAACATGGATTTTTTCCCAAAAAATGTTGAACAAAAATGGCTGAAAATAGGCTTAAAAGATCGGGGGTTATCGTGCGAACAAGAATCTGTTGAGATTTTCCGAAAATTCCGCCTCTAAGTGGGTCAAAAATGAAAAACCAAAAAAGAAAATTCCGGAAAATTCCGTGAAAATTTATGGCTGGAAATAAGCTCAAACGATCGGGGCTGGTCGTGCGAACAAGAATCCGTTGAGATTTTTCGAAAATTCCGCCTCTAAGTGGGTCAAAAGTGAAAAAGAAAAAAATTAAAAAAACAATTTGCCTCCTGGTAATTCTGCGCGACTGTTACTTCGTCTGAAAATTGCCTGGTATTTTAGTGGAAGTTATTATGGATTTCTTAGAAACGCTATAACTCAGCCGTTTGAAGTGGTAGGCGGGTGGGATAGGTATCAAACGATAGGTAATTACATAACCTAACTTTTGGTAACAAAAAAATTTAGATTTTTCACCATGACCTTGGTTTATTATAAAACGCTATAACTCGGCCGTTTGAAGCGGTGGGCGAGTCGGATAAGTATCAAATGATAGGTAATTACATTACCTAACTTTTGGTAACGTAAAATCATGGATTTTTCACCATGCATATGAAACCGTTATATGAAAATTCCGGGAAAACCCGTAAATAGATTCGGGTCCTCTAGTGGTAAACAATGTTTCTAATATTCTAAATAAGACATCTGGAAATTTTCGGGAAAATCCGGAAAATTTTAATTTGTATCGGGAAATTCCGGGAAAACTGTAATAGTTAGGAAACATTTTCAGTACCACTCCCTCAGTACATTTACCATCTAAATCCATTTATGACTATAAGAGATCTGTAAGTCATCAACTTTGGACTGGAGAAAATTTCAGGAAAATCTCAAAACGAACTTTTTGATGGTCACGATGTAAATAAATTAGATAGCCAATTTTTGTTACGGCCGTTTTATAGAGGATCTTAAGGCGCACAATAAAGCTTCTGGACTTTTTCCGTGAAAAATATATGGGCCGACTTATGAACGATCTAAGATATGGAAATTTTCGTGTAAGCCTAACTTTGGTCGGTCATTGTAGGAAAACCATTAGACTTAAAGAGTTGTGGTGGGGCTTAAAAGTCGTGTCATATAGTCTACTATCTGCGATAAATAGGGCATTGGAAAATTCGATTGGAAAAGCCGGAAAATTCCCATATGAATACATGCAAAAATCGACGTTTTTCGTTGTTCCTGGAAAATCCGTATTTCCCATTGGAAAATTTCAAAAGAGATTCAAAACCTAGATTGAACTTTTCTTTACATTTCTGCATCATTACATTTTGGAAAATTGAGTTTTTGCCAATTCCCCAGGTATCTTAAGATTGGTCTGCAAACGATTTTCCGAACTTTAGGCAGCCATAGCCGGAAAACCCAGACAGATAGAAAGTCATCCCCATAATATAATTTGTAGCCCTCGATGAGGACTATCGCTGGTGAGAAGCTCATGAGAAAATAGTGAGTATTTCCGGAGTTATAGTGGTCCAAATGTGACCAATTTGGTACATTTGAAGCGCCATAGCTCCGCCCCCTTAGGGAAATCGGGAAAAGTGGTCGACAGAAAGTGTTTTTTTTTTGAGTTCTACAATCCATGAAAATATGAATGTCCTACGGGCAAAAAAACTTTTTCGGCATGAGGTTATAACCCACACTTTTTCAGGTCAAAAAGGTAAAAAAAAAATAGGGCTGGAAATAGGCTCAAACGATCGGGGGTGATCGTGCGAACAAGAATCTGTTGAGATTTTTCGAAAATTCCGCCCTAAGTGGGTCAAAAATGAAAAACAAAAAGTGAAAATTCCTAAAAATTCCTTGAAAAATTGTGGCTAAAAATAGGCTCAAACGATCGGGGCTGATCGTGCGAACAAGAATCCGTTGAGATTTTCCGAAAATTCCGCCTCTAAGTGGGTCAAAAATGAAAAACCAAAAAAGAAAATTCCGGAAAATTCCGTGAAAATTTATGGCTGGAAATAGGCTCAAACGATCGGGGCTAGTCGTGCGAACAAGAATCCGTTGAGATTTTTCGAAAATTCCGCCTCTAAGTGGGTCAAAAATGAAAAAGAAAAAAAATTAAAAAAAAAATTTGCCTCCTGTTAATTCTGCGCGACTGTTACTTCGTCTGAAAAATGCCTGGTATTTTAGTGGAAATTTTTATGGATTTCTTAAAAACGCTATAACTCAGCCGTTTGAAGTGGTAGGCGGGTGGGATAGGTATCAAACGATAGGTAATTACATTACCTAACTTTTGGTAACATAAAAACATTGATTTTTTTCCCAAAAAATGTTGAACAAAAATGGCTGAAAATAGGCTTAAAAGATCGGGGGTGATCGTGCGAACAAGAATCTGTTGAGATTTTTCGAAAATTCCGCCTCTAAGTGGGTCAAAAATGAAAAACAAAAAGTGAAAATTCCTAAAAATTCCTTGAAAAATTGTGGCTAAAAATAGGCTCAAACGATCGGGGCTGATCGTGCGAACAAGAATCCGTTGAGATTTTCCGAAAATTCCGCCTCTAAGTGGGTCAAAAATGAAAAACCAATAAAGAAAATTCCGGAAAATTCCGTGAAAATTTATGGCTGGAAATAGGCTCAAACGATCGGGGCTGGTCGTGCGAACAAGAATCCGTTGAGATTTTTCGAAAATTCCGCCTCTAAGTGGGTCAAAAGTGAAAAAGAAAAAAATTAAAAAAACAATTTGCCTCCTGGTAATTCTGCGCGACTGTTACTTCGTCTGAAAATTGCCTGGTATTTTAGTGGAAATTTTTATGGATTTCTTAAAAACGCTATAACTCAGCCGTTTGAAGTGGTAGGCGGGTGGGATAGGTATCAAACGATAGGTAATTACATTACCTAACTTTTGGTAACATAAAAACATGGATTTTTTTCCCAAAAAATGTTGAACAAAAATGGCTGAAAATAGGCTTAAAAGATCGGGGGTTATCGTGCGAACAAGAATCTGTTGAGATTTTTCGAAAATTCCGCCTCTAAGTGGGTCAAAAATGAAAAACAAAAAGTGAAAATTCATAAAAATTCCTTGAAAAATTGTGGCTAAAAATAGGCTTAAACGATCGGGGCTGATCGTGCGAACAAGAATCCGTTGAGATTTTCCGAAAATTCCGCCTCTAAGTGGGTCAAAAATGAAAAACCAAAAAAGAAAATTCCGGAAAATTCCTTGAAAATTTATGGCTGGAAATAAGCTCAAACGATCGGGGCTGGTCGTGCGAACAAGAATCCGTTGAGATTTTTCGAAAATTCCGCCTCTAAGTGGGTCAAAAGTGAAAAAGAAAAAAATTAAAAAAACAATTTGCCTCCTGGTAATTCTGCGCGACTGTTACTTCGTCTGAAAATTGCCTGGTATTTTAGTGGAAATTATTATGGATTTCTTAAAAACGCTATAACTCAGCCGTTTGAAGTGGTAGGCGGGTGGGATAGGTATCAAACGATAGGTAATTACATTACCTAACTTTTGGTAACGTAAAATCATGGATTTTTCACCATGCATATGAAACCGTTATATGAAAATTCCGGGAAAACCCGTAAATAGATTCGGGTCCTCTAGTGGTAAACAATGTTTCTAATATTCTAAATAAGACATCTGGAAATTTTCGGGAAAATCCGGAAAATTTTAATTTGTATCGGGAAATTCCGGGAAAACTGTAATAGTTAGGAAACATTTTCAGTACCACTCCCTCAGTACATTTACCATCTAAATCCATTTATGGCTATAAGAGATCTGTAAGTCATCAACTTTGGACTGGAGAAAATTTCAGGAAAATCTCAAAACGAACTTTTTGATGGTCACGATGTAAATAAATTAGATAGCCAATTTTTGTTACGGCCGTTTTATAGAGGATCTTAAGGCGCACAATAAAGCTTCTGGACTTTTTCCGTGAAAAATATATGGGCCGACTTATGAACGATCTAAGATATGGAAATTTTCGTGTAAGCCTAACTTTGGTCGGTCATTGTAGGAAAACCATTAGACTTAAAGAGTTGTGGTGGGGCTTAAAAGTCGTGTCATATAGTCTACTATCTGCGATAAATAGGGCATTGGAAAATTCGATTGGAAAAGCCGGAAAATTTCCATATGAATACATGCAAAAATCGACGTTTTTCGTTGTTCCTGGAAAATCCGTATTTCCCATTGGAAAATTTCAAAAGAGATTCAAAACCTAGATTGAACTTTTCTTTACATTTCTGCATCATTACATTTTGGAAAATTGAGTTTTTGCCAATTCCCCAGGTATCTTAAGATTGGTCTGCAAACGATTTTCCGAACTTTAGGCAGCCATAGCCGGAAAACCCAGACAGATAGAAAGTCATCCCCATAATATAATTTGTAGCCCTCGATGAGGACTATCGCTGGTGAGAAGCTCATGAGAAAATAGTGAGTATTTCCGGAGTTATAGTGGTCCAAATGTGACCAATTTGGTACATTTGAAGCGCCATAGCTCCGCCCCCTTAGGGAAATCGGGAAAAGTGGTCGACAGAAAGTGTTTTTTTTTCGAGTTCTACAATCCATGAAAATATGAATGTCCAACGGGCAAAAAAACTTTTTCGGCATGAGGTTATAACCCACACTTTTTCAGGTCAAAAAGGTAAAAAAAAAATAGGGCTGGAAATAGGCTCAAACGATCGGGGGTGATCGTGCGAACAAGAATCCGTTGAGATTTTTCGAAAATTCCGCCTCTAAGTGGGTCAAAAATGAAAAAGAAAAAAAATTAAAAAAAAAATTTGCCTCCTGTTAATTCTGCGCGACTGTTACTTCGTCTGAAAAATGCCTGGTATTTTAGTGGAAATTTTTATGGATTTCTTAAAAACGCTATAACTCAGCCGTTTGAAGTGGTAGGCGGGTGGGATAGGTATCAAACGATAGGTAATTACATAACCTAACTTTTGGTAACATAAAAACATGGATTTTTTTCCCAAAAAATGTTGAACAAAAATGGCTGAAAATAGGCTTAAAAGATCGGGGGTTATCGTGCGAACAAGAATCTGTTGAGATTTTTCGAAAATTCCGCCTCTAAGTGGGTCAAAAATGAAAAACAAAAAGTGAAAATTCCTAAAAATTCCTTGAAAAATTGTGGCTAAAAATAGGCTCAAACGATCGCGGCTGATCGTGCGAACAAGAATCCGTTGAGATTTTCCGAAAATTCCGCCTCTAAGTGGGTCAAAAATGAAAAACCAAAAAAGAAAATTCCGGAAAATTCCGTGAAAATTTATGGCTGGAAATAGGCTCAAACGATCGGGGCTGGTCGTGCGAACAAGAATCCGTTGAGATTTTTCGAAAATTCCGCCTCTAAGTGGGTCAAAAGTGAAAAAGAAAAAAATTAAAAAAACAATTTGCCTCCTGGTAATTCTGCGCGACTGTTACTTCGTCTGAAAATTGCCTGGTATTTTAGTGGAAGTTATTATGGATTTCTTAAAAACGCTATAACTCAGCCGTTTGAAGTGGTAGGCGGGTGGGATAGGTATCAAACGATAGGTAATTACATAACCTAACTTTTGGTGACAAAAAAATTTAGATTTTTCACCATGACCTTGGTTTATTATAAAACGCTATAACTCGGCCGTTTGAAGCGGTGGGCGAGTCGGATAAGTATCAAATGATAGGTAATTACATTACCTAACTTTTGGTAACGTAAAATCATGGATTTTTCACCATGCATATGAAACCGTTATATGAAAATTCCGGGAAAACCCGTAAATAGATTCGGGTCCTCTAGTGGTAAACAATGTTTCTAATATTCTAAATAAGACATCTGGAAATTTTCGGGAAAATCCGGAAAATTTTAATTTGTATCGGGAAATTCCGGGAAAACTGTAATAGTTAGGAAACATTTTCAGTACCACTCCCTCAGTACATTTACCATCTAAATCCATTTATGGCTATAAGAGATCTGTAAGTCATCAACTTTGGACTGGAGAAAATTTCAGGAAAATCTCAAAACGAACTTTTTGATGGTCACGATGTAAATAAATTAGATAGCCAATTTTTGTTACGGCCGTTTTATAGAGGATCTTAAGGCGCACAATAAAGCTTCTGGACTTTTTCCGTGAAAAATATATGGGCCGACTTATGAACGATCTAAGATATGGAAATTTTCGTGTAAGCCTAACTTTGGTCGGTCATTGTAGGAAAACCATTAGACTTAAAGAGTTGTGGTGGGGCTTAAAAGTCGTGTCATATAGTCTACTATCTGCGATAAATAGGGCATTGGAAAATTCGATTGGAAAAGCCGGAAAATTTCCATATGAATACATGCAAAAATCGACGTTTTTCGTTGTTCCTGGAAAATCCGTATTTCCCATTGGAAAATTTCAAAAGAGATTCAAAACCTAGATTGAACTTTTCTTTACATTTCTGCATCATTACATTTTGGAAAATTGAGTTTTTGCCAATTCCCCAGGTATCTTAAGATTGGTCTGCAAACGATTTTCCGAACTTTAGGCAGCCATAGCCGGAAAACCCAGACAGATAGAAAGTCATCCCCATAATATAATTTGTAGCCCTCGATGAGGACTATCGCTGGTGAGAAGCTCATGAGAAAATAGTGAGTATTTCCGGAGTTATAGTGGTCCAAATGTGACCAATTTGGTACATTTGAAGCGCCATAGCTCCGCCCCCTTAGGGAAATCGGGAAAAGTGGTCGACAGAAAGTGTTTTTTTTTCGAGTTCTACAATCCATGAAAATATGAATGTCCTACGGGCAAAAAAACTTTTTCGGCATGAGGTTATAACCCACACTTTTTCAGGTCAAAAAGGTAAAAAAAAAATAGGGCTGGAAATAGGCTCAAACGATCGGGGGTGATCGTGCGAACAAGAATCCGTTGAGATTTTTCGAAAATTCCGCCTCTAAGTGGGTCAAAAATGAAAAAGAAAAAAAATTAAAAAAAAAATTTGCCTCCTGTTAATTCTGCGCGACTGTTACTTCGTCTGAAAAATGCCTGGTATTTTAGTGGAAATTTTTATGGATTTCTTAAAAACGCTATAACTCAGCCGTTTGAAGTGGTAGGCGGGTGGGATAGGTATCAAACGATAGGTAATTACATTACCTAACTTTTGGTAACATAAAAACATGGATTTTTTTCCCAAAAAATGTTGAACAAAAATGGCTGAAAATAGGCTTAAAAGATCGGGGGTTATCGTGCGAACAAGAATCTGTTGAGATTTTTCGAAAATTCCGCCTCTAAGTGGGTCAAAAATGAAAAACAAAAAGTGAAAATTGCTAAAAATTCCTTGAAAAATTGTGGCTAAAAATAGGCTCAAACGATCGGGGCTGATCGTGCGAACAAGAATCCGTTGAGATTTTCCGAAAATTCCGCCTCTAAGTGGGTCAAAAGTGAAAAAGAAAAAAATTAAAAAAACAATTTGCCTCCTGGTAATTCTGCGCGACTGTTACTTCGTCTGAAAATTGCCTGGTATTTTAGTGGAAGTTATTATGGATTTCTTAAAAACGCTATAACTCGGCCGTTTGAAGTGGTAGGCGGGTGGGATAGGTATCAAACGATAGGTAATTACATAACCTAACTTTTGGTAACAAAAAAATTTAGATTTTTCACCATGACCTTGGTTTATTATAAAACGCTATAACTCGGCCGTTTGAAGCGGTGGGCGAGTCGGATAAGTATCAAATGATAGGTAATTACATTACCTAACTTTTGGTAACGTAAAATCATGGATTTTTCACCATGCATATGAAACCGTTATATGAAAATTCCGGGAAAACCCGTAAATAGATTCGGGTCCTCTAGTGGTAAACAATGTTTCTAATATTCTAAATAAGACATCTGGAAATTTTCGGGAAAATCCGGAAAATTTTAATTTGTATCGGGAAATTCCGGGAAAACTGTAATAGTTAGGAAACATTTTCAGTACCACTCCCTCAGTACATTTACCATCTAAATCCATTTATGACTATAAGAGATCTGTAAGTCATCAACTTTGGACTGGAGAAAATTTCAGGAAAATCTCAAAACGAACTTTTTGATGGTCACGATGTAAATAAATTAGATAGCCAATTTTTGTTACGGCCGTTTTATAGAGGATCTTAAGGCGCACAATAAAGCTTCTGGACTTTTTCCGTGAAAAATATATGGGCCGACTTATGAACGATCTAAGATATGGAAATTTTCGTGTAAGCCTAACTTTGGTCGGTCATTGTAGGAAAACCATTAGACTTAAAGAGTTGTGGTGGGGCTTAAAAGTCGTGTCATATAGTCTACTATCTGCGATAAATAGGGCATTGGAAAATTCGATTGGAAAAGCCGGAAAATTCCCATATGAATACATGCAAAAATCGACGTTTTTCGTTGTTCCTGGAAAATCCGTATTTCCCATTGGAAAATTTCAAAAGAGATTCAAAACCTAGATTGAACTTTTCTTTACATTTCTGCATCATTACATTTTGGAAAATTGAGTTTTTGCCAATTCCCCAGGTATCTTAAGATTGGTCTGCAAACGATTTTCCGAACTTTAGGCAGCCATAGCCGGAAAACCCAGACAGATAGAAAGTCATCCCCATAATATAATTTGTAGCCTTCGATGAGGACTATCGCTGGTGAGAAGCTCATGAGAAAATAGTGAGTATTTCCGGAGTTATAGTGGTCCAAATGTGACCAATTTGGTACATTTGAAGCGCCATAGCTTCGCCCCCTTAGGGAAATCGGGAAAAGTGGTCGACAGAAAGTGTTTTTTTTTCGAGTTCTACAATCCATGAAAATATGAATGTCCTACGGGCAAAAAAACTTTTTCGGCATGAGGTTATAACCCACACTTTTTCAGGTCAAAAAGGTAAAAAAAAAATAGGGCTGGAAATAGGCTCAAACGATCGGGGGTGATCGTGCGAACAAGAATCCGTTGAGATTTTTCGAAAATTCCGCCTCTAAGTGGGTCAAAAATGAAAAAGAAAAAAAATTAAAAAAAAAATTTGCCTCCTGTTAATTCTGCGCGACTGTTACTTCGTCTGAAAAATGCCTGGTATTTTAGTGGAAATTTTTATGGATTTCTTAAAAACGCTATAACTCGGCCGTTTGAAGTGGTATGCGGGTGGGATAGGTATCAAACGATAGGTAATTACATAACCTAACTTTTGGTAACATAAAAACATGGATTTTTTTCCCAAAAATTGTTGAACAAAAATGGCTGAAAATAGGCTCAAACGATCGGGGATGATCGTGCGAACAAGAATCCGTTGAGATTTTTCGAAAATTCCGCCTCTAAGTGGGTCAAAAGTGAAAAAGAAAAAAAATTAAAAAAAAATTTGCCTCCTGTTAATTCTGCGCGACTGTTACTTCGTCTGAAAAATGCCTGGTATTTTAGTGGAAATTTTTATGGATTTCTTAAAAACGCTATAACTCAGCCGTTTGAAGTGGTAGGCGGGTGGGATAGGTATCAAACGATAGGTAATTACATTACCTAACTTTTGGTATCATAAAAACATGGATTTTTTTCCCAAAAATTGTTGAACAAAAATGGCTGAAAATAGGCTCAAACGATCGGGGATGATCGTGCGAACAAGAATCCGTTGAGATTTTTCGAAAATTCCGCCTCTAAGTGGGTCAAAAGTGAAAAAGAAAAAAAATTAAAAAAAAAATTTGCCTCCTGTTAATTCTGCGCGACTGTTACTTCGTCTGAAAAATGCCTGGTATTTTAGTGGAAATTTTTATGGATTTCTTAAAAACGCTATAACTCAGCCGTTTGAAGTGGTAGGCGGGTGGGATAGGTATCAAACGATAGGTAATTACATAACCTAACTTTTGGTAACATAAAAACATGGATTTTTTTCCCAAAAATTGTTGAACAAAAATGGCTGAAAATAGGCTCAAACGATCGGGGATGATCGTGCGAACAAGAATCCGTTGAGATTTTTCGAAAATTCCGCCTCTAAGTGGGTCAAAAGTGAAAAAGAAAAAAAATTAAAAAAAAATTTGCCTCCTGTTAATTCTGCGCGACTGTTACTTCGTCTGAAAAATGCCTGGTATTTTAGTGGAAATTTTTATGGATTTCTTAAAAACGCTATAACTCAGCCGTTTGAAGTGGTATGCGGGTGGGATAGGTATCAAACGATAGGTAATTACATAACCTAACTTTTGGTAACATAAAAACATGGATTTTTTTCCCAAAAATTGTTGAACAAAAATGACTGAAAATAGGCTCAAACGATCGGGGATGATCGTGCGAACAAGAATGCGTTGAGATTTTTCGAAAATTCCGCCTCTAAGTGGGTCAAAAGTGAAAAAGAAAAAAAATTAAAAAAAAAATTTGCCTCCTGTTAATTCTGCGCGACTGTTACTTCGTCTGAAAAATGCCTGGTATTTTAGTGGAAATTTTTATGGATTTCTTAAAAACGCTATAACTCGCCCGTTTGAAGTGGTATGCGGGTGGGATAGGTATCAAACGATAGGTAATTACATTACCTAACTTTTGGTAACATAAAAACATGGATTTTTTTCCCAAAAAATGTTGAACAAAAATGGCTGAAAATAGGCTTAAAAGATCGGGGGTTATCGTGCGAACAAGAATCTGTTGAGATTTTTCGAAAATTCCGCCTCTAAGTGGGTCAAAAATGAAAAACAGAAAGTGAAAATTCCTAAAAATTCCTTAAAAAATTGTGGCTAAAAATAGGCTCAAACGATCGGGGCTGATCGTGCGAACAAGAATCCGTTGAGATTTTCCGAAAATTCCGCCTCTAAGTGGGTCAAAAATGAAAAACCAAAAAAGAAAATTCCGGAAAATTCCGTGAAAATTTATGGCTGGAAATAGGCTCAAACGATCGGGGCTGGTCGTGCGAACAAGAATCCGTTGAGATTTTTCGAAAATTCCGCCTCTAAGTGGGTCAAAAGTGAAAAAGAAAAAAAATTAAAAAAAAAATTTGCCTCCTGTTAATTCTGCGCGACTGTTACTTCGTCTGAAAAATGCCTGGTATTTTAGTGGAAATTTTTATGGATTTCTTAAAAACGCTATAACTCAGCCGTTTGAAGTGGTAGGCGGGTGGGATAGGTATCAAACGATAGGTAATTACATAACCTAACTTTTGGTAACAAAAAAATTTAGATTTTTCACCATGACCTTGGTTTATTATAAAACGCTATAACTCAGTCGTTTGAAGTGGTGGGCAGGTGGGATAGGTATCAAATGATAGGTAATTACATTGCCTAACTTTTGGTAACATAAAAACATGGATTTTTCACCATGACTTTGAAACCGTTATAAGAAAATTCCGGGGAAACCTGTGCAAATGTGTGCCTGTAAATAGGCTCAAACGATCGTGGGTCATCATGCGAACAAGAATCCGTTAGTATTTTTTTAAAATTCCGTCTGTAGGTGGGTCAAAAATGAAAAACAAAAAGAATTTTAATAAAAGTTTTGAGTCCTGGAACTTTTCCTTTACTGATATGATACCTTGAAAACAATATGAAATACTAAATAAAATAAAATTAAATATATAAGAAACAAACTCAGAAAATACTACTGCCTGGTGATGACTGGTACAATTTCTAGAAAATGGGTTATTTGTTATTGTGTTGCAATCGGAAATTTCAAAATAAAAAAACTCTATGGATATTATTTAAATTTATTATTTTAATTTATTGATTCCATAAATATTTTTTTGTATTGTAATTTTACAGAATATTTTTACATTTTATAAAAATCAATAATTTTAGTTACTACAATATTTTTATTCTTAAAATTATTATCGTTAATATATTTGAATTAATTTTTATTATAGAATTATTATGTATTTTATTTATAAATAATTAAATGAATATGGCGCGACAAAGTTAGTGATAGTTATTTTTAATAATATTAAAATAAAAACATTGCTATAATTGAAATCATTTTCATGTTACACTAATTTCCTCATCACTATCACAATTATTCTAATCATATTCATCACAAATAAAATTATTTCCAAGATTATTATTATTATTATTAATTTTATCATAAAAATTATTAAACAATAATTGTGGTTGTAATTGATGTTTCGATTGTGTTGTTGATGATGTTGTACCTGTTGATCAAATTCTATGATAATTTAAATAATTGCTGATTAACTGATTTATTGATTAATTGATTGGTTGTGGTTGTCGTCGTCGTTATCAATGGTGTTGTTGTTATTGTTGACGCAACTGCTGCAGCTACTGTGGCTATTTTTGTTGTCGTTTCAGTGGTTGTTGTCTGTATCGATGATTATGTTAATGATGTACCACAACTATTTGTATTGATAACTGTACCATTACCACCCGATTTCTTGTTGATGAACCGACGATGGACTACCAATTGTTGATGACTGTGATGATTGTGATAATGATGGTTGACGATCAGTTCTTGCATCTGATAAATCTGGATTTGGTAATGTTTGATCATGTGAACCGCCGTTAGCTAATAATTCACGTTTTCTTTAGAATTACGCCATTTCATGCGATGATTTTGAAACCATATTTTTACCTATCGATAAACAAAAGAACCATTAGTATAAGAACAAAAAAATAAACATATATTTTAATGTAATCTTTCATCATCATCATATTATTCTCGAAATAACACAATACAGAAAAATAATAATAAATAAATAGAATGGTACGAGTATTTATTTTAAATAAATAATTTTTATTGTGAATAATAATAAATTATTTGTGCAAATTTAACGTACAAATAAATAAACAATATTCAATAATACACACAATTGTGTCAATTAGATATGGAACCGTAAGTGACTACGGCTAATCAGTGTTTGATTAAAATTAAAATTTACAGGTGAGTTTTGCGTTAGGTATTTGCTAGATCAAATTTTGATTTTCTGCGGCACATAATCGTTATTATCTTGGCCAAGCTGGAATGATGATTGTAGCCTGTACCGAAAGACAAGTCATGATCAAGCGGCACTTAAAATTATTGCGTTATTATCTGGAACACAATGTGTGGTTATCAACTTCTTTTTATTTATCCTCAAAATGATTTCACATTTCAATATATCCGACGAATATGTCAATCAATGTTTTATAGTAAATAAATTCAAAGTTAATATAAAATTTTTAATTCTTAATTGATTTTAATTTGTTAATTATATTTTATTATTACAATATTTATTGCGATAAGAAAATTGTAATTAATTGTCTAATTACAATAAATTAGCTGGCACGAATTTTATAACTTTATATATATATTCGACAGATTGGATCACATGATTAATTATATAAATATTACACAAAAATTACACTAGAAATATACTAATAATCGTTGATCATCAAGTTGAAATTGTTTGTGCTATCAAAACCTAAATGATCTGTTAAATAATACTCGTATTTATTAAAATTTAATGTCAAAAAATGAAACAAATGAAATTTTGATTACGAAATTCGAAAAAAATTGGGTGCGATTAGAAGAGATTTTTCTTAAAAATAGATTCAGTTTTGTCACCATTGGTCTACATGTAATTAGTATATAAATATCGAAGGAACTTGTTAGAAAATACTTGTGTATAGTGTTTAGGAATTGGTAAGAAAGATTATGTGTTCACTTTGATAGCCGAAATTTTTTAAATCTATTGCAAATTCATGAAATTATGTAAAGAAACGCATACAATGAACAAAGATAATATCAGATCATTATAGCAAATCATAAATAATACCAAAACGAAATTTCTCGTTGCCAGTTGTTATCGCAATAGATTGTTTTCGACTAAATAATTAAGTAATACATTTGAGATAAAAACTGTTAAATATTGGAGAATATACAATTTTGAAATAGTCAATTGTTTCGTATAGTTAGGATCGTTGATAAATAAATGTAGAAAATTATATTGATGAGGAAATTCATGGATGCACGTATTACGCATGGAGGAGGAGTGTGTGCCGAAAAAATTGAATGGTAATCCTGATGGTAGAAGTACACTCGGAAGACTTATGGCTAGATGCAGTAAAATGTGATATAAACATCCTTAAAATTCGCGATTGGAACAAAATTGACTGGGGATAGGTCAGGTTGGAGAAGCGTGTGTAGAAATGGCTAAAAACGCTCAAATGGGTTATAATGCCATGGAGTAAGTAAGAAAGTTTATTCTGCATTTCATGCAATCGCACACAACTTTCCGATATATATTTTTGTTCTACACTGCGGCGCGTTCGACTGTACTGAACGCAATTAACTTCTTGCTTTCAAATTGTATATGAACATCACTTTTATTTTATTCAATGTATTTGGATTCAACTTCATCTCGGGCTTTTTCCATTGTCAAGAAGAGCACACTAGCGCTTTCCCAATGAAAAACGGTTTTGTATACCTTCTAAAATTAAAACATTTACAACGCTTAATTATAAAACAATTATTTTTAAAAATTAGTGATGGACTTAATTAAAACTATAATTAACGAATGTTGTAAACATATGGAAAATATTTAAACTTATTGTTAGAACAAATGAACAAATGAAAAAAACAATTAATCACGGTGTTGTAATATTAATGTGATAATTTTTTTAAAAGTAAATGTCAAATTTAAATTTCGATTTGTGGCTTGCTACAAACCAATTATCTTTCCGTCAAACACAAATCCAAAAAGAGTCATAATTTCATTGGTTTTATATTTGTATCAAAATAATACGAATTACAATCTGTCGATACCCCACATTATATTTGTATTTTTTAAGCTCTAGTGGCGGCGATGGTATCTCTGAGCCATGAATATACGTTACCATCAATCAAAGTAGGCATTTCAGGTATTCCTGTGTTTATTATAAATTGTTTTTTAACTTATATTTATTACAATAGTTCTCATTACATTTTCGTTCGCCAGGAACCCAACGGTTAGTTGATAAGGCTGAAAGTTGGAGAATTGAATGAATTGCAGACACATATCAAACTATATATTAGTTATTCATTTGCTATTTACATTCATCTAATGATGTAAAGAAATTACGTCCTGCAATAATTGACCTGTGCCTGTGTTGTGTCTTTTATCTCGTAGATTTACCGATATATTTAATATTGTATATTTTGTTTATCCCTTCCAAACCGCACACATAATTCAAAATCTATTTTTTTCTTAATGTGTACTAATTCACATCTACACATTGATCGAAGGTATCATGAATTTTCAATTAATTAGTTTGCACTTCGAAAAGAATTACTCAAAAATAGATCAGATACACATGCAGTACCAATGCGTTGACGTAGCACTTACAGTAGACACACAATAACGCTTCACATGCGACGCACACAAGTGCCACACATATTTTCTTTACTTCTATATATCAACTGCGTCGCCGGTGAAGCGTCATAGTGTGTTTTACTCTAAAAATAAAATTGTGATGCGATGAGTCTTTGGGTCTTTTGATAAAAAATAAAAATAATATAATGAATCAAAATTATAAATACCATAAATATAAATATCAAATTATAAAATATGTAGTATAAAATGATAGAAATTGTATATTGGATGTGCGTAGGTGCATGGAAATAGCTAATATTGAATCCGGATTGATGTGACATTTGCATATCAAATATCTAATATGGGATATGTAAATATGAATATAATATAGCGATTGGTATATCAGAGGTACATTATATGCGATATGACATCGACCAAATATATTATTTTATGATTTTTAATAATATATTTTATATTTTTACATAAATATATATTTCAGCTATAGATAAAGAAATTAACGAATGACGAATCATTCTATTTGTGTATTAAGAATTATATATTTTTGTGTATGTTAATTACAATTTTATTTTCCCTATTTCAAATAAATTATTAATCAATCAAATAATAAAAATAAATAAATTATAATATTTTATATTTATGTTCGGTACAATGCTCTGTATACAGTTATGTGCATGAAAATAACTACGCATAATATATATTTTTTTTTAAATACAATAGTAGCAAAATTGTTATTCCTAGTTGCAATTTTTGGTTTAAAAAACGGTTATGTATAACGATGCGGTTGAAAGCGATAACTTAGTTGCGGTTTTAGCCTTCTACAACACACTTCTCCATCAGTAACTATCTGCAGCTAATGTCTTCCAATCCCGAAATTTAAGGATCTTAATATCACAGTGTACTAGCAATTAGCCCCTGGTTATAATATCGTTGATAGATCGCATTTTTAAGGATTTTTTTCTGGAGATGTAATTGTTAGTGTGTAGAGGCTATTTTAAAATAATTTTGAAAACCGTAACATCTAAAAACAACCGTCTGCAGAGGTTTTTTACGGAAAACTATTTTCAAAACATCCGATTCTTGTATTTAATGTAAATAATGGAGCAGACTCAGTGAACTTAGACAATTTGTACAATGCCGAATTTATTATAAATGGAATTCTCAAAATATAATAATATCCAGTACAAGTACTTAGAAGCAAAATCTGTGAAACTTGACAATTTGATTAAATTCTTATCAAATATTTTATGTATTTTGAGAATAGGATTTTATGAATAGGGGTCCTACTCAACACTTATGAATAATCAAAGTAATTTTACCGATCAAATTCTAGTCAAATTTTGGAATTGTTATCCAATGTATGCAGATGTATAATAGAATTGTGTGAATGAAGTTCTTAGAATACGATACTCCAGTAGGAAATTATAAAACCTGGTCTATTTTTGATAATTTCTCTCTTAATTTTAATCAAATTTGGTATTTATAGTTTAACATCACATATCCCTGAAGCGATGTGTCAAGGCAAAAATCATTTTCTAGAGTAATATCATAAAAATTATTCATATATAATTTCATTTTCAACCTACAAATATACCAAATTTGATCTACATTTGTTGAGAAATAATCAAATTATTTTAAAGAATCCGCTGTTGAAATCTCTCCAAACAATGAATGATTCATATAATTATGCGGTTTCAATTTAAATGATTTGATCAATGCTGTTTTCTTTCAAATGGTTTGAGAATTCTTGGTATATATTTTTGCTCTTCAAAAATTCTCATAAAAAGTTGTCTAATGGTTTTTATAGTTTTTTTTGGATAGCACGATTAGATCATCTTGTCTTCGAGAAATTATTCTGATTCTAAAGATCGATTGTTTCCGTTTGCTGTTTTTGACATATTGCCACCGTTCTGTTGAAACCATATATTCTGCACATAAATTCCAATTACTACGTCCCATAAAAAATTATTAATCATCGTTCAATATCGAGCACCATTCACAGTAACAATGTTTCACAGCATCATTTTCGAAGAAGTATGAACCAAAAACCACACCAAACAGTGAATGGCATTCATTGATGCACTGACACTCGTGGATTTTCTTCATCTCATCGATTTCAAAATGAGTTTCATATCTTTGCTACCCAATTTTTAACAATAAAGATGCGTTTTTTATTCGTATTATTTCTAACTATGCGTTGTTCCTACTTGGATGGTGACAAATTTAAAATGTGAACTCACATTTGAACAACCTCTACATAGGCTATTTGGTCTGCTCCGGCATCCATTGTCATATGCACATTGCTGTGCACATTATAAATATATGAAAATCGAATTATCATTAAATCATTAAATATCAAATATTTGCATTTTTTTTTGTGGCTGCTTGAAATATGAACTTTGAAATCTTTGATTGAAGAAACAATTGCAAATATTTGTATACTTTTATTAATTTTATTATTATTATTATTATTATTATTATTATTATTATTATTATTATTATGGCAATGTTAAATAATTATATATATTTATAAGAACTTTAATCACATACTCGTACATTATTCTATCGGCTGCTGTAGACATTGCTGCTGCCGCTGCTGTTATTAATGCACAATTCTATGTTTTTCCACAAGAGCTGAGATGCGAGGTTGAAGCATACAAATATATAATATTCTGTATACGTAAACCTTCTGTATATTGTATTTATAATAATATATTTATATTTGCACAACAGTAGTCAGCATTGGTTCTAGCATTTCTTTCTTGTGTATTCAAGAATTTAAAATTGAGTGTTTGAAACAATTAATTATAGAGTTTGTACAAGATGTGATTTAATCTCCAGGCAGTAGTAGTTCTAGAACATCTTTCTGGTGTATTCAAGAAGTTAAAATTTAGTGTTTGAGACAATTAATGATAGAGTTTGTACAAGATGTGATTTAATTAATGAAAGTGCTAATAAAATTCGCGTTTAACAACAATCACCGGATCTCAATCCCATAGAACATTTATGGGATGAATTGATAGTCGACGGTTTAAATTATATGATTTTAGAAACAAAGTAATACTAATAGGAAAAATTGAAATTCTGTAAATTGCATAGAAAATTGCATAGAAAATTTTTAAACAGAAAGGAAACCCAACAAGATATTAATGTGTGCAATATATACTCTCTGTCCTAAATAAACCGGAATGGTTATATGACAACCATAGAATAAGTAGCACTGTACTGTGAACGTACCACCTCATGGTCGACCATCTGAAATAATTTACTGAAGAAAATATTGAAAAAGTGAGTGATTTTATGAATATTTTTAATATGGAGCTTGGAATACCGAATTTTAATTGGACTACGATATAGGTGAATTCAAAGATTGTTCCACATCAATTAAATGCACCGAATTACAAGTAATAATACATTTTTTTTTACATATTCATTCACTTAATTAAACACCCGGCGACTAATTTCTATTCCCAAAACTTAATTTGACTATGAAAAGAAGTGGTCGTCATGCAACAGTTGTAGACATTCAAAAGGTGTGACGCGTCCAACGTTCTCAACAGCGCATTCCAATCACAGCCATAATAAAGTCATTTGATTCATTTGTTGAACGCGTGTCCAAATCAACGTATTTCAATTGGAGGAGATTATTTTAAATAATGGTTTTTATGAAAATGTAATATTTTATTTTTGTGTAATTTCTAATCCATTTCCGATTATTATGGAACAGAGGTGGTATAAAAATGTGATCTTACTTACTTACTCCATGGCGTTATAATCCAGGTGCGGTTTTAGACTTTTCCAACACGCTTTTCCAACCTGACCTATCGCCGCAGTCAATGTCTTCCAATCCCGAATTTTAAGGATCTGTCTATCACAGTTTACTGCATCTAGCCATCTCGACTTAGGTCTTCCGACTCTCCTTCTACCTTCTGGATGGTGCCATTCAACAGTTTTTTAGGCACACGCTCTTCCTCTATGCGTACTACGTGCTTCCAAGCCATCTCAATCTATTGATTTTGATTGTTTTGACAATATTGTCTAATTCAAAATTATATCTTCGCCTCTAACCATTCTGTTCTTTGACGGAACCAAATATGCCACGGAGTACCTTTCGTTCGAAAATCTCAAGTAATTGTTCCTGGTTCTGTGTCATACACCAACCGTTAATATCGGACGTATTAATGTTGTACGTAGCTTACACTTAACACATTGAAGACGGTTCACGTTTTTTTCACGTTTTTTTTTTCCAACCGTTGGAGACGGGTGACGTTTTTTTCACGTTTTTTGAAATTTCAACCAACAATGATGTAGGTAAATTGTGCACTGTGTTCAATTCATTCACAGTATACAACAAGTTAAACGATAAAGAAAGGGTAAAATATAAAACAATTTTTACTGCAAGTAGTTTAAAAAATGGGGTAGTGATGATTTTGAAGTAGAAGAAGATGTAGCAGATGTTATACAATCTGGAACTTCTACTCCTACCATGCATGCTTCTTTTTACGATCCATCAGGACGATTATCTGGTAATATGCGACTACACGTTTTAGAGAAAATTGTCGAGTGCGGGAAAAAAAAAGTATCCATTTAAGACATGTCTTGTATGTAAGGCAAACAACAAGAGGAGCGAAATTCGATATATTTGCAAATTTTGTTTAGTACCTCTCCATAAGGGGACTTCTTTTCAAGCATATCATACGAAAATGTATCCGATTTAATAAATGTTATAATTGGTTTTCGAAATTATCATTTTTTATTTATATAATTTTAACAAAATATGCGGGAATTGGGGGTATATGCTATTCATCACATACCGTCTTCAAAGTGTTAAGATCTCGTTGTAATGTTTTCGATCGGAATTGTTTTTTTTTAACCCGTAATAACATCTGTTTCTAGTTGCTACCCTTCGGCGAATTTCCTCGTAATCTAGTTTTCATTTAATTTTGAATTGTAATCGCATAGATTTCTTGCAATTAATCCAATTATTATTTTTATTAGTATTATTTTTGTGATCACATTTTGAATTAGTAATGAATTGAATGATTGATTTATCCGTAAATTTTATTAAGTTTTTTTATTTAATCTTAGCTATCGCGCCAGTGATCCGATATACTATAACTTGAAATTCTTATACGTTTGAATACTAATGCTGTCGACTGTATACAAATATAAAAACGGTTGAAAAATAATAAAAGTAATTTATGAGCCCAACCTTTTGCACATATACTTTAGAGAGAAAATGAAGTAAAATAAATCAACTGAAATATTATTATTATTTTGTTATTTTTTTTTCCTGCTTTTCTGAAATTGCAATAAATTTCACTGTCGATGCATATCGCTCATTTTACTTCTTTTTGATTCGTTGATTTGTTCTTTTGAATTAAGTATTATATTTTATGGTATTTATATATAGCGAATACATACGAGTACACATAACATACAAAATTTGTATCAATATATAAAACGATATAACAACACAACATATCACATTCATATAGTTCAGAAAATGCAATATATATATAATTTTTACAGACAGAGGAAATATTATATTATTATTTAGAAGTTGTGATATGTGTATTTATCTGTACTGTATTTATTATAAAATTTAATTTATTTTGTGATTTTTTTATTTATTTATTCACTGTACGTGCACGTAACGTGTAAGCAAGCAAGAGCAAAAGAGTTAAAGAAATAATAAAGTGAATAATATTTATAAAAAATTTCAAATCAATATATTATTATTTGATACAAAACATTTTTTATAATTATATGAATTAATAATAATAAAATGGGAAAAAAATGAATGTTAAGTAATTAATTATTAAACAAAATGTCTATTATAAATAAATCTTTGGCCATACGGATAAATAAAGTAGTTTTAATATAACTATAAATATAACACACACACACTCACTAACCCATAACTATTATAATTGTAATTAAAAAGCAATGGACACACATGCAGCAACCGATAAAATCGTGATAAACTATTTGTAATAAGTGAATTATCAAAGTTAGGCTGTGTTCAGCTTCCATAAAGGTGGAGGTGGTGCTGGAAAATCAAGGACACATTTTTATTCAATCATTTTAGACATTTATTATGGAAAATAATGATTATGATTCAACTATATAGTAGAGGTTTCGTTATTAATTTGATTCACACTCCATTACCATAGAATTCTCGTTTACTTTTAATGATATGCCGCGCAAATATTATGAATATTTATGACACTGTAGTTAGTCTCGTATCTTTATTCATTTTGTAATGAATTGCGAAACAAATAATGATTAATTGTTTTTGTAAATATACTGAAAGAACTTTGATGAATGTAAATTTTCGCTTTCGTGATTGCACCATCTGTGTACTTTTCTTAAAAATGTTTAATTTATCGTATGGTTTTTTTATTTTCCGGATACATTCGTCCTTGGTGCGCCTCATGGTTACTTGAATACTTGTACCTGTTTTCTGTTCATTAATAATTGTTTCCGATGGTATACGAAATTCTCCTGTTACAAATATATAATTCTTGTCCTTACAATGATTGCGTTCATCTTTATATTAATCAGTTATCCATTTTTTTCGGAATGAAATTTACTTAATAGTTTATCAGTCAATGGCGGCAAATAGCGGTCGATACCAACGCCATCGATTGTTACTTAACGATAAATAAATTTTTCGTAACATTTAACTCATCTTGGTGTGGCTATGAACTAATTCTTTTCCGCATCAATATCATTTTGGTAATTTTATTTAATTAAACGATAAATAAATATAATATTAAATTAGTTCTATAATTATGGGTTTTACATTTTACGTTGAACAAAATTTTATTCGATTTCTATTAACATTAAATTCCGCTCTATATAAATACTTTTACAAAATTACAATATCATATTCTTAGTTTAAATGCATTGAAATGGATTTGATAGTGAGATATGTGAAAGATATCTGTGTGCATATTGTTGTTAATTCGAATATTCTGATTAAGTTTATTAAGTAATTCTTCGCTCTCAATGTGCTTGCGAAATTTCATCGACATTGAATGAGACCCAGCCAAATTATATGCAGTGGTTTTCATCATCTATACTTTTTAACACTCTCGGGAGTATCATTTTTTTTGGGAGCTTCATTAAAATTATTCATATATTTCCATTTGTTAAACTATACAGCAATTGTGATCAAAATTTGATAAGAAATGGTCAAATTGTTCTCCAAATTCTGGTGATCCTGAACGGTCTCTTATATATGGAATATTAATATCTGGGAACTAAATTAAAATTGTTTATATAATTCCAGTTTGTGTACAAAAATTAAAACAAAATTCGTAATGGAATAGAAATAATTTCAGAAATTTTAGAAGCAAAAATCTTATCTGCATATTTTGTATTGTTCGCAGAAATAGAATAAAAATGTAAATTTAGTTTTATATTTTGAAGACATCTACTAAAAAACTATCAATAACTTAAACAATTGTATGCGCTGCTGCTCCTTAATATATTTGTTTGTTGATTAGTCTTTTGTTGGCATAATTTTTTCAACATTTTACTACCACACATTTCTTATGTACTTACTGTCCTCCGATTTAAAAACAACTCTCCATTGTAAACAGTGTTTTGTAATTCGTTTTCGATCAACGGTTATTACAAATGTTACGGTTTCTCAGGGCTCAATTTTGGGTTCAACTATTTTCCCATTTATATTGAAAAATTATATTCCCTTTAATCACACACACGGTTCCATCTATATACGTTGATTATGTTCAATCCTATTTTGACTGCCTACTTTTTAGTAATGCATTCATTCAATCGTGTTATATAATCGCAGTCAGCTAGAAGTTATTAATTGAGATGCATACTCCAAACTGGCAATTTTTCAAGAACATTATTGAATTTTAGGTCCTTATTATTATTATTTGTAAATGTGTTATGTGATCCGTTTCATAAATTATAGATCTCATAATTATTAATCGTGTTAATGATAATAATAATAATAATAATAATAATAAAAAGATAAACATTTACGGAGAAATATTTCCATACATATTGTGGAAATGACTTGAATTGAATGGGTATACAAATCTATAAATGTTTGTATACGCATTCGATAAAGTATGATATTATTAACCAAACCATCAAATTTAACTGCCCACTCTGTGGGAGACATAACGATAAAATATTAACAAATTTATATTATGATTTTTTTTTCTTTTGTGAATAAATAAAGAAATAAATAATTTACGTATTTTTGAATCGAATATAAATAAAAACTTGTTTCTCTTTATAAAAATTATTCCACTTAATTCTTTTTAAATATATTTTGTATAATTTCACATGGAATCAATGGACAAATGTACTCGCGTCCCGTAATATTTACATCGCACACCGACGATTTTATTAACAACAATAAGTTACTTTCTTAATAAAATAATATTTATTTATTTATTTATTTATTTATTTATTTATTTTAATAATATATTTTTATTGTTATACGACTTTGAATAAACGTTTAACTAATAAATCACACTATAAATTTCCTGTCACCAGATCCACATTTATAAATGTTATAATTCTATTTATGCGATATGTTTATATCGCGGCTAATTAAGTAAGTTGCAACTGAACTGAATTAATTTGATCACATTACGTAATTGTTGCAGAATAATATCAGTTAATTATAATTGTGACTGAATATATATTGAATTATATTGTTTAATTAACAGTGCAATTGAAAAGTCCCCGGTGTACCATAGTAAAACAAATTTTTTTGGCAAAATTTTATTTTATTATTCAACATAGTTGCCTTCGAGGGCGATACAGCGATTATAGCGATCTTCTAACTTTTCGATACCATTTTTGTAGTAGGATTTGTCTTTTGCTTCAAAATAGGTCTCAGTTTCGGCGATTACTTCTTCATTGGCGCTAAATTTTTCTTTCCAGCGAGCATTCTTTTGAGGTCTGAGAATTAGAAAAAGTTGCTGGTGGGGCCAGATCGGGCGAATACGGTGGATGCGGAAGCAATTCGAAGCCCAATTCATGTAATTTTGCCATTGTTTTCATTGATTTGTGACACGGTGTATTGTCTTGATGAAACAGCACTTATTTCTGTTTCAAATGGGGCCGTTTTTTTAACGATTTCATCCTTTAAACGATCCAATAACGCACCCATTTTGCACACAGCTTTCTCATGTACAATTATTCGTGAATGATATGATATACACGTTCAGATGATATCTTCACAATGTCTGCTATCTCGATCAACTTTACTTTACGGTCATTCAAAATTATTTTGTGAACTTTTTTGATGCCTCTTTTGGGCGTCCACAGCGTTCGCCGTCTTCGGTGCTCCTTTCACCACGTTTAAACTTAGCATACCAATCAATGATGGTTGATTTTCCTGGTGCAGACTCCGGAAACTCTTCATCAAGCCAAGATTTTGCTTCAACTGTATTTTTTCCCTTCAAAAAGCAATATTTTATCAGCACACGAAATTCTTTTTTTTCCATCTTTTTTCAAATAATATCTCTGTCAGACCGGAGACTTTTCAATTGGCCTGTTATAAGTTAATCTTTTGATATATGGATCGTTAATAATGCATGAAGACATTTATTATAAAAACAGTTTTCTTATATAATTAGAAGAACATCCATCATTCATAGAGTTTTAATTAAATTGTAAAATATTAGACGCAACAGTTAAATACTTTTCTTATTTGGATGCAATCAAACATCAATGTTTTGACAATAAGATCTAAGGAAGTTCGATCAATGGAATTTAATCATTATAAATATAACATAAAAGTTATATGTACTATGCCTTCGTTATATAGAATAGATCTTACAAGTTACGTGAACCAATATATAATAACAGATGTATGTGACTGACATTCCATATTGTGGGCATCAGGATCAAATTCTATTAGTTTTGTTTATGGCAAACACTTTAATCGAAAAAGAAGAAAACTCTTAAGTACCTTCCCATATTTGATTAATAAAATTATTTGATAGTAGGCGATGCTTTTCACATACGATGAGTAAAAATTTCACCTTAAGCATTTGAAAATCGAACACATTTTACAGCACACTATAATTTTCACCACTCTCACATAAAATGAATATTCATATTTGTAATAAATAGACAACAGATCTTCCTGCGGTTATCTGTTATAGACTATTTGAACAACAGTGTTTAATCAATGTGTGAGTTCTAACGATTCGTGGAATTAAATGGTGCTAACTATCCACTAAAACCTAGTGTAGCCCAAATATTTCCAATAAAATTCATCGAGTACAATTTACCCCATTTAAATGTTTGAAATGATAAATTAGATTTTAATTTTACTTAATGTTTGAACTATTCCATTCAATTATATTCGTTTTAATATTTTGTGGAAATTACTGCTTCTACATCACCCTTGTGTTGCCATGTTGGGTCTCTGTGGGTCTGTCATAGGAAACAATTATTCGCATATCATTAATTATCCTTGTGAAATTCATTAAATTTTAAACTATTTAATTATAGGTTTATACTACCCATTTAATATTCGTAGTGGAACTGCTTGATGCACTGATTTATACGATTGTTTTGTATTTTTGAACTTAATTGTGAAAGTAAGTGGCATTTCTGCCACTACAGAACTAAATAATCCAAAAAGAATATTGTTTAAGTGTCTTTAATTCCGGTTATCATGTAATTTTTCATTTAATATCGAATTCCAAAGATTTGTGTAACTACTGCCGGTTGCCTCATATAGTAACCAAATGTTACCAATAGAATTGCTGGCCATTATCATATTGATCTAATTATCGTACAATTGTAAATGAAATTATATATATTTAATAATAAATTCGAAAGATTTATGGATCTATAGCTGACAATATTCCTACTACATACTGTCACCTTTCACTTTTGACTTTTGATAAATAAATCTGCTTTTTGATAAATCAAAAGTTGATTTCAACAATAATTTTTTACAATACCTTGGATAGGATCCAATCTGTACGATATCGTACATGTAGCGTTATTTTAACGACGGTTTGTCTAATGTTTGTACTGTTGTGGTTCTGTGATTCCTCCGATTGGAAGCAATTTAGATTATTTTATTTATTAACAATCTCTGTCTTCTCTGCTGGTATGAAAAGACTTTCGGATTGTTTAATGTATGGTGACGATGTAAAACTATTAAAATCGATTAATAATGTGTAGAGTTATTGTTTTGGAATGGCAATCTGATGTAACTTGGTGTTTGATCTTAAATATTGACAAAAATAAAAGGGTATGAGACGCGTAAAAATACAATTTTTTCTTATTCTTAACATTTTGATATTAGTTTACAACAATCGTCCTATTTAATTAAAGATCTTATGGCGTGCACATATCGATAAAAACAACTTACTTTCGCAAATCTTGTGTTGACTTCTTCTTTTTTTTTAATAAGAAAGGGTAATAATAATAATTCGGTGATGGCATTTATTAAACTTGAAATATTGTGCATTATTTATTACTTTTGTTAGATCAATATGATGGAATATGCCTGTCACGTGTGGTATACCGGGATTGAATCAATGCAGAGAAAAGATTTTAAGATAACCATTCCTTGCACTGATCTTATAATGAAACGTACTGTTTATAATTTATATAAAATAAAATTTTACCTATTAAACAGATAAACTCTGCAGAAAAATTTGTGGGTCTGTTGAATTTGTTTCCCAAAAAAAAACTGTTGTCTCAATTATTATGGACATTTTAATTCTGCCATAAATGTTATGTTTAACTTTAATCAGTATACATTGAATATGTAATAGTTGTGCTTATATAAGACTTTAAATTAATATCTCAAATATTCCAATTCGAATATATGCAGAATTCATTGACAGAGTCCCCACCGCGTGCCAGTATATTCAAAACACACATCACCAAAAGACCAAAACACAGAAAAAAAAACCAAAAAAATTGTGGGACGAGACGAAACCATAAACAAAATAAAATACTTATAACTATTAGTTAATCGTTATTTTATATTATTATCCACTTCAAATACATATATTTTATTTATGTTTCAGTACCTCTTACGTGTACTTTTTTCTTATTGAGTTCTTACAATAATATATAAATGTGGTTTTTTTTCTATGGTAGTTCCTTTCATTTATAAATTCTTGACTGATTGTTTTGTTTGACGTATGAGATAATAGTGTGTGTGTGTGTGTGTCTGTGTGTAAACGCGTATGTAAAATGAAGAAAATAATATCTAAATATAAGAAATAAAAATCAGATGATAAATGATTTAATTCTATGATTGGATTGGTTACTTAGTTATTACCATACCATACGCAGAATAAAACTTAATTTATATAATTTGTAAAATACCACATATTGTTATTTATAGTAAAAGTATGGGTTAAAGTGTATAATATTCACATAAGCGAAAGAGATTTTTAGGAAATAAATAATATTAATAATTTAACCTCTACTTGCGCGAACATATGTCCTCAAATGGCGACAGTTGGTAAAATTCCATAATTTTTTTAATATTACCACAATATTATATATATTCGGAATTCATGGTAATATGTAGTTTAACCATAAGATATGTCGCTTCAGTCGGACTCAGAAAATAATTAAAAATAAATGATTGGATCTAATATGAGGACCCATTTTCTGATGGCACATTTTTCTCATATACGATATACTCGTGCTGATACAAATTTTTAATTTTGAATCAAGCAGTGGTAAAACGCGTTTAAAAAAAGTGCTTTCAGATTGTAATGTCACTAAATTTTTCTGGTAACAAAGTAGAAAATAGACTAAATTATGGGAAAAAAATTGAACGTCCAACTAATTTTTCCGGAAAAAACCTGGAGTTTTAAGAATTATCATCTTTTTGAATTACAGGCCATAGTTTAAACGAATTTGTGTGGAAGAATTACAAATTATGATAAATTTCCAATCTTTAATAAAAGACATTTTTAAAATCAATTCACGCCCTATAAAAGATATGACCGTTTTTTACAATATTATTGAAATTTTGTATGGAATACACAAATTTCTTTAAATTTTCTCTGCCATTGGGATTGGAAAATTGATCATATCATTTGAACGCCTTTTGATCGACTTTAAAAATCTTTTCTATCAAAGCATGGCATTTGATTATAATTTGTAATGCTGTATAGAAAAATACAGGTACGTTAAAACTATAGCCCGTAATTGATAAAGTTGATAATTTGTAAATGTCGAATTTCCGAAAAATTTTATGAACACCCAAATAAAAATATCAAACTAAATTGATCCCATAGTGGGAATAGGCGTTAGTGAAAATAAATGATAACTTCAGTTTATTTGATCTTATTGTTCCCATACAATTGTTAGTTTTAAATGCTCCTCAGCAAATTTAAGGCTGTTGAAAAAAATTATTCATGGCAATCTGTTGTATAGTCACCATTCAAGTAATTCTAAGCTAATATTGACACATATCTTGTTCGGTTCGGACATGGTTAAGTTCCGGCATAAATTCCACTCCATCACGTGATTGGTTATAGTGTGCGAATCAACCATCCAAAAAATTTTTATGCCATATACTTTACGTGGCGAAACTAGCCAGTGTGCGGAAACTAATTGTTCATCAACAGTGAGTTTTGTACAGCACATATAAATTGGCTACGAACAACTTTCATCTATGTCGGAATGCGGCTAATTTCTTTCAAACGCATTTGTTTTGTGCGTGTGCTTCATTGAATCTAAGGAAACGAGACAGCAGACCGTTGTAAATGACATTACAGCACAATAAAATGGCATATTTGTTTAATCAAATAAATCTTCAGCTAGAATCGATGTGCCTTTCTCAGCACCAACATAAATCAAAACGCCACATAATATCTGCATACAAATCATAATCATTTGGGTCACTCCAGTTTCTAACAGAAGAACGAATTTTTGATAGGAAAAACTGCCTTACTTTGCAAATTGTTTCTATCATAACTTTTGAAATAATAGTTCTAGTAAGATACGGTGACAGCACGTTTTTTTTCATTTCTTATCAGCTACAGGAATTTCGTGTTTTTCTGATTCACTTGGCATTGCCCACCATATCCGTGAATTATTATTGTATATGGATGGCACTGTGAAACTGTTTTACAAACCCGAAGGCTTGAGTATATAGCTGCTACAAACGTAGTATAATTGAAACAATTACTGGAACATCGTTTTAAATAGAATACCAAATAATTATTAGATGTTATTTCCATTTTAAAAAAAATAGTATACAACGAAACACGATTATTGTTTGTAAATTGTTTTGTGCAAATGTGGTGGCCATATAAAATACCATAATTGTGAAATAACCAATAAATCAATTTGGACTTTTTAACGATAATCAACTATATGTATTCTTTGAATTTAGTGATCATTCAACGGTTAGTTACAACTAAAAGTACGTTTTGTAGGCACTTAAATTGTTTGGTGCATAGAGTGGTCAAAAATTGTAAACTCCTAAATTGGTTCCCATTTTTTCCTGATTCAATCTACCTTTTATTGGTATTAAACTGCAATATTTAAACAAAAAAATCTATACATTTTGATTGTCGTCAATATTTATGCGATGGAATACGTAACTCGTTACTATTTGTTGTGTGTATTCCATATATGGTTTTGTTATATAGTAGACGAGAAATTGTAATATTAACCAGAGATGATATATTTTTTATATAAAATATTGTATAGGTTTCGTATAAGTTAGTAAAAGTAACAAAAAAAAATTAATGGGGAAAATTATAAACAGCTGCCATTCTTTATACCGTCAATACACTCTATAAATTTATATATATAGACGATACAATTTATGCCCGGCTATTATGACTTCTATATTATAAGAGACTAGCACCGTATATGTTATGCATTTGGCTATAAATTATAATGTCTGTACATAGAGAAAGACACACACACACACATATATTACATATGAGTTTTATATATAGAAAAGTTTCATATTATGGTGACTTTTTTGACGTTTTCGGCAAAACATTTGATATATGACCAAATTTTATAAAATACATAATATACTTAAAATATATATGTGAAATTAAAATATATAGTGTGTCTTTATATACCTATTTTATGTATAGAGTAAGAAATGTATATAACTCTAAATATATGGGATAAATTATGAAATAATAATAATAATAATAATAATAATAATTTAGAGTTTCTAGATTGTTTTGTGTTTGTCAAAGCAGTTTAACATAATATTTTCAATTTACAGTGCAACACACAAAAATATATACCGATAATCTCCCAGTGGGAACGGTATGTATGATAACATCGATGATTGTATACCTACTTTACTTCTAGTTAGTACCACTCCATTCTTGTAATACAATCTAGATTACTTTTGTACAGAGATGTCATTGGTGGCAATTAGTAGTTCTTCTCTAGATGAGTTGTTCACATGGGTTCGGAATGGGTTTGGTTTTTTATATGTACAGATCAAATGTATTTTTTCATGGATTCAAATTGGGTGAGTTTTCTTGAGTTCGGAATGGATTAAATCATCATTTATTTGGAATGGAATACTTTTTCAAGCGTTCTGGATTGATTACTTGCCTTTGGAATGTACATACACTATCAATGCAGGGTTTCACAATACTTTCCAAAAACCTCGATGTAGGTGGCGGCAGTATTAACTCAACGCCCTTGCGAAAATAAAAGTGAGGTAGAATAATATGACCTTCACCTAGTAAAACTGTCCGTAGTTTGTCCGTAAAATTTACGCATTATTTGTAGTAGTAGTCCGTAGTTTCAATCCGAGAAAATATCTATGGATTTCTTACAGATGTCCGATGGAATTTTATATGATGAGTGCAACCGTCCAATCCATTGATTTTTATAAAAAAAAATGTCCATGGATTATCCGCGTATATTTCCGAGAATAATTTACCCGAATTCTTCTTAGAATTATTTCTCCTTGCTATATCCATAGAATTCATATTCATATTTTTTGTGAGCAAATCCACTTCCGTCCAATATATTTTGGCAAGTAATACTCGTGAATTCTCAGTATTAGTAGAATAAATTTTCTAATGATGTCAATGATTGCGGTTTGATTCAGTTTTTTTACCGATAGACCAGAAGTTCTATGAGCACGGAATGAATATGCCGTTCGAACAATGGCAAATATTCATCTATTGTGCATCATTTTTTTTTGTAATAAACAAGAACAAAAAACCGCGGATAAAATCCCAAAAAAGTCTTACAAAATTCCTCGGAAATATATCGATTTGAGTTGCTGATTGTTTTAAAAATTATAAAAATAAATTAAAATGAGTGAGGATTATATCTATAGATAAACGAAATATATAATATTTGAACCATTGTCTTGGATAATTTGTGAAATAATACCACGCGGATATATTGTATGTTGGACATATTACTAAGACAATCCAAAGATTTCAATTAACCTTGAATAAAATACTATTATATTAAGAGGAAAATCTATGGACATTCTTAGGACAAATCCCAATATATCTTTTGCATGACACATATGTGGATTTTTTGTCACGGCAATTTTCCTCAGTTCTTAAAGTACGGACAAATTGTTACTAGGATCGTTGCTTATAACTCTTAAAACCATAACAAACCGATTAACTATTTGGTCATGATCGAAATTTTTATAATTAGAAAAAAAAACCCCTATCTTAAGATCTTCTGGGTGCTTAAGCCTATTTGCATTTTTTATAAATATTATAAAATTCCAAATTGTATATGAAATTTACATATTTCTATTCGACTTTATATAACTTTGTGTACGCGATCGCTGAAAGGTGATTAACAAATATACCTCAATACAACAAAAACCAAGAGATGTTTGCTATTAAAGCATGCAACCGATCACCTATATGTAGAGAGACCTCGTTCTGAACAAGTCAAGGAACTTGAAGCAACTTTGTAATTCCATTGTCTAGCAAAACGTAAAAATTCTTGTATCAAAACCTACGATAGTTAATAATTTTCCGGAACTTCCATAGCAGGAACTATATTTAATATCTGATAATAAAATTTCTGATACAGATTTTCATCACAAAACGAAAATATCCTGTGCAAAAAAAAAAGATTGTCCAAAACTTCTCTGTGGAAAATATTCTTTTATAATCAGCAGAAAATTATTCAGATTATACAGAATTTCCATCTATAGCAACTATTCGTGTAGAAATCTAATATAATAAGTTGTTTTTTGTAGAATGAATGCTCTGAACAAGTGATAATCTGATGGAATAAAATTTGGTTAATAAACGCGGTGTGAGAACTGATCCCACATCTAAGTGTTTTCCACATTTCTATGCCTGTTTTGCTACATGCGGAGGAGAGAATTGTATTGTTGTGTAAACCAATTTTATCGTATACTGGCAAATGTTGGTTGCTTTTCTTGTAATAATCGTTTTAAATTGATTCTCGTTGTTGACAGTAGCGTTTAATATTGACAATTTGGTTCAGTTTCAACCGTAATAATGTAATAATCCTTAACTACGGTCTCACCAAGACTTACTGAATTACAATCCACTACTTTTGAAGCATTGAAATCACTCTCTTCTTCTGCACCTTCTTTCAGACAAAGGATATTTTCGATATAAGCCGACGACAAGCATTCGATGACTGTGAGGTTTCAGCAACATTTTTCTCCCAATGAAGAAATGATACAATAACAACAAATCTCTCATCAAATTAGTTTTAGGAACAAAACACGATATTTTTTCAACAAACGCAAAAAAAAAATGTTGTTTACACTTTTAACTATATGAATACGTGAATACGTTCGTAATAATAAAATTATCCCGCACAGTTTCTACTGAATTTCGGCATAGTTCCAGTTGGATAAAATGCGTTTGAAATAATTCAAAGATAAAATATTAAAGATAAGTATTAAATATAAATAATTTTTTTAAAACTAATGTGTAAATACGACCTCGTCAACCTTATGGTCTGACGCTCAGTTGGGTTTTGAACAGTTATATCTTTACCTTCCCCATTATCAGTAATTTAGAAAAATTATTCATCATTATTTATTTTTTAACCTAAATACAATTAGTGTTCACTTTAAAACAAAAGATTAATGACTTAATTATAAGGTCTTAGAGCGATATTATACTCTTTAACAATACTCGGAATGGGTTCGGAATGGGTGAATTTTTCATGTGTACAGTACAAATTCAACCGATAAATTCTTTGATGAATATCTTGATGAAATTAATTCATGAGTGTGCGTTGGTGAAATTATTCATGAAATTGGAAGTACTTATATACAATTTATGTTGACATTCATTGAAGAAATTGGAAACTACATACAAAAAGTCCCACTGGGATGATACATTTTTTTTATATTATTACACATTTATAGGAAATTCAAAGTAATGGGTTTTGCTGTTTCAAAATGATGTGTATGTATGTGTGCGATGATGACGATCGCATGATGGCAACGATGATGATAATAATGATTACGTTGAAAAATGAAATATAGGAAACGAAAAATGTTGACAGGCTACAAATATCGCATTTTAAATGGGCATGAAGCAATAATTCTTGATTGGGGAACTTTATTAAATTTGTGTTATTGTTGTAATCGTATTATTATTATTATTATTATTATTATAATCCAGCTAAATGTACCCATTGTTTGTATTTAGTGTTAGTGCATATATTCATATATTATTTTCTGTATGCCTTTGAGTCAGTCAGCAAGAAAAATGTATTACGTTATGGTCATTATTATTATTACAATATTATTATTTATATACGAACACTGTTTTTTTTTGTATTATTTTCAATAGCAAAATATTTCAACAAAATATGTGTGTACCTTATGAAGAAGACGAACATTATATTATTATTGTTTAAAAAACGACATTATATTATAATTTTTTTGTAAATGATATTAGGTGCATGTGTGTGTGTGTGTGTGTGTGTGTGACTGATGTTAATGGAAAAATTAAAATATAAAATTATTATTTATACAGAAACTATATATTCTCTAAATAAACGAGATACATTGTACAATATATGTGAATAATCCACTTATTACATAAATCAACCTCTAAAAGTTATAAATTATATTTGTGTTTGATTTATGTTTAATATTATTATAAAATAATATTAAATAGACGACGTTTATGCCATCGCGGGTACGGTTGAGGGGAGAATAACGTAAAAGAACCGATTTTTAATAATCCATTTAATTACGTGATGGAATAGAATAGTCGATACTCTAAAAATTAGTATTTAATTGATATATGGTCCAGCAAAAACCGCAAATCTTTAATTTCATGTGTTTTTAGTCCTTTTATTTAATTTATTTGACTTGTTGGTGTACGTGTATAGATGTAAGTGTGTAGATGGTTGTAAATTCCTGGTTTGATTCATTAAATAAATTCCAATACTCACAAAACATTTCAATTTCTTTGCTTCCAATAAAAAAATGTTTAATTTCCAATTTGAATGTATTGAAATTTAAATCTATGTCATATACATTTTCATTCGAAGCCCATCTGCACAAATGCGAAATGCGGACTATTAGTACATGCAACAGTTGTATAAAGGATGCTGATCGTTTTGTATTTAATGTTTATGTTTTGATTGTGTTGGTTGTTGTTGATGTAGATGTGATTGAAAATTGTGAACACACATGTGCCAGTATACATTTGCAACACGGCTGCATACGTTTTTGTTGCTCTCTGTGATCACTATCAGTAAAACGAATACACAAATTTATTTGTTTAACACGTCTACTAACAACAATAATATTTGGTCTCCTATTTTTATCATCACATAATTCCTCAATATGTTCATCATTTAACCGATACACGTTAGCCAACACCCAAAATAACATAGCAAACTCTCATTTCAATCACATAAACGTTGGGTAACCCATATCGACGACGAACACGTTCTAATGGTCAGTATAATTTTCTCCAAAAAAACCGTACATACGTCTTCTCTCATTTCTTGGCCAAAAAAATTATGTTTCCGAATCATTACACTGTGTCTTCAGATTCTATATTTCTTCTGGTACATATAATCATCATTTTCTTCGCAAAGATGTTCAAATGCTTCTTCATCATAATCACCGCACGCACGCACCTATCTATCCATTATTCTTTTCATATAAAAATTTAAAACGCAAATCCAAAACAAGACGTATTTGTAACTAATAACTAAAGACAAAAAACATAGAGTTTACGTACGGAAGCAAAAATAACAAATACAAATTCATTTTGAACAAACCTTAACACATACATTATTAATTTAACATTAATTCTGTAAAAATTTGCTTGTATTATAAGCAGTCGAAATCGAAATTAGTAACAATTTTAAAATTCAAAACCGAATGAAAGTTAAATATAATAATAAGTATTAACTCAATTGAAAATTGAACAAAATGCAATCGAAAACTGTTGTCATTATTTCGATTATAAGCGATCGTCAAATTCAATGCAATTCATTAATTCATATTCTACGTGAATTTAGGTGGATAGTGAATGTTTTAATAAAATGTGTATGTGCAAATATGTAAACTAGTCATGTTATTCCAAGTAGAGCTTATATGCAATCTACAAAACATTTGCATTACAAATATTTCGATAAGCCGAATCAGACCACTCATTTTTGCGTTTCTCTACCGCGTAGACCATATTTGTTGATTACACATAGACCTAATTTTATACCAACTCATCTCGTTCAATAGTACCTCTCGTTTTTATGGCATCATTATCTAACATTGCAGTCTAACTTATAAATTACTTATTAATTCACTTCCAATGAAACCAATGTTTCGATAGATGTTTTAACCAATTTATCTAATAAGTGATTCGCTCATAGTGTTGTGTGTACGGAGATATTGTTAATTTCTTAATACAGCTTTCCCATCAATACCAGAATTTCCAAAGTTATTCGATTTTTGATTTCATAAACGAACGGATAGAGTTAAAAACCACTATGTGCTAAGGAAAACAAAAATTTGGAATGGTCACTTTCAGGATATAATTTTCAATCAATATAATTATTTAACATAATATATGTTAGCACCATTGAAATATATATGTAATCACATACAATCACATTGCAATTTTATACAATATTATATTAAATTCTTATGTGGACCAAATATATATTTATAGTTTTTGTGTGCCTTATAACAACAATATAATATATTCATATCGATCGATTGGTTTGCGAGATACACAATGATAACGAGAAAACGACAACGACCAACAATAAAACAATAAAACTTTTTGATTATTTCATAAAGTTTTTCGTTCCTTTTTTTTTTGTTGTAAAATTCAGTCAATCTCCAATGTCCGTATGTACACATTTATTTTTCTAATATATATCGATGGTATCCACAAATGGTAAGAGTATTTGAAATGCTCACATATATACACAATATATTGGAGGATAGGTATAATAAATATGAGAATATATGGCTTGGATTATATATTGTTAGCTATATAATGGTATTTTGTCGTAAAGTTTAAATTACTTGAACAACATTGAAAATATGACATGTTCAATATTTTGTTATGTATTTTTCAAAACAAATATAATTTTATGACGTTTTGAAAACATTTTTAATATAAAATTGATCAATTTTTTGTCAATTGTCAAATTATTGATGTTTTTTTTTTTGGTTTTTGTAGCAAATATATATTTATTTATAGAATAATTATATTCTCCAAAATTACTATTATAAAACACCATTAAAATTCAAATCAATAGAAGATGGAACTGAAATATATTATGTCCACAAATGGTATTTTTACTTATATAAATTATAAATGAAACGAATAATACCCGGAATACGTTGTATTGAAGTGGAACATATATTCAATTTGTTAATTTTTATGCTATAGATAATCAATGTTAATACGTTAATACTTAACGTAAATAAATAAATTGAGAATTATTGCGTCTGCATTGTATGTACTTGTTCAATAGCTTCCCTATTCATTTGAACTTATAAATGTTAAAGATTTTATAATGTAATGTTTAATGTATAATAAAAACTCAACATAAATCAAAGTGTTTACAGTCGATACTCTTGAAATTTTTACTATTTTTTGGACCTAAAGAAGGGAAATTTGCTAATATATTACTTACCTCCGACCATATGATAAAATAATTTTAATATTTTACAAGTTATTGTGGTGGAATGTATATAAAGTTGCGGCGACAACACGAATTGGACGATATGTGTAGTTGCCAAAGAAGACAAGGTAAGATCAAAATTAAGTGTCATTATTATATGCAGTAAGATTATATGATCATCTGCAGACACTATATTAAAATTCGATTGAGCTCAAATATGAAAATTCAATTCATTAGAATCAAATTTAAAATCAACAAGTAATCTGCTGAACACAGACAGTGACAATTATACTAGCGAATGGTTTATGTTATGTCCATTACCGTAATCTTATGGAGTTTCTAAGCCATAAACTAGTTTTTAATTGCCTGGGAAATTTTCTCAAAATATAATTGAATAAGCAATTTTCTTCATATCGGATAAATATTTCATTTCACATCATAAAGATTCTAAATTTATTTGAGTAAAATTTGTAAATTTATATTAAATTAAAACATAAAATTTTATTTCTCTTCGTTTGCACGACAATTTTTGTTTTTGTTTGACTGTACATAAAATTCCATGGTAAAATAATCACGAATAAAATCATATGACCCACACAATGCGTACAATGAACTAATAAATACATATTGAAAATCGAAGGTAATTTTCGCATACGAAATAACCATCATTCTCTTCTTGTGTGTAGTGTGTGTGTGTGTGTCTTCATTAAATTTCTATGTGTGAATTATATACCTATTTAAAGTGTTAAGCGGCCATTTGCAAAATTGAGTAACACCATATACAAAATAATGTATGCGTAACTTTATGTATTTTTCTAACGTGAGAGTTACTCTGTGTGTGTGTGTGATCTTGTTCATAATATTTTAATTAAAAATAGGAGATGGGAGAATGTGAGAGACATGCATTGGATTTCAACATTAGGCGATGGTAACAATTAATTTTATTAATACGTGGTCATAACTAGCGAATGGTTCATGTTATCAATTTGCTGTAGTGTAATGGAATTTCTAAGCCATAAACTATCTTTTTAATCGACCGGCAATTTTCTCAACATGTAATTGAATAAGTAATTTTCATATCAGACAAATTTCATTATAAATTTATTTGAGTAAAGTTTTTAAATCTATGCAAATTTAAATAATAATAAATTTTATTTCACATCGTTTGTCCAATAATTTTTTATACATTAAAATTCATTGTTAAAATTTAACTCGAATAAAATCATATGACACACACTGTGGTCAATGAATCATGAAAACATATTGTGTAGATATAATTAATGATGGGGCAAGTGTAATAATACCTAATCGTTGTGATTCCAAGAAAAAATAAGTACGCATTTGGAGTACCATCTTTTCTCATGGTCTTAAAATATCATCAAAAGAAATGAAAAATGTCATGTTAAAAAGCACTTAATTTATTAAAATAAATGTGAATTGTCTTTGTGGGATTGTTGTGTATGCTAAGAATAAAAGCAGAAAAAAAAAGCGTACAATTATATTAAAATTATTCCTTTGAATAATAATTGCCTATGGTTAAAATGCAGAGAGAAAATTAAAAATGGATAGCGTTGAAAATCTGTGTATAATTGTGTATTTCAAATTTCCTATAACGTTATTATTATTTAATTACATTTACAGGACGTCTACTGAGTTATATTTTTGTGAACTTTGAATTCTTTTGTGTGTTACGACTTTGTCATATAGGTGGTAAAGTTATTTTGCAACATGATACTGCACCGTCACCACACAGATCAAAACCAGTTCAGGATAAGAGCCAAATAATCGACCTCATCCGTCGTATTCACCAGACTTAGCTACTTCTGATTACCATTTTATTTTCATCAATACAACACAGCATTTCAAAACATCAGAAGAAGTCTCTGAATGGTTTTCATCATCCAAAAAGCGAAACAATTTTTTTTGGGAAATGTATCAAACAATTGCAAGAAAGATGGTCACAATGTGTAGAAACCGCTGGTCAATACAATGAATAAAATATATTTATCTTTTCATTTTAAAATACGCGTTTTCCTAAAAAAATGATAATTTCATATTTCTACACTTAATTATTAAAAAATTCATGTTTTATTCAAATCGATGCGCTTACAGCGATAGTTTTTACTTAACCAAATTAAAGAATGTGTCTCAAGGCGTTGTGGAAAATAAACAACAACATCATAAGAAATTTGTATTTTGCTAATACGGTCAATTCATGGTTATTATTTGCAAAAATACATATACAATCTAAGATATTTTTGTCAAAACCGGTGGATCTGCGCTCACAAAAAATTTGGAATATAAATTCTATGGATATTCTGTGCAATAATATAGTAACGAGAAATACTTCTAAGTAGAATCCGTAGAAATTATCATCGGAAATATACGCAGATAATGCAAGGACATTTTTTTTATAAAAATGGGTTACACTCATCATATAAAATTCCAGTGAACATCTGTAAGAAATCTATTGATATTTCCTCTCGGATTGAAACTACGGACTACTACATATAATGCGGATATTTTGTGGACAAACTACGGACAGTGTTACTATAGGGCTCTTGAAGTGAAGTATGTGTGTAATTAATTATAAAATTTTGCCGAATGCCACAGATAGCTCTGGTTAACACATTGTATAAATTTCCATCAATATATGACAGATTCCCCCGATACATTATATTATAGAATTAATTTAATATTTATAATATCAACGAATTCTTTAACATCGATTTTTAAAAATTTAACTAAAATATAAATTATAAATGTTAAAATATTAGATTCAAATAAAAAATTCGAATATAAATTTTCAATTGACATTTCACATTTTAAAATCGTATAGAAAAAGAAAATATCGATAAAAATAATTTTTGGTGTTGATTTATTGTCAAAAAACTGGATATTTTTATATATTTTATTTTTATTTTTTTTTGATCATTTGTATAAGAGTTTAATATTAATAAGAAAAAAAAACAGAAAAAAATCGAACAATATCATTTGGGAAAGAAACAAATTAAGAATTGAAATTGTTATGGAATTAAAATAATATATAACGATCAAAGATTATAATAAATAAATCAAGTACGAACGAACGAACGAACTAACTAACAAAAATTTCATATGAAAAATATATAACTCTAAAAATGTATAAGTTTATAACATTTACATTGAGAGAGATGAAAAGAACTAGGCGGCGGTTCGATCAAATGTATTGTGGAAGTCGTAAATTTTAAGATTTCATATCAGTGGATTGATATTTTTTTCTGTTTTAATATTTTTTTTTTCTTCAATTCATCGTTTTTATTTATTTATTTATTTATTTATTTATTTTTTAATTCGTCTCCACACACATCTCACCTCATCTGCGATCTTATGTACGCGCAGCATTGCGTTACCTCTATCCTATGTTTGGATTGTCGATATATAATTTTAATAAACTAATAATATAATATTGATGAGAGAGATCAATGTTTTCTGTAATTGCGGTGTTATGGTGTTGTTGTTGTTGTTGTTGGTGTTGTTGGTGTTGTTGGTGTTGTTTGGTGCTATATTATATCAATATCAAATATTTTTTTGTGTCGTGTTTTTTTTTAATTTTTTTCCTCTTATTTAATGTTTATGCGGTCAATAATTTTTCAAAAATATATATTATAAACTTAACACAAAAATTATTATATGAATATTAAATTCTATTTAATTTTTTGTATATTTTGATATTTGAAATTAATTTATATTTTTTTTTAAATTTTAAATTAATAATGATCAAAAAATGAGAGAGAAAAAAAAAAAAAACAACAAAATCTTGAATACAAAAAACTTTTCCAAATTAATGATTTCAAAATGCTAATGTAAAATTTATTTGTTCGAATTGAAATTGATTGCGTATATTGTGGGATTTAAAGTAATTTATTGTATAGAATTAGAATGCTATATGTTAAAACTTATGTTATAACATTTTTTGAAATCACTGCGGTGTTACCTCATACAACCCTGCGTACGAAAAATAACCAGAAAATTTTTTTAGCATGGTTCTGGTAACCCTAGTAACACTGTCCCTAGTTTGTCCACAAAATTTCCGCATTATATGAAGTAGTTCGTTGTTTTAATCCGAGAAATTATCTATGGATTTCTTACGGATGTCCGCTGGAATTTTATATGCCGAGTGTTACCCTGTCCATTGATGCAAATCCACAGATTTTGACAAAAATATCTTTGTCTAATGTATTTTGGCAAGTAATACCCGTGAATTGTTTGTATTAGTAGAACAAATTTTCTTATGATGATGATGCCAATGATCAAATTCAGTTTTTTTTTACCGATAGACCAGAAGTTCTATGAGCACGGAATGAAGATGCTTAACGATTGGCAAAAGATCATCGATTGTGAATAATGTAATAATGTAATAAAGAACAATAAAAAAAAAAAACCGCGGATAAAATCCCAGAAAAGTCTTACAAAATTCCTCGGAAATAACCCCGTTACCCTTAATTTGCAATGTGGATTATCGAAAAACATTCCCAGTTTTCATTATCAGTAACAATTTTATACAACAATACAATTTTCTTTTGTCTAATCTATATTCGATGGTAATTCAGATGGTAACCATTTTCCATATTCTTTTTTAGCATTCTCAATTTATGTTAACGTCTGCAAACGACTAAGTTAATGTTTCTTTCTGCATTGCATGTTTTCCAGTTGGAACATTGACATTTAAAAGTAAATTTTTTAACAACATTAGATTTAAAATTACAAATTCATTAAAAAAATGATACGAATAAAAATAAATTAGAATTATTCGTTTTAAAATTAATAATTTCACATTTGTCTATATTTAAAAATAAATTGTTAACAACACAGGCAGCACCAATTGAAGAATGTATTTAAATCAATCGTGTAACAATTGAGAGACACACATAAATTCTTAAACGTTTTATAACGTCATCTGCATAAATTTTACATTCAGAATTTTTAATGACAGATCTGGGTGATCATTAATACAAAAAAAAGCGAATACACAAGATGTTAGTTCAATTTCACTCGGCAAGCTACTGTTATTGTATACCTTGTCTTTCAACTAAGCAACAAAATTAATAGTAGAATTAAAACCAATTTTTAAAAGTTTAGATATACGCCATGGAAAGTTGTCAAAACAGTATGTGATAAATTCCAGAAGGTTACAGAATAGAACGTCCCAAAACAAATAAATTCATGTTGATTTCTACAAATAATTAATTCTAAAATTAAAAATCACAATCAATAGCCTCAAAAATCTTTGGTGTATATGCACGTTAATTTAGCGATAGGTCCATAATTCGACACATCATTTTTAATACCATTCTTATAGAATGGAAAACAATATAGAAATTTTTTCAAAAATTTGAAAATACACCTTGGATTATAGATGTATGAAAAAGAATTTGAATGTGGTGGAAAAGCAAGGTTATTCTACACACTATGCCTCAATATAGCCAGAGGAATACCATCAGGACGACCAAGAGTAATTTTATTAATGCATTTCATAATATAACTTTAAGAGCATTAATAGTATTTAAAAAGAATCAAATGATTGAATCTATTCAAAGCGCATAATTTACTATAGAATTCCATTTACAGAATTTCTGGGGTAAAAGCCCAACCAAAATAAATTTTCAATCACAACAAAACACAGTGCCGCAAACGAGTATGAGTATGGGATAACCACGATCATTTCTTTTAATATTAATATTATTTCTAACAAAATTTTAGGGTCCCAAAATAAATAAGACACAAATTTTGTCATGAATTTCTTTTACTAAAAATCATTATAAATCAATAGATATGCAATCGATTTCAAATTGTAATATAAAGTTAAAGAAGTGTTAGATTGATTGCTATTTAATTTTTTACCATGGCCAACACAATTCCAATTTATAAATATTTATTTGATCCATAATTATTAAACCAATGAAACATAAAATTTTTAAATAATATAAATTGACTTCCACCTATAAACATTGGGAGTTTATACTTTATTAGTTTCTGGATGATCTTCTAATTCTAATTATTCATTATTAAGGGGGAAGGGGTTACGGGCAGTTGCTCAAACTATTTCTTATGAATTGAGATTATCTTTAATTTGTATTAGTTTGGTTTATTTCCTGTTTAGCTGAAACAAATCGAAGTCCTTTCGATTTTGCCGAGCGAGAGTCTGAGTTAGTTTCTGGGTTTAATGTGGAATATAGAAGAGGAGGTTTTGCGTTATTTGTTTCTTGCTGAATATAGAAGGATTTTGTTAGAACATGCATAAGCATAAGATAAAAGAACCATTGAGTGATAACAACATTTCTTGATAACTGTAAAAATATATGGGCAGGGCGCTCAAACGGTTCCGTATAGCTAATAATAAATAGCTTTCAAAGGTTTGCAATAATGCAATGTTAAAGGAAACAAATATTTGAATTGTGAGTAAAATTTAAATAAACAAAATAAAGATTGTTTAATAAATCACATAATCTTTTATTTCCGTAAATTGGTGGGATTTTATTTTCCATACACAATGAATTACCAAAATTTAATTAACTTGTGAATGACATTGTTTCGTTTATTTTTGTTATTGTATTAATTAATAACAGAAAAGTTCGTTTATTTTCATTGTACTATAAAAATACAAATAAAAAAAACCTAATAGTCATTTAATTTCATCTTATAAATTATAGTATTATAAAGCTGCATGTATTTTAAAAGAATTATAGCTAATTTGTGTTTATTATTATTATTATTATTATTATTATATTTTTTTTAAATTAGAAATCAATAATAAATTACTTTTTATTTTTTGTACATTTTAAAGATTAGAATTCTTTTATTCTTATTTGAAAAATTCTACTAAATTAATACATGAAAAGGTAACTCAACTCATTAACGATGAAATTTATAATATATTATTAAAAAGTTCTCATGCCTTGTGAAAATATACATCGGTTAATTTATGCGGTGTGTAAACAGAGTTCATTAGGAAAAAATAAAACGTAAACTTTATGATTCATTTTAATTAGAACATTTATCAAATTAAATTGAGAGAATATATTTGTATAAAAATACGATCATTTGATAAAAATATATAAGAAATACAGTTAAATGTCGATTCAATTCATTAATTTATTGACCCCTATCCTTCGATACCACGTACAATATTTAAAAACTATTTCACAACAAAATATATAGAAATTGTTTGCTAATAATTGTTCAAAATAAACTATTTTTGATTACAACGTTCGAACATAGTAAAATTTGATATGTTTCATATTATTAGCCCAGTGTTTCAGTGTTTTTGTCGAATCTAATTTACATTGTATTAATTGAATGCATTCATGACGTCGTTTGCATCTCGCTTTAGCTAACTCTCTGTTTACAATTAGTTTCATCTGTCAATTTATTGGTTTAAAATCAATCAATATAACTAAATTTTGGGAATATTTTGGAAAGAAAAACAAATTTATTTGAGGGTAACGGTACATTATATTCTATTCAAAGTATTTGACATCTGAAGCTACACAAATTTTGACCATCTTTGTGGCAAATTATGGATTCCCTCATAGAAGAACTTCTTAGGTTTTAAAGTCAGCCATGAATCCAGCCATTTTTTCATATTTTCGTATGAATTGAACCGCTGTGCAGAAAGGGCTGACTGCATCGACCGGAACAAATGGTAGTCTGATAGAACAATGTTTGGTGAATATGGCGGGTGAGGTCAAGTGCTTCTTGCATTTTTGTGTGGATGGTTCACCTGTCTTCACACATGCTTTCAGACGTTTTGGATTATCGTAATGGATCCACTTTTCATCACCAGTCACAAAATTCGATGCAAAATTGAATGTCTTTGAAGCAAAATTTCACACACATTGTTTTTCGATTTTCTTGTTGTCTTTCCGTCAATGTTAATGTGGTATCCAATACGATAGCTTTTGGACCATTCCCATCTTCTTTAAACGTTTGGAAACACTTGCTTAGGGGTAACATCTAATGCCAATGCTAATTCTTCTTCCGTTTTTAACATGGATCTTCACTGAGTAAAGCTTCCAATTCTTCGTTGTCAAATAATTTTTTGATTCTCAAACGCGTTCTTCTGATCACTAACATCAAAATCATTATTTTTAAACCGTCGTCTAAACCAATACTCACAATTGTTTTGTGATGGGGAATGTTCACCATAAATTTGTAACCTAAAAAAGCGATAAGTTTCTGCTGCTGTTTTCTTCTCTGAATAAAATTACTTAATCTAACTTCCCGCAAATGCAGTTTTGTTGGTACAAAACATTTCCATTTTTAATCAACTAAAAAATATACTTGTTTACACTTCAACTGAACTGGTCATATACTGAATATGAAAGGTGGATTCAACTAGTTCAATACAATAGCGAAGTATTGCCACTTCACACTGCGTACAAGCAACTTACTACTTACGACACCTATCAGATTATCCCCAGGACTCAGTTATAGACCCAATATAATCAGTTGATTGACATTTTTCGGGCAGTGTTTGGTGAATTTCAATTAGTCACATTCATTTCAAAAATATTATACTGTATCTTAATTTTTAACAAATAAAATTAATAGTTATTAATATTCTTTTCTTATTCATATTTATATCAAAAATACAAATCCATATTAATTTTTCTGTTGCAACATCGTTATATCATCGCTATTTTCTTGTCTATTCAAAATTAAAATTAAATTTGTGTTCTCGCATTCATTAAATAAAATATAATTCGCACTTTACATCACCATTCACCTTTTTAAAATGCAAATGTCTTCCCGAATATTTATGTGCAGTTGTGAACATATTATCATCCATTCCCTCTTGCTCTATTCAGAAGATATAATTCATTTTGATTTATATAATAACAAATCTTTTTAAATGATATGTAACAAATATTAACTAAGAAATTAACAGCATCTTTTAAGAAATTTTTGAAAAATAGTCAATTATTCTTATTATATTTGATTTTATGTATTTTCCATATAAAATATAGAAGTTGATACGTATATTTCGTTGTACAAATGCATATGTGGATGTAGATTGACCCATCGATGATGGTTCATCGAATATATATTAAGAATAAAAAAGGAATAACTAATTATACAAATACAAAAATATATGCGGCGATCGTGATGTGATTTTTATAAATATTTTAAATCATAAACCTTTTTATTTATTTTAAATATTTAATACTCGTTTCGTATAATATTTGTATTGAAAATAAACATAAATTACTGCTGTGCTCAGAAATAAATCGAATTCATTCAATCGTTAACATTAACATTAAAATATAGTATCAATCCTATGCTATTTATGTAGATATCCATATTATCACCAACACCATATATTCTAAGTCGGCAGTGGTTTTACTGGAATTTGAATTTATTTACATTGACCCCAAATATTGGTTTGACACCAATTTGTAAACACCGACCGGGGGCCGAAATTAAGAAGTTCCTATATTGACCAGAAAGAAGTTAAGCTATAGTGAAAATGTTAAAAATTCAACCTAAAAATTGTTATGTTGATACTGTCCGATCGATACCTATATGTGACCACCATTTGAATAGAATATAAATCATGATCCGTAAATGCTGGTTTCCATCAATCACATGCAATTCCAATATCAAAAAAACCGTAAAACTATAAAATCGACAATCTGCATAATATTCAGCAAGTACAATAGAAATTATATCTAGTGAATATGACTTGTTGGCTAAAATATTCCATTTCATCGTTTCCAAATATAGATTTTGGCCGATTATGCAACTGAGCGTTGTCATGCTGAAAAATTATATTATCGTGCCATTGTTCAGATTGTGACCGGTTTTCCTTTAATTTACTTCTAAAACGCTTTAATTGTGTTTGGTAGCGTTCAAAAGTGATATTTTCATTTTTCGGTCGAAGCAGCTAATGGTAAACAACACTAAACTGGTACAACCAAATGCAAAGCATGAATATTCAGTCTTGCCATCGATGTTGATGCATAACAAACTCCACAATTTTGCTTAGGGTTATCGTAGTTTATCCATTTTTCATCATCAGTGACGATCATACGATGCAAAAAACCCTTTTTTTTTTGGTAAGACGTTGAACCAATTCAACCTCTCTCGGCTTCCATTCATATGGCACCCAATTTCCCTGCTTTTCAGTCACACCCTGTATATACTCAGACGTTTTGGAAACTACAACGATTCAGCAAGTTTATTTTATGCGTTTGGCATAAATCTTGGTCGCATAATGTATCCAATTTCTCATCTTCAAACTTTTTCCGTTGACTTCCATATATCTTTTAGCACCACTTTTCGTTGTTCGTTGAACAGAAAAAGTAAAACTTTCTGCAAATGAAGTGTTGTGGGCTCGTAAAATTCGTGACATCTTTGGAGTTTTGGGGAAAAATAAAATGCCGTTTTGCAGTCATCATCTAAATGACAAACCTTTGACATTAATATATTGTATTTTGACAGTTAAAGCGTCTGATGCGATATAATCCTTTAAATATAATATAATATAACACCCACTCCTAATTACGAAGAAAGTGATTGAAAGTGGGTACACACATTTAAAGTTTGACTGAATGCTCATATTCAATTTTCTAGTAACAATTTGTCCGTACTTTGAAAAATGAGGAAAATTTCCGTGGAAAAAATCCATATATTTTGTATGGAAAAGATATATTTGAATTTTATCCATAGAATGTTAATAGATTTTCAAATTGATATATTTCCGAGGAATTTTGTAAGACTTTTCTGTGATTTTATCCACGATTTTTGTTTCTTGTTTATGCAAGCGTGTTTTATCTCCCAAATTTCTACAAAATTATACTATGAATTTATTAATTTAATCTTCTACACACAATTAAATTATTTTTTACTTAAGAAAATATAATTAAAATATACGGGTAATTCAAGGATTGCACTGATCATATAAAATTACAGGGGACATTCGTAAGATATCCTCGGATTACTACATATAATGCGAACATTTTGCGGACAAACTACGGACATAGTGTTACTTGGATAGTTGAAAGTCTAAACGATGCCCAAATAATCATTTACAAAAATTTCTAAATTATATACACAGTCGAACGGTACTCCCTCCTCATTACTAATTGGCAACATTATTTTATTTGTCATTATATTATTTATTAACATCTAATATTAAAATAAATAACATAATGCAAACCATAACTAAAATCTATTATTTATTATATTTAACATTTATGTATCAAATAAATATAATTATAGTTCCTTCAAAGTCAAACTCTTCAATGTCACAACATATTGTCAATAAAATAAATCAGTATTAATTATTATAATAATAATAATAATAATAATAATCGAATGTAACATAATTATTTTGATTTGAAAACAAAACAATAGCAAAATATATATAATAAATTGATACATTTCATTGGTAATCTGTCAATGACAGCAAATACAATAATTTATGTCATTTCATATTAAATTATAGTTATTCGGTTATAAATAGCAGAGTTATACATTTATAATACACACAATATCAGAGTTATAACCTATACCTTTTATATCGTTACATATTATTCTATTTATAACATATTTCCTTATATTGTACACAAATGTGTTGTAACAATTATATTGGGAAGTTATTAATAATGGTGATATTGATATTTCATCATTAATATACTCAATATAATTGGTATACCTTATGTACGACAAACCATATGCTATTAATAAATGTGAGTATAATTAAAATGGATAATGGTCACAGATCCAGGTAATGGTGAATGAAATACAAAGAAGATTATCGCAATTACATTACACAAATTTGTGGAGTAGTGAATCAATAGCCATCAGTGAAAAAGAACCATCGCCGCAACACATCATGCTATTGATTGAGTTAAGAAATCTACGAAATGTATTTGTGGCATTATCTTATATTATTAATATAATTGAAAAATTTGCTATTACCTTTATCAATTATTATCATCCAATTAGAACTCTAACTTTGAGCTGAACGCATAGGCATTTTTATTATGTAAAATTGGTATAAATTAATGCGGTAATCTGATGCAAGGCTAGGGCTACATGGATGGTCGCATATTTAATGATGTCTATGACCATAATACCTTTTCAATTTACCAATTCTGATGTCTCTTTTCTTAAATTGCATTGAATTGTTTAGTTGTTGAAAGTACGCACGCACATTATATATATTTATTGATGCTATGTTATTTTCGCTAGTTCATTTATTGCTTGCTCCATGTGTCCTTTTTCGGTTTGCATTATTTTAATTTATATGACTCTTTTTTCATCAGCAGTTGTCAATCGGTTTCACAAATTGATTATCAAATGAACGAAGTGAGCGTAGAACTTTATCTTTGAGATAAAGATATTCGCAATTTTCGTGTTGTAGACATTAGAAGTAACAGTGTTTCATTGTGGTGCTGGTTGTTCAGAGTACATTGTGAGTTGTGAGTGTTGATGTTCGGTTTTGACCGTGATGTTGATGGTCGTTCAAACCATTACCATTAAACCATTTTGTTTTTTTAGAATTATCAAATTAAATTCATTTTTCAATTTTCAGTTACAATACGCCGCACAGAAAACTCTTTCGCTTTTCCTTGGGAAGCAAAGACAATCGTTTTATAGTAATTTTCTCTCTTTAATTGGATCTTTACAAACAACAACAACTACTACAGTAATTTCTATCTTCTCGCAGCAAGATTTTATTCAGCGATTGAGATTGGTTTTCGTTGTTAAATATTCCTTGCAATTCGTAGTCGGTGAACTTTTTCGGTTGTCCAAGGCGTGCATTTCTTGTCATTGACACCAAGTTCACTGCTATTGCAAATCTTCTACTCAACTCATTACATGTTTTGTATAAGATGGATCGTGATCACTATAGCATTCTTCAAACAGTCTATAAGTTTTGGCTACACGGACGGTTATGTAAATTAGTATGATTTTGTACGTTACTGTATTAATATTAAAATATATTAAAGAATATATATGTTTGTTTTGACATCGAGCATAAAATTGAAATATGTTGAGTGAATCATATTTTTATTTACACTTATTTATATATTCTTCTTCTTCTTCTTCTTCGTTTGAATATTACACGACCTAAGCCAACAATATGATTGATTCTATGCAAGTGTTCGTTCAGGCATTTATGATAGAAATGGGTCGAATAGAATATAAATTTTATCTTTATACAAAAACTGATGATGCAAATATTTTGTATTTTATATAGACAAATTGTACGAGTGGTAAAAAACGAGAGTGTATGCGAACAGCAGTGAGTGAATTGTTCATTATTTATTTTCAATTTTCAATCTGTATATGAGAATTAAAATGATATGGACTTACGGCCGACACTTACCCCACAAAAAATTCTATATATTACGCTCTGAAGGCGCGTAACGATCTACTAGTAGTAGACTACTACAATATATGAAACCAGAGAAACACTTCATTTAACCGATGCATTCATTGAGTCAGCGTACATAGTCTGTTTCTCGCTCAATGCCTGACATTCAATTTATATAATGACCCATTTATTTGTCAATAGCATAAACATTGAATGGATTGAAATACATAAAAAATTGTTGTGACACTTTATAGACCGGTCGTTGACATAACTTATTATGTGAACAATAATTTACATATCAAGTGATGAATGACAAAGCTATACGATATTTGTAAAATTTATACGCAGTATTTTAATGTATTACTATGTTTTATAATACAATTGTAGAGTTGCAACAGAATTTCGCATTCAAAAGATATAGATTTACATAGAATTCATTGTTATTTTACTACCTTTAGCAGGTGACTATAATTTTCCCGCTAGCCAAAAATAAGTTATAAGAGACAATAACTAAGAGTACTAAGGAACAACTTTTTAATTTTACATAAATAAAATTGTATATATATCGGTATGAAACAGTGGCACAAGGATTAATCGCAGGATGCGTCTATAATGATGACGGTTTCGATTGAAAAATATGTTATATGTGAACTTTAACAGTCAAAAATCTTTATCATTCAGTGTTTGAAACATATTTTTTGTTGAAAATGTCGTGTTTTTTATATATACCAGAAAAACGTGATGTGTCGTGAGGTTTGTTGTTACTGCTTCATTTGAAGAAAATTGATGCTTAAAGTCATCGAAAGCGTATCGAATTCTTATACATATGCTGATCTTGCGTTATCTGAATGAAATTACGTGGTTTCTACAACTTCAAAAGTTGTAATTTGTATATATTATTATTTGGTGAGACTATAGTAATGACAAAACCGGTCATAGAATCATTGGCAGCAGTTGGATGGTATATAATAAGTTACCACACAACCGCCTTATTCACCCAATGTTGTTCCATCAAATTACCACTTGCGAATATCTATTGCAAAAAAAAAAAATTGTGATAACGTTGCAGCTAACACCCGTTTCATACCGTTACACCTATTATAAATATGTCCTTGTAATAGTTTACGACTATTAAAATATGTTTCAATTTATTTTGCGAAATATGGGATAAATTATTACTGAACCTTAAATAGTTTTATTATATAGTAAAGTATTATATCATCATCATCATCATCATCATCATCGTCATTAAAAATCATCATTATTATTATTATTATTGTTATTAATACACACAGAAATAAGAAATAAATAAATATCATAGGAAAAAAAAAAAAATTAAAATAAAACGATAAAGAATTTTCTTTTACCGCCCGAATTTTCCATACTTTTATGTGAATGTTTATTAAGTGAAAAAGTACATATATGAATGAATAAATTCTTATAGCCAGAACCACTATATGAATTCCCATAAATAAATAAATAAATAAATAAATAAATAAATAAATAAATAAATAAAAAACTAAATATAATAAAAGAAAAATGAAAATGTTAAACAAACAAAAAATAAAACAACACCGAGCAAAGAAGAAAACTTTTTTGTGTGTATGTTGGGTTGCACACTAATAAATTGCATTAAATAAATAACTTTATTCAATAATTGTATTGTCCATTTGGTTCCATTACCTTTTGCCATTCGCATAGAACTTTTGGTTCTTATTTATCCATCAAAAAATTGAACAAAAAATGCGTTTTAAAATCATCATCTTTATTGAAATTGTTTACCATTCAAGAAGTTTTGCAAACTCTTCGCAATAAATTGTAAACTGAAGGAGGTCTTGACCGTATATGGTGGATGTGACAATACTTTCCAACCCAGCTCCAATAATGTTGGACGAGTGACAAAAGATGTGTATGGCCATTTGTTGTTACAACACCTTTTCGATTTATCAATTATGGTATAGCTTTTCTTGAAATTGCATTGTTCCAATTTGTTAATTGTTGCAGATCTTGAATTGATCGTTTGGATGTGTGGTAAAAGTTAAAAATAGACAAAGCTTTTGTAATCCCCCAATGAATATCAGGTTTGGATGTTCTTTGCGGTCGTTCATCTTGATTGATCCACGATCTATTTTGATTGACATATTGTTGTAAACAATGCATTTTTATTTTGATCGCTAATCATCAAAATCGATTCAAAAATGGATCATTTTCGTAACGTTTCATAAGCAAATCGTTGATGGTAATACGTTGTGTTTAAGTGAATTTTTTTTAAATTCATAAAGATCCCATATATCGAGACTTTTTTCTTAACCATTTTTTTTAAAACGCTTTTAAAATTTCTCTGCAATCACACGTGTTGTGCTATGACGATCTGCATCGATAATTGCTATGATTTGGTTATCATCCACCAATCCAACTGGACGCATTTTTGACTGAGAATTATGGTAGAATGCAAACCAATTTTAACACTGTCGTTTTTTTAAGACTTTGTCACCATACTCAGCGTACATAATTTTTTGTGAGATTATGTTATAATTTAATACGGCTTAGCAATTGAGATACCAACTATTAATAAACCAAAAAAATATGGTTAAACATTTCGAATACATAAAATATACGTCGAAAGTCGTGCAAATTCGTATTTAATTTAATATATGCAATTTATTATTGTACAATCCAACACAATTTTATGTTACAATTTTCACATATATAAAATATATATGGATAGATGGATGGATGGATGGACGGATGGATGGATGGATGGATGGATGAATGGTTGGCTGGCTCTGTACACTAAAAATGTATAATATATAAAATAATAATGATGATCATCAAACAACGTCATTGTTTTTCATCATGTTGTTTTATGGTGCGATGATGGGTTACAACATATGGCATGGCAAATATAAAAATTATATATATATTTGTGGAAAATGATGAATTTCACACTGGACATCGCATTTCGTCAACGTCAAAATAAATAATGTTCATTATTTATATATTTTTGTATTTTTCTTCATATATATTTTTCATATCTTCAGTATTTTATTATTTGTTAATTTTGTTGTTGTTTTTGTTTATATACAATAATATATATAATAAAATAAGATGATGGTACAATATATGAAATGTTGTGAAATGATGATGTGGTGATGATTGTGATGCTGCGACGATGATAACAAAAATAGATAGATAGATGGTTTTCTTACTAATTTATTTCTCTGTGTATATTATATCCTTGAGCTCATGTATACGTATAATTATTGTAAGCCATTCATGATGATGATGATGATATTTTCGTGATGTCGAAGTAAATTAAAATATATTTCTTTTATTAATAGCATCAATTCATTTGATTTATTCTTGGACTTGGTTATAGTTATTTCACTGCTGTTCGGATATTTATATATGCAATTTTTTCTGTTCTATTGTATCGTATATTATTATTATTTCATATAATTATTTGCAAAAATTTATATATCTTTCTTTTGTGTATTACATTTATTTTATTTGTATTTTATTTATTATATGAAAAATTATATTATTAGTTATAATTTATAATATTTTATTATTTATTTATGTGGTGGTACACAGCATCATATATAATTGTCCGCGAATATAACAACAAATCGTGAAGAATTTTGTAAAAATTTTTATGAGCTAGTCATATTTATAAATAGAGGATTGTTGATTAAAAGTAGAAAAAAATGAATTTCAAATAATTTTTTTTTGTTAGAATTTAACTTTCCATACGACGTAGACGTAATGTAATGTATTATTGTTGCGATGTTATAATAAATACAAGCTGTTTTTATTTATAAATGGGAAAATCTTTGAAAGAACATATATATATCTCAATTGTATTGGTATAAATAAATACATTTATCTCTTAAAAATGTATATGTATTTGATATTTTCTACAGGTATCCTTTATGACATATGAATCAAATGAACTATTGGCTATATAGAGTCATGAAATAAAGTCTGAATGACAGCTTGTATGAATTCTCTATATTTTGGAATTGCACATTTATAATTGATTAAATGTAATTCCTACTAAACTTCTTAATAATCGATAGTCAGTGTAATAATTATGGATCAGATGCTGGAAATTTTGTGAAACTTTGCCAATTGAGGTAGTCCTCGTAATTTACACACACACACACAAAATAATTCACGGTCTATAGAAATACTCACTCAAGCAGATGTCGTTGATTAAATGAAATTAAATATGATAATAATAATGTGATAAGAAATTTGAAATACACAATTATACACAGATTTTCTAAGCTATCCATTTTTAATTTTCTCTCTGTATTTTGTACCGTAATTATTATACAAAGCAATAATTTATAATTGTAAGGTATTTCAGTCGATTTATCAAAGCGCATAGATAATAATTCGGGCAAAGAAAATTTACATTTATTTTCGTAAATTAAGAGGTTGTTTTTTGAGAGGAAATTTAAAATGGTAATAACACTTCTTTTGCACATTTTAATGCAATGAGAAATGGTGGTAAAACAAATGCATGCTTCTTTTTCGGGCATCGCACAGATAATGTGTTATATTAATAATTGCATTATATTTTCAATTATATCCAAGCTATGGATAAACTCATAGCTGACCTCACTGTGTCATATGATTTTATCGAGGATTAATGTAACCATAAAATTTAATGTATGCAAAGACAAAAAAATTTACTAAAATAATTTTTCAAATCTTTATGATAAAAATGAAATATTTGTCTGATATGAAAATTACTTATTCAATTCAATTTTGAGGAAATTCCCAATCAATTAAAAATGATTTATGGATTAGAAACTCAATAACACTACTACAATTGATATGTTGTACCATTATCTAGTTAAGACCACGTATTAATAAAATCAATTGTATAATTGTCACAAAATGTAGAAATCCAATGCATGTCTCTCACATTTCTCTCAATTTATATATAAATGAAATGTTATGATCAGTTGAAGACACACACACACACACACACACACGCAGTGTAACTTTCACGTTAGAAAAATATATAACTTACCACCTCATTATTTTGTATATGTGTGTACTTAAAATTGCAGATTTTAATAATGGCCGCTCAACACTTTTTTTAACATTGGAATTTAATGTACACACACACATACACACAGAAATGAATGTTATTTCAATGATGTTTATATGGTTCATTGACATCAGTAATGAGTAATGTGATTTTATCATTGCAATTTAATGTACACACATGCACGCGAAGTGAATAATAATTTAGAGAGTGTGTTTACACAACAAATTCTATGCCATTCCCGGCAAAAAATGTATGATGTATTGCTGTTCGGCGATTTCACATTGGTATTTCCTATATTATTTGGCAAATCAATGTTGTACGGATGTTGTACAATAAACCCAAATTATATAAGATCTATTTTGGTATATCCAACAATGTCTGAACAACGTTGAATGCTAACTTGAATTTGCACTTGTTTATAGGTGTACCATACAACGTTCGAACAAACGTTAAAATACCGACCACTAATATGTAAGGCATTTTTAAGAAGTTACGCATTATCGGTAAAAATTCATTGGAGATTGGAGCAAATTTATGATCGCGGGAAAACTCACAACAGCATATATTCAAGCACCGTATATCTTCAGGGACACCTGTTCATAGCATTTATATTTGGATGTGTGTACAGTGGAGTAATATAAATATACATTCATGTAGAAAGAAAATTCTATTATAAATTGCATATAATATACAATTGCATGAGTAGCATTTATTGAGGACATCATCTTGTCTTTCAATTTCTCCATTGTTTTAAGTGACATTATGAAAGACAGATGGACAGACAAACATGGTACAACTTTAAAAGCACAAAACTAAATAGGATTTTGAAAATGGCATCATTTCTTTCTTTCTATACAATACAATATTATATTATCTAACACATAAATATGTTCTATTCTATATATATGTTCTATTCATTGTATGTTCTAGATTATTATTATTATTATCACTGTTAGTTATTTCTTTATAATACAAATATATATAAATATTTAAAGTAAAAGCATAAAAGTTTTCAGGATATACACAATTTAAATAAGAATATATTTAAAACATAGCAAACATTTAAAATACTTTAAATTATCTATAATAAGACAATGATACTATATTCATAGCGATCGAACAAAATCATAACGAGTCATGGGTAACTTTTTATTTTAAAATTGATCTATAAGAAAACTCTACCTTGTGGAATGATATCTATTGCAACTGATTGAGTAGGCTGATACTTTTTGATATGAATATATTGGTCAAACATATATGGTATGGAGAGATGACCGGAGGCTATACCAATCGTTTGCAATCTTTTAAGCTATAATAACATTAATTGCAGTAATAGGTTTAAGTTATATGTATAATATCACATATGGACGAACGTATGAATAATCCTTTCAAAATCAATTTTAATTATTTATAGTAAAATTAAGAGCACTATAATTTTTAAATTATTATTTTCTAACAATTTTACATTTAATTTTAATATTGTTGTCCTAAATTTCTTTTCTGGACTTGTATAGGCGAGATGTGATCGCAGACGTGCGACCCTCCATGTGTATAAAAAAACAATTGACGACGTGTTTTCTTTTAGCATTTTCGCATAACCGTGGATTTTACATATATTCTATGTCGTAAATCCCTTTCTGTACCACCATATCAATTATGGAATGCTATCGTTGATTTTGAATATGGATCCCAACTGTATAGCAATTTAGTTTTTGGACATCTTAACATCTCTTAAGACAAGAGTGCTCCTATTGAAAACTGTTGTATATTTTATTTTTCATCCCCTATACGACTGCAGTAGAAAATTCTTTAATATAACTTTACTTTAACTGCGGAAGCACGCATATTTCGTTAGAACTTTCAAATAAAAACTCCCATTCGTTTTCGCCGTTTTTATTTCTTATCTATATTATGTGTATTGATACTATGTGAGTTTTTGTGTTTGTTCGTGTTTGTTGCTCCGTTCGGATATACTGTTGTCCGTGTTACTGGATTGCATGCCAATTAAAGTTGTTGCGACTGGTAATTTTGGCTGTTGGAGTATTATTGTGGGACGGATGCGAAGGCAGAATTGTATATATTTGTAGCCCGATTGTTAAATAAATAAATATATTGTTGTGTGTGTATATTTATTTGATCAGAGTACATGATTTTTTTGTGTAACAACTCCGGTAACTCTTTTTGTACAGCTTTGATATATTGTACAGATGGTATAGTGAAACCATTTTTCCAATCATTTCAGGAATACTGTGTTCTTTATCCACCCATTCCCATCCAAAATTTGTTGATAGATTTCCAATTTATTACTTGATGCAAAAAGTTAGGATTGAATTTCATCCGCGCAATCGAATTTGCATTTTTGAGTATTTTAATTGCACCATACGATGCTGAGTGTTGAAGTTTTTATTGTATATTAAACAGACGCGGGCTTACGTGATTGATTTGTTGTTATTGGAGAATCATGATTTCAATTGCGAATAACAAGGATCTTTATATTACAGTTTACTGCAGCTATCTTTCGGATTACCATTCAACAGTTTTTTTCGGCACACGTTTCTCCTCCATGCGTAATACGAGTGTCCAAGCCATCTTAATCTATTGATTTTAATTGTATTCACAATATTTGGTGGACCGTACAACTTGTACATAAATCAAAAATTGTATCTTCGCCTTCAACCATTATGTTCTTTGACGTCACCAAATATGACACGGAGTACGTTTCGTTCTAAAATCCAAAGTAATTGTTCAGAGAATCATTTAATATATCCGTGTAATATTCAAATCTTTGATCTTTTTCAGTTACTAAGTTATAACCACAAGCAGTCATTACAAGATAATCGCAGTTACTTAATAATTTCATCCCGTTATTATCCATTACATAAAGTTATACTTGCAATTGTTTTCTTTTCCCTCATAATTCCCCCGAGTGGTTTTAGAAAGCCATATTCTTTCCATTCAATCCGATCTAAATCCAGAATTTGTTTACAACCAGCTACTTATATAATCAGAAAACCAGTTGCCGCATTCGAGTTTGCAGCAGCAAAAGTCATTGTGTCGTTGATGTTAACACAGTGCGGCATATTTATTTTCATATTAAATTGATCAGTAATTGTTCGATCACATAATTTGGCAGTGGATTAATTGTATTTTTATAATGATATTCATTCTACTTCTAATGGCAATAATCTTTATAGTTAGATTCCTCTAACTATATGGTGGACAACAATCGCTACTATGTATTTCAACACATCCATTATAATGATCTCTTCATTTTTCTACTGATGGTAATGTGATTTATATTTGATTTGTGAACGTTCTTATGATGACAATATTGTTTGAGACCAATCAACAATCAGAACTTTATTTGTGCACAAGTCTGTAAATAAAATTCTTCAATTTATGGCGATCCATTACGGGTTCGCACCACAATTTCACATTTAATTCAGCTTTCTTGTATCGCTTAAGGTATATAAGCGAATACTGTTGGCGGAATACTTTGCTTCTCGTTACAGATGAATTTGTTGTGGCACGTAAATTCGTGTACATTCGTGTATATATTTAAGAGAAGGAACAGTATTGTACGATACGCAGTTGATCTGGATATGTATAGTATCTCAGTTGTATGATATTAAATTAAAAATTATAAATTTATTTCAAATGCAATAAAATGTGGTACTCGGCGTATATAAACCACTCGCGATTTCACATAATTTAAAATCATAAAACTCATAATTCTGTCACATGTGGCACAAATCAAATTTGTTTTTTATACATTTTATTTTGCATTCGCATATTTATTTTTTTATTCCATATAGAAAATTGTGTGTATTCAAATTCCATCAGTAAACGAACAAACTGCACTTTTTTTGTTTTTTACCCGTATATATACAATATTTTATGGATGGGATTCTGTTGAGACGTTGTTGTTCAATTGCAGAATAAATAAATCATTTATGTGTGTGTTCAAATTGCCTTTATATGTAAATCCGGAGATATGTATGCGCATATAAATAATTTTTATTTTACTCGCACTTCTTTCAAAATGCCAGAACAGAAAAATATGTTCTATAGAAAGAATATCATATTCGTTGGTAAATATATATTAAGACGATATCATATATGCGTTTTCACATTCACTCGCAGACACACACATTTGTATAAAAAATTAAATCTATATAAGAATATTTTTTTCTATATACATTTCTCAAACAAAAAATCTTTTAATCAGAAGAAAAATCAACGGTTTAGAGAAATAACATTTTTATTTATTACTTATTATTTATGGGATATCCTACTGTGCATTGAAACTAAACAGATTTTCAATATGGTGGATTGAGAATAGGTCTTAAATTGTATATATGTAAGTTTTTTTTCGTTTTGTACATTATACATTTATATTGTATCGAAACAAAATCTACACACACACACACACATTGAAAATTAATGAAGAAATGGTTTTGGTGTGCTGCGTTGTATGTGGATGGCTGGATGGATGGCTGGATGGATAGATGGATAGATACATAAGTTCATAAATAACAAATAAATATAAAATTAGAAATTTATATATGGTTTTAAATGTTTGTTATTATTCATTTAAAATTATAAATATGTTGGGTACGCTAATATAATAAACAAAAACATATTCAAAACATAATATTTAGATTCATATTTGAACAGTGAACTATATGTGTATTTTTTTATGTATAAATTAAATGTATTATTTATATTATGTTAAAATATATATATATACCAAAATCGGAATTGTTCATTCATTCATTTCATTAGAATAAATATCATTAAAATGATTAAGTCATTTTCTAATTTGTTTTTCTAGTTTTAATTTGGCGCCCCTCTTTTGGAATAATAAAATAATTTCATTAATAGTCTTAATGGGTTTAAAATTTAAACAAATTGAAGCGCATATATTTATATTAACACATGGGCTGAAATGTTTCCGAAAATTCTAAGTAGTGGCGCCACTAGAATTTTTTTCATATGATTTTTAGTTAGTACCAACCTTCAAACGATACGTATTAAAATTTGACAGCAGTCCGACCATTAGTTTGTGAGTGTAGCTACTTTTGTTATTTGAAAAAAAAAATGGAAAAACACGAATTTCGTGCGTTGATTAAACATTATTTTTTGATTGGAAAAAATATTTCTGAAGCCAAAAAACTGCTTGACGAGCATTAACTCGACACTGCTCCAGCTCTTTCAACAGTACATTTGTGGTTTGCAAAATTTAAAACCGGTCATATGAGCACCAAGGACGATGAACGCAGTGGACGTCCAAAGGAGGCTGTTACTCCAGAATATATCAAAAAAGTCCACAAAATAATTTTAGATGACCGTAAAGTGATGTTTGTTCGAGATAGCTGAGGCTCTGAAGATATCAAAGGAGCGTGTTGGACATATCGTGCATGAATATTTGGCCATGCAAAAGCTCGGTGTAAAGTGGGTGCCGCGCGAACTCACAATCGATCAAAAACAACAACGTATCGATGATTCAGAGCAGTGTTTGGGCTTGTTCAACCGCAATAAAACAGAATTTATGCGACGAACCTCGTCCACAACGACCAAAAACGCAACAGTCGGCTGGCAAGGTTATATAGCCTTGTTAGAGCGTTTGAAGCATGAAATCGCTAAAAAACGAACGCATTTGAAGAAGAAAAAAGTGCTGTTTCATCAATACAACGCACGGTGTCATAAATCAATGAAAATTATGGCAAAATTGCATGAATTGGGCTTCGAATTGCTTCCACATCCACCGTATTCTCCAGATCTGGCCACCAGCGATTTTTCCTGTTTGCAGACCTCAAGAGAATGCTCACTGGAAAGAAATTTAAGAGCAATGAAGAGGTGATCGCCGAAACAGAAGCCTATTTTGAGGAAAAAACGAAATCGTACTATAAAAATGGTATCGAAAAGTTGGAAGATCGTTGAAATCAGTGTATCGCCCGCGAAGCGATGTATGTTGATGAATAAAGTTTAATTTTGCAAAAAAAATGTTTTTTTCTTAGAATTTTCGGAAACTTTTCAACCCATGTGTTATTTATAATTTAAATAATTCTAATATGAATACGGACGGGTGATACGATATATATCATACAGCAAACTATAAGTAAATATAGTGATAGTGTGAGTGATTGTGAAATTATTTCAATTTCAATAAGTATACGCAATTAATTGGTCACATATCAATCAATCAATCAATTTGTAGTTTATATAATATTTCAATTTGAGTCAATCTATGAAATTTATAGATAGATTCATGCAAAAATAAAATTACTAACCATAAAACACATTCAAATGCAACACGATATCTTGAAAATAAATTATCAATTAGATTAATATTGATGGCAAGTTATTTTCATTTTAGTTGCTGAAGCCCACCAGATGAGTGAACTAGAAAGCCAAGAGCTAAAATTTAATTTGCAAAATTATATAGCCAAAGCCGCGTTTTCTCATCATCACAATTTTTTCTATTAAACTATTGACTCCAACAATAATGTCTTCAAAGAGTAAAAGGCGATGGTTATCAGTGGCGAAGCATAAAAAAATATTTTCAGATTTCAATATCACTATATTTTCCTGGTAGACGAGTTGAAAGTAGAATACATTCTAGAAAAAAATTGAAATGTCCATTTACTAAATTTTTTACGGAAAATCGACTGTTTAAGAATTATCATATTTTTTAATTACGGGCCATACGATTCTAACGGAATTCCAGTTTTGTATACTGCAGTATTAGAAATAATAATCAATTGCCAATCTTTCATAGTGAGAGATTTTTAAAATCGATTGACACGTTCAAAAGCGATGACCGATTTTGTCAGTGAAATTTTGAATGAAATGATGGTTTTCACAAATTTCTTTAAACTTTTCTTTGCCATCGATTGGAAAATCGGTCATATCTTTTGAACGCGTGAATCGTTTTTAAAAAAATCTCTTCTGTGAAAGATTGGAAATTGAATATAATTTGAAATTCTATATGCAAAAATTAAAATCCGTTAAAACTATGGGCCAGTAATTAAAAAATATGATAATTATTAAAATTCGGTTTACCGTAAAATGTAATTCGATGAACACCCAAACTTTTTTTCATAATTTATTTTAATTTCATTCAGGATTGAAGAGAAATATAGCGATATTGATAACTGAATGCTACTTCTAAGCTTTCGCCACTGGTGATCATTGATTTTGATATCGTAAATTAGCACGTTCCCAATTTAAAAAAAACTGTGAAAATTAAAGAAAAAACCACCCCACCCACTAAACTTATTACATCCCTTCTAACTTTTAAGTAGTCTATGTCTCAACTCTTCAATTCCGTATTGCAGTTGGCTGTATATTTACTGGTAAGAAAACTAGAATGGTAACCCAAAAAATGTATCTGCGAATATGTGCTGATAACTAAATGTGATACTATAACATTTACCAAAAAAAAAGGATACTCAAAAAATAACAAATTTAATAAAAGCTGATTTGTGTTAATAATGATTATTCCAAACTAGGAGAATCACGAAATTTAATGGTTTCGTATTTGATCCACATATTTTTTCTCAATGTCATGTCAATGTTATTTGAACAATTACTTCTATAAAACAGATTAAACTTATTGGTGTTAAAATTTATCAGAAGCAATTCCTTCACATCTATTTAGTTTCAGGCAGAAACATTGTATACACACAATTGACCAAGCCCATGATTGAAAAATCTTTAGATGCAAAAATAATGCGCTCAACAAGATATATAAATGCGAGGCACAGACGTTTGAAAGGTATATGCTTTTAGAAGTAGATATTTACCATCTGTTGATATTGCGAAATCCTAAAATCACACCACACACACCAAGAAGAAGACCGTTTAGAGTAATACAAGAAGATTATCTTAATCTAAAATAAAAAAAGCTAAATCAGTGTAGCGCCTTTGTAACATTTCAATTCTCCCCCCGCCCATTCCACACACACAAGTGACCTTTCAGAAAATAAGTTATTAAATTAAAGGTAAAAATTAAAAATTTTAAATTAAAAATATATTGAACATTATCGACTTTATACGATATATTGAGACATCAGTTATTTTTGACCAAGTAATATTAATAAAGTTTCAAACATTATTTATTATTTGGAATGTGTCAAAAAAATAACAAATTTTCTTTCATCCACATATATAAAAAATCAACATATTGTATTGTGTAGGGTAGGGGAGGGCTAATAAAGCGATACAATTTCATTAAATGGATTTAATTCAGTTTATCTACGGTTTTAGCAATATTAATATTTTCATTCACATTTAAATTTGAAGTCAACTTTTACTTTCCATTCACCGTTAGTTGCGGTGTTTTCTTACTTTTCTAATGACTCACTTAATTAACTTCTTCTGGTATTTTTCTACTTCTAATTATTATGAAGCTATATCTTTTTGACTTCTCGAGCGTTCAAGTGCATCCATCAAATTGATAATATTAAATATAATTCATATATATAATAATGTGTATGGGTGTTTTGGTATCCAATTAATCAGATAGAACTGTCGTATCAAGTCGGAATGTCGAAATTCATTAATTGTGGTTTTTCCAACTCAAAATGAATTAAATATATTCGATTTATTCAAAGTTGATCGATCATTTATTTGCTGATTATTTTAAATTTGCTTTTGATTGATGATTCTGGTTTTAATGATATGAAATGTAATGTCATAAATGGTAAGTTTCATTGGAGTATTGGCGCTTATTGTCGACCACACACAAGTCTTCTCTGTTTATGAAATATATGCGATTCGTTGTAGCAGTGTTATTTTGTAATAAAAAATAACTTTTAAAACTGCTTTTCCTTTCATTTTATTAATATTTTCAAAAAATATGTTAATAAATTTCACGATAGAAAATACAGTGGCCGTAGCAGAACACTTGAGAAGGTGACATTTTTTAGTATGTGTTTGTACGTCCAGTGCCACAAAAAAAAACAGTTTGAAGATGAAGTACTTCCAGCTTTACTTGATGAAAACCATACTAACAAACTCAATGAGAACTTGAAGACTATACAAAAGTAGGATTTTTAGCACAAAATCATTACTGAATTATGAAAAATGTAGGTGACCATTTGTTCGTTTATGGAATAAAAAGAAGAACGGTTATCTTTGAAAATATGGTGTTGGATCAGCTACTCAAAGATTAACAATGTCTGCACACACACACACACACATCACTAAGGGCTAATCACTCATATAAAAATAATAGAATTATGAAAACATCTATCTTGCGTTAATTACAGCACAAATGGTAAATTGTTATTTACTCCCATGCGGCGGAGTAATTTACCAACTTAGCTGTAACGAATGTTTATAAGATTCCATAAGCTTTACTTGGAGCAATATATCAGCTATAATAATAATAAAAATAACAATAATAATAATATGATAATCCTAAACGAAGAAAATCAGGAGTTGATCAAGACCGGCCATCTCCGGCCGTTGCCAAGTCTGATGGAATGAGGAAGGGAATCGTCTACTACGAACTTCGTGAACGCGGTCAAAAACTGTCACCGTTGAACGTTATCAAGCTAAAATCACCAAATTCGCTGAAGCATTAGAGGAAAAAAGATCAAGGAACGCGTCATATTACTTCATGGCAATGTCCGTTCACATACAGCCGAAGCAACCATGGAAATGATCTTACACTTGGGTTGGAAATTTTTCCCGCATGTGGCATATTCACAAGACTTGACCCACTTTGCGATTACTGATTGTTTACATCGTCATGCAGTTTTATTTGACTGACAAACGATTCTCGAAAGATGTGCGAAAATGGCTCGATGACTATTTTGCCTCTAAACCGGCAAGCTTCTGTCGCACAAGGGCATCCATCAACAACGCGCTAGTTGGTAAAGGGCCACAGATAATATTATATACTGAATTCTTTGATTATTAACGTATGTTTGCAACAGATATGTTTTTAAAGATGTATAACATTTGACCATTAAATGCCATGTTTCCACATATATCTATTTTTAGTGAATGCATATTTTAAATTTTATTTGATTCGAAATTTAATATCGTATATGAAATGCATAAGAGTTTTGCACACTACTACCCATTATTTCTTTTATTTTATATCAATTACGTCTCAAAACGTTACCTAATTGCCTGTAATTCAGTGGACACAACGTATTTACTAATATTTAATGAGCGTGAAGTGTGATGAGCAAAATATAAAAAATTTATATTTTAAAAACTGACCGATACGCGTGCAGTCAAATATGAAATTTATACTAAATGGCCAAAAAGTGGACACAGTAGTGGTGTCTAAATTAAATAATATATGAATAAGATTATAATTTATACTGCAGTTGTGTAATTATTGTCTTAGGCTCATTCGAATTTTGTTACCAGCAATATTATATGTTTTGTTAAACCTTTAAAACTTCCATAATTCGGCCGTATATCATTTTACTCCACATTACCTTACTTACAATACATACAACTATATATATATAAAACTGTGTCCATCATCAACTTCATCATCGTCATCGTCCGACCCGTCAGTCACACTGTCAATATATGTGCGGATACCATATTATTTATATATAATACAAAAAAAAATATCCCAATATGGTATAAATTTAAAAGCAGCACATATTGAAAACATGTCTTTTTGTATACATAAAACGAACGAATATAAATATGGAACTTTGTTTAGAAAAATGGTATTGGTCTCTGTACAAACGAAAACCTGTCATTCTATGACACGTTATTCACAAAGTGGTATATACGTCCACTAGGGACACGATATATATATTTATATATTATATTAACTAAAAATTTTCCTATGGTAAAATATTATTATCGATATAATAATAATGTAATGTAAAAGTATGTGTAACAACAACAACAATATAACAAATAAAGTACATACATTTTGTATAAAGTTATAAAGGAACAAAAAAAAATTGAAAAATGTTTAAATTGGAAAATGTTCATGAGATGAAAATTTCTTTTGTCGTTAATCCTCATCGCCTTCTTCATAGAAATAATATAATTTTTTTGTTATGGTATAATTTCTATTATTTTTTTTTCGTTCCTTCTTCCACTGATACATTTATAATACTCTACTCTGTAATACTATATTTATCTATAACTATGGCATGCATAAGTAGTATATGTACTGTACTGGAGATAGTGGTTGTATAACTAACAGTATATATTTATACTGTTATGGATGTGGATATAATAGTGTTGCATCCACCACAATTATATAATATACAAAAAATACATGTATGAAATGGTGCTTATCAAGTGTGTATATACGAGAAAATAAAACTTGAGAGCTGTCAAGACTATTCAAGACAAGTTACACCCTTGGGCCACCCTGTGTGTATGTGTTTCATTAGCATCCATCAGCGTACAGAAAAAAACCAAAGCTTGAGCTTGAAAATAAAAATAATAGCAAAAATATATAGAAAGACAGAAGACACACACACACACACACAAATACAATTTTATATGGTAAAATTTCACATCGAATATTCATCGTCAACACAATTTTCTTTCATAATCGTACTTTTGAGATGTGACCGAATTTTAACTATTCAGATTTATACATTTCCTTCTCCGGATCTCTATATCCATATATTTATTTTATATACAAACACAGAACCAACAATGTTTTTTTGCAGAAATAAATATGTACTTTTATAGAAGAACTTTACATATTTATAAAATATAGAAAGAAAGTATGATTTAAAAAACTTATTCTTTTTTATTTTAAGGGTTGTCAAGTTATATTCAAAGAATTTTATTTTATATTTTTTATACCAATCATCGTTAATACAAAATTCAAAAAAATCGTACATTGTTTGCAAAAATATATTGTCGCATTCTTTTTGGGTTGGTAATTAGGTCGTTTCAAGTGAAATAATATTTTAATATAACACATAGATTATGGTACATACAAACAACAACAAAACCGAAAAATAATCTCACAATCAACATCAACATTTATATGTGGGCAGCATGGAATAACAAATACAAAAATAAACACACACATTGTTTTTCTTAATTAATAAATAAAGCATTGGAAAACTTTTCTATTATATGAATATGTATTTTTTTGAAATTATATAAGGATTTGTAAATTATAACAAATGATATTCATTTTACCAAAAAAACGGATATATTTAGAGATTTAGCGACTGTATTATGAAATTCTAGCATCGATTATGAAAAGCTATCCGTGATTTTTTTATATAAGGTTGTCAAATATCTCCCTTCCGCCTTTTTGTCTTTTTAATTTCGCGGCTATGTACAAAGCGCTACAGAGCTCGTATCTGGCAACACTGTACATAATTTGAAAGCTCTTGACATAACAAACAAAACGACGCTATGTATGATTAGTTTGGATATTGCGTTCAACAGTTATAGACGTGTAAACATGGAGTTCACTAACGCCGAAATTCGCGCTATTTTAAAGTTTTCCTTCGTTAAAGGCAAATCCGCTAGAGAAACGTTCCGTGAGATTAATGGTGTTTTGGGGGATGGTACTCTATCACTTCGAACCGCGGAGGAATGGTTTCGACGATTCAGAGCCGGTGAAAACGACACCATGGATAAGCCAGCCGGCGGAAGACCTGTGACGACAAATACCGATCAAATCATGGAATACATCGAGTTAGACCGGCATGTGGCATCTCGTGACATCGCCCAGGAGATGGGAGTTAGTCACCAAACCATTTTAAACCATCTGCAGAAGGCTGGATACAAAAAAAAGCTTGATGTTTGGGTGCCACATGAATTAACAGTGAAAAATCTAATGGACCGAATTTCCATTTGCGAAATGCTGCTGAAACGGAACGAACTCGACCCATTCTTGAAGCGGATGGTGACTGGCGACGAAAAATGGATCACATACGACAATATCAAGCGAAAACGGTCGTGGTCGCAGGCCGGTGAATCGTCCCAAACAGTGGCCAAGCCGGGATTGACGGCCAGGAAGGTTTTGCTGTGTGTTTGGTGGGATTGGAAGGGAATCATCCACTATGAGCTGCTCCCATATGGCCAGACGCTTAATTCTACCATCTACTGCGAACAACTGGACCGCTTGAAGCAGGCGATCGACCAGAAGCGTCCAGAATTGGCCAAAAGGAAGGGTGTAGTGTTCCACCAGGACAACGCCAGACCACACACTTCGTTGATGACTCGTCAGAAGCTACGGGAGCTCGGATGGGAGGTTTTATCGCATCCACCATATAGCCCGGACATAGCGCCAAGTGATTACCACCTGTTCCTGTCCATGGCGAACGCCCTTGGTGGTGTAAAGTTGATCTCAAAAGAGGCTTGTGAAAAGTGGCTGTCCGAGTTCTTCGCAAATAAGGAGGGGGGCTTCTACGAGGGAGGTATTATGAAGTTGCAGTCTAGATGGAAATAGATTATCGAACAAAACGGCGCATATTTGAACTAAATCCGATTACTGTAACACTTTTTATAAAGCATTGAATAAAGAGCAAAAAGGCGGAAGGGAGATAGTTGACAACCTAATATAACATAAATTAAATTTAAAACGAGTACAATTTTAGAAAACGATATTTCGATAGTACATCGAATATATAACCTTTTTGTGCCATATTAATCTCGAATGGATAACTATAACCCCATAATAATATCCAACAACTAAAATACTGACTGATTTGAACACGTTCAACAAGTGTCTATTTTTTATGTCTATGATAAATGATGGTGTTGAGCAAGATGGTAGTCGTCGCCTTTTGAACGTCTTCAACTGATGCACCACAGTTTTATTTCATAATGAATTTTAGCAAATTGAAATTAGTCTCAGTGAATTAAATTAAGTGAATGATTAAGCACAAAAATTATTGATCATCATTTGATTGATGTGTGGAACAAAATTTCAATTCACCAGTGACAAAGACTGAGAAGTAGCATTCAGTTTTCAATGTTGCTATATTTTTTTCTTAAAATTTCGGTGAAATTAAATTGAATTATGAAAAAAAAATGTTCACCCAATTAAATTTTCGGGTAAATCTACTTTTTTATGATTTGTCATCGTTTTGAAATTTTAACAGTTTGTTGAGGAACGTTCCCAGAACATAATCACAAAAAAAAAACTAAGCTGTGACGCTACGAGTTCTATAGCTTACATAGCCATTCCGATTTATTATGGGACAGAACGGGTATATTGTAGAGTAATTATTTTTTTGTTAAACTGACATTATTTTCACTTCAATCTTTCAACTTTGTATTTTTGCCAAACTAAATTCCTTCTATTCATACATAAAACCGTATATGGATAATTGGACACAATTATATAAAAACGAAAATTTGGTATGAATGGAATTGGGTAGAAGGAGTAGGTTGATTTTGCTCATCTCAGAACTTAGCCGACTCTTGGATCGCAGAAGCTTAAAAATCCAAAATATCATAACGATGGCTCAACTCCTTCGACAACAAGTTTGACATGACATGAAAAATGGTAGGCGAGTGAGGGAAGAATTTTATTTGTCAGAACATATCAAAATCGAAGCAAAAACTGTTTGTATGATTTGATAATTTCAATAATGAAATCACCATTTCTAATTTTAGGACAAAAATTTCTTGTACAAAATATAGGAAATGTTTCAATGAAACCACGATTAAAATTTAAGTCCATTTAATTCATAACTACAAAAGTTATCGCCAATTTTCGTTCTCGCTGTCACCTTGAATTTAATTAATCTATAAAAATTAAAATTGGGCAGCTAAACAAAAAATATGTTTACATTATTTTTTCCCCGAGTTATAGGGCACATTCAAATTTAATCAAAACCAACGTACAACACCTCAACAAGAGGTTCCCCTTGCATTACATTTTAGATACATATGGAGAAGATGAAGGAAATAAAGATAATACTTTGAATTGTTAAAGCTAATTTATAGCTATAGATAATTTTGTAGATAAAAACTATAATAAATTATTAATTGGTAGAATTTTTTCAAACACATAATTGCACCAGACCAAATTTTAATTGCCATAATATACAAACATCACAAGGACATTTCATTCTGGGTGCACGTTCGGTACGAAGAGAGGTGTATATATGGTAAAAATTATAAATTTATATTCCATACAAAGTGCAAATCTAAAAGTAGATGCCGTCAAATTCTATTTATGATCACGCATATATGCCACAGTATTTTACGAGGGGTGTTTGAAAAATTGTCGACCTAACAATGAAAGACAATTTTTGTTGGCGCAAACATATGGTTTATTACATTCGCACGAGAAAATCGATTATAATGTATGAAACATGGCTGCTTATTAGTACTTCTAATTTCATGCAATCTGTTACGAATCATCACGTATCTACACAAAAAACTGTTCGAAGGCATTATATATTTTTCTCTAAATCTCGATTATAGTTAGCTATTTACAATTTAAAAACAATAATATAATAATGACAGAGTTAAATAGTGATATTATTCAATTTTGTGAATACTTTAAAAACTCCCCGAATCCGTAGATCATTACGATAAATATTCCAAGTAGACTATTTAGTTCTTGCAAAATTAAAATAACCGCTCTGTGGGTATAGTGAAAATTGCAAGTCTTTCTGAATTTAGAAAAATTGTTCATTAGAGAAATTTTCCTTTTTACAATAATTAAAAAATTACATGAAATGGAAATGTTTTGTACACCATTGAATAAATACAAAAAATAAAACCATAACTGAAATTTATACCGCAGAAAGTGTATTCCAATATATTAATAATCTGAAATATTGAAAAATTGGTTATGGTATACATTAAATGTTATTTAATTACTCCATTGCATTTAAACCCAGATGCGATGTTAGTCTTTTCCTATCCGCAGCTAACGTCTTCCAATCCCGAATCTTTCAGGATCTTATCCTGTCCGAGGCCGTGTTCTAGAGTTTCTCCGAAGTTGGTAATTAACCATACGAATTTACAGAATGATTAAGTAGGTGTCCAACCACCTACTTAATCATTATGTAAATTCGTAGCGCATTTTCAGGGAGTATACTTCATCTCTTCCGAAAGAAGTAATAATGGCACTGCTAACTTGCCATGACTGTGTAATCACTGAATCGCATTAACTAAGTTTTAATCGGATACTGCGTTCACACAGTACCCCATAGTAATTCTAATACACAGCTATCACATTGACCGCGACTACTTATTTATTATTCGTAGCTCTAACCCATTACAAGTCGTTCCACTATCCGCAATCAGTGGACACGTTCGGTCGCAACTGGCTTTGCACTTATGCTATACCCAACACACCATCCCGATACTTTGAATGTAACAATTTTTTAATATTATATTGAACAAAGAAATTTATGGCATTCATTATTTTAATTACAATATATTCCATAATATTGTTATGTTAATATTATTTGAGCTTTTGCAAAACAATTTTTCATTTGCAATGCATGAAAATCAGAAAGAATATTTTTCCAGTCTCAACACTTTTTGATCACAATGTGTATATTTTATAATTTTAGCATATAACATATTGTATAAAGAACTAATTTTAGAATCATTAATGTCGCTTAACATTGTGTGTTGACAATGAAAGCCATAAACACTTCAAGTACATGTTCATCTACCATTGACTATATGTAGTATAATAGTAATACAATATAATAAAGTAAATGTACAAATTGTAGTAATATCGAAATAATTATTAATAGTAAATAAAACAACAACAGCTAAACTACGTGCTGAAATAATAAATATCATAAACATGCAGATAGCAACAAATAGTTCCGAGTGTATAATAGAAAGCATCACTTCACGTAATAACAAATAAGGTGGTGTAGGCGATATAAATGACATCAGTTTTTTTTACCATATATATATATACATAGACGTGTGTGTGTGTGTGGATGGGATTTATAAATACTGTCTTTGTAGCTGGTGTATATAAAACGTAGTATAACATTTGCTGTAACATAGTAGAATATGTACTCGCATTTGTATAACATTTTGACACCAAGAGTGTTATAAATTAGTTAACTGATAATATAATGTGATGTGAGATTTTCGTTTGAATTGAATGAATGAATGAATGAATGAATGTGGAAAACGAACAAATAGCGATTTAACAAATAATTACGTGTGAATGAAAATTATACTGGAAAAATATTGGAAAATTTATTATGAATAATGACTGACACAAGTTTTGTATTTAATAAATGTATAGTTGAGTTTGTTTTTATATTATTATAATATTACGTTTTTAATGCCGACTTTCAATGAAAGTATTAATTTAAAATTTATTTTTCTATTATTTTTCCAGGTGAGTACCACTGTGATGCAACTTTTTTCTTGTTTAATTAAAATGTAAGTAATAATTTTCAATACCAATATACTTTTTATCATGTACAGGATGCCCGTGAATTATGCGATAATTATAAGTATTGCACTAATCCTCTAATAATTCGAGGATAAATTTAAACGGACATTTATTTATACATTTTTTTTTGTATCTATTGCACAAAATCATATAGAAATTGGAAATAAAAAGTCTTAATTGTCGTCTAATTTATTTTATGATAATTATTATTTTCAAATAATGCATATGTTGGAAGTTCTGGAAGCAAATGCGGACCAATGTAGCGTTAACATTTAGTAAATTATATGATAAAAGCAATTTAGATTCATAATTTCTTCGTTTATATTAATTCAAATTCCAAAATAGGTGCACGGTATTAATCGACAATTTCCATTCCCAACTCGTTTTCCTAGTCCGCAGGTGCTTGAAACTTTAGAAGTTGGTCAATTCTTATTCAATTTTGATCAAAATTGATGTGCAAATGTATAATGAATAGTTCCTATTGAACATCCACGAAATCGATAGTCACACGGCAGTTTTATGGACCAGATTCTGAAAAATTTGAGATATAATCATTTTTCATCCAATTTCGTTCAAGTTTTGTATGCAAATGAATTCGCTTTGCATAATAAACCGAAATGGATTAAAGAAACCCAAAACTAAATAATAAATTTTCATAAAAACCATTTTATTTATTCTAAATGATCTTCATCAACTTAAATACATCGATTTGCATGTTCAAACAATACCTTTTTTATGTCTATTTTAAGAATTCTGTTGAGAACAGGTATTCGTCGCCTTTTGAATGTCTTCAAATGATTCATGGCTACTTCCATTCATAGCCAAATGCACTTTTGGGAATAGAAAATAGTCAGAAGCGGTAAAATCTGGCGAATACGGTGAATGTTGAAGCAAAACAAATGTGATTTTTAGTTAAAAAATCAATGATTATTGTTAAACGATGTGCTGGTACATTTTCATGCATAGTAACCCTCCACTGCATGGTTCTCAATAATCAGAACCAATACGACACTAATACGACTTAGTAAACGCTTCAATACACCATGGTAATACATAACCGTTGAATCGTATTTGGAAGAAACTCTTTATGAATAATTCTTTTGGAATAATAAAAAGAAATTAGTATCGGTTTGAGTTTTGACATCATTAAACGAGATTTTTTGGATTTCCTTTGTCTGACATTCAGCACTTCAAGTACGGCATAAATCAAGGATTACATGTAATTGATTTGTACCAGCTATTTTATTACTATACACCTATAAATAAATCCTACATAAATAAAGTAATAGTAAAATTGATATATCTCACAAATTTATATACTCGTACTTAACTTATACCTGTTGTTGGTATACGGTAGAGGTGTTGGTAAATAACTAATAGATCATAATTAATCGATAAGAATAGTTTAAAAAGTTTTCTTGTCCGTTTGCTAATCAGTAAGTGAAATATTATATATATTATTAAAATAGTAATAATAATGTGTGGGTGTATATCTTAAATCTTTATATTATTATATTTATTTATTAAATATGAAATTAAATTATATCTAAATCCGTTTTCATTAATTTGCTTTTTACTCTGTATATGGTACAGGAAAGAAAAAAGTGTTTATGGTTGGGGATAAATTTCCAGCAGCAAAATTTCATATTTAGAATAAAAGCAAACTAATGCAAATCCATACATTATTTTATACAAGCAAAACAAATATGTGTAAATAATTATAGAGTAATTCGTTGAAGAGTCTGAGTATCTCTAATAAATGTATTTATGCATTCGTTACATAGATTGCACAGCAAATGCAATGTTTGCAGTAAGCACAAAAATTCCTTCACTGCGTACAAATTATTGAGAATAATATTAAAATTAAATTTTGAGATTTTAAAAATACTACGACACCTAAAATATCTATTGTCCCCCACCTTCATGACTTCTTGAATGGTGCGTTTCCCATCCTCAGAGTTTCCACTCATGCCTCGATTTCTTAATGGACTTCAGGATATATGAAGTGGGTTCAATGATGACACTTGGCCATCACCCAAGCAATACATTGCCAGGTTAACTCGCCATTGCGGATAAATGCTCCGAAATTTTTTGTGTAGATGTTTTGGGCTTTCTTCTGTAGATTTACAATTATCTACATTTATCATTCGTCTCTAAACCGATGTTATTGGTTATGGTTTATATGACCATATTAGTCCGACGAATTTTGATCCATTTTTCATTTCAATAAACAGCTTCTTGATTTCAACTGATTCTTTTGCTATCAATCAATCGTTGGCTATTTCTCCAGTGCTAATTTGAATAAGATTGTTGATAAGTTGTCTGCTTGACGTTGTTTGTTCCATTTCATTAGTTCCATAATTATATGATGTTATATTTTGGATCGCATGCCGTATGGTTTATTGTTTCAGCTTATTGTTATAGGAAGCCCCGAACTCATCCATTATGGTAAACAAAACTGATTGATATGACTGCTGGAAGTCCACAAACAGCTATTGAATTGTTGTGATGCATTTCCATACCTTTTTCATGATTTATTGGATGGTAAAAATTTGATCGTTCATGAACCTATCTCTTCTGAAGACACATTGGTATTCGCCACCCGCTAGGTTTTTGTACTAAGAATTTTGTAAAACTCTACATATTGCGTTCCAATGTTATGCTTTAGTGGACAATATAATTATTCTTAATTGCATCAAAATTAAGTAAATGTTTTCGAGAGGCAAAATGTTTAGTTCGCACAGTTGTTTGCATAATTTATTTAATATATGATATTTATCGAGTAAGTAAATGTTGTTATTAATTATCGTTAATTAAACTAAAATAATGTCAATATTATACACATGCAATAAAGACATAAAAATGACATAAGAAAATTATATTATAATCCTATAAAAAACCCATGTAATACTATAGAAAAATTAAGTGATTTGCGAAGAATTTATGTCTCTACATTAACACGTACAAAAGTATGCAATTGTAATATTTATATTTACAATATTGTTAGGAATTTTAATAATGGAAAGAATATCATGTAAATATTTGTACGAGAAAATATAATGTTAATGTGTTAAAATAAGAAAGAATTTTAAAATGATTTTGAACATCTTAATTTTTGTATAAATCTGCAACACATTATAAGGTAAAATGTCAAGAATTGCAAATATTTTTATATTACATCGTAATTTTCTGTATAATTATTTTATAATACGCAACGTGTATACGCGAATTTATAGCATAAAATTAGATGATTAGATCATTAAGTTGTAATGTCTGCACTGTCATTTTCATATGTAGAACCGATGTCTCTCTGTCATAACCGCACACTAAGTCACATTATTTATTGGTGTCACTTGTCTCTACAAACATTGATCCGATATTGTAATGTTATCAAATTATTAAGATTCATTTGAACAGTGTACAGAAAGCATTGATAACCTATAAACTTCTTGAAATGCTTAACAAATTCTAGAAAACTTTTAATAAAATATTACATTAATTTTATTGATCGGTTTTAATGTGTCTGTGTTCATGGAAAATATTCTAATTATATTAACTCATCGCACAATATCATATTCTAAGTTCAAATTTTAAAATGACATTGAGATGAGCTTATACATTTCAGTAGTTTTAATTAAATTCGTCAAATCAATCCAAGAAGGCATGAATTTTAATGTAAACAATTAATTACAAGGTTTCTAATCAATTCATATAATATTGATTGACAATTTAAATATATACAGACAGACTGCGACTGTGGGTAGGTACTCGATTATTGTTCAGAATTTTTATGTTGAACTTGTAAGTATTGATGAAAAATTTAATCGATATTCATAATAAACATTTTCAAAAATGAAAGGAAATAAATTTGAAAATAAAAATTCCCCCTTTTCTCTTTCCATATACAAAACAAAAAACATTTTATTTACCGCAAACATTTTCACAGAACTAATTTTATGAAAATATGCATAAGAGGAAAAACTGAAATGAAAATAGAAAAATTCGTCTAATTATTATTTCATATACCTACGAATATTTGCATAATGTTCCTATAATAATATAATTATATATCAAAACTTTTAAAACATCATTCATTCGATAAAAAAAATAAGTATGACAAATGGTAGCAGGTCACGTAAATATTTATAAATTGCATTGTTTCAATTTTTCCAGACATTTTTTATACTATGACAATAAAACAAATAATCAACAATATTTTAAATCGTAAAATTTTTTGTTATTTCATAACTCGAATACAATTTATTAATTATAATTACACACACACATACAGTCTGTTTCGAAAAATAATTGAAATGATGATGATTTCTATAATATATCACACCGTCTATTATGGAAGCTCTGATAGGATTTATGTATTGCGAATCGCCCATAACAAATGGTCATTTATAACATTTCCTTCAGTTTGTAAGAGACAAAATACAAAACATTAAGTGACAGAGTAATTTTTGTGCTTAATATTCGTAAAAATCGTGTGCCGCTAAAAGACTGCCAGAACGACATTAGAGAAGATGTGGTGGTTTACGATGAACATTCAGAGCGCAACCATCAACAACGATTAAAGAGAGAATTCAACAAAAACGTATGTGTGAAAGTTCGAAACAAATCTTCATTGAAATTTATTGCAAATGGAACTTATTAATAATACCAAAATAAACAATTCATGAGATTTTAATTATAAAAATTGGTTTGCTAATGGTGAATTTTTCAATTCACTAAAGTTCAATTAAGCTTAACGCTTTACTTTAATTGAACGCAATCAACGACCGCCACAATTCAACAACATTCCATTCACCAATATATAAAAAATGTACGTGTGGTACGTGCTAATCGATGTGTTTCAACTGCTGTGAATTCTGGTACAGTGAGTGGGTGCAAATAAAATACAGTATTTCTTACAATGTTGTCGTTATATTTAAGAATATCGAATGTGCTGGAACGTAAAATATCGTTCGTGTTGCAGATTCATTTCGTGCACATAGAACTAACTTCTGATCTATCGGTAAAAAAAAAACTGAATATGTATTTTGCTAATACGGTCAATTCACCGGTTATTACTTGCTAAAATACATGTACAAACTAAGATATTTTTGTCAAAATTCGTGGATCTGCGCTCACAAAAAATATGAATATAAATTCTATGGATATTCTGTGTGGAATAATAGCAACGAGAAATACTTCTAAGGCGAATTCTAAGAAATTATCATCGGAAATATACGCGGATAATACAAGGAAATTTTTTATAAAAATTCATAGACAGGATTGCGCTCATCATATAAAATTCCAGCGGACATCCGTAAGAAATCGATAGATATCGCCTCGATTTTAAACAACGGACTACTACATAAAATACGGAAATTTTGTGGACAAACTAAGGACAGTGTTCATAGGATTCTGAGTCATTCGCAATATGTATTGATTAAAAGATGCGATTCAGTAGATGTCATAACATGCGTATGGCTGAAAGAATGTATATAAACCACAGAATAATTGAAGGTAATTGTTTGAATAAGTTTATTTAACAGATACTTTGTAAACCACATCAGGACATAAAATGCAAATTGTTAATAGCAATAAAAATTACGGGAAATTGTCATGTAATACTGTGACCATCAGTTTTCTGCCAATTCTTCAAAATATCACATGTTTGAATGTACACAAAGTTTCTATGAATAGAAATTTCAACGAAACTTTGTAATTTGATTAGCGTTTCATTGATTCTGATTAAATTTGATATGTTGCTATTTTACAGTTTTTAATCAACGCATTGTACACACATTTACAAAAACTATAGGCTGTGCTAGTATAGACTGATGCAGGTATAATGTTCCTAAAAAGCGATTGTAAAATTGATACTCTGGGCAGTTCTGTTGATCCGATTGCATGATCTTCAGACAAAATAAAGTAAAAAAATATCCTTACACAAAAATTTATGGCATTTCGAATTGGAAATATTTTTCAACTTGCCATAGTCAATTACTGGTTGATTTACATTATTTACATGTTAAATATGCCATATGCTTGCATTGCATACGCTCACGGTGTACTCGTAGAAGTATAGACTTAAGATATTCAGACCAAGTAAAACGTAAAAATACCTAATAATAATAATAATAATAATTTATGTCGACTATTTATAAAACATAACTATTGATAATTCGAATATGTTTATGGCAATATGGCAATAATGTAATGAAATATATATGGAATATATTTGTTATCGTAGTTATCACGTAGTTTCACCTGCTATATACTGTAATATTAGTTGATTGTTGAAAGAAATCAAATAATAAAATATAAGTATTTATGTGAACAGGACCGATGCTATAGATTTTTGCGTCCTAAGTAAGGGAATCGAAATGTTTTTTTTGATTATTTTTATTGTGAGAATTATCGTAATTGGATATGGATATGGGATTGCTGTTGATGCAAAAAACGGATACGGATAGATATGTTTTATTTCTAAGTTGTCCAACATACCTGTAATGACAGCCGGTTATCTGTTGGTAACTTTGGCAAATACAAATGCAGCAATTGTTTAAATATTTCACATCTTTTTAATATATAAATGTTCCAACAAACATAAGGTAAACTGTGCGATGCAATTAAAGCACATATAAAAGGAAAATTCGCTAGTGCGGATGGTATACCAAATACGAACTGATCGCATCAAGTATATTCAATGTAATAAAAATATACAATAATACACCCTTTGTTCCATAATAAATCGGAATGGCTATGTAAACCTTGTTTTTGTGATTATGTTCTGAGAACATTCCTCAACAAACTGTCAAACGTTCATGACCTACATACATTCAATAGAAACGAAAATACAATACATAAAGTTACAGCTGTTTTTGTGCATGGGTCGAAAAATGAATATCATAACAACATTCAATTTTCTTTTAAAATTGATAAAAATGCTACAAAAAACGTATTTAATTTGTTGAAAAATCGTTTATGGTGTTAATTGTTGTGTTAAAAGTACAAGTTTTTAAATGACATAAATGATTCACAGAAGCGCGATATATATATATAAGTGTTGATAAACGTCTAGGTGATTTTGTGAAAATTGCTAGGAAGTTTTTTGTGAGATTCATCAAAATGAAGCTTGAAACAATAATTCATCGAATTTTAACTGGTCTTCGATAGGTGAATTCCAATTGTGTTCCACGAATCAATTAAATGATGATCAAATTGTATCGAATTAAACAAATAATCAAATTGTTGTGCTTAATCATTCACTTAATTTAACTCCCTGCGACTAATTTCTATCTTCTAAACTTCATATTGGCTATGAAAGAAAACCATGCATTGCATCAGTTGATGACATTCAAAAGGTAACAATCATCGTTCTCACAGAATTCCAATCAAAGACATAAAAAAATTTGTCATTTGATTCACTTGTTGTGCACGTTCAACATGTACATTCGATGTAGTTCAGTTCATAGTGTTTATGTTTTCAGTAAATAAAATGGTTTTTGTAAAAATTTAATATTTATTTTTGAAATGTTTTAATCCATTCGGGCTAATTATTATGGGACAGAGGTTGTGCAATAGATTTAGAGGGAAGAAAAAAAATGTCTTTTAATTTTTACTCAATCAATTTCGATCAAATTTTGTATTTGGTATAAAAATACTTTTTCTTACATTTCGGCATTCAAATTCAAAATAGGATTTTGTGGTACACTTTGGTATTGCCTTGTGATTGATTAGTGTGACAATAAATGCAGTCTGCTTGATGATTAAAGGAAATGGATAAATTCTAAATTTACGTGTCCCAAAAATTCTCTAAGTTAACTAAATTATAATTTGATTCATAGGCGGCTTATGAAAATTATTTATTATTTTTATGTAAATTCCATATATGCAACGAAGATGTGACAGGTACTAATTAATAAACACATTTCTGACATACATATTAAAATATAATTTATATATAAATTTAATAATAATAAATAATTGAAATTTACGTTCAGAAACGAGATCAAACAAAATGTTATCAAAGACATTTAATTTTATTTAATTTTGTTTGGTTTTTTTATTTATAATATTATTTTATACAATATTATTATTTTCTAAATTTAAATGATAAAACAATAATGCGTCATAAACACATCGCAGGTCTATCTAATCACATAATGTTTTATTTTATTTGTGTATCTATTGCACGTAACATATATCCATATACTGAAACGGAATAATTATCAAAGTAATGTATAGTCATTTAATTACACACAAAATACCATAAACAATACACTCATTCATATGTTGCAATGTGAAAATCGAACGAAACAAACAAATAATGAAAATCCATTATTAATATGACACATTTAATGTGTCCATCCGAATGTATTATGGTCCTTTCATGTTTTTACGTATCCATAGTTTAGTACAATATTTAAAAATTTATGTTTATATAGACAAATACTACTGGGATCAAAAAGTGGCAGAGAACACGTACAAACAAAATATTTCTTGTTAACCAATTTTTCACTTGGATGAAATTATCGATGCGAAATAGCAATGAATGTTACACAACTTTGATACTTATTTTGGATATTTACAAAACTAATTCTACTATTCTATTTCATTTGTATAAAATATTAATTCAATTGATGAAAATTTTTGTATAATTGTTTCATTTATCTATAATAAATCCATAGCCGCATCTTAACACAAGTTACTTAAATATACGCAATAATACGATAATGTGGTAATTGTTTGCTTAAAATATAGCAAAAACAGTAGATCGGCAAGTGTCAGATGCAAAAGTGTCTTTTGCGAAAAAAAAATGTTCGACTGTTTAAAAGTAATATTTTAACGTATGCTTTTGTCAACAAAAATACTATGGTCACTGCGATAGATAATCATTATATTTACATCATAGACTTTGTGGTCAAACATTAATGTCGGATGGTCTAAATTTCAGTTGCATCGCACACTCTCTGTTCGTATTTTTATAGTGACACATTTCATTGAAAAGGAAAACAAACAATTTAATTCTTAATTCATTTCGCTAAAATCTTGTGAAATAACACAATCCATATCGGATCATTCGTCAACACTCTGTCTAAAGCATATAACTTTATGATTTAATATACATGCAAAAAATTTCTATCGGTCCAGAGTAATAACCGGTACGATATCAATTTTCTGCTTAAGATTTACTTTTTTTTTGTCATGAAGTTGTTGTGTTGAAGTCGAGTACATCCTTTTTTTTTTTCATAGCTGCCTTCAGTTTCACAGTATGGAATCCTAACATTTTAAATTTAATTCACGATTATTCACTGAAACATTGATATATCCAAGCATCGTTCATAATTTTTTAAAGTTGTTGCTGCGGACACAGTATTTTGTACATACCCTTGAAATTGTATCGAAAACAACCATATCCATAAAAATAACATTGTTGTATAGTCTTTTAATCTAATTTTTAACCCACGATAAATCGCCAAAAAAGGGTTAATAATTGGTTTATATTTTGGTTATTTATCCAAAAGAAATATATTCCCCGCAATTATTACTGTATCGAAATGTAATAATGGTAATTTTCAAAACTATAGACTGATTTGATTTTCGGGATGGTTTGTTGTTATTGTCGCATGGCAAGAAAACTGCTGCTGAAAGTCATCGAATTTTTGTCGAAGCTTATGGTGAACATGCTTGAACATGAAAGTAATTGCAAAAAGTGGTTATTTCAATGATTCAAAAGTGGTGAATTTTGATATGAATGACAAAGAATGTGGAAAACCACCCGAAAAAATTTGAAGATACCATTGCAAGCAATATTTTTTTATGCAGACAATGCACAATCGTAACAACAACTGACAGAACAAAATGCGGATAAAATGCAAAAGGAAGAAAAATGAGTTCTATAGAGAATTGTCTGAAAGAAGCAAAGAATATGTATAGTTCGGCTAAATAAAATCGCTTTGGGTGGTCGCATCCAAAAGTAACACTCTTAAAATATCAAATTTTTTATTTAAACCAAAAAATTGTTTTATTTTACACATTCTATACATGGCAAATCACATCTTGCCTACAAGTTTTTTGTATAAATAAGTGTTGTCGAAAAATCTTTCTTATTTGTTGACTTGCTGAAAAAAAATTCGTACCAATAGAGCTTTGGACTAAGGTGCAAACACACAAGAATTGATATTCATGTGAAACGATGAAAATGGAGTTGACATGGAGTGTAATAGATATTATAAGTGAATCCTTCGAGTAAAACTATAATTTTGTAGAAGCCAAAGTTTAAATGTAAGACCTGACGAATGTTTCGGAGCGTAACAGAAATTAATAATCATCAAAATATTTATGTGCAACTGGCAACAAATGTCACTTGTGTAGTATTCACCATCTGCATATATTATTCGTGTGTATGTATATTAACAATAGTGTAGGTTTATAAATTATAATATAAAATTCACCATGTCCATAGTGTAGGTATATATTTAGTCTTTGTCCATCGTTTGAGGTGTTTTTTCCTTATCCACATATATACCATAAATGAAATTGTTTTACAAACAAAGTATACATCAAAATTATGATATACACAACTCTTTGTATGTTATGTGTCACTGTGTCCCAACAAATATATGAACAAATAAATGTATACGATTATAATATATAATATCCTATAACACTAATTGCGTATAAATACATAATACATATGAAAGGATATCATAAAAAGGATATGTATATTACAATAACAAAACAATATATTATTTATTTATATTATATTGCAGTATAACTTAACTTGTTATTTTGTAATATAATTATTATATTAATTAAAATAAATGTCAAAATTGTATGTAGAGACGATGAGGAAAATATAAAATGAATGACATAAAACAAACGTTTTCGTTTTACTTCCAAAAAGGTATATAAAATGTGTGGTATTGTTGTGTGGTACGAACGTGTACGCTATATTTTATAGTTCTATACAATACACCTCATACACTCATATGTATTCCATTTCCTATATATATCGTGCATGCGAGCTGGCTTTATTATATGGTATTTTGTGTGTCAGTATAGTGTGCATTTATTAGGAGCAGGAGGAGGAGGAGGAGGAGGTGGTGTATGTCAAAAAGATAATTTATATAATTAATTTGAAAGAAAAAAAAAGACACAAATAATAATAAAGCCATAAATTAACCATAACTTCCGGTATTTTATTAATTTATTTATTTTCACAAATCTTGTTTCTACATAAATACTCGCATTTGGAATATTATATATTATGTTAACACTGAGAGTATAACGTAGAGACGGATACCATATTAATATAATAAAATAATAATAATAATAATAATATAATTCATTTTTGCTTCACCAATTTAACCCCCACTTTCCAATAAATTAGAAATAAAATATACATTCACCTGCCGATGATGTACGGCGATGGTATGTCTACCTTATGTCAAATAGAATTAAGTCATCTTGTGTATTTTGATCTCTTCTCGTTTGGGTATGGTATATAAATATTGTATATGGTGTGCCTATACTACTACAATATGTGTACAGCAAAATGTTAAAGATTATACACCGTCTGTCTCAAAAATTTCCGAACATTTTAACAATAAAAACAACTATTCGTTCGTTTTGCAGTTAATTCTTTTTGTTTTCAAATTAATTTCCAATTAAAAATTGATTCAAATGATTTTTCTATCTATGTCATCGCAGTATAAATCAAATTCCATGACGACGACGATGGCTAACAAATATTTGGTATCAAAATTTATATCAGCAAAATGTTTTCCTTTCACAGTCATATGTTAAGGCGAATATGGTGAGTTTTAAAACGTTCGTTGTGATCAAGGAATTAGAATTATCACGATATTCTCATCGAATACGACAAATACTTTATAAAGCACACAATTCATAATTCCCAAATAATATTTATCTGTGACAGTTTGGCCACAATTGGAATGATTTTTTTTGTGAATAATTCCTTTTGTTATCGTAAAAACAAATTACCATTTTCTTCACTTTTGACTTCTGAAGACGAATTATTTTTTGGGTTTTTCTACTTCTAGTCGGCTCCATTCAGCACTTTCACTTTTGTGTATGTGTTTATCATCAGCACTTACAATGTAATTTAAATAGTTTGGATCAATTTTAGCACTTTTAATTACGTCTTTTGTGAATTCGAAACAATTTTTAATTATCGTTCAGCTTATGTGGAAGAAATACTTATTTTTTTTAATTAAAATGTGATGACACTTCAATTTCAACAAGTCTTAATTTTGATTTTTTATAAATTCTAAAGAAATCAACAAACTTTTTCGAATATTATCTTCAATAATTGCCGACTTTGGTCTTCCAATTCATTCATCGTAACCGCAATGTCTTCACGACTATTTTTGAACCATAATTATACAATCATCTCGATAAACATTTATCATCATTTCAAAAGTCTCGGGGCGGAAAAGGTTTTTCCAAGTTTAAAACAAATTTTAATATTAGCTCGAAGCTGATTTTCTTTTTACCAACTTACTGTTTATGTAAACAATGTCATTAAATTTTGACACAACATTAGTCACCGATGTGTCTTCCAAACAACTAATATTAATACATATCTCAGGCTTATGAGATTTTCTGTAAATTCGGGAATTTTTGAGACAGAGGCCTTGTTTATACTAATACAAGACAAGTTATATATAAATAACTTCATCATATTTTAAAATATTTATGAAGAAGTGAAAAAGTATAGATATTATTTATAAACACACACAAAATTATACTTTCTGCATTAGGTTTTTTTCTATGGTATACTATAAATACAGGTAGCTCGCGTAAAACACGCTTTGTTATACTCGAAATATTGTGGTTGCGGAAAACCGGTGGTGTTCGGTTCCATATATTATGTTTGAAATTAGTAAAACCATTAATTTTGATATTATAAGCAATTGTAAAAATGATTAAGAGATTTTGGATATAAGTTGTTGCCATTTAGGTTACAAAATGATCAAGCCAAGCACTTCCATATGAACAAAATAGAGAACTTTAATGAATTGTCCTTTTCCTAGGATTCTGTAATTTCATTTCAATGATAGTAAATATAAGAGAGCTTACGATAGCACCTCAAAAGAAACTTAATTTCAAAATCGGGAATCTAATGCTGTTGGCATTTTAAGGTTACTTTAGCAGCAGTAATCTTTGAATTATATGAGAATATGAATGATCTTGATGTTTCATGTGTCATTCATATGCAGATGTTTCATATGGAAAAGAATTTAATATAGTAATTCTATTGATCCTGATGGTAGAAGTGGTGGTATTTCCATCTCCACTGATGGACTAAAATATAAATATTAGAACTGTAGCGGCGATTTCATCGTCACATAGACAGACAGCTCGACTGATGCAGAGTTTTCCTAGGCCAAAACCTGTGTCATAGCGATGACGGACAGCATGGTTTAACTGCACAATGTGTTTATCCTCAATATATTTGTAAAATGAATTAATATTTTTGGATTTCTAAGAAATCATATTCATTATAATTTAAAGCTGTAAACTAAATTTCATCAAAATCGTATAAGGTATTCATGAATCAGGATGCATAGGCTTCATCAAGAAAAATGCCCTGAATATCGATTTTCTAAAGTTTCGTTAGACATTGTTCATATTATTCAATTTTACCCGTATACAAACTAAATTTCATTGAATATGGATAAGGAATTCCCAAATAAACTGTGTTTGTTTGGGACAGGTTAGATGGTAGGATTGAATCTGTCAAACATATTGCTTAGATCGTTTAAAACTCCTCGTTATCATTCCAACCGTAAACCTGTTCCCCTTCATATGGAATGCCAAATGTTAATAAAGAATGGGCAATAAATATAAATTCAATATTCATCAACAAAAATCATAGATCATTATCTGTTAAACTTGGCGAAATTGTTGGAAGAATTTTCCTTAATTTTATGCCGTGTCACAAGCGAGTAACCGTGTCTTATACGACCTGCCTGTACCACAATATTATTATCTATACACATATTACACAAGTTTACATTTCTTTTGGAGATATTCGTCTGTCACTTATATATTTTTAACAATATTTATATACCATTTAATAATATGATGCGATCGGCTTATGTACAGTCGATCAAATTTCGCGGATTGAAATACTTTTACGTAATTTTATTGATCATGATAAAGAAGAAATATTGATGAATTTATGATGTGATTTATATTTTATCATAAATATTTAATTTTCTTTTATGCCTGCGGTCAATTTTGTGTGAACAATAATAAAAAACACATTTTTTGTTCATATACACACACAGAGCGTTTAAAATTAATACATTTTCGGTAACATGATATACAGCAATGTTCAAAACCAAGTACAAATCAAACGAAAAATAAATTAATAAGCGATTTAAAAGTTCGTCTGTAAAAATAATATCGACGGTTCTATGTCATTTATCTCTTAAATCAATATGGAAGACAATTTTTAATATTTCCGAAGAATCACAAAAGATATAGCTGAACTAATGAAAAGTGCTGTTCAAATTGTTAGCTATTCACAGTCATTTCGTTACAATACTTGAGATATTATATAATTTTCTTCAAAACATTTGTTACTGAAAAATACCAGCAATAATTGGCAATCCACTGATATCCTTAATGACTACATAGAGTTATAGATAGCTGTAGCTTGACGTCGCAGTAAGTAAGTAAAAAGTAATTGTATCGGTGCAGTGACTATAATAATAAGCTGTAATTGTTATAATTTTACACTTAATTTTGAACATGACTGTAGGTGCTATAAATCAATCCGCATATGGGCGAATGTGTATAATAAGTCACGAATTGGTGTGCAATTATATCGAAAGGTAAATGTTTTCTTAATCCCATAATTTTTATATAAGTGATTAGATTAGTCCCTAATTTGGTGAGTGGTAGATACATTTTATATAGTTTTATATAAGTGATTTGATTAGTCCCTAATTTGGTGAGCGGTAGATACAAATTATATAGTTAATCTTTGATAGTAACATTCAACACACATATTCTTATAAATATTATCTGATTTTTATTGCGCAGTAGTGCAATATTAAAATAAATAAATACATAACAATTATTATGTAAATTTTGGGAATTTAATCTTGTAATAATCCCAATTTATTAGCATGAGCGGAAGATTTTTGAATGCAAATTTGAGAAATCATTTCTGAATTGATTCATATTATTGCAATATTGGATATGTTAATGCTATGGGATTAAATTCTGACATGCATAAAATTAATCCTGTTCACCACAAAATCAATGTGATTGATGAACAGTTGTTATCAAAGTATTTGCTAATACCATTAATCAAACCATGAAATCCCATATGACATGAAATTGACAATATATTAGATTGCAAATTATAACAAATCGTTGTAATATTAATAGATTTAATAACGTTTCTATGGTCAACATAGACGCATCAAACATTTTGCTTTCATTATCAGACCTGGAAAATCATTAATTAAATAAACAAGATATGTTCTAGATAACTGGTGCTGAGGTATGCAACAAAACAAAGAGTTGTCAATCATCCATTAAAAAACACTTTCCATATGTTGTAAATTGTCAATGTAACACCCAAGTTTAAAGTTTTCATTACGATCATAGGCTCTTTGATTAATTAAAAACTTAAATTTTATGCGATTATTTGTCAAAATTATAAATAAATTAGTAGATTTTGATCAGCAGCTTTTATAAAACCAGTAACCAGTTAAATTATGCCTCAAATAATAATAGGTATTGCTGAAAACATATAGTAATGGATGGATACTTTTAGTGACATCATCCCTTAAACCGCATCATTATAAACTATTATATTATAGAACAGTTAAAAATGACTTCCAATTTTTTTTGAATAGTTGTGTTAATGAAATTGTATAGAATTCATTATTAAATTAATTGAATAAAAATTTTCCATAACATAGAATTATTTTTACAATAATTAGTGCATCTATGAAATTAAAGCAATAAAATATTATAGTTTCGATATTTTAAATTAAACGGCACGATTGAAATTAATTGCTGACAATCAGATCTGGTATATAATTATGTGCTATCTTAAATGTGCTATCTTAAATGTAATCTATCTGGAATTACAGAACAAATAGTCACAAAACACAAGAGATTATAATTAAAAGGCAATCTCATATATTCCTTATATATGACTGACAATTGTATATAGTCATAGATTCATAATAACAGTACAAGAACTTGGCCAGCTTAATGGGTCACCCCCATGGATGCCTCCTAAATCCAAATCTCATGGATTTTCTCTGAATCGAATCCGTCCAATATTTGTTATATGGTATAATCCGTGTCCCTTTATATTTACAAAATTTAAAGTTCTATCGCACGCATATTATACAAAACCACACAATATATATATTTTATTATTAAACATTATCTATGTGTGTGTGTGTGTGTGTAATACAATATATATACGAATTAAAATTATAATAATAATAATTATAATAATAATAATAATAATAACAAATATATATTATAATTTATAATAATATAATAGAGAAGAAAATATGAAAATCTACAATATATACTGAAAACTTCTTCAAACAAGTGGTGTTTATAGTAGAAATATCATCACCTAAATGTCATTCTAATATATAAAGTTTAAGTAGAAGATCTGCAGTTGACGGCATGAAGCTGTCGTACACAAACATGTTAACCTGTCACTCAATTTTTCGTGTAAAATATGAAATGTAAGATATAGATATATTTATATTTATAATAATAATAATAATAATACAATAACACGTATAATATACGTATTACGTATTACGTATTGTATAAAAATATATATATGTTAATATAAAATATACGTATAAATTCCAATTCACAGCATAGGAGTATATTTACTAGAAAATAGTGAACGTTACACGTTATAGGGATATATAATTTGTACCTGTTTTATATTAATATAATATGTATTTTTGGTGATATATTGTAATATGTATAGGTCTGCACTAGGTGTAGGTGTAGGTGTATGTTCTTAATATATATATTTATTAAGAAAATGTAACATATTGTTGTTGTTTTTATTCTATAGATTTTATTCAGAATTTATTCGCTTTTTGTTTAGTTTTTCGGTTTAAACAGGGTACGTACATTTGTGTTCAGCGACTGCCATCCTTAAATTGGGACTAAATTCTAAGATAAACATAAAACTAATAAGTGATGATGCACATTTTTAAGTATCACTCCGAGATAAATCTATAAGAATATACGATATATACAATGTCGATAAGATATAGGCAAGTGTTCCATTCTAGACATATATTGAGACGAAATCCTTTATCGTTTTTATATTATATACTCGTGATATTCCAGAAAATAATTAAGTAACTACTGCGATAGATTTACTGATGATATTGCAATCGCATGGCGTTACGTATATTTATTATTATATACAAGAAACAAGTGATGAGAAGCTTTCAAAACGACTGTATCTATCAAATTACTAAATGGAATAATATGTAACGAATTAAATTGGGATGAGAATAAATCACTTAACGTTCACCAACAGAAGGATGAATCCGGTTCCGAATTATTATCAATCAACAGATTCCCTACAGCAAAATATATGTCTATGATACGGATGCAAAATTGAGTTAAAAATAAAAAAGTAGAAAATAACATCAAATTTAGAAAAATCGTGCTTGGAATACATTCGGAACAATATCAATTGATAATAAACTAAAATATATTGTATATAATCAGGTGTTAAAATCATAGTATAGTACCTATACTGTAAGTTAATACCATTAACATTTATTAGAATTTTAATCCCACACCTGTTATCGATAGCTAATAAAACATATTTTTAATTTTAGTTTCCTTTTTTGCATGGAAAATGACAAAAATAATTCCAATTCATCATTAAAAAAAAAATCATCAAACTCAAAAGAGCTTATGTCCGATTAGTTTATAATACTGCCATCGATATCAAAGGCTATATTAATTGTTTGGTTATCGACCTCAAATTATATCTTTCATATATGAATTCTTTTATTGATTTACTTATTCCATAATTGGTTTTCGGCAAAATCATAGTAAGGCCTTTCTAGGGGTTATAATAGAAAAATAGCAATAATCCATCTATAGTCTTTGCTTTTTCCAAGTCGTTATCGACGCTACATTAATTAATGCACTGTTTTGTTAAAAATTAAAATAAATATAATAGATTCCCGGCGGCGATTGTTGTCGTTCTAATCGCATCACATTTGAAAAATCGCATTCACTATATCAACCAAATATACAAATATTGACATAATCTGGTGTTTCACCGTAATTGTTTATTAACAATTTGCCTTTAATATATTTTGTTCATATCACATATAACACGCTGATGATTTCTCGATGATCAACGTCTCTTCTCTTCACAGCAGTCTGATGGAATAGATTGGTTAATTTAACTCTGAATTGAATTAATAAAAACGGATTAACTTAAAAAACTGCATAAATTTAAATCGGCTGTGCTTTTGTCGACCATTACGTTATGTAAAAATCTTGTTTCGTTGCTAACCGTGCATTAAATATGGGCATGACTATGTGTTGTGTTGACTGTCAATAAAATCTATGGGATTATTGCCAGACTATAGAAGATCTCTTAAATTACGCCCGCTGAAACCCGAAAGGAATACTTAAAATGTTTGCCTTTTATTTAACCCATTGCATTATGTGAAATTTGGAATCATTTCGCAACAGAAAGATTACTTTGGTTTTTCATTCTTTTATTAGTTATTCTATGGTCAGGGCATAAACTATTTATTACTCAGCAAATTTATTGCCTTACCCAATATTTCTGTATAGTCTGAATCAACAGCAGAATTTAGTTTTGTATAGTAATGCTGAGCGAGTGTCGTAATTTGGTTATATGGTCAGAGTTAAATTCAAATTACTAAATTTTTTAAGGTAATTATAAGTTTTTTTTTTCTAAAAGACAGTTTGTTAAGATCGATTCAGCAGTCAATAAATAACGACGTTGCCCGTTCGGAATACGTTATTTTTTTGAAATATGGTAAATAAATATTATATGTTCGCCATCACGAAGAAATAGCACTGCATTCGTCAGCACCCTGTGCATATATTTTTATACTATATTATATTTACAAAACATTCAAAATTGTGAATAATCTTTTAAATTTTGAAATCAACTTCAAAATACAATACAAGAAATGACTAACAACAAGCAAAAAACAAAGTATAAATAAATAAATATATGTTTTCAAAGGAAGCTTAACTCATTTTGCCTTTCATTTACATTTCTATTTTATATTTTAATTCAATATATCGTACAAAACTTTATGTCAACCTATAAATTTTCTTTGCAAAGGATGTGTGGGTGTGTGTGTGTGTGTGTGTGTGCGTGCATATATATGAAACGCATCCTTATTATCAATATTTCATTTTACATTATTTTGTAAATATAATGGAAGTAACTAAACAAATATAAATAAATATGTAGAAAAATGGTTAGAAAAAGCGGCGCCGGGAGGTAGAAAAATAAATTATGTTGGAATGAAAATGAATTATGTTTAACATCATTTTAGTTATCCTTTTTTCCCGTATATGTTGTTTTTAACCAAGGGCGTCGTAGTTAATGTATTTTGGCAAATGAATTGTCCGTATTAGAAGAATAAATTATCTTATGACGATGATAGACCAGAATTTCTATGAGCGCGGAATGAATATGCTGAACGATGACACAAATTCATCGATTGTGGATCGTTTTTTTGTAATAAACAAGAAGATAAAATCCATGAAAAGTTTTACAAAATTCCTCGGAAATATATCGGATTTGAGTTGCTGGTTGTTTTAAAAATTATGAAAATAAATTAAAAGGTGTCAGGATTATATCTATAGATAAGCGAAATATAGAAAATTTGAACCACTATCTTTGATAATTGGTGAAATAAATTATGAACAAAATACCTCGCGGATATTTGTTGGACACATTACCCAGACAATCCAAAGGTTTGAATTGACCTTGAATAAAATACGATTATATTAAGAGGAAAATCTATGGGAATTCTTTGGACAAATTTGATTGCATCTTTTCCATGGAAAATTTGTTCGATTTTTTCCACAGACATTTTCCTAATTTCCCAAAGTACGGACAAATTGTGGGTATACCATATACCACGATATTGATCTATTTGGACTCTATCAAACGTTGTTTCGATGTTGGTAATTAACCCAAATAAAAATTGGTATAGGAATTACGTTACGCCTAACGCCGTCATATCACGATTTTGTATTTTAAAGTCATTAACCGACTATAATATTTGTAACTATATCAATGTCGTTGCTGTACAATTTTAAGGTATAGGTTGAATGTTACCTGGGGGTAGGAACTATATCATCCAATTATATAAAATACATACATCATCAAGATCAAGATTGAATAAGAATACACCAAGTTCAAAAGTTTTCAGTCCTCGGTATTAATTATTCAGTATAGTGAATTGTGAAAATTACACATTCAATGAAATTTTAATATCACCTTAATCACTGTACATTTTGGGTGGATTATACGGGAAGCGACTGTAATTACGGCCTCTCAACTTAATTGTATATCATTTGGTAATTGATATATTAGGATTACTTAACTTCCTTCCTATTTATTTGGATTTTATGTAATCTGGTACGATAGATATTTAAAGATATCTATCGCATATGTTACAATACAAGGAGCGTCTGTATAAATACTAATTTACATATTATTAAAAATTAGTTCATCATAATATAATGTAAAAATTAATGATGAAAGGATGAAAACTATATATTCAAATATTTCTGCAAATAAAAAACCTTTACCCATTTGTTATATATGGCACGCAGCAGCAGCAGCAATGATCTAATAATATAACATTATAATGATAATAATAATAATATAATTTAGTTTGCCTGAAACCACACAGTCATTCGTTTATTATTTTGTAAATACCATCTAATATATAGTTAAGCTACAAACAATACATTAAAACTGAATAAACATGAATAACAACAACAACAACTACAAAATAGAAAGAAAAAAAAAAGGGAAATTTCTAACAATGTTCTTGACAGTTTATCACTTTTGATGTGTCCGACACATATGACAACCAATTTTCTCCAAATATATTTGTGTTATATTATAACATAATGTATTTGTGTGTGTGTGTTGTAGATGTAAATATATATAACCGAAAAATATGTAGTAAGTTACGATATGACATTAACTAAATTCATATACAAATTACAATGAATTTACTGGTAACTGGTAAAACATATACAAATTTCTATAACTATTTATGTTTCTGCACTGTATAAATTTGTTAAATTATAGTATTACTATGTATTTTGTAGTATGAACAGTATATACCAAAAGTAGGTAAACAAACTGAATACTATAATATAAAATTCATTCATATATTGTTAGTATGAGTTAGTACATTCAGTAGACAGATGGCCAAAACATGTTCAAAAGTTATTTATGATTAACTATAATGAGTGTTGAGGAAAACTACTTATTCCTACATACTAAAAGAAATGCAATAGCGCTGGTAATACAGGTTGCGTGAATAATTACTAGCACAAAAGACAAAATGGAACCGACCGTCCTCGAACTACTGCGACATATGGATTTAAGAATTTCAAAAATGTCAAACATCAAAATTAATTTTTATCTGTATCAAAAATTTGCTTAAAAATTCATATAATGAATGGAAAATATCCGCAGTCATTCAAACTGTAAGAAAATGGTTGCACTATAGTGGAACAAAAAAAAATTGTCATATCATAGCATAGCAGCCATATTATAGTCCAAGTGAAGCTTATGGCATCTATAATAAACATACATTACGCACAGTCAAGTATATAGGTAATGGGACTATATCATCAATTCATCAATTGTATTGCAAATAACGAAAGACAAATGTTTCCATATTATTTTTAAGCAGATGATTTTATAGAAAATTGCCATATGTTAGTACTAAAACAGAATATACAAAGGATGAATTTTTATGTATGGAACAGGTATTAGATGCAAGTCTTTTAGGATCCATATAAATTACAATATGTATGGAGGTGAAGTGGTGATGTGATATCATAAAAGTCAGTAAATCGTATCTTAAATTAAATTGATAAGGGCATTATGATTTGGTGATGCATATACCCGTAAAACATTCAATTAGTGCTCACAATGTGTCCAGAAAGTTGTCCTTAGACTACACTACTACACAATGCAATTTGCCGAAAATCAGCAGGCACAATGACAGTGGACATAGATTATAATGTAATGTGACAACTTTATATAATACATACAAAAGTGCTTGTGAAGTGCACCTAAAATATTATATATGAACGCATGTGCCCTGTATTGCGACTGCTATTTAAAAGATCGCATTATTGTCACTAGTTCACTTCTTGTGACTCTATCCAAAGACGCCATACAGACACATGTGATAACTCTCCTTTGGAAATTTAAAGGCCTTGCTAGCCTGGAAATTCTGAATAGATGACACAATACGATCATCTATTCAGAATTTCCAAGCTAGCAAGGCCTTTAAACTTCCAAAGGAGAGTTGCCTCGTTTATTTGTATTGCAACTGCCCCAACAAGTATGATGTCAATTGCTATCACAGCTGACAATTAGTGGAATATTTTCATCCTTTTAATATTCTCTACTATATTTACCATGTGATCTCGCGCAGGCATATCCTTAGACTTGTATGTAGATAAAAAGTTACCAGAAGTATTTTATATGTTATTGACTCAATGGTTGATATTTCTGCAACTACCGTCACTATATCCTTACCAGTTGAGCTGATTGATTATATGTGACTTTGCTTTTTTTTTGGGAAGGCAAATTTTCAAAATATTTAATAATAACAGAATTTATATAATTTTAATTTCTTAATTTAAATGAATTGCAATTTATGTTAATTAGTTGATTTCGTTTATTTAAGTGTGTAACAAAATTTGAATTGAGTATAATGTTGGATGTTTAACTTAGTTTGGCGGGATTTTATTTATGGCTTCAGCTACTACTTTTGACCGTCTTGCTGGAAATTTGTAAATTCCGTGGTAGAAAAACGATTTTGGTTTCAAAGCAAACCATTTATCGCGAGTAATTTTTTGATTTGAAGAGTGTTTTGCGTGCATCGAAACAAGTGGTAATCCGATGGTACACAGTCTGCTGAATAGGGAGCATATGCGGTAGAATTTTCCATTAACATTCATTCAACGTATTTTTTTTATTGGTTTTTACTTATTAAACGATTCTCATTCAGTGTATGGTTTAAATCGCTAAATTGTTGTAAGTTTTTGGTTATCGTTATTTTTGTTGTTTTTGGGTAATTGTAGTAGATTCATTTTTCATCACCAGTTTTTATTTTGATGGAAGAAAAGCCATCTTCAGTAAATTGTAAACAATGAATTTCAAACCATAGTCAACGAATTCATGTACCCATTTTCCTTTTTTTTTTAATCTTTTGCATGACCGGTAGTGCACGTTTACTTAGAGCTGCTTGAGTGACATTTTCTATGACATGTCAACGTTTACATACAGCTACTTGAGTGACATTTAAAATTTGAGCAGAGCATTCATCTAATATAATATCAATTTATCATCTTCAAACTTTTTTGGTTGACCTGAGGATTCTTTGGATTCTTGCGAATCAAAATGACCAATTTTAAACCATTTTAAAACAGTATTCTCGTATGTATTGTATCAGACTCACCATTAATATCACAGATAGTATCAGCAGCTGATCGCTTCACATCAAAGTAATTCACAGTAATACGTATTATGAATCGTACTTAAAAAGTAGGACCAATATCAATTGAATTATAACATATTTTAAATTAGAAATTTCATATAGCTCACAATGCACTTAATTAAAAACCAAAACTACAGCCAACTAAATATCAATTCTAAAATAAGTTTAACAATACCAATATAGTTTCTATTGTATATTTTATTTGTGTGTAAAGTAAAAATGTGTTTATTTACTTATTTTTGCCAACCACTGTACGTACATATTTATATTAATGAAATGAAAAATTATAATAATAAAATATAATGAAAACGTGCAAAGGATTTAATTTACTTTGTTTTTCAGTTAATTTTTTGCCTTATACATTTCTCTCTGAAACATATAAAAATATGTTTTATGAATATAGTCGGAAAGATACATATATTAAATAATAAGATATAGTTAAGAAAAGTGTACATATCGTTAAAATTTTAAAATAACATATAAAGTACAAATATTATTTTAATATATATTGTACAACCAAAATATACCTAATTTTAAACAAATAAATATATTTAATTAACCATATTTTACTATACAAAATGATATTAGCAAAATATTTAATTTTATGTACGAGTGAATGTGTAAAATTGTGTGAATGATGACATTCATATTTATCAGGTACAGGTGAAAATAACATTAACAATATATGTATTATTGTGTAACATATTATAAAACGGCAGCCGTCGCACTAAAAACATGTACAAAACATTTTCTTATTTCATCAACAAACAAGGAAACACGGAAACATTGTGTGTGTTTGTGTGTGCATATGCATATGTTATTTGAATATCATAATACCCTGCAGGAAAGCGAACTAGTTCTACCGCTAGTAGTACAACTAAATAGTACTGCGGTTCCACGCTAAACCCCATTTACATGTTGCCAACTGTTTCTTTTTTAAACATTGAGATGTCCTACGAAAAGACAATTGTCTCCTCTTCTGCATTACTTTCCACCAATAGTTGAAGAACTAGTTAATTTGTAACCAAAATTACTGAACTAGTTCAAATGTAAACACTTTAGCACTAGTACTAGTTCTTCTGCAACTATAGTTACTGAACTGGTTAATTTTAATTTGAATTAGATTATGTATTCGTTCACCAGTACCAGTATTTTAATATTATGTTTTTAATACAAAATAATAATTTATATCATATTTAAAAAAATATTTATTAGCTGCATTTTAATTTTAAGTGCTACATCGCTAAGTTTTCCTTGCGTAAAATAAAAAGCAATGCTTCGAAACATTTAAGGGTTGGTTTATTCCTAATATGGTATACCAATCGATTAATTTCTCTTCAAAAGATATCCACCCAAGTAGAACTCTATAAATCATTTAGTTCTTGCCGATATAAAATGACTGACAGAGCGTTGTGGAGGCAACCTGACTTTTGGCTGAATTTTAGAATCTATTTTTTATTTTGAAATGTATGGAAATTTATTTTGTCTGCTGCAGCTTGAATTTCAGACAGTCATATTGCTGATATTTTATTGATGGCAACCTCTGACTATAAATAATACAATATTCAACTATTTTGCTTTGTCAGCCATTTGACTGAATTACAGTCCATAGTAGTCATCTTTGCTGTCGGTAGCCCCCTTTATGGTTATTGTTGTTTGTGGCTATATGACTGAATTTTTGAGTTTTTATAAATAATAGCTGAAATTTAGTGGTTATTGAGTCCCAGTAGTATCAAAACAATATCAATGCAAACATGTATAATATCAACAAGAAGACATATAGAGTAGTGGATTGGATTTTAAAATCTGAGTACCTGAGATCGATCACAAAGCTTTAATAAAAATTGTAAGTTTTTAAAGTATAATAAATTAGTAAATAAATAATTTTCAGTTTTGGTTTTATTTTTGTAAAACTGCAGAAATTTGAACAAAATTGACTAAATGACTGCTAAAACTAAATGCATAGCGATGACTAAATTGCTGAAAATTGACTGATTTTTGTGCAATCGCAACCTCAGCTAAAGTTAATTTTATAACGTTGTCGCCGAAACAAAAAAAACAGGCCGCTATTTGACTGAACCGGCTTTGTTTCAAACATTTTTATATGAGTGGGTTTGGATAAATTGCTGTCGGAACTAAAATGCTGAACAAATTGGGCGGTGGCAGAGTTGTTACATTTTAAATTCAGCTTTCATTTCTACTTGACCATATTGTTGGAACAATCTTCGGCCACAAAGTTTTCGTCGGATACAATGGCTCATATATTCTTCTAGTGCACTAAAATTGTTGGATATATATTTTGGTTGGTAATTTAAAATTATTACAAAATAAAATCTAAACAGTGTGTCTAAAAACAGCACATCAATTTCTTTTATATTAACACATTGAAGTCGGTTCACGTTTTTTTCACGTTTTTTTTCCAACCGTTGGAGACGGGTGACGTTTTTTTTCACGTTTTTTAAAATCTCAACCAACAATGATGTAGGTAAATTGTGCACTGTGTTCAATTCATTCACAGTATACAACTAGTTAAACGATAAAGAAAGGGTAAAATATAAAACAATTTTTACTGCAAGTAGTAAAAAAAATGGGTTAGTGATGATTCTGAAGTAGAAGAAGATGTAGCAGATGTTATACAATCTGGAACTTCTACTCCTACCATGCATGCTTCTTTTTACGATCCATCAGGACTATTATCTGGTAATATGCGACTACATGTTTTAGAGAAAATTGTCGATAGCGGGAAAAAAAAAGTATCCATGTAAGACATGTCTTGTATGTAAGGCAAACAACAAGAGGAACGAAATTCGATATATTTGTAAATTTTGTTTAGTACCTCTCCATAAGGGGACTTCGTTTCAAGCATATCATACGAGAATGTATCCGATTTAATAAGTGTTATAATTGGTTTTCGAAATTATCATTTTTTATTTATATAATTTTAACAAAATATGAGGGAATTGGGGGTATATGCTATTCATCACATACCGTCTTCAAAGTGTTAATATAACCGGACAAAAACGTCATTTCGTCATATTTTTGCATTATTGTGTATTAAAAATAGTTTCTATCTGCATTACTTTAGTAATAGTTCTCTGTAACTAGTTCTTTTTACACTTTGTGTTGAAGAACTAGTTTCAAAATTTACTGCAGGGTAATAATAATAATACTAAAATAATATATATAAAGTACAACATATTTATTTTATAAAATGTCTTAAAAGACACCTAGGCTCATTCATTACTTTTCCATAACATTCTTTCAACAACACCATATACATTTAACATCATTTCTATCTGTTAACCATCTTTTATTCCGTACCATATTTATTTAAATATAGAATTGTGTTATATTATATTATTTTTCGGTTAAATATGTGTATTTAAAATGTATTGTATAAGATTTGATTGTGTATCTTTACTCTCTACTCTTATTTTTCCTGTATTTTAGTCATATTATTATAATTTTTTTTTTGGTTGTTGTTGTTGTTGTTGTTGTTTTTATTTTATTCCTTCTGTTTTTCTTCTCCATAACACACATAAAAGTCTCTTACATAACATTCTCACCTAAACTTCTTCTTATTAATGTGACAATATTATGCCAAGTATAAAAGTTGTTATTTTAATATATTATAAAACATAATATATTTGCGCGTACGGAGACGTATTGCTTAGAAATAACAATGAATGACTAGCAAAAGCAAAAGCAAGTGTGTGAATGTTGAATGTCTTTTGTACAATATATTTAGTTTATTATTATTATTATTACACAATATATGCAAAAATATATATGATGGTGTTTTGTTAAATGTTATACCATATAATAAAACCGTACCGTATACATATTTATTTGTCCCATTTGACATTAGACTATATAATTATATACCGCCTATATATACCTACCTATAGTTATTGTAATAGGTACACTCATCGTCTGTATACATATGGGATAAGTGAAAAAACACTTATATACATATTGTACCATAATTTCAACAAATGCATATAGCACCAATGCGAGTTAAATGAATGCGCGTTATACAATACATTAATAAAATAACACATTTGCAACATTTTAAATGATATGTTGATCCGATTTACTCATTTTATATTTTTTGTATATTTTGTTGTAATAAATCTATATCATTTAAATTCTATGTTAAGGTCCTGGCTAACACATCGGTTAAGTACTTAGCATTGTAATGTCCTAGTGAGACACATCTATGATTGCAGTCTACTTACTTCTGGTCAGCACTACTCCCTTTCTTGCAATACTTTCTAAATTATTTTTCACTATTTTTGATGTCATTGCTAAGTAAGTAAGTAGTACTTCTTTACTGAGTACTGAGTTTTGTTCATGGGTTCTGACTGGATGGGAACAAGTACATTTTTCATGGAATCAGATTGGTTGAGTTTTTCTTGGAATCGGAAATGCAATGAACTCCTCATTTGTTCAGAATTGACTACTTTTTATGTTCACAAATACCATACACTATCAATTCAGAGTTTCACAACACTTTCTAAAACCTCGATGTAAGCGGAGACATCATTAACTCGTAGCACCTGGGAAAAGAAGTGAGGTAGCATAACATATCGTTGCTCAAAATTCTTAAAACTATAACAGTAGCTGAAAATTCCGTTTGTGTGGATAATCTTTGTAGGTTGTGAACATAACCATTTATCATTTCTCCAATTAATTTTTTGCCCTTGATCGAAATTTTTATCATTAGAAAACAAAAACCATATTATGTTTAGAATTTCTGGATGATTAAGTTTGTTTAAAAGATATTTTGCTGAGATAGTTGTTTGCCATCTAGCAGTTGGTGCCAATAACATATGCGCATAACGTAGGACTTGTAGCGAATCGACGAATTAGGCCCTCAGAAACTTTAACGTCTCTCTCTTATTGAAGGCTCTTATTAACTTTAAAGGATTTTCTTCAACGATCGCCTGTAATTGTTGCATAAATCGAGTAGTTTTATTAGTGTCCGAATGTTACTCATGCTTTTCTCTTTTTTCCAACCGATTGTGTATCGCCATCTTATGCTTCCAAAAGGTGAACCTTATGTACATGTAATGTTCGGGAGCTAATTGGAAAATTTGAAATTAATCGGTGAATTCTTTGTTAAACTAATTGATAAATTTGAACTACTTATAAATTAACCAATAAATTCTTTGTTCATCGGTGAATTCACATTCATCAGAAATTGGAAGTACTTACAATTTATGTATGCATTTCATGTTCAAGTAATTAAAACTACATACAATGATGATGAACGAGATAATTGTTTGGTTAAACAATGAAAAGGAAAAATCTATTAAGGTTAATAATAATATTATAATAATTAAGGTAGTGAGTGGCTTCTGTCAGCCCTGCCATGTTCGCAAAACTTTTACTTTGGACAATGGTATTATAATTTAATAATTTTTAATGTGACAGTATTTTGGTAATTGACAAATGTGAACATGCGAAACATGCGGTAAAAATTCTCAAGTCTAAGGCGAAGATGGTTTTGCGTTGTTATGCAACAATAACATTTTCCTAGTAAATAGTCTTTATACCTCTTGAGCATCACTTAATTCGATCAATTGGTCCTATGGTAACTATCAGCTGCAACAATTTGACCAGGTTCCAAAAGCTCATAGTAAATTATACCTCTTCAATTCCACCAGACACACATATTCGTTTTTGCAACTGTTATTGATGGCCGACCTGGATCAACGCATGGTTTTTTTTGCATTTGGGATTGTTGTACAAAATCCATTTTTCATTTACCCATAATGATTTTGTGCAACAAATATTTTCTTTTGAGAACTGAGAAAGTAAATTCATGCAGATGTCAATTGTTCGTTTTTTGCTTCCTTCCGTCAATTTATAAGAAACCCATTTGCCTATTTTTTTCTGTATCTTTTCCATTGCATGCAATCGAAATGATATTGATTGTTGAGTAACTCCTAACACAGTTCAGTGAAAATACAATCCAACTGTTTCCGATTAACAAAATTCTCCAGATTCAATGCGGTAACAATTTCTCAATAGTAGTTGTTGATCGTTTATATTGTTGTGCGGACAAATAATAGACTTAAATATCACAGATTTAGTATAATCATTGACGCAAATAGCTGATAGGAATTACCAAAAGTTTAGCAATCAGACGATAATTCGACTGGCCGTGACTATTGTACATTTTCAAAACTATATTTGACTATGAAAAAGGTAAAGCATTTTGCTGATAAAAAAATTAATTTGATGCTGTTTGTTTGTTGCCGGATGTCATAATGATTTCTAATGTGATAACATAAAATACAATTTTAGAACGTGTCAAATGTTGGATGTCGTAATGTCGCGTTATTTTGTACAAATAAAAAGAATTAACTCAAAATAACCAATATTTTTTATATAAAGTTCGTCAATTTTTGAGACACTGGGTGCATTTTTTTCATTTTTTAAATTACATATCAAATTATTCACACTTTAACTTTTAAATATCTCACGGCCAGTGCCAAAAATTTAAATGGTAAACATTTCTTTTTTTGCCATATATGGTGTGTGTGTGTGGTGGTATATGGTATTTAAAAATAGAGACAATGAAAATTACTCGGCACACATTTATCCACACAAGATTAAATTCTGAAATTACAAGATAATTAAGTTCATATACCTTAAAATTGTTCTAATCTCTGCTTCTATGAAATTATATTTTAACCATAGTATAATGTGTATAGTATTTTATACAGTACGTGTACTATACACACATACAGGTATTAGTTATAAAACTAGTGTTTTAATTCACACATCCATATATAACAATGTAGATCTTCTAGGTACAAAAATATTCACAATTTCACATGCCTTTGAATGCAGCATCTCTACTCTACTCTATAGATACATAATTACATACATATATTAATGATACACCTACAACATTTGTACGATATATAACGAAGACAACGAGATGCTGTATGATGTGAATATGTGGCTATATAAATGTATGATATGAATTTTTTTTAACTTAATTTACGAGAATTTACCATGTAACTTTTGTATTTTATGTGAGGTATTTCTATGTCTATGTTCGAGTATATAATAAATTTGTCTAATTGTAAGTAGTTTAGTTAGTTTTAACTAATGGTAAGTATATGTAAATATGTGCATTTGCTATACTGCAATATGTACGATGTGATTTTATAAAAAATTGTATGTGTGTGCGATGCGGTTTACTGAATTTATATTCATTCCGTAAATTGTATCTATGTATCTTTTAAGATATTTTGTCCGCAAATCTCTCCTATGTGTATCTTTCATATTTATGTATTCCAAAATAATTTATTATAATTTAATTTTTTGAAATCCTTTTTACTAAAATATATACTTGAACATATTGACGCGCATATATCCAGAGAAATTATTTAATTAAATATATTACAATAGATAATTTAAGCACATACATATAACCTGAGTATTTAATAGACGTCGTTATCCTATATGAGAGTCGATTACTCAACAAAAAAATTACATTGAAATATATTCATAATTGTAATAATAAGAAAATATTGTAATATATGTGAGTTGTGAGCAACGTTAAAAACAGAAAAAACGGTGGCTGTATAAATAATAACGCAACAATGTAATGAAACACATAAATTATTATACAAATCATGTAGAAAACTTATAAAATATAGTCGATATACAGCCAAACCTCGGTGAAAAGAGAATACCATCCAATATATGGGCAATAAAATGTGTAAGCTTCGGTTTTATATATCCAAAATGATATTTCATTTCAAATATTTGATAATTTCTCATCCGAATTTGATTAAATTTAGAATTTAAACCTAATAAATACTAATCGGAATTGGTCTCCAAAATTATAGCCATACAAATGGCTTCCTCGATAACTTTAAGGCAATATGTAGTACAATTGATATGGCCATTTCTCATCGAATTGGATGATTAAATTTAGTATACACTTTGACATTGATATTATATATGGTGCGAGTTGGAAGATAAATTTTTGGAAAATCGATACACAAAATAATATTCTAGTAAAAGTTTAAGAAACACTTTCATTATTCTCATCCGATTTAAATTTGAAATGTCTGCCAAATAAATATATATGTTAAATTACTTATAGTTATATGGCAGAAATCAAAAAGTATAGCTACAAATGGATTTCTGGATTACTTCCGCAAGCAACAGTATATAGTGTTCATGTTAAGCAATCTACAAATATATACCCGGGTTTGATACTCGCTATTTACATATGGGAAGATTTGCGATATTTATTTTAATACTAGTTGAAAAATTTTTCGTTGGCCATTTGCTCTGTTATGGAATAAAACAAATGGATCTCTTTTCTAAAATATGGTGTTGGGCGCTACTCAAATATTATGAAATTTGTGCACACACACATACACACACCATTATGGGCTTTAAACACTCATCTAAAAATAATGGAATTAAGGTAACATTTTTATTTTTTGTTAATTGTGCTTTGTGACGCTTTGACTATAATTCTACTCTGAAAAAATTATAGCCATACAAATGGCTTCATGGATAAATGTCAGGCAATAGTAAAATTATGGTTATGTTTCATTGGATTGGATGATTAAATTTAGTATGCACTTAGAGATTGGAATTATATGGTGAGTTTCTAAAGAAATGTTGGAAAATCAATACACAGAATAGGATTCTAGTACAAGTAACAAAAAAACCTTTGACTATTTCTCTATACCGATTCGGATTAAATTTAGTATGTGTGTTTAAAATGGGATTAGATGGACAACTCCTAAGAAGTTTCTAGATAAACGATACTCACTGGCAATTTTTCTGATCAGTCGTGTTAAATATCCTGGTTAATTTAACTATTTTGGATAATCCGATTTTTAGATAAAAATGACTGTGTAGGTTTAAAATGTTCTAGATATAAATCGATATGTAAGACAATTTCTCGATCAGACTTCAGAATTCCGTATCCGAATATGATGAAATTTAGTATGTTTGAAGTAAAATGCAAGCATATGAACAGTTTCTAAATATTATATTCTGAAAAATTGATACTCACTGGCAATTTTCCTGATCAGTCGTGTTAAATATCCTGGTTAATTTGACTATTTTGGATAATCCCATTTTTAGATAAAAATTAGTGTGTAGATTTAAAATGTGACTATATATGAATAGAAGTTCCTAAGGTGGTTCTAGAAAATCGATATTTAGGGCAATTTTTCGATCAGACTTCAGAATTCCTTATCCGAATTTGATGAAATTTAGTATGGGATCATAGTTTCTAAATATATTCTGGAAAATCGATTCACGGGCCAATATTATAGAACAGATTCCAGAAATTTCCAATCTAATTTTGATCAACTTTTGTATGTAGATGTATAATATGAGATTAAAAATGAGTACTTTCAAATGAATTTCTAACTGAAATCGATATTCTGCGTCAAGTTCCAATATTTCTGGTCCATAAAATTTCCATGGGTATCGCATAGCATAGTTCAATAGAAACTATTTAGATAATCCCATTATACGCATTCATATAAAATTAGATAAGTATCGAGGAAGTTAGCCTCAGAACCTCCTTTGGAACTGTTCATATAATCACTATTTTAAATTTACACACAAAAATTCATCAAAATAGGTTAAAAAAAAACCTTCAAAATTAACCAGCAGGATATATTCAAACATGAAAAGAACATGAACTCTTTATATAAAATGTCATTTTAAATCTATGCACCGAATTTTTTTTTATCAAAATCGAGTGTCCTCGGATTCCTGGCCTGGTTATCATTTTTAAGAAGTAACCTCATAATAATTGATTGTATATTACTCAACGCACTCAACTTACATTCAAAATGTTATTTAAAAACGTACTAGAAATGACTTAACTATAATTATTTAGTTAAACATCATATTCAGAATACTGTTGCTTATAATTTTTGCTGTAAGATAACCAACAGTTTCGGTCCCTTCAACTTGTTCTCATCGAGGTTTGGCTGTATATGCATACGTGTCGGTGTATTCATATATGCAAATTAAATAATGTGCTGAAGAAGGCTGGTATATTTATATGAATGTGTGTGTGTGTGTGTGTTTAAGTTAAATGTGGTGCATGTATAACGTAAATATAAATTTTAAAAAGTGAAGTGAATATAAACACAAAAACTAAAATAATATACACAAAACAAATTTCTACTAAATGATTTATATGATTAATTAAAAATATAAAATATAATTCATTATCATTCAAATCTGATTATATGTAAAATACTTATACTAGCTATCTATATCTATCTATCTACAATATATGCAAATATATATACTAAATTGGTATATATACTAAAGCTATATTAAATAAGTATACGTAAAACGTAAACGGTGAAGTTGAAAAAACGACATTATAAACACATAAATAAAAAGTGAATAAAATATTGAATATTCTTCCTCAAACTTGTGCATGGCATGCTCTCTTCCCATATTCTGTGTGTATATATTCGAACGAGCGCGTCTGTCTCTGCATAATAGATAACAAACAAACATGTAACAACAGTAAAGGAGACGTTATATTATGTACATTAAATTTCAATTAACATTTTAACATTTTACAAGACATCTCGGCAATAAATCACAATATAATTTTGTAAATTAAAAAAATTTCTTTATACGAAAAAAATGGTATTTATGATTTCCTTTTCATACGTAAATTATTATTTCGTTTCGTATATTCGTTGAATAGGAGGGGAGAGGGTGAACAAAAATTAGACACTTTCAATATATATGCGGAAAAGCTCTTCAAACGACAACATTTTGTTAATATCATGCACATCAGATCGATATAACTTAAATACTTTTAAAGACAGCACCATTTTATCATACGTTTTTGACGATTTCATCAGTTATTCTGAAGCGCTGATGTAGTTGTTCATATAAATTCAATTTACTATTGTGCACAATCATTTTCGGTTCAAATTCAAAACATGTAGTTGTTTTCCTATATAAAATTCATAGAAAAATTGTTTCTCTGCATAGAATTCAATAGAATGCCATTTTTACCAAAACAATGACCACAATGACCAATTTTGTTTAATCCTGTTGACATTGTGATAAGCAGCCTATGGAGTTTATACATTGCAATCATCAACATCACACATGTACGTCTTCATCAGTAGCAGTATAAACACACATTATTATATATTGGATGCGGTGCAAAATAAAAGTTGTGCTTTGAATTCCTTATAACATTTTTAATTACTGTTTTTATTTTAATATCATTTCTGAATTTTGTAAAGAAGACTTCCTATCCAAAATTGTTGAACTTTATTTTTCAAATCAATTGACACAGCGTGTGTATCGTCAATATTTTAACGTAGGGATTGGATCCTCACAGTTAACAATAAAACGTTTGATTGGAAATTTTCGACTATAAGGGGCCGCAACGAATTTTTCTGGTGACGGAAGACGACGATGTTCACGGTGCACATGGATGACAATATTGAATATGTACGGGAGAGTGTTCAGGAAAATACAGAAAAATCAACAATAAAATATATATAAAGTTCAAAACAAAATCCATATAAAGTTCAGCTTGTGCAAACACTAAATCCAAAAGACTATACCAGCAACGGTTTGATTATGCAATTAATTTCCAGCAAAAAGCAAATGAAAATTATGATTTTATTTATAATTTGATAAAGTACAATGAAGCACATTTCCAATTAATTGTTGTTGAAATGGATAATCCAAGAACAGTTCATCAGCAACAATCAGATCCACTTAAGTGTAGTGTTTGGTGCGGTGTATCGTCCGAAAAGATCATTGGCCCATATTTCTTTGAAAATGAACACAGTGCAGAGCCGTTGGAACCACAGCGCCTACTTCTAGGGACTCAATGGCTCTTTTACGTGACATCTTTGGCGAACGCAAAAGCGATTTCAATTGGCCACCTCCAATTCACCGGATTTAACATCTCCTGACTTTTTCCGTTTGGGATATTTAAAAAAAAATAAACTGTACGTTAATAAAAGCCAAGAAAAATCAAGCACCTATTTGATCTGCTTTACATGTGTCATATATAGAACGCATATATCTTATATTCAAAGAAAACATGAGCCTAAAGTACCAACATTAAAGAAAAATTTTATTACATATTGATCTTTGCTTTGCATCGGAATATATAAATAATTTTAATTTTAGGATATTTGGCAATTATAGATTTATATATAGCTAATCTTTTTCCATATCGTATAACATAATTCGGGTAGGAACTATTACACGGGTATCTAGTTCGCAAACAAGATCATTTAGTCTTTTGAAAAACAATTTGCTACTCTAATTTTAAAGTAAAAGAAAAATAGAATTAAAATTTGTTTCAGTCATTTGTTTCGTTCCCCCTACCAAATGTGGACTACATATGTATTGATTACTCAGGCATAAGCCACGTTATTCCTTCGAAATAGTTCAAACGCCATCGTTTTACAGCCTAACAATCTAACAATGTAGTCGCCAATTTGTTAATTACTCTGGTAATTCATTCATATCGTAATCACTGGGAATGATTTCAGTTCAAAAACATATATTGTTACGTAATTTCTGTGTCACCCTGTCACAGTCTCTATATGGTCTATCTATATTAGATATACATTTACTTCTCAACAGAATAACACATTACAATAAAACAGAAAAAAACATATCCCGACGAGCTAATAAATTTTCTTGATCTATGTGCTTTTTGAGATTGTAATCTGCTTTTATCTGCGCACCATTGCACAGACTCCGTCAATAACATATAACATAACTTACTTAAATCAAGTGATGTACACACGCACACACACACATACACACACAGCAGTACAATGACAAAACGAGCAACATAAAAATATATATATTGCAAGGAAAATTTACGAAAAAAAGGTTAAATATTTTTATTGTAAATAAATATAAAAATCGCATAAAGCAGTCAATCGGAATTTTTTTTTTATTTTACAAAAAACACATACATTTAATGTTTAAATATTATATATATATATTCTTGTATGTATGTGTGTTGTATATAAGTAATACATTTACTTATTTTATTAATAATATAGCTAACAAAATTGACGAAGAAATATATACCTCCACTTATACCTGTAACACATTTATACGTAAAATACTTGAAATAAATAAATAAATAAATAAATAAAGTAAAGGACTCAAAAACATATAAAAAGTTAAGAAACAGAAAAATTGTAATTCGTGTTAAGAATTAACTCATTCCAATAAATCTGTCAATTATTACTGACTTTTTGCAGCATTTAATACAATATATTCTGCGTAACATCCATTTAAATATATACAATTATACCCATTGATGTGCTACACTTACATTAATGTAAAGAATAATATACAGTGATGCCACGATAATACGAACGTCAAATAAAAAATTAATAATTGTCAATTTAAATTATTTTAGTTGTTTTATGACTTCATAATTTAAGTACCAGCAACATTTCAATTTACTCGTCCGATTGCATAACAAGATGAAACAGTTTGTCGTAGAAACTGAACAGTAACTTCTTATTTATTATTAAGTCATATATTGCTTCGAGTGCAGCTTTATGTCATCCAATAAACCTTTTCATTACCATTACCAAGTTAACTAAATTACAATTTAACAATTGAATTGCAATTAACAAAAGATAGATGTTTTCAAAATTCTATTATTTTTATATGGGTGATCAGTCCATAGTGATGTGTGTGTGTGCAGACATTGTTAATCTTTGAATAGCGTCCAACACCATATTTTCAAAGACATCCGTTTTTCTATTTATTCCATAAACGAACAAATGGTCACACGTAGCAGAAAAATTTCAGTATTAAAATAAATACCGAAAAATTTCCTATGAAAAATAGTTGGAATTGAACCCACTATATTTTATGATTTATAATATATCGGTGCTATACAACTGCGGTACGGAGTCTACAGTAACTGCTTACATATACCAAAAATAAAATCAGAAAAGAATCTGTCTGAATATTATGCTCTCCACATACAAATACCTAAAAATCGTATGAAAAAATTATTTCCTAACTCTTAGACGAACGATAATAAAATTCAGGAAGTATTACTGTCAACAACTAATCAATTTAAACCTAGGATAAAGTGGATACTTAAATTATCGTCCTCATGATGTCGCAAAACCGTTTAAATAAACTTGGATGGGGCGTGTTACTATATACACTCGCTTTATTCACCAGATATTACTTCATCATATTACCACTTGTTCATGATCGATGGCAAATAGAACTTACGTGTGCACAGAACCATCACAATTATGAAGACATCCAAAAATGACTCTCGATTATTATTATTGGGGATCACATCAAAAGAGTAGAGTAGTTTATATTCAATAAAATATTATTTCCACAGTATTTCTAAAATATTTTCATTATTAATATTGATATTAGACCATTCATAAACTATTTCAATTTCAATTTCAGTTTTGTTGTTATGGTTTGCAAACAACAAAGTCAGTGCGGTATTTTTAATGACAACAAAAGCCAATTGAATAATAACTTAATTCAATATTGTATATGGTCCATTTTGTTCGATGCAGTTTTGCCATCCTTTTGTTAACTTCATGATTACGAACTCATAGAAGCTCTGCTCATCAAAAAACTTATGCCAAGTGCATATTGACATCATCAACATTATTAAAATTTTGGACATCCAAGAAGTTTTGGTAATCAGATGGTGAAAGCTTGACTATATGGTGGATGTATGGCAACACTTCCCAATCAAGCTCCAACAATTTTTGACGAGTGACCACAGATATGAGTGGCCCTGCGTTGTCATGGTGGAACTTCTTGAATTGCATTGTTCAATTTGGTTACCTGTTGTACGTACACATTTGAATTAATCGTTTGGTTGCGTGTTAAAAGCTCAAAATAAGCAATGTCTTTGTAATCCCACCAAAACTGATAACATAACTTTCTTTTGATGAATATCTGTTTTTGATGTTGTTTGCGCTCGGTAATCTTTCCGGCTCCACGATCTTTTTTTTCGATTTTACATTGTTGTAAACAATCGTTTCAAAAATACATCATTTTCGTTATGTTTAATAAGAAAATCACGTTGTGTTAAGTGAATTTCTTTAAATTGATGAAGAATCCATATATCGAGTTTTTTTTTCGTATCCAAATTGTTTTAAACGCTTTTCACAGTATGTATGTGATACAATGAGCATCTCTGCAATCTCACGAGTTGAACTATGACGATCTGCATCGATTATTACTTTGATTTGGTCGGCACTCACCTCACCGGGACAATCTGAACGTGTAGCATCTTTGAGTGAGAAATCTCCAGAACAAAATTTAACTAACCAATTTTGACACTATTGTTCTTTTGAGATTTTGTCACCACACACACCACCTATTTATTTTGGTGAGCTTACGATGCGTTGTTTCTTTCGTGGATACAAATAAGCAAAATACAACTATAATCCTCATTTTTTTCATATTTCAACAAAAAAACGTACAACCGATCGATAATAATTTTTTTACAGAATGAAAGTTTAAGATTCATCAAATCTATATGTGAAAACCTGCACTATGACTATGTTGCTAACCCAATAGTTACATATCACTTGGACTGTTCTACATAACAATGAATAAAAGCAAATAAACAATGAAAAATTCCATTTCTTTAGCTATAAATTTAAAAAAGTTAAAATACTAAAGCGATTGCTTAATTAAATTAAACACAAAATATTGCATAATTCATAATTTCCATAAAAAAACATAAGTTTTGAATATGTATAAAAATATAACGAAAGGAGTATGTCCTTAATGTTACGCACAGGCACGAATTAAATAATCAATTTATTTGAATATAATGGAAATATGTGGAGCATCTTCATCATATTCGTCGATTTAAAAATGAAATTATGAATTCTCTTTGGGGATTACGAAAATGCAAGACGAAATCTAAAAAAAAAAAACAAGGAATACAAAAAAGTTTAATTTAGATTTTTATTCTGAAACTTTTTCGTTCTTGTTTTTTTTTTTCTGTGAAACTATAATTTTCTTTTATTTTCTGTATAATAAACGTAACTCATCTATTATTACACAATAATGGTACAAAATATTATATATTTTGTATAAGAAATAGTAGAAACCATCTCTCTTGAATATAGAACAAGACGACACACAAATATATATTATATTTTATTATTTCAACTGAATATAATATTCATTTGTGAATGTATTGATGCGGCTGATGATGGGTCATGATGATGATGGGTGATGATGATGGCTGATGATGATACTGATGACAACAATGACGATCGCAGCAGCATCCACACCATCAATATTATATATAGTCATTGCAGTAAAATAAAAGAATACGAATTCGTCGATATTATAAGACTGACATTGCGTCAACTGTATAAGCTTCACTCACTCTTCACTCAAAATTAACAATATATAAATAAATATATAAGAAAATATCATACAACAACAACAACAACAACAACAACAACTACAATACAATCGGGATATTTTTCTTCATATATTGAGAAAAACCAGCTTTTCCTTTATGTACAAGGATAAACTGTATTGCATTTTGTGTTTATAATCATTTCGTCCAACTTTATACTATACTTTATTTGGCTGCGAAGAATATTATAACGAGTTTATTGAATGGGAAAAATTAAATATACATATTTTTTATTCAGATTTTATACTATTATTATTCAGTTTTATTTCGTTTTTCCAAAGTTTTATGGATTTTGCTTTGCATATAATAAAGAGAGCATGAATTGAACTTTCGTTCGTCGATTGTATTTGTGAAGATATTGTGGTATATTTTAAATATTTATTAAAGTAATAAACAAATAATTTAATTGTTACACTAATAACATTTAATTTATATTGCTCAAAGTCTGCAGTTATCCTCTGTTTGTGGTTGAGCATTAGATTTAAATCCTTCTGTGCATTGACGTAATAGATATGTAGTAAAAAATTGCTTTTAAAACTAATTGAAATTCAAACAAATTATTAACAAATTGTATTATTTTAAATAAGTAATGAAAAACCGTTCGTTAAATTGTGTTAATAGTTATACGACGCAAAAATATTTTCATTCAATTTTCTTTCCAACAAAATGGAACCGCATCCGGCGGTGACTGTCACACATTGATTTTAAAGAAATTTTAATATTTTTTTGTTGTAACACAAGTCGGAGCAAATTACAGTAAGTACACACAATAAATTTTGTAGCGGCCCAATTTTTGAACAACCACCAGAGAAATAATTTGAAAATCAAAAATTGAAAGCATTGCTGCGGATGAAAATCCCTGTTTAATAACTTACAAGAATTGTCATAGCATCATTGTTAGCCAACAAACAAGCAACGTTTAACATTGTTTAAATGCATTGGGAAGGATTCAAAAGAAAAATTACTACATATACACCGAATGAAAGACAAATGGAAGACAGAAAAAATCGCATGTAGCTTGAAAGACAAAAAAGAAAAGTTTTTTTGCATCGAATCGTTACTACGTGACTATGAAAAGTGATTTTATTATAAGATAAATCAAAACGAAAAAATTATGGTACAATTCAGGTGTGCCATCAACATCGTCAGTAATATAATTGTAACAATTTTATGCTCTGCATTTGGTGGGATAAGAAGGGAATACGGTATACAATGAGCTGTTAATACCAAATGAAACCGCATTTAATACTGAACGCTATTAATTGATCAATGTGAACGTCGTCGCATTGAAGGAAATAATGGACAGAGTATATACCAAAAAGAGATACGATAAAAGTGGCTATGCAGGCGATGGTCACATATAGCAAAATTTGTCAAGAAAATGTTGGAAGCACATGTCTTACACCATCCGTTGTATATTCACCAGATGATTGTTCATCAGATTTCTACTTGTTCCGATTAATATATAGTATCTCTTGTCCTCCAAGCACAACTTCAGCTTTGATTTCTTTGAATAAAACAATCGTTTCATGACTATATTTGGGAAATTATTATACTTTACTAAGTATGAAACTACTGTTTCTTTTAAAGAAAATATAAATTTTCCATAATTTTGTTGGTAAATTATGAATACCATCAAAATAAAATGTATCCTCATTAAATGCGATCCAAGAATCAAGCTATTTTTCACAATTTTGAAAGTGCAGTGCATTATTACCCATCGATCTGAACATGTGGTAATCTGATGGAACACTATCTGGTGAATAAGGTCAAGCAAAAAATACACTTTATGGTGATTTTGGAAAATTTTGGTGGCTGCTTTTCCTATAATAATCGCTTTAAATTGTTTAGTTATTGACAGCAGAGGTCAGTATTGACAGTTTAGTTCAGGTTTAAATAGACGTAAAACATCACTCCACTTAATTCTAGTCCCACCAAATACTGATATATCCAATCAATTTATTGGCATGGAGCACGCATAAGATGACTATCAGAACAATAACAACAAACCTTCGCTCAAATCACGTTTTTCTGGTTCAACAAGCGAACACAATGTATTGTTTACCCCTTTTACCTCATAACCATAAATAAATATTAATTAAAAGAGAATACATTCAAAATACAATTTTGTAGCCATCATGAGCAACGCGAATTCATAGTGATTTACCAATTAGTTTTTCAGCCCTACCACATAATTAACCTGGAATAAAATCGATGTATGACATGCCGTCGAATGGTTCTCTTGTGAGGCACACAACAAAAATTTATACAATTATCATATTTTCCATATAATTTAAATGGGATGTCAAATTAAATTAATGATAATTAGATTTTTATCAATATTAATATACCGCCAGTAAAAAAAAATACATATATTGTAGAACAAAACTAAGAACAATTTTAAAAATAATTTCTTTAGAAAGTCTAAAAATGTATATATAAATACGTGTATTGTAGGTGTGTGTGTGTAGGTATATGAATTATAAAGAGTTTGGATACAACGCATTCAATGTGATTTTCATCTTTTTGTTTTAATTCTTGTCATTTCAAATAATGATATTCAAATTGAAGGCGGACGACAGTACTGGTGCTGGTGGTGGTGGTGGTGGTGTATTTCAACTGTTTGTCGTTATATACCCCATCGCGTCATTATCATCGTTATTATATCACGTATCATTATGTGTCGCTGTCGCATAAATATAACATAAAAACAAATTAATAAAACGACAATAATTTCATTTTTTGCTTTATTTAAATTGAAAATCTAATTAAAAATTCAATCTAATCAGGAAAAAAATCTCTTTTGAAAACGATAGACAAAAATGGAAAAGACAAGAGAGGAAAAAAAAAAGTTATGCAAAATAGCTTGATATTTATATACAAAAACAAATATATATAAATATATCTGCATCTTCAATATCGACATAGTGTTCATATATATATAAACGAGTATATGTTGGAAACGTTTCTATATCGCCTATAACACTTTTACACTGCATAGAATATATGAATATTATACCAATTATTATAGAGTATAAGATTGACATGACAGTGTCGATTTCATGACCACAAATACTTTTCTTATCCATCCTCACACACTATAGCTATATATAACTTCCTTGTAAATTATAAATATATATATATTGTTGTAATAGGCAAAGAGTAAATCAATATATGTCCATGGTATTTAAATATCGTACATGCACATAATTCTTTAATATACTTATTTCGATTTGTAAACGTATAATAAGTATTTATGTACGAGTATATCTGTAATAATTCTATAGTCGTATTCCAATATTCCTTCTGACGCAGTACATAAATATGAAATGGTATTTTATATTTTATATATATTGTACATCAATCCATAAATAAAATGTCCTGATCGGATATTTTATATTTACATATATTTTATGTGTGGGATGCGAGAAGAAGAGTGCAATCAGTATGCCGTCGTCCATCAAATTCAACCCCTTATAATCAACAATGCTTTTCTGTGTTCATCTTCACAATCATTTTATTATTTTCAGTGTACATTAAACATAAACTCTCACACACACACACACACACACTACCAACAAAAACACACACACACACTCATGCACATCAAGAAGAATATATACCGGGTGTAAAATCTTAAAATAGCAAAATCCAAATATTGCAGACGTCCATCTTCGAACGCAAACAATTTTGTTTGAATCTTATTTCCCATTTGGGTCTTCTCTTTTGCAATATACATATTTAAAATGTAAAATGGACCTTGCTGATGATGGTCCGTAAAATGTAATTTGACCTTGGACGACATAAAATCGATAACAAAATTTCAAACGATTTCTGAATGTAAGATCAAAAATATAATTTTCCTTCTTGGAACAAAATAAAAAAAGGTTTCACTTTCAAATGATCAAGTTTTATTTAAAACTTATTTCCATTTAGATTTTCCCATGCAATGCATTACGGTGGTGAATTGTAAAATATAATCTCCATAGTGTTATTTAACATATTTGGTCCCGTCAAAGAACAGAATGGTTGGAGGCGAAGTTACAATTTTGAATTAGACAAGTTGTACGGTCAACCAAATATTGTCAAAACAATCAAGATCAATAGATTGAGATGGCTTGGACACGTTGAACGCATGGAGGAGGAGCGTGTGCCGAAAAAACTGTTGAATAGTACACCAGAGGGTAGAAGGAGAGCCGGAAGACCTAAGGCGAGATGGATAGATGCAGTAAACTGTGATATAAAGATCAATAAAATTCGGGATTGGAAGACATTGACTGCGGATAGGTCAGGTTGGAAAAGCGTGTTGGAGAAGGCTAAAACCGCACCCGGGTTGTAACGCCATGTAGTAAGTAAGTAAGTGTTATTTAACCATGGACGACATATAATCGATAGTAAATTTTGCTACTCCTTCTGAATGCAGCAGTTAAAATTTAAAAAATTTATCCTTTGAATCACATTTCAAGTTTGGCCATCAGACGTTCATCTTCGAAAACAATCTTTGAATATTTTTTCCCATTTTTCTTGTGACATATATTTGGTTTGTTGTTTTTAAAATACAAAATTGACCTATGACAATATAATCTCCAAAGTGTAATTTAACCATGGACGACATAAGCGATAGTAAATTTTGCTGCTGTTTCTAAATTCTATAGGATTAAAAATAAACCTTCCCATTTGGAAATAAAATTGTTTGACCATTAGATAAGTATTCAAGTTAAGCCATCAGATGTGTCCCACTTCTAAATCAATCTTTGAATATTTTTTCCCATTTTCCATACAATGGTCTGTGGGTGGTGTTTTTTAAATTCAAAATTGACCTTACAATATAATCTTCAAAATTGTTTCACACTTTTTCTGAATCTATAGGGTCGACAATAGTGGTTCCCATTTAAAAAAAAAAATGTCAAGTTCATGATTAAATTCAAGGAAAACCATCAGACGTTCCACTTCTAAATCAGTATAAATGGATCTTTTTTCCCATTTGCACCTTCCTTTGCAATGGTATTTGTGTGGTGTTTTTTAAATTCAAAATATACCTAATCTCCAAAAGTGTAATTTAACACTGGACGACATAACCAATAGTAAAATTTCACAATTTTTCTGAATCTATAGGATCAAAAGAAGGGATTCCCATTTAACAAAAAATTAAATTAAGGAAAGCCATCCGAATTCATTCCGCTTCAAAAGCAAAACCTTTTTTTTTGTTTGAAACTCAATTTTTGCATTTTTCGATCGTATCCCTAGGCCAACAAATATTTGGGTGCGTGTGTGTTTTTTAAACTGGGACACCCAGTTTATCTAAAATATTATATAAAACAGTAAAATAAAATAAAACATGAAATGCCAAAAATAAAATAAAAAAAGGAAAAAATACTGAAATAATGGAAAATATATATAGGAAGAAGAAAATCAATAGAAAATTTAATTAAGTCTCATCTAAAGCATCATTGTCCATTGTCACAATAGAAAGATAGAAAGACATCTGACAAGTGAGTGGATTTTCATATAGAAAATGGAACAACCAACATTACAGTAAAAATTTATGTATTAACTAAATATATATATATAATTAACATGTATATACGAGTTATGTATTCAAGTTCTATGGACATATTCATTTAGGAAGCGTCGTACGTATATGGAAGAGTTTTGTCATCAATTCCTTCTGTTTTATTTTTATTTATATATAACTTTGGCAATCGCGTTCGTTAATAATGATGAGAATATAACAAGTTGTTGTGTAATCGTTGTTTCCTATATAATAAAATATATGTGTCTTTACATATAAAAGTATTGCATGATTTAATGTTGAATGTAGATGTGGTACAAAACATTCAAACATATATAAAATTTATATTAATTATAATTTTAATATATAACACAGAGCCACATAAAACAAATATATTTTGGATTGTTACTATGCAGCGCACACAGCACGGGGTAACTGGGGCTATATATGACATTAATTTTCTCTTTAAAAGCTATCCCCCAAACATAATCCAAATACGATTAATATTCGAGCAATCGCAGATCCGATAGTGTCGTTTTTACTTCATTTTGGTGTGACAAAAAACATGGTAATTTCATCTAGATTTCTGACTTCCAAAATATTTATACTTTGTCGCAATTGTTTTGATATAATAAAGTGATATAGTGTGCAACCAAATGAAGTTCAAGAAGCCAATAATTGTTTTGATGAGCCCAAAATTATTTGATATCTGTTAGTCAGTGCTTACGATATATAGTTTAATTATGACCTTTCAATTATTCATCAATCACAGCTAGCACAACAAATTCATCTTGTTTCTTTTTTCTGATAAACCTTCTGGCGATTTACCTAGATATGGTTGAATTTTTCAAATACACAACAAGTTTGAAAACATATCAATTGACAGAATTTGATGCACAGTATTTTTAATATATTGACTAAATTTTGCAACGTTCATGAAAACCAAGTAGCTGCTCATCATCCGTAAAACACATTCATGTGGATTATAAAACATTTCAAATATCAATTCAGAACATCTTTCGCAAAAATCTAGCATTAGTAGGAATTTGTCGTCATATCGCTGGCGTGGCGACGACTCATAACATCAACGAAACGAATCGTTCTATATATGTTCGAATAGAAAACTTTTCAGATAACTTAGAAAATATGGTATTGAATGCTACTCAAAGATTAACTATGGTGGTGGTTGGTGAATTGTTATAAATGGTTCGAAGCGAAGTAGCTTACCAACTTGACTATGTAATGAATGCAGATGTCATACATGTTCCATTTGGAGTATAATATGACTTATTATTTTCTGAATGGCAACAAGCGCATTATATATAAGTTGCTGTTATTAGGATGTAACCAATTACAGGCAGTCGATCCTAACAAAGAAAAATAATTGAAGTAATCGCTCTTTCTGACAAGTATTTTAGTTCATAAATACATATATATCCAGTTCATTTATGAAGGGATTGCTTCAAAGACTTCGGATGGTATTTTTTGAGTATAGTATATTTGCAAAGCCAGTTGCAAGTGAAAGCAGGTTTGCGGATAGTGGAACGGTTTATAATACAATGGGTTAGCTAACGAATAAAGAATAAGTAGCCGCGCAGAAAATCTGGTAGCTCTGTGTATTATAATTACGATATCAGGTGCTGTGTGAAAGCAGCATTCGTTTAAAATTTAAATAATGCTGTTCAGTGATTACACGGTCACAGTATCGTATCGGACCGGATAAATGGCAACGAAAATTTAAGGACAATGATTATAAAACTTGCATCTTGGAATGTTAGAAAGGCTAGAAAGGCAGTAAACTGTGATATAAAGATCCTTAAAATTCGGGATTGGAAAACATTGACTGTAGATGGGTAAGATTGGAGAAGTGTATTGGATAAGGCTAACACCGCATCTGGGTTATAATATAATATGTTGATTACTTGAAAGTATAGCAACAAACAATATATATATTTTAACACACAAATAATGGATAATTCTTAAGTTTAACACTCGCATCGATATATTTATTTACTAATAGTTAAATTATTAGTTGACACACCATAGGGCCATAAAAACATTATGAGAAAATTTAAAAATTCAACTAGACATATTTTTTTGTACAATATGTTGTGTATGTGTTAAGTATATTTGTATCCCACATATTATTAAAAATATACAAAATATTTTACATCACAGTTGCCCGAAAAATAATCAGAATAATATTTTTTAACACGTTAATCGCCATGTCAGTCATATGTGTCTGACGCTAAGAAATTCTACATGAGCCATGTCAGACATATTGCATATGTCTGACGTACGCGATCTAATAAAGTTACCATGGCCCATGTGAAAATTTTTCTGATATTATCGTGGCGATTAACGTGTTTTAATATTGATACATTGACACAGCAGTATTATTATTGTGTGTTATATTATTTTTAATAAATTGGTAAAAACTGCTATCGAAACGATTGATTGATTTGCTTATGAAGATATTTAAAAAAAACACAAATTTTTCCGTGGCATCAATCAAGACTACGGTTTGAATAAATAAAATTATAATTTTTTCGGCCATTTCTCTAGATAGTTTGTTTTCGGACAGGGTGTACACGTAAATTGCATATGCATTTATTATAAAATATACGATACGATTCGAGTACAAAAGAATGAAAACAAATCAAATGTGTCCAATAATGGGTTTTGTAGCGTATAGTGCGGTATATAGTTAACACGTCACATATTTGTGTTTGCTGACTGTATTTATTTAATATTCTTATGCAAATATGGTTTATAATATATAATAATACGGTTCCATGTACAACTGACTACGACTACTACTGCTGCTGCTACTACTACCATATGGAGTATATTTAAAAATAAAAAAAATTCTTATAGTTAGAGAATGCGATGGAATATATTCAGGAAAAATAAATAAATTTTTTAGGGCGACGATGTCCCTTTAACATTCCCATAAACATGTTTAAATTCACATTATATATTCAGTTGTTTTTAAATGTCCATCTGTCTGTTTTCTGGCAAAATATATAAATGTACATAAAATAACAGTAGCTTATACATATATATAGTATTAATCTATGAATGTGTGTGTGTGTGTGTGTGTGTGTGTGTGGTGGATGTGATGCTGGTTAAAAAAGAAAATAAAAATAATAATAACATTGAAATTTTCATTTGATTTTCCTTTCCAGTTTTTCTTTTTCATCTTTTAAATGTGCATGTATTAAATTTTATTTTTTATATACATTCATTTTATCTTATATGTGTCCTCTGATGATCATATATGAAACTTATACAATATATCAGAATATATATTGTTATATAGGAACAAGAGTATATATTTATATACAAATTTAAATGGATAAAATGATAGTGACGTTGATGATGATGGTACATAAGGAATGGAGAAAATAACCGGCAGCCAACCATCCAGCCAACAAATATATACAAATAATGTATTATATATATTTGACATTTTGTATAAACATAAAATTACCCATCGCTGTCGCATACATGTATTTTATGTATTCTATATTATATTATGTTCAATTGTATACATTTATGTTGGAAATAATATATATGTGTCGTCTATATCTATCTAAACTGTATTATGGAATTGTACAGATATAATAATATAAATAAATACAATTCATATACAATACGGATCGTATATAAATGGAGTTAAATGTTAAATAGAAATGGATAAGAATGTCTTATTAGAATTTTATTGGACCTGTCTGTCGAGGTCAACTGATAATTTTGACAGTTATTTTACATGATTTATACAAATACACACAAGGATATATGTGCGGTATATAAAAGTTAATGCAATGCATATGTACAAAAATATCGAGTCAGTGGTGAAGCCTGAGAGTGATATAGCCTTCAGAGATTTTATTATCAGAGTATTTATTTATAATGTATAGGTGAAATTAGTGGAAATTATGAATGGAAAAAAAATTTGGGTGTACATCGAATTAAATTTTCCTGGAAAATTTACTATTATGATTTATCATCATTTTTAATTGCCGGCCATAATTTTAACGAATTTTCATATTTTTTTATACAGAATTGCAAATTACAATCAATTTCTAATGTTTCTTTTTAAATTACGGGCCATACTTACAACGAATTTCCATATTTTTGAATACAGAACTGAAAATTATAGTCAATTTCTGATCTTACTTTTTTAATTAAGTGCTATAGTTTTAACATATTTCTAATTTTGTGTACAGAATTTTAAATTATAATCATTTTCTAACGTTTCTTTTTAAATTACGGGCCATAGTTACAACGAATTTTCATATTTTTTTATACAGAATTGCAAATTACAATCAATTTCTAATGTTTCTTTTTAAATTATGGGCCATAGTTACAACGAATTTCCATATTTTTGTATACAGAACTGAAAATTATAGTCAATTTCCGATCTATCTTTTTAAATTACGAGTCATAGTTCCAACGAATTTCCATTTTTGTGTTTAGAATTGCAAATTATAATCAATTTCCAATCTTTCTTTTTAAATTACAGACCATAGTTTTAATGGATTTCCATATTTTTGAATACAGAATTTTAAATTATAATCAATTTTCAATCTTTCTTTTTAAATTTGGGGCTATTGTTTTAGCCAATTTTCATTTTTGTGTACAGAATTTTATATTATAATCAATTTCTAATGGGTCTTTTTAAATTACGGACCATAGTTTTAACGAATTTCCATATTTTTGAATACAGTATTTTAAATTATAATGAATTTCCAATCTTTTATAGAAGATATTTTTAAAATCGATCCACTGGAATGGGAATTCGATCACATTTTTTGAACGTGTTTTAATCGATTTTAAAAATCTCTTCTATGAAAGATTGTAAATTTATTATATAATTTGCATTTCTGTATACAAAAATGGAATTCCGTTAAAACTATGACCCGTAATTTTAAAAGTTGATACATTTTAAAACTCGATTTTCCTGAAAATTTAGTGGTTAGTACTTTCTACTTTCACTCGGCTACCAGCTAAAAATGTATAGTGATATTGTTATCACGCTTCGTGTGTAGTCTGTTGGAAAAATAAAGATTAAGTTATATTTTATACTTTACTTACTGATACAATAATAATAAAGAAATTTGTTTAAATTTTTCATTTAAAATCAATGTAAAGTAAATAATTCATATAATATAAATAAATTATAGTTTAAATATATGAGAAATAAGTCATATGTTACTCGAAGAGTATATGCGCGGAGCACAACAATAGGAAACATTCATTACAGTCAAGTTGGTAAATTGATTTGCATGAGGGCAGTATATAACAATTCACCAATTGTTCTGCAATTATCAAAATGTTTATAGATGTTTTCATAATACCAATATTTTTATATGAGTACGCAATTGGTAATCTTTGAATAGCATTCAACACCATATTTTTAAAGATATTTCATTTATTTTTTATTCCGTATATAGGTGAAACAGTTGAAGGTGAATTGTGTCAATGATGGGTTGTATTTGAATGTTCTCCATATCTTATATTATTATAATTAATTGGGAATATTCAATTTTCTATCCATATATTGTACAATAAGATTAAAAATTAGGAGCTATCAACCAGCCTTGGTGTGTGTGCGTGTGTGTAATATACAAACATTTATATATTTTCATATTTTTGATTAAACCGCTTTAAGAATATATTGCCATCAAAATAGAATGGTTAATTATTTTTACAGTGCTTTTAATAGAAAAACATCCATTGAAAGATCTGAAAAGTAAATCTAATTTTTACAGCAAAATAATACATCATTTTGCTGTTGCCAAAGATCAAAGAATATAAAGAGAGCTAATATTTTAATTCTTTCAAAGTAAAAAATAAACCATAGTCAAAATTTTCAGTAACCGTTTCTTATTGCATATGTACTGTGTCCCAAATATAAGGTGATAATATTTTTTTCATTGACACATGCCAACGTTTTTTCCATTCCATCAAACAGCCTAAAAATTCATTTAGCTGAAGTGCCTTCAAAGCCATTGAAATGATCTCGAATAATCAATGCAATGTTATTGTGGTACAAAAATCAAGAAATATCTTTCCACAATTACGACTATTTTAGACGTAAGCGAAGCATAACATTCGACTAATATTACTTTGTTTGCAGCGACAGAAGAAATTCATAATGAACAATAACAGAATGATCGATATAAACTGTAAACAGGACTTTGATTTTGTAGCCACCTTGGTATTAGGTTCACCATTGGAACGATATTCGTTCGATTGGTTAGATGTTTCTGCATCGTAAACATATAGAACCAATGCTCTTCTCCGGTAATAATCCTTTTGATAGTCAGAAATCAGGTCTTTGCAGACATTAAGTCGTCTCACTTTTTCCAAAAAGTTGATTGTTTTTAAACCAAACGTTTATTTTGTAGATTTTATTTTTTGGACACAGTAGTATATTCTCCATCTATGTTCCACACAATTATTAGAAATATACGAATAATAAAAGATATGGTGCAAAATAGATTTTCATTGTCAAAGTTAAATTAAATAAATATAGATTTATATTCAAAGGAAATATTAAAATTACTTTTAAGTATTATTTAAACATTCATTCTGATAAAAGTAAAAAAAGGAAGATATTTTTATTTACCACAAAAAAAATAAAAGGATTTAATCCTTTTTGTAATTATACTTAAAAGATTTCGGTTGAATGATTTTTATTTTTACAATTATTTCAATTTTCAATGGATGTTATTTTATTAGATAAGTGTAAAGGGGTATGGGTGCGTCTATTTGCAATATATAATATTCCTTTCAAATTTGAATAATTAAATCAATAATGTATAAGATTTATGTTTAAAAGGTACTCTTACTTAAGTCATTTGCAAAGTGCATACATGTACAATAATATAGGTTGGAATCAACGATAGGTTTAGTCATTCTTTTCGTCTAAGTTCCTCGCGTTGGCCAGATGAATGAAATTAATTTTCCTGGTTAATTGTACAAACAATTATTCATACACTCACAGCAAATTTGAACGAAATTTATAAGGATAAAATCTTGATATCTACTTTCCAGCTTGACTTAACTTGGAAACTATCTTTAAATATCTCAAAATTCCTATGATTTGTTTTGGTTAATGGTTGAAGAAAAGTGTGTTAACAAATTTCATCGCCGCCTCAAAGTTATTCCAAATGCTCTAAAGTATACCGGATGAAAGCTCATATAGTTTAGATGTTCTTGTTTTCATTTTTCTGCAAAATGGAGTGCATTAGTATGGATAGAGGGGTGTGAATAAGTGGTCAGACCAGCTCCAATATTAGTTCTAAAATGTTTAACCCTATTAGACAAAACGTCATACACACAAAGTGTCGTCAAAATCATATCGCAACCGGAATTACGTGGATTCAAATACGAACAAATATTTTTCTTACTAAAGATAATATTCACTGCACGCCCACCGTTGGTTGAGTTCATACTAATTAATTGTAAAATACTAGATTTGGTGGAGAACGCGTAGAGAGAATGTCCTTTTCCAATATATAGTATTTCTGATTTAATTATATAATGCCAAAATATAAAGTATATTTACTATTATTTCTTTAAGAGATCTATTTAGAAAGTTCACAAGTGTTCAGCAATGTGTTCACTTACCCACTGACAATAAAACCGTTGTCCATAAAGTCCTTCTTGTATAAATCAAAATTGTTCAGCAGAGTATTAAGGTCATCGGTCAATATGAATCATCAGCTACGACCAAACTATAACAGATTTATTTATGATCATTGATATAATATTGATTTGGGCTGATTATTCAGTAATGTGGAGATCAAATACAACGAGTTATAATATAAATGATACGATCTTTGCATCTGCAGCTGTGTCATGCAATTAAAAGTAGAAAATTTCGAAAAATGGATAGAAATTCTGTAAAATAAAATATTTACTGATCAAATAAAAACCTGCCACAGTCCATAAGTCCATAGTACAACCGTCACTCTAATCGTATAGTTCGTGGTCTTTGAACGTTAAACAGGATTTTTTTTTTAAATGTTCTAACAAAATATGGGTTGCCCAATAAACTTATTAAAAACATAATTATATTAAGATTGTTACAAAGAATGATTGGGTATTGAAATATATAAAGAGCCTCACGTATCTAATGAAAATATGAAAAAATTAAAATAGTTATAAATTATAAATAAATACCAGGGGTTGGTTGATGGTGAAATATTTATACGGGAATGTATTTGTTATAAGAGTTAGTTTTCATTTTTCTCATAAATACCAGTGCATATTGTAGTATAATAAGATTTTCCGTATTTTCGTATACAGTTGCGAACCAAAATTCTTCTTTTTCTTAAAGATTAATTGAAATGAAAAGAAATATAGTTTCATCAATGTAAATCCCACTCCTTAGAATCTTTCGCCTGTTTATTGAAGATAAATATAGTAAATTTTACAATTAATTAATGAAAATTTGTCAATTGTTCGTGTTACTGTGGCAATTATTGTAGCGTTAAGTTTTACTTGATTGTAAACAGTATTTTTACTTGTCGTGACGCACAATTTCCCATTTTCCATGATGACATTCAATTTATCAAACTACATTTCTGCTGTTAAATTTATATTATAGTAATTCAAAAATTTGGCATATCTTTCAACAATTTTATGTGAATTATTTTAATTTCATCAAAAACGTATAGATGAAACAATATAAATTTTCAAAATAGTTTCCACAATTTTGTTCGATACTGTGTGTGTGTGTGTGTGTGGTGTGAAGGTATATATTTTTAGTGTACATTTTAAATATGGTGTGAATCGTATGATTATAGAAATTTATTAATATAAAATAAGAGAAAAACAAAATTAAAATGAATAAATATTAAACAATTATACAGTTCACAAGGGAATCATTTCTCTGAAATTAAACAATCTTTATTCCAACCAATTTGTTACTTAATGGATCTCATATTTATATATAGAAAATATTAAAATTTTCACTGTTTTTCTCTTATATTTTTCGCTTTTTTTATATATCAAATCATAAAAAAAACGAATATCGCGCTGTAAATTGTTTTATTATTTCTTTAAGGCACGATAATTTTCTTTTTCTTCTTCTTCTTCTTTTGATATTGTATATTTTTCGGGTCACTACAGATGCAGATGAGGAAAAAATAAAAAAATAAATAAAAATACAAACAGAAAACGGAAAAAAAATTGTAAAATATTTTTCTCAAAGTAAAGGTTTTTTGTGATAAATACGCACAATTATTGGATGCATAACGTAAATAAAGACGAAGGAAGGTATTTGTATTATCAAAACATTATGGGTTTTTCATTATTAAATATTTAAAAAATTGTAAAATTAAATTTGTTTCTTTTTGTTCATTTTTTATTGTAATTAAATATGTCTTTGTTACCAATTTATTGGGTGTTTACGTTTAAATTAAGGTTTTTTTTCGGGTTAAAAATAAATTTTATTTAACAGTAACTGTGGTATTTTAGCGATAATATTGCCCAAATATAGTTTTGCCATAACTTATACGTCCATCCTTCGAGTGTAATTAACGAATTCCTCTGAAGCGACCTTTAATGCTACATATCCAATTCATTAAACCATTTTTTAATATCTTCTTTTGAATGGAAGCGTTAATCAGACAGTGCCTCGAATGTTGGATGAAGTAATTATTGTTATGAAAACGTATACTTTCCCTGCATTTCAACACACGATATAGCTTTGTTTTACAGCCGAATGGTTTTGCCATGTTCTTAATTTTTGCATTAAATTGTTTAATTGTTTTTTGTAATGAACCGCTGTTTTGAGTTTAGCAGCACATATAGTACATCTTGATATTAGTCGCCCATTAAATGAACGGCATTACTTTCAAGAATGTTTCTTTTCTTCGTTAATTGTTCACCTGCGGCGTTATACCAATGGTGCGAAACGTTTAGATTTGATTAATCCTCTACTGTTCATCACCCACTATTCGTTCATAACCCAGTATTCATTTTATTTATTGCCAATGCCAAGCAACAATTTACAAAGGATTTTTCAATTTTCCAAATTATATGTGGGTCAATCCATACAATCATTCGATTATTATTATATATGAGGAACATGTACATCGTCTGTACACACGAACGATGCATTTCTGTGATACTTTTATTTGCATAATATAAAGTAAAATGTCATAATAAATGATGTCAACTCAAACAAACACTTCAACAAAGTAAAATGAATACAAAAATTCAATAGATCGTATAGCAACGTACTTTGATTGACAATGATTTGAGCATTTTCAGTGATTCCATATATAAAAACGTATGCCGCAATTGAAAAAAAAAAAAAAAAAACAGAAAAAAAGGCTGAATTTCAAGGTAAACACCAAATACTCATATATATTTTTACACTCAATTAAATTTGACATTGTTATATTCTATTTTTATTTCTAAATTCTAATGAAATTAATGGGCACACAAAATACAAATAAATGAAACAAAAATCTTCTGAATTACAATCGATATTAAGGACATTTTCCCAGTTTGTAGTACTACTCATCCCAAATTGCAAACACTTTCTTTTCACACCTCTTTTAAATGCTTTACAACATTTCCACTCGGAAACCTTTGTTTTTACGCATTGCGATTGAGCCTATTATGGCACCTAACCGAATTTAATTTGATTATAAAAGCGTTCAATTTTCTGTCAATGATTTTAGGGCCAGAACAGATATTCATTTTGTCCAATTCCGCATTAACGAACAAATGGTATTAATTCAGCTGATAGATTTCTGTATGAAAAAAACCGAAAAATAAATGTATTGAACCACAGTCTTTAGCCATGCACGGTATAGGTAATCACCACTGACGCAACTGAATATTTTAATTTGAATGTTTACAACATTACCACTCGGAAACCTTTTTTTTTACGCCATGTGATTGAGCCTATTATGATACCCAAATCGAATTCAATTCAAACGCGTTCAATTTTCTGTCAATGATATTACGGTCAGAATCGTCAAAGTACCTACTCAACTGAATGAAAAATCAACATATTTTTTGTAATGCTGTAACGTGTCACACAAAAATGTTCGCTAAACAAGATTTCTTCTTTTCATACGCACTTTCACTACAAACAGCATTGCGAAACGATTGTGTACAGTATCTCATAATTTCACCCAAAAATTTACAAACTGATTTTCGATTGATTAATCAGTCGACTTTACATTTTCTCCCATTTCAGTTTAGAGATTATAATATTTGTGTTGTTTATGAAACATTCAAATATGATTGACTATATTCTTACTTTGTATAATAAACGGTAAGAGAAATTTGATTAATTATCTGTTAAATGCAATTTAGATGATACCAAAGATACCTTCAAGTGAAAGTTCAGCGTAGCATCGACTTTTTTTTAGTGTTGTCTATAGGATATTGTATTTAAATTTGTTGTGTTAACTGTCTGAATAACTTAACTGAATATTTTCACATCTATACACATTAAATTTTCTTAAATATATAGTTCCCTAATATTCAATACAAAGCAATTCGATCAAAAGTGGTTCATGATATTTGACATTTTCATCCCATATATGTTGTATGGGGTTAATATTATGTATCCATTAATTATATGTGATATGTTTAAACTATGTATTTAAATTAAATTAATATATTATTATTATAATATTTACAAATATGACATATCCGAGTATTAAAATAAAATGTATATGTGTTTTAAATAATTGTATTTTATATTTTGCATATACACACACACACACACACACACACACACACACACACACACACACACACACACACAAACAATATACTAATTTATAATAATTATTTAAATAATTTTTGGGTGAATGACAATAATTTTCCTATTATTTTGAATGGAATATTATTTTATATTTTATATTTATATATTGATATTTTTATACGCATAAATTTTCCACTTCATTAACATATAATACGATTACAACATTTATATGTTTTGTCATAATCATAACTTTGCATTTTGTAAATTTCTATATTTATGATGTCTATCTATCTGCTAATGTGAATATATAAATTCGTATTTATATAGCAACTCACACATATACCATAATTCTAAAATGTTAAAACATCATTAATTTATCTGCATAAATAAATGATTAAATAAATATTTTATAATATACATGATATTAAAATATTTTACATATATAATTACATGTGAGTGTGGATCAGGTGTGTAGGACTTAATCTATACCGAACAATATAGTCCATTCGTTTGAGTTGGCTTCAATGATGCTTTTTTTTTTAATGTTTCCTTAACTGATTTTGCTGCTGCGTAAATAAATGTGATTTGTGCATTATAATGAAGCGAAACAATTTGTTGGTCATTCTGGTATATTTACGATCAATTGGAGCGGGTCTAATTCATGAGTTGTTATAGCGTTCGGTAGTAACAGATTTTAAAAGTTTATTTTTTTTTTCAAATTTCTTGAGATATCTATTCAGAGCGGTTCCTATTTTCGTCTTCCAATCGATTGGACTATACAAGCTGTTCAATCGGATACTCCAATTTATATACTTCGTTATTTTGTGCCTCGAGTAAATAATCCCTAGTAACACTATCCGTAGTTTGTTCACAAAATTTTCGTATTATATGTAGTTGTCCGTAGTTTCAATCCGAGGAAATATCTATGGATTTCTTACGGATGTCTGATCGAATTTTATATGACGAGTGCAACCCTGTTCATGGATTTTTTTATAAAAAATGTCCTTGGATTATCCGCGTATATTTCCGATGATAATTTCTACGGATTTTCCTTTGAAGTATTCCTCTTTGCTATATTATTCCACACAGAATATCCATAGAATTTATATTCATATTTATTGATCCGAGGGATTTTGGCAAAAATATCTTTGGATCGTCCATTTATTTTGGCAAGTATTCGTTCATATTAGCAGAATACATTTTCTTATAACGATGATTCCAAATGATGAGGTTTGATTCAGTTTTTTACCGATAGACCAGAAGTTCTATGAGCACGAAATGAAAATGCTGAACGATGACAAAAATTCATCATTTTTTTGTTTTGTAATAAACAAGAAGATAAAATCCATGAAAATTCTTACAAAATTCTTTGCAAAATATATCGATTGATGAGTTGTTGGTTGTTTTAAAAATTATGAAAATAAATTAAAAATCGGTCAGGATTATATCTATAGAGAAGTGAAATAAACAAAATTTGGACTGTCTTAAATAATTGATGAAATAAATTATGAATACAATAAGATTTCAATTGATTTTGAATAAAATACTGTGGATAATCTATGGACATTCTTTGGACAAATACCAGTATATCATTTCCATGGAAAATATGAAGATTATTTCCACGGAAAATTTTCCTCAATTTTCAAAGTACGGACAAATTGTTACTGGGGATATTGTAGTCAAGTTTATAAATTTTTCTTGATTAATGCCGCAATTATTCTAATGTGAATGAATGTAAAGTTGTGTGTGTGTGTGTGAAGCCAAGAGACATTGTTAATTGTCTTTTCAATTCTATAAACAAATAAATGATAATTTGCAGTTGAATAATTATTTTCTGAATTTTGTCATTCAGAAACAACACTGTGTGCAAACTGAATCACTTAGGTTTTTTTTTTATACCAAAATTTGTACATTTTTGATTCCATATTTTTATTGTTTGTTCGGAACATTATATTATATTTCAAACATCAGCACAATCAAGTTTTTTCAGCAATTTGTGCGTCTGGGTCAATTATTTTTTCTATGGCCAAAACAACATTTAACATTTGCTCTATATTCCATTGTATTTTTACGACGCAAACTATTGACACTAAAATGTGTGTAACTTTTTAACCTGTCAACATCGATTTGCACGCAATTGGGTGCGTTTGAACGGAGAAAAATGCGCCTTTCTAACGCTACCAACATTTATTCAATGGATGGCAATGATTTATATTAAAATTGTCATTATATGGATAAAGTTCACATGGCTAATTTCTGTACAAACAATTGATACGACGATCTGCGACCCATTTCTCAATTTACAATAAAATAATTAGAATAAAATTTATTGAAAATATATTGCTATTATGCAATTAATGACGTACGAAATGTTAACAAAATACCTTATGTTACTATATTAATATTTTAAATTTACAAAAATTGTTATGTATATGGATGGACGACGCCGGGTTCAATCAAAACCGATCGATAATAATTAAGTTCTACACCTTGTACACAACACCATACATCATTTATTAATTATACATGCGAATATATATTTACAATACAATACGAGAGCACATACGCACAATAAAATTTATATAAATATAAATAAATACGTAATAATTATTTATTATAAATTTAATACTAAATTATACTTTTCTAAAACAATACAATATTTAATAATATGCACAAAATAATATATATATTGTGTAATAATGGAAAACAAAATTATGTAAATTTACTATAAATTTAAAATGTTAAAATACATATAATTTAATACACACAAACACATTACAATAAAATTTCGCTATAGCTAAAAGTTTTCATTTTCGGTGTATTTTTCTCTATATAAAATAATACTAATATAAAATCGAAAAATTACCAATAATAATAAAAAATGTATCGACCGATTGCGATGGCGACAATGTTATGGTAAAATTTATAAAATGTTGTATGCACCAATAGTTTGAATACGAAAATTTCTGATGGACACTATTATTAATAATCTAAATTATATAGTTAAACAGAAGTTGGAAGAAAACGTTGGTTCAACGAAAAGAGAAAGGCAAAGTTAATGCTTCGACAAATCGTGCTATTAAATTTAATTGATTGATAAATTTAAAGAAACTGATGCACTTCAAGATCAGAGAAGCACAATTTATATTATCGTAGCTGGTCGTTCAATTGAAAATATTGCAGCTGTTACAGCACAAGTGTCAATTCGTCGTCGTTCACAGATTAGATTATAAAAACTTTTTGTGGTGTCAATGTGGAAGATATTGATGTGCAAAATATATAGTTTTGTACAGGACGGTGCAACGCGTCGGACCCAATCGATCTTTTGAAAGAAAAGTTTAATAATGGAATAATTTCTCGATGGAGAGATGTGAATTGCCAACCAAGATAATGCGATTTAACAGCATTGAAATTTTTCTTATAGGGTTTCTTGGAGAGAAAAGTTTATACGGATAATCACCTCAAACGGTTCAACACCTCACGGACAACATCAACGAGCAAATATCACTATAATTGCTAACCATATAATTATGCGAAAAACTCAATTCAATGTTGTTGGTAAAAAATTACCATTGCTTTTCATTATTAACCGGAACCAATGTACTTTAAAGTATCAATAAAAATAAATAAAAAAGTTGAATTTATGTCGAATTAATTCGAATTTATTATAAACTAAAAACTTTAAATTTCATTTCTCTAAATATATGTTAAAAAAAAAACTCTAATTTTAGAACTTCCCGCACCGATTTTGATGGACATCGGATTGGTTTTAAGTAAAAGAGAATGTAATTTTATAGTTGCTTAGCAATTTTTCTATATTTTATGTTCATTTGTGCAATAAATAAACTTAGGGGTTGTGAGCCTTTTTATGACATTACGCGTTTTATATTTTGGCTATCAAATTCAAATTCAAATATTCCTATTATTATTCTTATTACAAAGTTTCATAAAGTTAATAATAGTCTCAATCATTCATATATAGTCAAATGAATTATGAACAAACTTTATTCCATTTGAATTTCTTGCTAATTTTACATTAAAATTCTAATTATTAGAATTTATTATGAAATAAAAATTGTTAAAACTTTGGTTTCTATAAATAATGTTTTTGTTATATTCGTTGTCATGGCTAACAATCTTTAATTCAAGTTTATAATTATTATTTAAAATTTTAATATTTAACGACGTGATATTTAATGTTTTTGCTAAATACAATAAATAAATTTCTATAAAATACAAAATATCAAAAAGAGGAAAACTTACGTAGAATTTGATGATCCTCATCATATTTAAAAGAACTCCGTTCCAAAATTGGTATACATTGTAAGGAGTACCATAAAAATATGATTAATGACAGGAGTACTACTTTTTATTTAATAATAAATTGTTTTTATGTGGAATGACCCCTTAATTCACCTAGTCAAAATTATAATTTAATTTATAAAACAGCAAATTTCTTTGCATCGACGATTTATAATAGTTTCATACCTATTATTATTATTTGACCTACATTTCAACGTAACGAAATAATTATCTCATATATTTCTTTCTGATGAATGCACTTATAATCGATATTTATAGAGAATTGTAGAATAAAATTGTGTATGTTATAAATGTATATTGAACAAAAATAATAATTTAGCTTTTAACATGACAATTTGACTTTATATTAATTCATAAACGAAAAATTTGAATAAAAATAGTTGAATTGAAGTTAAAAATGAATATAAAATATTGAAATTTTATTTAAAATCAAATACTCTATTTTGTGTAATTGAATATGAATGTGAAATATAATTTATACAAAAATATTAACATAAAAGACACAAAAAATATGCAATATATTTTATAAGAAATTATCATTGTGAATCTCCGAACTCGTGTACTATCCATTTATAGTTTAGAAAATTTGTAGGTATATTTTATCTGAAATATATACTTTCCTCATACACTACATTAGTTTCACAATAAATATATAGCGAGTATATTCTTTATTGAAATAAAATCAAAAGTGAAATATTATAATTAATGTTTCAAAAGAAAAACTTAAAAGACTTACAATTAAATTTTTGATTATCTGAAGAGAAAAACAGAAACAAACGTTCATTTAATCGCAAATTAACACATGCCAATCTTCAATTATTTCTGTTACTGTTATAGACAAATTATTACATTTCAATATATGGGACACAAATTATAATAAATTATTACCATCTGAATTGGTGTACAAGTTTATTTCCATACCAATCAATGGATGACAATACCGTGAAAGGATTAAAAAAGTATTTATAGAAAAATTGTTGTCATTTATGTGCATGTCATGTTTTACCACAATACACTGAAATTACAAATTAATTAAATGGATTATGCCAATTTGAGCTTCAATTATGTAATTTTAACCATTCCCTAATAACAATTTTGTTCGTACTTTGAAAAATGAGAAAAATGTCCGTGGAAAAAATCCACATATTTTCCATGGAAAAGATACATTGCAATTTGTCCAAAGAATGTCCATAGATTTTCCAATTAATATAATAGTATTTTATTCAAGGTCAATTGAAATCTTTGGATTGTCAGGTTAATATGTTCAACATATAGGGTATTACATTAAATTTGGTTACAACACGTTAAAACCTGATATAATAAAACGTTTGTGCGAGTGCTCTTGTCGCAGACGTATTTTTGTCAAAATCCGTGAAGATCTTCTCACAAAAATTATGAATATAAATTCTATGGATATTCTGTGGAATAATAGCAACGAGAAACAATTCTAACCAGTTTCCGTTGAAATTATCATAGAAAATATACGGATAATCCAAGGATATTTTTTATAAATATCTATAGATATTTCCTCGCATTGAAACTACGGATTACTAACAATATAATGCGAAAATTTTACGGACAATGTTACCGCTTATTTATTACCAAAGTTCTATATAAATTACAATGAGCTTGTCATACAAATCAATGCGAACCGCCGCATGTATTTATTTGATGCTGATGTACAGTGAGGTATACTATAATTTTTTGTAATGACCATATGATCTTTGAAATATATTTAGATTTATACTGATGTAAAAGGACAACAGGTGGATGGGTTTACTAACGAATACTAATGAGTGTATCAAAGCTCACCCAAAAAGTAATTGTGATTGAAAACACCCATTTTTGTGTTTTTTACTAAAAATAGCAGATATTTGACACATATGTAATCTTTTGTAGAAATTTTCCATGACCATCTTGAATAAATTTAGTTGAATTTCATATATGCAGCGCTCAATTTTCTCCTTCAAGGCGTAGGGTGGTTGTAATCATGTTGGTATATATTCTAGACTAGAAAAAAAACCCTAAAGAAAAAATCCCAATGGCGTTAAATTGTATGATCTGAGCGGTCAATTTTGATCTGCAAAAACAGGAAACTATACGACCAGTAAATGATTCATGCAGTAATTGGATTGTTTCTTGTTGACACCACATGTCCATATCTTGTATGTTAGGCACTAAAAATTGAATTATCATACAGCGATAGGGAGCACCTTTATCAGTTATTATCAAGACCTGTAGCATTTTTGAAGAAAACAACAGTCCGATGACAGTCCGTCCAGTTAAAAATCCTTACCAAACAGTGACACGTTGTGGATGCATTTGCTTCTCAACAATCACTCATTGATTTTCGAAATCCCTAAATGTGACAATTTATGGTTATAGTTTTTTTTTTTAAGTGTTATTATATAAACCTTAGGTCGTAAAGATTGAATCATCGAATTTATGGTTTGTTTTAAAAAATGGTTGAAGTTGTAGTATGCTGCATGTGGCTGCACTATCTTTATGTAAATTTTTAAAGAATATAGAAAACCTAAATTAATCATCGATCTGTAACGATCACTATATATACCGTAAAAGATTTCGAATGAATAATAAAGCCTACAACATATAATCCACATTATACAGTCAAGTTTTGATGGATGTAATGGAGTCTCGCATTTATTGAATTTATGTCTATATTATTTCAATGAATAAAATTTGGTGTGCCCAACAACACTGACCCATTTCGGAAGCGTTATTGAAAATGTTTCTTGATCATTTGTTAAATTATATAATAATATTTTAATTACAATATATATTAAACAGTTTGTGTTGTATCACAATAACATCCTTTATAATTAACGCAATAACAAACATATTACACCACCCGTCATTTATATCCTTTTTCTCATTTTCCCAATACAATCTGCTTAATAATAATAATAATAATAATAATATAATACAATATTTGTCTTTTTTATTTATTGTATATATATTTGTTAAGGATAATGTAATAATATTCACTATCCAATTGCTGTCCTATAACATTAAATATATATCCAATACTCACACATACAATATAATACAATACATCCTTATATTAATATCCATCCATATATTTATTTATGCATAGACATATTACAAAAATATAAAATTTCACCGAGATGAACAACGAGAGATTCTCCTATTGAATTCATAATGTTGTTTTTTTGTGTCGAAAATAATATATCTATATCGAAAACAAAAACTCATAACTGTTTATTTTAATGCGTGCACGTGTTAACGATCTAAATGTCAAATTGCATTGCCCCAATACGGATATACTCGGTCCTTGTTGTAAATTTTAATGTATAATACAGATATGTGATAAAATATTGGGTATTTTTTTAAGCTTTAGCTAAACCGGTAGATTTATATAAAACACATTTAATTATTAACTTGTACAAAACTTGAAAATTTAACACTTCCACAACGCTTCCAAAATTTGGAAATTCGAATACAATTAAAAATCAATGTTCAATTCGTCCGAAATTATATATAATGCAACATTTACTGGATAATATTTTCTAAATATAATCCATCAGTTCTATAGCACACTTAAAAAAACACCCTACCTCATATGTATTGGCGAAAAGGATATTATGTGAATTTATAAAAGGTGCTTTTCCTATATATTGTACAAAAATACAATCACATTTTTTGGTATTAATTCGAGATGTAATATATAAATTGGATCTCCAAAATACATATGGTATTTATAGAGGAGGACTATGGTATAATAAAAATTATTATATTATGAGATTAATGTGTATTTTTAGAGCAAAGCACTAGCAATCATATTTTCTATGTTTAGGTATTTTTATAATTAATATTTAGATGAAAAATATGGCATAGAGAAATTGCATCTGCATGAAAATCGAACTTAAATGCGTCAATTGCGGATTTGTATATTTAATATGATTTGATGTATTGTTTTTATCGCCATGTAAATGTATCGCTTATTATATAAATGTGAAAAGGGATAATGCGAAATGGATAATTGTGTTTTTCCTCAATCAGACATAAATTATGTAGAGGATAGGGTATTTAGGGTGTGTAACGACGAGATAATAATTATATTATAATTTATGCATTAACCGTAATGTAGTTGATCCTGAGAAATATCATTAAAGCATTATCAAAACGATGCTATAAATTCCAATTTCCAAAAATAATTTGATGATGTCGTCCGTCCTTCTTCGCGCCATATAACAATCGCTTAATTAATTTTTTTTCAGATTTTCCAAGTTAAATAAATTTGAGTTTGTGTCACCTCCTTCCACAAATCGTTAGAATTTTTATCATTTAAATGCCTAACAATTATTTCAAAATTTTAAGGAATCGGAAATTGAACGCACGGTAGTTATATTCGATGTATAGTTTTATGGTGAATAATTGGTTATTCTATGGAAGACCCCGGAAGGAGTTTGGGTATTATTGTCTCACAAATCCACCAAACCTAAGACCAATCATATCATATTAAATTGCTTACTTTCAAAATTTCGAGCTAATCTGTTTAATGTTATGCTCTAGCAATTCCATATTGGAAATATTTTGTTTTATTGTGAGAACCCGAAAGAAGTTGGATTTATTATCACATAATTCGACAAATCGTTAAATAAACCTCTCATTAAATGCTTGTGTTCAAATTTTCCTAAATTATTCTAATGGAAATGTAAATTTTATATATGGAAGTGGTTATATAATTAGTGAGTGTAGGCATATTTTGAAAAATCCGTTTCTATATATTCATCGAAAGCTTAAATTTTCAATTTCATAGCTTTAAAACTGCTCGTGTTATTCAAATAATTTTTCTTTAAAAAAATGGAGCACTGTTCATGATGTGGAGCAAAGTAGTTGGCGTTACTCTTCTTATTATTTTTAGTAAAATGTATTGTATTTTGGGGTCCTTTATGGATTTCTCTAAGGCTCTTTAAATAGTGATGTGCTTCAGTTATCTTTCTGGTCGCCGACATTATGTTAATCTTAAAAGTGATAAATCTTCTTCCTGTCTGGTCAAGGGTTCGCCAGAGTTCTATAAACTTGATCATATTGCGTTTTTTATTTTTTTTCTATTTTGTTAATTATTTGCTAAACGATCTAATAAATTTGCTGATGATGTTTCGGTCACCTTCCGCATTCCATTGGATTCTTTACAGTATTGCGGAGTGTTTTTATAATGGTTTAAATATTAATACTTGTAAATAATTATTGTGATAACATATGGGGTCGCCTGTGTCATTGTGATTGGTCATCTTGATTAACTATAATATTGATTGGATTTATTTTGTCTTGAGTTTGCTATGGGGGTATTGATTGCATATATATTTTATTTCTCGTTCAACTTTAACGCTCCTAATGATTTCCTTGATTGTTTCTATATGTTACATACGTACGGACGTTGTATTTTCCATCCATGGATGTTGGGATTTTTAATTGATTGAATGAATAATTGTAAGCGTTATGTTTATGGTGTTCAACGTTTTATATTTAAATATTTAAATGTTTTAGGGCCCGGTAAACTGGTATATGACTTTAATGGAAACCTATCGAAACAGCATTGTTGTTTATTATTAAAATTATTAGATTCCGCGGCCACCTTAGTACATCTATTAAAATATTCGTTTGTCGATAGTTCTGCTATATAGAACTTTAATTATTCTCATACCCTTTGAAGTTTGTCGGCTATCTTTCTTTTTTTATTAGGAAATTGAATTATGTAATGAATTATTTACGTGCCACCGTTTATTATAAAATCGATACTAATTTAATTTATACTTTAAAAATGTAAAAATGTATTAAGTATTTTGGGTCATGATTTATTGAAGATTTACACAATTTTCGGTTAATTCAATTTAATTAATTGAAATTTTTCTATACTTGTATTTTCTTCGACGGCTAAAATGTATAGAATCTTTATCGTCTCATTGCAATTATTATATTAAAAATTACATATAAATTAATACATAAATTTACATTTTATTAAAAGAGATTAATTTAAATTTTTTTCTAATTTTTTTTTTCCAGGTGAGTGCCTGTTATAATTTTATTTACAATATGTTCATTATCGTCAAAAGTAAGTAAGAAAAAAATTGACAAACAAATTGTCTTGACACAGAAAATATGTTTTCCAACTTGCTTGTTCATTATAAAATTAAATATTATTACACCAAACTAATTATTACACATTTACGCAATTAGAATTAATCCACAAAGTAAATCCATAATAATAAAACTTAATTATATATAAAATTAATGTATTTAAGTAATTTAAGTAAAATAAAATATCATTTACACCTGTATTATTTTTATACGCAAACATAAAAATTGTATCCAATTTATTTTTGTGTTAATTTAATTTAGTTACATGCAAAAGGGTTTGCAAATACACAACAACAATTCCCATTCTCCTCTTATTTGATGATTTTACAACAAACTTATCAGTTAATAAATTTAATAGTTAACATAAATATAAATTGAATGGTAACCATTGCATTTATCAATAAATAAAAATAAAAAAAACTCAATAAATACTTAATTATCACCTGGCTTATTTTTTCGCGATCTCGTAGTATCTCATCGTCGGTCGCATTGCATCGCACATTTACAATGATTTCTTTTTAGAAAACCAAAAACAAAATAAATATAAATTCCAATGGAAGAAATATATAAACAAAAAATAAAAAAAAACTCTTAAATGTTCAAAAAGAAGAAGAAGGAAGATTAACTAATTTTTAAAGAACATGTTTATTTTAAAGTCTATAACTAAAACAAAATATTACCAATAAAAAATAAATTAACAAAAAAACTAATAAAAAATGCATTTAAATGAAAACGAAAAGAAGAAGAAGATGAAAAAAAAATCCATAAATGGTCGTCAATGTTTATTTTAATTTTTATACGATTTTCAATTATTTTTACTTAATCCTCCGCCACATAAAATAATATAACCAAATTTTAATTCCTTTTTGCCTTTTCATTTCATTTCTTTTAGTTAAGTTGCTTTTTCAATTAATTAACTTAAATTTTAAATTTTTTACGCAGAAGATAATGATTCGCTAATTCGTATATTGCCGTGCACTCCTTAATCCAAACGGAAAAATTCCATTATCCCGAAGCCGTTGTGTTACGTATAAATCAATTTATAAAATTGCATTCATCTCATTTGAAAAAGAATTAAAAAAGGAATTTTAGTTGAATTAATGTTTCAAGGATCAAGGACACTTCAATGCATTTTGTATAGGGATGGATAATAATTTTCACACATAGTCCTTTTTGTATCTCATATTAAATATAATTAAACAGTAAATTAAAAGTAGTACTGTTTGTTTTCAAGCATCAAGAAAAATGTTCAAATTATTGAGTCATGCGGATTGAGTATAGTAAACTTTGATTCAATATCATATCAAGAAAAGACATATCAATGGCTCATATAAAAGAGAATTAAACACGGAATTGAGACTGTTGTTTTTTTTTTTGAAGGATCAAGGACATTTCCAGAATCTTATAACAATAGTTTTAACACTTAGATAACACTGGAATTGATGTATAGCATCACCTATATTAATTTTACATGTATATTACAAAATTGTACTGGTTCATTACTAAATTTAAAATATGCTGTTCCTGTTCCCCGATTGGTATATGTTGCGTTAGAAAGGTTTATACTGGGAATTTCAAGATTTCCACTCTGTGGTCTGTTGGTTCATTGATTTGAATACACACACACACTGTTCTCCTAAGCGAACTACACCCATTGATTGATCGTCATAGTTAAATTATGATTCACAAAAGTAGCTGCCAAATGTTTATACGGTCAAGTTGGTTGTAATAACTCAGTATGTGAGTAACTCAACATAATTCTCTAATTGGTTTGTAATTATGTTTTTATATATAGTTTATTTATAATTGTCGATGGATTTGTGGATAGAAACAATGTTAAACTTTGTTCAACAACATAATTTCAAAGATATTTCCGAACTCAAGCCAGTTGAGTAATTTTTAAAATGAAGAATAATTATTTTTCGTACGTTAATACCACAAATCGACATTATCAATTTTTGCAATTAGCCCATCGGTCCAGATTATAAAGGAATTTGAAATTACCTGTATAATCTAAATTCTAAATTCGCATACACGGATTCAATTCAAATTAATGAGAAGAGATTATCCAGAACAGCAATTTTGTTAGCAGAATTTTAAAGGAATTTCTTAGGAAATGCTTCTATTCGTCCAATCCTAATCCAAAATAAATACTCAATTTTATCAGAATTGATAAAGAAACAGTCAAATTACATCAAACTGATGGTTAGAAACCTATGCTCCAATATGATAGCAATTAATGAAATAGCTATTTCTCAAATTTGATTTAATATTTAATATACTAACAATTAATCAGGATTATAGAAGTACTGCTATGGTAAGTAACGTATATTGTATATAGAAAGAAGGGCTTATTGTCATCATCAGCCAAAATGAACTGGTATAGATCACCCTCTAAACTTCTTGTAATGGAGTTTTTTTTCCATACCATTTAGAGTTGCCATAGTCTCTCATCTTTAATGAATTTCAGTATATGGAGTGGGTATAATGGTATTACTTATTTGTCGTCTTCCAAATAAAACGATCCCAGATTATCTATTCTTTTGCAAATAATTTCTCCACAATTTTTGAGTACATGACATTGGTTTTTCATCTTGATTGTCAATTAAATCTAAAGAAAATGATACACAGAACAAATTTTTTTACAGAATGACAATTGAAAAAAAAAATTATGGTTAGATATTTGGAATACGTAGACTGCCGTTAAAACTCATCAAAAGTAATTTATAAGTGAACAGCTTAATTTAGTTGTGTTGCCAACCGAATAGCAAACAACGTTCATAAATACCATAGCTATGTGGTTAACGCTTGTGTCGTGGTTGCGTCAGTTCGATGAGTATGTGGAGGAGCATAAACTTTGAATAGCATCCAACACCATATTTTCAAAGATATTCGTTATTCTCTCTGGTGATTTTATAAGCAAACAAATTTAAAGTTAATTATAATTGAAATCCTTATATTGATATTCATATATAATTTTGTTTGCGATGGATATATTTAGAAATTCGCAGTAAAAATATATAAAATAGTTCGATCCTTTTTTTTTGGAAAATATACAATTAAAGACTAATTATTAACTAAATGGAATACATTTTACTACTACAATATAATATTGAGGAATGGAAATAATAGCAATAGCCTCTTCACTATAAATTTATTTAATTATAAATATAATTTTATGTTAATTTTATATTGAATTTAAATATATTGTAGTATTTTCTATTTTCTATTATTTATTTTATTATAAAAGTTTTTAATTTATTATTGTAAAATATATTTTTCGTGTACATCACGTACACAACATTGTACAAATGTAATTGGTGTCAGGGTCGGCTGGTGATTATAATTATGAGGTTCCAATGTAATAATGATAATGTATATTTCCTAAAGTCACTATAGTAATACTATACATAAAAAATATTCGCTCGGCGACCAATGATAAATCTCTTTGGATGAAACATCAAATTTTTTAATTGCCATAGTATTAACGGATTGCCAATTTTTCAATTACATAATTATAAAATTTAATCAATTTTTAGTCTTTCATAGATGACATTTTTTTTAAATTTAAATTTAATTGCTCAAACATATCGGATGGGAAAATTGACAATATATATTTTCTGAACGCGTGAAGCAAGTTGAATAGAAATTTCTTCTATGACTAAGACTAGAAATTGATTAAATTTTGTAATTATGTAATTGAAGAATTGAAAATCCGTTAAAACTATGGCAATTCGAAAATTTGATAATTCATAAAAACAAATTTTCCATAACATTTTCCATTGGTCTTCGACCTAATATTTTACCAATTATTAGGTGTTAGTAGTGCGTCAATTTAGGGACAAAAATGGTTATTCAAATATTTCTCAGAAGACGCCACTGATTGGTATACATTTGCGATATAGTTACACAACAAGTCTAGCATGCAAACACACACACCGGTATATTTATATATACCATATTTGATTGAACGGATTGCTGTCTGTTATACTGTACTACTGTAAAACTTCACTCACAATTCAAAAATAAAGAAAATAATAAAAAAAAAATTAAATGTGCAGTAGACATTTTTCCAAGTAAAAACTTTTGTTTTATATATTTTTCTTTTACAAAATACATATTTTTTTTACTATTTTATAAAATATTTTCATCTCTTGCAAGGAACAAAAATAAAAAAATAAAATAAAATAAAATAACAGAGAAAAACTAAACTAAAATGTGAAAAATAACAAAATATATACAACAAGAAATTGTGAAACATAAGAAAGAAATAAGAAAATCATATATATATGAAAACTTTAACTATACAGTCCTGTTTAGGTTACGTATATATAAATATAGTCTTGACAATCGATTGATAGCTGTCGCGTTCATTCTACTATACACATACACCCGCTTCTTACCCCTTTTCGCTGTTATTTCCAAAACCCCCATCGGATAAAATCCTTTTCTTTTTCAAACTGAACTAAACTCATTTCACATGTACGTCGTCGTCGTCGTCGTAGTCGTAGTCGTAGTCGTAGTAGTTGTAGTAGTAGTCGTTGTCGTTGACCACCCTAAACCACCCACAAAAATTCGAAACTACATTTTTCTATTTATATATTACATTGGGTCTATAACTAAGTTTTGGGGATATTTTGCCATATGAAGGTACACAACTTTTAATCATCTTTGTGGTAAATTATGAATTCCCTCATTATAAAAGAACTTCTTAGGTGTTGAAGCCAGCCATGAATCCAGCCATTTTTTCATATCTTCGTATGAATTGAACCGCTGTGCACAAAGAGCTGACTGCATCGATCGGAACAAATGGTAGTCTGATGTAGCAATGTTTGGTGAATATGGCGGTTGGGGTAGGACTTCCCAGCCAAGTGCTTCTAACGTTTTTTTTCACCGGTGTTGCATCGTGTGGTTTAGTATTATCATGCTGCAGAATTACACGATCATGTCTGGTCGTTTTTGATGCAATGCTCAGCTCAATTGCATTAATTGCCTGTCGGTAACGTTCAGCAGTGATGGTTTGTCCCAGTTTAAGCAGCTCATAGTACACTACACTGGTCCCACCAGATACACAGCATAACCTTAGAACCATGAATATTGCGTTTTGGTGTCGATGGACTTTTCTGCCGCCATGCTTTCAGACGTTTTGAATTATCGTAATGGATTCACTTTTCATCACCAGTCACAAAATTCGATGCAAAATTGAATGTCAAAATTTCACACACATTGTTTTTCGATTTTCTTATTGTCTTTCCAGTCAATGTTCATGTGGTACCCAATACGATAGCTTTTGGCCAACTCCCATCTTCTTTAACCGTTTGGAAAGTATTCCCACTTCACACAGCGTACAAGCAACTTACTAGTCTTATGATAACTATCAGATTATCCCCAGGACTTAGTTATAGACTCAATACAATAATAGTTATATGCATAGCATAGAGAGTGATGTTATAAACATATTACATTCCCATGTATATGTGTATAGTTGCATAAAATATATGTAGTATTATACCTTATACACCATCTATAACCAAAAGTGGCACACCCAAACCACTAATTTCCTTTTTGGGTTTTATTTATTTTCCTTTATCCTTATAAATACGAATACGAATACGTATGTGTAGGTGAGTGTTTAATATTTATGCATACGAAAGAAAACATTAAAGAAATACATAATTTTTTATTATTATTATGTTTTTTTTTAAAATATTCAATTTTATGAATTTACACATAAATACAATTTCTGCATTTTGTTAATGTTGTGTAATAAAATATAGTGCAAATGGTTAAGTTGAATCTTATTAGAATTTTCTGTCGGTGTATGTACACCATCCATGTAGGAGATTTCAACGAACGATACAGAAAAAAGTGTCACCAAATGTGGGTGAAATATAAGGTTGTCAAATATCTCCCTTCCGCCTTTTTGTCTTTTTAATTTCGCGGCTATGTACAAAGCGCTACAGAGCTCGTATCTGGCAACACTGTACATAATTTGAAAGCTCTTGACATAACAAACAAAACGACGCTATGTATGATTAGTTTGGATATTGCGTTCAACAGTTATAGACGTGTAAACATGGAGTTCACTAACGCCGAAATTCGCGCTATTTTAAAGTTTTCCTTCGTTAAAGGCAAATCCGCTAGAGAAACGTTCCGTGAGATTAATGGTGTTTTGGGGGATGGTACTCTATCACTTCGAACCGCGGAGGAATGGTTTCGACGATTCAGAGCCGGTGAAAACGACACCATGGATAAGCCAGCCGGCGGAAGACCTGTGACGACAAATACCGATCAAATCATGGAATACATCGAGTTAGACCGGCATGTGGCATCTCGTGACATCGCCCAGGAGATGGGAGTTAGTCACCAAACCATTTTAAACCATCTGCAGAAGGTTGGATACAAAAAAATGCTTGATGTTTGGGTGCCACATGAATTAACAGTGAAAAATCTAATGGACCGAATTTCCATTTGCGAAATGCTGCTGAAACGGAACGAACTCGACCCATTCTTGAAGCGGATGGTGACTGGCGACGAAAAATGGATCACATACGACAATATCAAGCGAAAACGGTCGTGGTCGCAGGCCGGTGAATCGTCCCAAACAGTGGCCAAGCCGGGATTGACGGCCAGGAAGGTTTTGCTGTGTGTTTGGTGGGATTGGAAGGGAATCATCCACTATGAGCTGCTCCCATATGGCCAGACGCTTAATTCTACCATCTACTGCGAACAACTGGACCGCTTGAAGCAGGCGATCGACCAGAAGCGTCCAGAATTGGCCAAAAGGAAGGGTGTAGTGTTCCACCAGGACAACGCCAGACCACACACTTCGTTGATGACTCGTCAGAAGCTACGGGAGCTCGGATGGGAGGTTTTATCGCATCCACCATATAGCCCGGACATAGCGCCAAGTGATTACCACCTGTTCCTGTCCATGGCGAACGCCCTTGGTGGTGTAAAGTTGATCTCAAAAGAGGCTTGTGAAAAGTGGCTGTCCGAGTTCTTCGCAAATAAGGAGGGGGGCTTCTACGAGGGAGGTATTATGAAGTTGCAGTCTAGATGGAAACAGATTATCGAACAAAACGGCGCATATTTGAACTAAATCCGATTACTGTAACACTTTTTATAAAGCATTGAATAAAGAGCAAAAAGGCGGAAGGGAGATAGTTGATAACCTAATATTTATAATAAATCATTATCAGAATTTAAATACCCATTCCGGACATGGTACTATTTTAAACTTTCTATATATAAACAGATAATGCCATTGGTATTATTAAAATATTATGTAGAAACAAATAAAGGACATATTCGCAATTATTTCTTTATATTCCAATTAAGTATTTTAAAATACAAAACAATACAATACAAAAAAACCAAATCAAAGATGTTTGTGTGCTTCGCTCTCCTTTTTTTGTCTCTAAAATCAATTAATATTTTAACATACAAATAGACAATTTGTCAGTTGACCAATTTTCATTTCGCTTCTAGTTTATTCTGTATAATTCGTGGCACCCTTTTTTTTTTTTTTTGATATGGACGACCGACGACGACAATCTAAAGAATACACAAAATACACAACACAACACACACACACACACAAAAAAATTGAAATATAAAATAAAAATAAATCTGCACACACAAGTCAAAGTGCTTTGTCACCCGCACATCAAAATTTTTCACATTTTTAACATTGTTGTTAATATTCATAGACGGCGACGATGACGACGACTACGACGACGACGGGTGCGGGCGTAAATTTCATATATATTCTACTTTATTTTTTATAAATAGAAAAATTAATTTGTTATCAATAACATAAAATTTTTATGATAAAAATATTTTAATGTTCTTTAAATAGTTTTCAGCAAAACAACATCACTGTCGTCCGAGACGATATGTTACTTTTATGTACAATCATTTTCATCAATTTTTGCCATATTTTTGCTTATATAAATTCATTGCAATACATAAATGATTGAAAAACTCTTTGAACTATACGATGAGGAAGAAATAAAACGGAAAAATATACAAATATTTACCCCCAAAGGATATTATAGATTGAAGATTGAACGCCATCTGTCTTATATTCAACATATAATACACGTATCTGAAAATAGTTCTATATATATATTTTGAGCTAGACCTACATACAATATTTACGTATATACAAATTGAAGACCATGTGTATTGTCAATCATCATCATAATCATCATCATTCCCTATACTCATTGTCGTACATGTCTACCCTAATATATAATAATATACAGGTATAATTCGATAATCCGGATACCCGCCAATTCAGACGAATAAAAATCTGTTAATCCGAATACTTTTGAAAAAGGTTTTAATATACAAACTTAAAAAAAAAAGTTGTTTCAAAATCTTAAGGATTCGATGTATTTACTAGCAAACACCTCAAATTTTGGTCACAGCATGAGGGAAGCTTTCAAAAACAATTTCACTATATAATCTATACCACTATTTCTCATCTACGAGTTTAATTAATTTTAGTATGAATAGTAAAGATCGAAAAATAAAAAATATCCTTGTGGGTCCTTGAAACGTCCTTATTATTATTTTTATTATTTTTTTTTTTTATATTTATGTTTCGACAAATGCTTCATTAATTGTTATTATTCTTAAGTGTGAATCCGCCATAGCGTTGTCATATACAACGACATTGCATAATCTCTGAATTTTGCGTTCAACACCAAAGATATTCGCCTTTTGATTTCATAAACGAACAAATATTAATTTAATTGAATAATTTTTAGTATGAAAAATACAGAAAAATTTTCTCATATCAATACTGGCAATCGTCGGATTGAATGACATGTACATTTACCACAGCGGTCACCTGAATCCATTGAAACATACCGAACCTTACATACCAATTCTACTCGAATCCTTATTCAATTATCTGTCATATGAGGTGTATTCAAAAATCATTGTTTGAAAAAATATTCTTATAATCGTCATTGAAATGTTCTTAATCCTTAAATCATTAATTCCGCTGACAATTGCAGTTACAGGAATCAAGTCTTAATCTAATGGATTAATACAGTAACATTTTTCAAAAGACAACTAGAAATTGAATGCATTTTTTATAATGCATGTATGGAAGGAAGACACGTTTCGTATCGTATAACTAATTCGAGACACATATTGAGGCTCACTGTTATATATTTTATACAAATATTAAATGTTTTGCAATTTTTTCGTCTCAATTGTAAAGCGGATCCAAATATAAAACACGGAACAAGTATTAAAATACAAGATTTTCTAATTTATTTGTACGACTCCTAGAATTAAAAGCAATAGGATTGATATTTTTAGGATTTTACCAGGATAATTTTCACATTTAGTTGTGTTGCACCTCATGTGAAAGAGAATTAAACAGATAAATGATTAGCATTAATTGTTTTAAGGATCAAGGACATTTCTATAGAATAATTTTTGGATTTGGTTGTTCAACTCTCATCTAATAATAAAATAAAATTTCCCTGCGGATATGAATTTTGGTGGAATTTGTACCTAATCTCTTTTCAAAACTATCGCTTAGCTATATGATTTCATATCAAAATAAATATGATAAGTAAAATTACATCAAATTATTAAAGATATTGGGATCATTCCCATAAGAAATAAACATTAGTATTGAAATCGCTAGAGCTATGTTTTTACAAATTGAAACGTTGTTATGATATTTTAATCGATGTAAAAATGAGAATGTTAAATTGTTTTGTGTATTCAACGTTAGTTTATGTGTGTGGAGACGTGGACAATGTCAGAAAATGGTAAAAAAAATCGTTCATTTAAGCTATACGGCTCTTCACATACGTATTCTAAGGATTTCTTGAGTGCATTCACATTACGTATCATCCTGATCTATTAAATAAAATATAACAACAAATACTATAGAATACGCTTTGGACATATCCTGAGGAATGACAAATATAGACTGCTACAAGTTATTATACAAGGAAAGGTTGAAGGTCGGTGGAAACCAGGTTCGCAGGAAAACCTATATCTTGGCTGGCAAATTGTGCGAAAATGGTTTAGAGTCAATGCCACAGAATTATTTCGAATTGCAGCCAATAAAGTAAAAATTGTCTGGATTATAGCCAACGGATATAGGGCAATTAAATAAAAAGAAGATCATCATGTCACACACACGAATCAATATTAAAATAATCTCTACTATTGAAAGATTGAAAATTGATTATAATTTGGAAATTTTGTATACGAAAAATGGAAATCTTTTATAAAACTATAATTCTCGCAAATAAATGATAGATAATTCATAAAATTCGCAAATATTCCAGGAAACTTTTAACTACGCTACCAGAAACATATTGTGACTATCACTTTTTTGAAGTTAGTTCCAATCGGAAAGTATTTGAGCAATTTCTCAATTTCTAAACTCCACATGAAAACCAATTTTGAAGGACCAAATATTAAGAACTACCTGAATAATACAACAATATTATACTTCCTTACAAAATTTCATCTAAATTGGATCATCAATCATTCGTGTGCAATCTGATAAGCGGCGAATCACTTATGTATATACATCAACTACCTGTTTGTGATCTCATTCTAACCACACAGTTTTTGGCGGGACTGACCTGAATAAGAAATAAGAAACTAGTTGGCTGACCGAAATTTTTCTTTGTACACTATTATAATAATTAAAGATTGATAATCCGAACGGTGACTATATTTTCTCTTTTGCCATCCGGATTATCGAATTATACCTGTGTGTTACTGTGTGTGTGTGTGTGTGTACGAATGGATGATGTGATGCCAACAAAAAGTTTATAAAACCAATGGTATTTTATATATTGTACATCATCTTATTTTATGGTAGACTTATGTTTCGACGTACCTATGCAGCAACATCGCATAAGTTGTTATTTAATACAAATTATATATATTTGTATGTTATAGGATACGAACGATGTTTGGATATACTATTGTTAGATAGTACAAACATATGAATGACACGTGTGCACTTGTACAATTTTTCAAAGGTGTGTAAATCATTTTTGATAGCAAAATTTTCGTTTTTCATTTCCAATTTTTTTCTCTCATTTTTCCTTTTATAATATATAGGATTAAGTTTTTCTTTTATTTTCCAATGATTTTATAGTATTGTAATATATATAGCGATAGATAGACATATAAAATATCTGTACATTGTCGTACACGTTTCAATGAATATATGACGACAATATCGACTTGCTCGTTCGCTACGGATATATATGTATACTGTAAATATATCCTTTATATTGCATATAAATAATACGAGTTTTTGAAGGAAGGCAATAAATTTTTCTTTTAAAAATCCTTATAGAGAATGTCACGCAAGCTGCAGATGTTTAATTTATATTCTTTAATAAAAGTAGTACACACACACACACACACACACACACACATAATAATATTATACAACATTGAATACACATTTATAATAAAAAAATTTCCATCTTATTTTCAGCCACGTCGTCATTATAATATATTCGTTTTATCATCCTTTTCCTTCCCATCATCAGATTCACAATTACTAATGTTATTGTTGTATTTATAATTCCGAATTGAAAAAATAAACAAACAAATTGGGAAAACGGGAAAAATCTGCTGAAAATTTCTCTTCATTATTCTATGATTACTTCATTTATTGTATGTGCTTTGTATTTGTGTATTTATACGCATTTGTACAATGTTCTTCTAATGAAGATGATGATGATGATGATGAGGATGTTAACGTTGACGTTGATGATGATAATCAGAAAACAATAAAATTTATATATAGAAATTCTGTCTGTCTATATTATTTATATTTCGGGGATGAATAAAACAACTACTGGTTGCTACATAATACTAACAATAAGTTTTATTTAAATATATAATACATTTTAGATGATAATAATGATACGAAGGATATTTTTCTAATATATTTTATATAATCCAATGTAAAGGAAAGTGTGTCTATAGGGATTTTTTCTAAAATTATTTCGGAACTTCATGACGATGCGACTATATGCACAACGGATATTAATGTGGTATGGACCTAACCAATACGATTTATTCGTATGCTTGGCATTTATTATTTTTATTACGAAAACACAACAGAATTTATAATGGAATATTGCAAAATATAATGGTAAATATTAATCAGTGCAAATGATGCCTTGGATAAATTACTGAAATCGTGATATGATGACAATAAACCTATACCAATAGATTTTATTTGTTAAATTACTAAATTATCTCATTCATTTTGGATTTGTTGAGAATCATAGAAATCCAAATCTTTGCAATATCTTAAATTTTAAATTTACTAAATTCAATTTATGATATTTATTTATTTATTTGAACGTAGGTAACATTTAATAAAATCAATTAATTTGTTATTCGCCGACCATCACCAAGTCAAATTATTTCATATTGAGCATATGGAACCAATTCAATCATTACAATTATGGTGCATTAATAAAAAATGCATGTGATTATATAAATAACAATTTACAAATATATAAGTGTGCAATTATCGAAAGATGTAGATTAATCTCAATACGAGTCGCGATTGTTTAGCCCAAATTGTTAACACACATAGAATATTCAGTAAATTAAATTAATCCTAATTTATTGATTATTTCTTTCAAGTTTGTTTTTCGATTTAAACCACAGTTTACTTTAAATTTATTATCAAAGAGTACGTTGATGAATTCGCTAGTGAATTCATTTATGAAATTAGAACTAATTATAAATTCACGGATAAATTCTTTGGTGAATCTTTTTGCGGATGAATTAAGTGAAAGGGGTGCGTTAAGGACATTTCAAGAAACCACACAAGGATATTATTTGAAATTATATGGATGTGACACCTCATGTGAATGCAAAAAAAAAACAGAAAAACTGTGTTCAACATACGTTTTTTATATATGAATTGGAGCATGTCAAGATAATTACAAATATAGTTTTCCAAACTATGTCTAATTTGAAAAATTAAATACTTATGAGATCATAGAAATTGATCCTAGCCGAACACCAGTCCCATTTTTATTTTCTCTATCGTATGAAATAATGCATGTGTTTAAATTAAAAATTATTATTATAAAGTACTTGAAATATCTTTGATCCGTAAAACATTAGTTGAACTCAATTTGTTGGCTAATTCTATTTCGCATGAGTTGACCTAAGCATAATTTCAAGAGCTATATACTTATAACATCCTTGATCCGTAACACATAAGTTGAACTCAATTCATGTTTTAAATTTTTCTTTGACACGAGGTGTCGCATCGAAACAGGTTATAACCACGAAGTTAACTATCAAGAAGACGATAACCGCGAAAATTATTGTATATTTAACAACGAATTGGATAAGCAAGAATGTTTTTAGTACAGAAGGCTATAATTAAGAATGGCTATATCAATGAAAACAGATTCGGGCACACCTGAATTTAAGAAATACGCAAACATGTTTTAGGTCCACAAACGTGACACCTCTACACATAAGTTAATATGATGTTAATTAATGCAGAAGGCTATAATTAAGAATGGCTAAAAACAATGAAAAATGATATAATGTTCATGTATTTAATAAAATAAGAGTTGCTAGAAGCAATTTTCGTTGTTATAGACAATCTTGATTTTTAACCTTCTGCATTAATTAAAAGCTAAATTAATATCATGTTTGTGTATTTGTTAAATTCAAGTGTGCACGAATCAGTTTTGTTGTAGCCATTCTTGAACATAGCCTTCTGTATTAAAAACATTTTTGTTTATCAACTTCGTTGTTAAATACAATACGTTGCTAGATTATAACCTTCTTGATTTGCAAATTCTTGATTATACAGCGCACTCGTATCGCATGCAAAATTAAAAAAAAAACTATCCATGTAGGTCCTTTAAACGTCCTTAATCCTTCAGACACCATCGAATTCAATTTTATTTTACTTAAAAACTATGGTCACATGGACAATTTCAAAACATATCCTTGTAAAGTCCTTGAAAATATCCGTGATCCTTGACCCATCAATTCTACTTATAAATATTTGCTTAATTCTCCTTCATATTAGTTATAGATAATTACAAAAAAAAAATGTCCTTGTTGGATGCTTAGCAAGTCCTTAATCTTTGAATCAGTTGAATTTAACAATTCGTCGGACATCGTACGCATTGTCACTCATCAGTTGCATCATCATAACAGATTTTAAAACAATATCGTCACACATTATGTCTATACGTTTGAGCGGTTAGTGCCGTCGAATACATTCGACATTCAATGGTAATTGTTCCACCTGTTCCACGATATTCGAATCCATGACTTTTAAAATTTTTAAATCAATCATACAACCAACAAAATTATAATACTTTATTTCCCCTATTTAGTAAATATAAAAGTATATTATAATACAATAAATGCGAACAAGTATATGAAATGTGTGATTGTGCACAATCATTACATCATTTACTCGAGAAAAACTCTGTTTTGTGTACAATAATAATAATAATAATAATAATAATAATAATAATAATAACACAATGACACACACAAAATAGAACAGAAAAAAAATGTGAAAATAAAAAGAAAATATGGTGCCACTGTTTTTGCGCAAAAGGACGACTTAAATTTATTTTCTGAATGATGGACAGACAGGCACATAACAGTAGACAGACAAATAGATAGACAAGAAGATAGACAGATGAGTAAATGAATGAATACGAAACGTAAATGAAGTATTCTGTGTGGATCTATCCATAGATAGATAGATAGATATTTATATGTAAAAAAATAATATAAAAAAGTTTAATGAGAGGGTATTCTTATTCCTTCTGGTATCCTTGCTGTGTGTGTGTGTGTGTGTGTGTATTTATATATATTTTTTACATTGATGTCATTCTACTATTGTGTAAATTTTATAATAATATATATTAGAACATAAATACAATATATTATCATAGGAAAAGGGTGATTTCTCGTTATATTTAATTTTTTGTTGTTGTATGGGTGGCATTTGTCAAGGATGTGTACGTTCGTACAGGATAAAATTATGGAACATTGAATTTATATATATATTTTTTGTGTGTGTTTTTTTTCCATTCATTTTAATTTTATTTTCTTTTGTGTTTTATTTTTCAATTATTATAAATTTATAATGTAAATTTTTTTTGTAGAAAATATGAATATGTATTTAATTTTTCCATTTTTATGCTACAAATAATTTTAATATAAATAGATTTTTGTGAAAACAAGAAAAGAGAAAAAAAGGATGCGATGAGAAAATATTATAGAATTGTTAGAATTATGTGACATCATTTTGATGTATTCTATTTGCCGTTGACATTTAACACATGGGCTGAAAAGTTTCCGAAAATTCTAAGAAAAAAACATTTTTTTTGCAAAATTAAACTTTATTCATCAACATACATCCGTTCGCGGGCGATACACGATTCCAACGATCTTCCAACTGTTTCAGCGATCACCTCTTCATTGCTCTTAAATTTCTTTCCAGTGAGCATTCTCTTGGGGTCTGAAAACAGGAAAAAGTCGCTGGTGGCCAGATCTGGTGAATACGGTGGATGTGGAAGCAATTCGAAGACCAATTCATGCAATTTTGCCATCGTTTTCATTGATTTATGACACGGTGCGTTGTCTTGATGAAACAGCACTTTTTTCTTCTTCAAATGCGGTCATTTCTTAGCGATTTCATGTTGCAAACTCTCCAACAAGGCTATATAATAGTCACTATTGATGGTTTTTCCATTTTCGAGATAGTCGCGATGAAAATTATTCCATGTGCATCCCAAAATACAGATGCCATAACCTTGCCAAACGACTGTTGAGTATTTGGTCGTTGTGGACGAGGTTTGTCGCTTACTGTCCATGATGCTGACTGCCGATTTGACTCCGGAGTGTAATGATGGAGCCATGTTTCATCCATTGTCACATATCGACGCAAAAATTCTGTTTTATTGCGGTCGAACAAGCCCAAACACTGCTCTGATTCATCGATACGTTGTTGTTTTTGATCGATTGTGAGTTCGCGCGGCACCCACTTTGCTCAGAGCTTATGCATGTCCAAATATTCATGCACGATATGTCCAACACGCTCCTTTGATATCTTCAGAGCCTCAGCTATCTCGAACAACTTCACTTTACGGTCATCTAAAATTATTTTGTGGAATTTTTTGATATTTTCTGGAGTAACAGCCTCCTTTGGACGTCCACTGCGTTTATCGTCCTTGGTGCTCATATGGCCGGTTTTAAATTTTGTAAACCACAAATGTACTGTTGAAAGAGCTGGAGCAGTGTCGGGGATAATGCTCGTCAAGCAGTTTTTTGGCTTCAAAAATATTTTTTCCCTTCAAAAAGCAATATTTTATCAACGCACGAAATTCGTGTTTTTCCATTTTTTTTTCAAATAACGAAAGTAGCTACACTCACAACGCAATATCTCACAAACTAATGGTTGAACTGCTGTCAAATTTTGACATGTATCGTTTGAAGGTTGGTACTAACTAAAAATCATATGAAACAAATTCTAGTTGCGCCACTTCTTAGAATTTTCGGAAACTTTTCAGCCGATGTGTTATAAATGTTTTGGTGTCAACAATTGTTAGCCCTTTTATAGTTCATTGCTTATAATAATTACTCGCAACAAAATTCGAAATTTGAACTAATTTGTGGAACCATATCGTTTATTTATATTGTTTTATTGTGCATTTTTACCGTTTTTGTAATAATTGAATTATTTGTAGTCACAACTTTTTTCAATACAATAACAATTTGACTTGCAGTAGAAGTCTGTATTTTTAGTATAAAAACCATTCTAGCGGATGTCAGTCTAAATAAATTAATAGACATAGAATGAAATTATATACAGTAATTTTCTAACAATTTCATTCAAAATTGATACTAGTATAATAAAGGCAGAACTGGATAAAGGCTGACCTGCACGAAATTATAGCTAATTAATAGAATGTCATTATAAAGTAAATTTCTTTACAAGTAGCTTTGGAATTAATATACTCAGAGAAGTTTTTTAGATTCTTTCGAATCGTTAAACAAGACGGCATTGGTTCAAGGTCTTATATTATAAGTTAATGCAAACAAAACAATATATTTGGTGGCAACAATTTCATCAGGTATTTCGAAGTCAACTCGATAATATTGGAAAATATATAATTTTGAAATTGTAAATAATTTCGCGTATACACTTGAAATTGTTTGGTAAATGTTGAATATAATATTTTAATATATTAAATTCGCCGTCGAATAGCAATTACAAACAGATACTACAAAGAGCTAAAATGAAATAAACAATTTCAATCGAAAACATTACAACGAGATCTTAAGTGTAAGCTGAATAAAACATTGGAACGGAAACGTGGTGTATGACACAAAATCAGAAACAATTATTTCGGATTATTGTGAACGAAGGATACTGCGTGGCATATTTGGTAAAGTCAACGAAAATAATTGTTGTGGACACAAAGATACAATTTCGAAATAGACAAGGTGTTACGGTGAACCAAATTTTTGTCCAAACAATTAAAATATACAATAGCTTAAGATAGCTTGGGTACGTATCACCCATGAAAGAGAAAGGTGGGCCATAAATAAAAAAAACTGTTGAATGGTAATCCGAGAGGAAGAATATAACCTTTTCACTAGATAGTTCGATGCAGTGAACTATGATATTAAGGTCCTCATTAATTCGGGACTGGAAGAGGTACGTGAGTTTTTTAATACAATGTATAACAGTAAGTAAGGAGTTTTTTTTCGATCAGATTGTAATGCTGGATAATATAAATTGTTGTTGATCATTAATGAAATTGTGAAAATTTATAATTTTAAAAATGGGATCATACAGAAATTTGCTAATATTTAATTTCATTATATTCTTTATTTATAAAAATTTCATCAAATTGGAATGTGAATTAATCGAAAAAATACCATAGGTATCGATACAAAACTATTCCTATTTTATAATATCAATGTAAGCCTTACTGCTTATAGTCAGAAGACTATTGTGAGAAATCAAATTTTCAGCAGAAATTTCCATATATAGGTATTGTATAATCTTCTTAAAAGACACACTGCAATAATAAATATGGTATTAACAGTGAGTCGACTTCTATATATGGTAAATACTGCGGTACAAAAATTAGAAACCAAAATCGGAAAACCATGTAATTTTTAAAATGAAAAAAAACAGAAAAAATTATAGTACAAAAATACTTATTGGAAGTTAAGTACGAATTATGGTGAGTGGTCATAAATTTTCATGGGTCGTATTTTAAACTATATAACGTTAAACTGTAACGAATATGAATGTGTATGAAGACGGCATATATTTTCCAATTGGACTAACATGATTTGATGATAATATGGTGATGAGAAAACAGTATCCCTCCCTCTCTCTCATATATTGACTATTTGCACATATCAATGAGATGCAGAAAATTAAATTATTAATGAATGGTATAACTTTTGAATTGGCTTCAGTATATGTTTATCTTCACAATAATGAGAAACAACAGCTCGCTATAAATGTCGAAATTGATTTGAGAGTATATAGGTTTTTTTCCTTTTTTTATATTTTTATACACTGACTGACAACAAATAACAAAAAAAAATATAATAATAATAATTTATGTCAACATTAAATAATGATTTACTATTTTTTTATATTATAGTTATAGTACCTTTCCTTGTCCCATTTAGTATTCGCGTATGGATATGATAAATTTATATATTTATATAAAATACACTGAAAGAAATTTTCGTTTCAATTTTTCAGTAAAGAATTTTTTCGCTTGGAAATTATTTGATATACAAAAGAAGAATATATTTATGGGCACACCATATGCTCAAATTGAAATGGGAGCCGTTGTGTTGTTAATGATGATGAAGTAAAGGTATAGAAATTCTTTCGGTATACATTATTATTATTATTATTATTATTATTATCTATAAAATACATTGAATATTGGAAACCAGCAGAGAAAAATAAATATAAGCTAAAAATCAAATAGTGTGTGTAAAAGCACACAAACACCGACACACGGTATGGAGAACGAAAAAATAAAATAAAATCTATAAATAAAAATGTATAACAAAATAATCTCCCCAATATTTTTTTTTTCTTTTTTGCCAATCTCCCTGAAGTCCTAAAACATCAACTCACTTCCTAATGCAGTTAATATATTCTCATCAAATCACCCAAAAACACATTTCGATATTGAACCAAAAACTGTCAAGTCTTTTAGATTTATATTCCAACCAAATGATTTGTACATATGCTTGCGTGTATTTTATGTTCATATCGTAACTTACTTATATGCTCTTACATGATCTATATATATAAACCGTATATCCCAACATTAGATTCATACGAGATATAGTTATATAATGTATGGCTAAATGCATGTACAAATATACAATATATACCAATATATTTATTTATAGGTGATTTTAGTATAAACATAAATGTGTGTGTGTCTGTGATTGTGTTATGTATATAGATATTTGTATATACATAATTTTGTGTGGAAATAGGGTAGACCTGGGCTAAATTTTATCGTATGGGTTCAATGGAATAAATATTAGCACATGTCTGTGATATTAATCGCGGCAATAAAGTGAAAGAATCATTTATTAAAAAAAATTGTCATATCCTTTTAGTAGACTGAATACGGATGCTGTGCATGGAATAATTTCTATAGTGGTACAAAATATCCAATATTGTATTCTACTAAAAATTGGTTTAACCTCTATCATTCATACCATTTTTTTTTGTCCGGAAGACGGTTTACCAACTCAAAACAATTCCGAAAATTCATAACTCATAACATGAAAACCATTTTGTTCGATTATCTTTAAAAATTTGTAGCTAAATTATTTAATGTCGATAAGTGTTCGTCGAATAATTCTGAAAGTATTTCGTTTATTTTTGAGGTGAATAATACAAAAATAAGTCATCCTCTGTGCTCTCCAATACATTCAATTATTAAAAACATCTGATGAATACTGTTCTATTTAAAATATACATTAACAAAAGTGTATGGCAGTTTGTCTGGTAGTTTAACCTATACCAAACTGCCGGTACCGTTTATTGTTTACTAATCGGTATAGTAATATGATTTGATCGTTTTGTTTTGACAATTAATTAATTTAATTTACCGATCAAAATTTTTATTGAATTGATAATTACCATCTCGTTAACACGTTAATCGCCATGTCAGTCATATGTGTTTGACGCTAAGAAGTTCTACATGAGCCATGTCAGACATATATGTCTGACGTACGCGATTTGGTAGAAGGCCCATGGCCCATGTGAAAATTTTTCTGATATTATCGTGGCAATTAACGTGTTAAATATAACCATTTTCCAATTTTTTGCCAATTTATAAATATCAAAATAAAATTTATCATCTTTTGATGCGAATGCCAATGAATCGAGCCAATTTTGGATGTTTTCATAATTATGTGAAAGTGTTGTGTACATATAGTTCATGTGCCATCGATTTGAAGAGGTGGTATACTGATGGAACAACATCTGGTGAATATAGGGTGGATGCGGTACCACATCCCATTCGAGTGCTTCCAATGTTTCTTTTACCAGTTTTACGACATGAGGACGAGTATTGTCGTGAAAAAGAATCAATTTTTATATAGTTTGACCAGGTTTCAACAATTCACAATATACCACGCACCGCTGGGTCCACCAAATACACAGTGAAAAACCTTCTTTCCATGGATATTGTGTTTTAGCGTCAATTTTACTGCTGTTTACCTGGATCGGTCCAATGTTTATTTCATTTAGGATTATCAAAATACATTCATTTTTCATCACCAGTGAGACAATATGACACAAAAATGACTTCATTAGCTGTCTTCTAATCAAAATTTCACACGTGGTGTTACGCTTTTTTCTTACTGCTTCTTTCAATCAATTCATATATATATCCCATTTTCCTTCCATTTACACCTTACCCGCTTGGTGTTTAAGCGATTAGAAATGGTTTTTTCGACATATATTTAATTGATTTTCTCCCATTTTCGTTCATAATATTTATATATCGAATTTGAAGTATCTAACCAAATCGTTTATATGGTGTTTAGGATATTATAAGTAATTGTTGCATGTACAGAGATTATTATAAGTAAATCTTAATATAATATTAAAAGCTATTGTGTGTCGAATTTGTTATTGTATGTCAAAGTTATATTGTGTGTCGTATTGAATACACAAAGTATCGTTCTTATTTATACAGAGAACTTAAACTAATTGTTTTACGGAATTTATTAAACCAACAAAACACTAATTATCGTTGCTGTTTAGGCAACTGATGCATGCACATGGTGTGATATTCATCGTCTGGCATAAAAAACGAAATTGGGAGACCAATAACTGGTGCATATTATTCGCCATTATATATAATAAGAAAATGTTTAAGCAAAGAAATTAAGAAAAAATGAACCCGTTTAGAACCGCACCAGCTCACAAATCCAACAAATGACATAGTCAAATACGAATTACGTTATGTATTGCTTACATCTCCGCATTTTGTACTAATTGTAAAAGCTACTAAACTGTTAAATGGTAAACCAGAAGGTAGAAGGAGAGTCGGAAGACCTAAGGCGAGATGGCTAGATGCAGTAAACTGTGATATAAAGATGCATAAAATTCGGGATTGGAAGATATTAACTGCGGGGATAGGTCAGGTTGGAGAAGCGTGTTGGAGAAGGCTAAAACCGCACCTGGATTATAACGCCATGGAATAAGTAAGTAAGTAAGAGCTATTATTTCGTTATTTTTTCTAAATATGAAAACATATCTACAACTGATAATAGTTTTGAATCAAACTCCCAATACTTGTAATTTTAGCTGCTATAAAAGTACATTAACATTAACCGGTGCGTTGATATTTTTGCAGTTGTTCAACATTCCGCAAGGCCATCCAATTGTGGTCAAAGCATAGATCCAATTTCTTTTGTACCGTTTCGTGTGTGACAGCCACCTATCCTTCTTTTTAAATCTTTCCAAAAAACATGTACAATTTTGGAAACAACTGCTTCAGCAACTCCTACAGCTCTCATTCGCCAAAAACTATTTAAACATTCTTACAGTATTTAATGAACCATATATTGTGATTGTAACTATGTGCGGTCTCTGTAACCATACGATAGCAGTAATTTTTGAAGCAATTTTAAGAATAAAAAAAATAAATAAACTAAGTTACATTTTTAAAAACATTAAATTAAATTTAATAATAAATATTTATTTATTATTATATACAAAATATGTCACATAATTCAATCACAACATCCCATTTAAAATGTGATAAGAAATGCAATAATTTTTTGTAACACATGGTATTATAAAATACAATATTTTATCGTAGTAATATATACCCGTCGAAGTATAAAAATATATATGTGCGTGTGTGTGTGTGTGTGTTTGTGAGTGAAGAATGCTAAATATAAATTATAAATGCATTTCATTTTAAGTCATGATATGTTTTTGCGTTGTCAACTACAAGTCAAGTTAAGTCAAAAAGCCTATATGGCCACCACCATCACACACCAACTTTGTAATCTTTTATTTTATTTATTAATACATGTTCCAATTGGAAATAATTTTTAAAATACACATACAATATTATTAATAATATCCATATGAAAAAGTATTATGCACAGAATTTTTGCATTTAATTCAGAATTTGTGTGTTGCACACGTCTACAAACAATCTTAAAAACATATATAACTTTTAACTATATTATTATTATTATTATTATTATTATTATTCTTAGCGTATGTTTATATATTCAATGAGCTGTTAATCGTCAATAAACAAATATAAAAATGTCAATGTCACATATGGTCAAAACGAATTATATAGACATTTTATAAGCGCATTAATACCAGACACCATCAATCCTTAAAATGTTATTACATTTATGTCGGTTGATGGTATTATGTATTATTATTTATATATTTATAAACATATACGATACGGATACTATGGTTCAAATGAGTAGAGTAGAGGTTACAAAATTGTATCCTGTGGTATAGATCGTATTTGTAATGCATTGTATAGGCACTATAGGCAGTATAGAATCGTTGGGAATACACATATAGGAAAAAGTACTGGTTACAAAATTGTATCCTGTGTATATATGTATCGGAATTTTCAAAACTACTTAAACTTTTCCTATACTGTCGTTATACACAAAATAATATTTCTAGAATTATCTCATTAAAAAATCGCATCATATAACCCAGATGCGGTTTTAACCTTCTCCAACACGCTTTTCCAATGTCTTCCAATCGCGAATTTCAAGGATCTTTATATCACAGTTTACTGCATCAAGCTAACTAGCGTTAGGTCTTCCGGCTCTTCTTCTATCTTCTGGTTTACCATTTAACAGTATTTGCACACTCCATGCGTAATACGTGCTTCCAAGCTATCTCAATCTATTGCTTTCGATTATTTTGACAATATTTGCGGTTGACGGCGTACAACTTGTCTAATTCAAAATAGTATCTTCGTCTTCGCAACCATTCTGTTCTTTGACGGGACAAAATATGCCAACATATACTATTTAATTTTAAGTTGCAGTACAACTTTTGTTTGTGAAAAACTACCGGAATGGATTAAGAAAAACGAAAAAATTACTGTCACTTAATGTACATTGTATTTTATTGTATGGCTCAACTCCCGGGATTAAATGAAACTTTGAAAGCTAAAAAGATGGATGATGGATAGATAGATAGATATTTAAAAGGGCTGTAGAATTTTTGGTGACCATCTGTACATTTTGGGCACATTTGCGCTATTATAATATATATTTGAAAATTACTTTCAGATTGTTTTTATATAAATGTTTATGCGTTATTTTTAATATTATCATTAGCATATAATATTTAAATGTACAACAACAATGTATGCGAAGATAAATAAATATAAAAGTAACAATCGTGATCATTCTACTAAGAAAAGAAAATGCCATTTTTATAATTTGATGGAAGTTATAATTTATTGATGGTGGTTATATTTTAATAATAATAATAATAATAATGTTAAATATGCATTATTTATGTTAGATTGTAATAATTGTAATAATAATAATAATAATAATAATAATATTTTTGTTATATTAAAGTTATACATTGAAAGAAATATATTTACACAACATAGAAATGTTAAATAATAATAACATAAAATCAATGATTTGATGTGTATCGAAAAATTCCCCATATAATAATAATAAAATGTATTTCTATAACTGAAACCTTACAAATAAATTGAATGAACAATTGCACTTAATACGAGTAGTGAAAAAAACAATACAACTCAAAACGCAACGACAAATCATGAAAAAGTTAACACAGTCAACACGTTTCCATAAAAATAATAACTGATAGATTTGTAGAAATTTTGATTTGCAAAGACGGCCAAAACAACGCAAACCATTTATTGCTGCGCAAAGTAAATACAAAAAAGTATAAATTCTACTAGAAAATCTGTTACAACCAATATTTAAAAGAAAAAAAAATTGTATGGACCAGTAAATGTGAGTTCTGTTTTGTTTGGCAAAGAACATCCCTCAAAAGAACTTGGAGAACGTCTGCACAAAAACAATAACATTTTAGCAAAAACACTGGGTCATGGTTCCACAATTATTTGAGACGGCACAATGAATACTTATAATTATACTGAGAAATTATTAATACAAATTTTGGATGAATCAGTGAAAAAATTAAACTTTACTTCCGATTACATCTTCCACGAAAATAATCATCCAAAGTAAAAGTATTTTTTTAAATTTATTCTAAAATTAAATTATTGTTTAATGGTGTCCGCATAAATTCAAATAAAAAAATTGTTATATTATTAGTAACGACTTAACACAATATTGAGAATGAAATTTATTATAATTAAAATCGAATTTTCTATGGTCTTTTCTCAGTGTCCACTTAACTGTTTTGAAAGGATGCATCATATATTTATATGAATCGCCAAAAATGACTAAAACGTAATAATATCGAAACATAATATAAGTTTTATAATAAAAAAATATAGATTCTATACTGCAGACCAATTACATTTAATTACATTAATCCAATACTCTAATTATGAAAGATATGGAAAGTATTGTGTGAATAATTTATATCATCAGAAAATGTTGAAATCATCATGTTATTGCCGGTGGACAGATCCGCAGTGTATAATAAGTACAGTGTAGGTACTATTACGCTGCCTTGTGGTACGGTAGAATTTTTGTCCATTACTTCTGAACATTTTTCGCGATGTCTTACCATGAATTTTCTATCGCCCAAATATGATGATAATATGTGGCAATTGTTGTTTTAAATTTATATAATATTCATTCATGCAATACCTTAACGAAAGCCTGGGCGATATCTAGGAATGCTACAGAACAGTATCTTTTATTTTCTAGATCTCTACTAATTTTGTTGATTACTCTAAGACGCTGTTCCGTTGTTCCATGCTGTTCGCTAAAGCCAAACCGGTGATTTGGTATTACTTTACTTTGCATCATTATCGACTTCAATCTGTTGATGAATAATTTCTGCAAGACTTTTGATAATTTTAGAAGTAAGTATTTTGTTGATTTCTCTGAACATTGTTCTTTTCACCTCTCGCACAGAAAAACTTTTATTGAGAAGATCCATTTGTAGTGGCGATTGTGGATAATCGATTATTTCATTGTTTTCGATATCACCAATTTCTTGTTGTTCAGCAAAAGTTAATGTTTTCTCTTTGTCGCTGTTTGCCAAATTTTCATTTGTCATTTTTATTGGTGGTTATGCATGTTGTTGAGGGTGTTTTAGTTATTTTGTTCAGCTCCATAATGAGTAATCGGTTTTTACCGAGTGCTATCCAAATTTAGAAGATACTCCTGAATTTTCGAAATTTTCCAATAATGTTTTTATTTCCCTTGTCGCTTTCGTTTAATGTTAGTATATCGATTGGTAACCTAATTAACTGCCATCGTCTATGTATAGCCTTATTTTTACTTCAATTTTTTCTTTAACTTTTATTGGACAATGTCGTTGTTGTTTTGATTACAAGTTTTCGAGTCAGATAATATTGATTTGCAAGGTGTTTTGCAAATAAAAAACCATATTTGTTCCGCCAGCCAGTGTAACCACAATTATTACCTAATAATCACAAAATGATCATGTAAAAATACGTAATGGAAAATGTAATTTTACATTATGAGGCAACGCAAGAATTGAGGTGATTTAGCACTCTTTTTAATTAGTCGCATTTACTTTGTTCTACAATATTATTTAAAATAATAATAAAACCAATAAATAATAAAAGAATTAGACATTTAAAAGTGCAAAAGTGGGCCCCTTACTGTGTGAAATAAAATGACGTCACAATGCTTCTTAAGTAGCTTTCCCGTTCACACAAATGTTAATAATATAAATTTTATATTGATTTTCTGTATTATTATGATTATGATTTATATCTACCGATACCTATAAAGTATAGACGCTTAAATATACAAAATAAATTGCAATTATAAATAATAATTTGCAACTCTATTTACATACAAAAAAAACACGAAAATATTGTATTGGAATTAAAAAATAATAATAAAAAATAACCAAATGAAAATCTGTAGGTGTAAATATATCCAGGGATTCTCTTTTATACAAATCTTTTCCCATCAATACTGTTAATATACTGTGAATGAATACTATATTCTGAAAACATAGCCATTAATTCAGTGTTCGTGTAGATTTTGTACAAAACAACAAAATTCATAACATTTTACAATTTAATTTTCATTCAATATTTTATAATTGTTGCATGCGCGCGAGTAAGTGCAACACGCATTTTATTTTATTATTATTATTATTATTATTATTATTTTATTTTTATTATCATCACATGGAAATGTTTATGATTTCACATATTGTAATTTATGTTTAATTATATTTATACAAATATATTGTATAATACACAGATGATGATATAATAGTTTAGATTTGAGTAATGAGTGATCATCATTTGGATTCTTCTATATAAATATAGTACTTAAGTATACTATTCTATTTCGGATTTCGATCGATTATGGTTACATTCATATTTAGAAACTTTTAAAAAACCATTTAGAACTTTCACTCTATACAGCTGATACAGCCCCTCAAAAATATTTACTATTCCATATGGGATTAATTATTTTTACTCTAAAAGTCTATTTATACGAATGTCTTTTATATACATTTTACTTATAAATTTAATTGAATTGTGTCTTCTTCTATTTTCAAAAAAAAATCAAATGCCGTTCAAAAGACCAATATTTTTACAAAGAATATTAAATCACCTGAAGAGATTCAATATTTTTACAAAGAATATTAAATCACCTGAAGAGATTCATTATTTTTCATTCGCCAAACGAAGATAACACAGTTACTATTGGATATATGCAAAAGTGAGTTCCGTTTTTAAAATAGGTGACCAATAAATCTTCTGATAGTATGTTTATTTATTACTCACTTAATTACCAACTTACTCCGTGGCATTATAACCCAGGTACGATTTTAGCCTTCTCCAACCTGACCTATCCGCCAACCAATGTCTTCCAATCCAGAATTTTAAGGATCTTTAAATCATTGTTTACTGCATCTTGCCTTTCTAACATTACTAGATGCAAATTTTATTTCGTTGCTTGTGTCGTTGTCGATTATCCTGTACGATCCGAAGCCGTGTTGTAGAATTCATAAGTGGTTGTTTTCCCGCAGTCGGTGTGTTAACCATACGTTCAACCTACTTAATTATTCTGTAAATTCATTCACATTTACAGGGGTTTATCATCTCTTCTGAAATCAGTTATATTGGCGCCGCTGATTCGCCGTTATTGTGTTATCACTGAATCATTAATTAAATTTTAATCGGATGCTGGTTTCACACAACACCTCATAGTAATTCTCATACACAGATGCCAGAGTGTACGCACACCTACTTATTCTTTACTCGTATCAAACCAATTATATTATAGGCCGTTCCACTATCCGAAACCTGTTGACGCTTTCGGTCGCAACTGACTTTGCAAGTATTCTATACCCAACATACCATCCGTACTGCATGTCATTAAAACCAAGGTTCAATTTAATAATGATCTTAATATCACAGTTTACTGCATCTAGCCATCTAGGTCTTTCAACTCTTCTTCTTGCTTATATATTACCATTCAACAATTTTTTTGGCACACGTGTCCAACCCATCCATTAATCTATTAATTGTTTTGACAATATTTGCTTCACCGCAAACAACTTGTCTATTTCAAAATTGTAGCTTCGTTTTCGCAACCATTATGTTCTGTGTGTCGGTACCAAATATGTCACGGAATTTTATTTGCGTTCCAAAAATCCCAAGTAAAAGTAATATGTTTAGATTTTGGTAATTCATGATCTTGAAATCCGTTGCTGAAATTTTGACTGAAGATGAAAAATTGATTTACTATGAATCTGAAGCGTAAAAACGCTTGGCTACCGCCTGCGGTAAAACTGTTCCATCACAGCCGATACTGATGTCATGCTGTGTATTTGATGGGATCAAAAAGGTGTTGTGTATACTATTTAAATTGCTAAAATGCTTCTGAAACTATCACTGGTGACGTCTACCAAACGACAACTAATGCACTTAGAGCAAACAGTGATGAAAGTACGACCGGACAAAACAAATTTTGAAAATGCCAAACTTCATACTGTCGTTAAAAACAATTTGCATAAACAGTACTGGTATAAAAATACCACACATTGTATTAACCAGACAAAACTCCTTCAGGCTACCACTTATTGCAGCGTTTAATGCGGTTACCCCTGCAGAGATGTATGTCGCACTTTATAAATAGCATTTTCTATGAAATCATCAGAAATTGACTGGATGAATGGATCGCCTCAAAAGAGGAGGTATTATTCAGACAAGGAATCCAACAATTATCTGAAAGATAGGTGAAGGTGATAGCCTTCAATGGATCATACTTTGAATAATGTATCACATTTATTTAATTGCAAAATTAACATGTAATTTGAATCAAAAAAACGGAACTTACTTTTACATATATTACGCAATACTTTAAGCAGCTGTTTCAATACAAAAAAAAACAACTTTATATCTGTTGAATGTGACGCAGATGTAAACTTAATCCATAAACTATTTGAATATTACTCGCATATTTGGTTGAATGGTGGCTATATTAAATGTTTTTAATTTTTTTCATTCTGTTAAAAGTTCTACACGTTAACATTTTATTGTGTGTGTGTGTGTAAATTAAAATTAAAATATGAATGGATTAATTAATTATAATTTAATGTATCATCATTTTAGTTTTGAATATTAAATTTATATTAATAAATCGAAATTCATATAAAATATAAATATTAAAATATATTTAAATATCATTTTTATTTGTATTCAAAACTGTACACACACACACAGCCAAATATAATTAATGAGTTTAATGACTTCCACTTTTTACCAACTCACTGTGTGAATATTTGTGTCTATCTTTAAAATATATTTGTTCATATTTGTATTTATAATTATTCGAATCGAATTTATACCACATATGCAAATAAATGCATTAAGATTAATACTATCCATATACATTTTTGCATAGACCCCAGATTATTTGCGAAGAATTTTAAAAGTCCACACATGAAAACTGTAGTTTATGTTACACTCTGTGTGTGTGTGTAGCAGATTTGCACAATATAATATTCATTATAAACGCAGATATCCACTGCAATTGTTTGAATACAATACTGAACCAAATTTTATATTGTTGAATAAAATCATTGGTTTCTTTTATCGAACGATGACTTGAAGGAGATTTCAAACTAACAATATATTTATACTAGATATTATTTTTAATTCAACAATTTGTAATGGACAACACAATGTTAAAAAATGTCTGCCAATGCAAGCGTGGGCTTTTAATGGATTGTGTTGCAAATTTTGTATGCGCTTTACGATATCGTCTCCCAAAATTGATGAAACCCGTATCGTCTGTTGTTATCATGAAATCATACACGTAAACAATAAACTGTAAGTAGCCAATTTGATTTAAAATTTCACAATTGTATGGGTTTTGTGTACAGTATGAAAAGCAGGTTGTCTGGTATCTATAAATTCGATTTAAATTTGATTCAAATTATTGTTCATCGTTGAAATCGCTCTTAATTATTTTTAAACTCTTCTAATTTGGTTTAGTGTATTCATCTAGCACATGGGATTTCTATTAAGTCTTGATTCAAATTTTTTTCAAGTCACTTTTTCTATTGATAGGCTCAATTGCATGTTACTTTTTCAGTGTCACAAATCTGTCAAGAAGAGCTCGTTCTTAATATGTAAAACGTTTCGTACTTTGTAATTTGTACAAAATTCAAAATGTTTTAATGTAATTAAATTTTAAAAATAACGATTCGGAATGCTCTGAATGTGGTGTAATGTATTTTTGTAATTTCTAAAAAAGATATATTAAATTTCTGTATCGAAATGTAAAATTTGTGTTCTTCCAGCCAGACGGAAAATTCAGAGAAATGGAATGATTTTCATTGGTTAATGAAATGACCCAATAAAATCCTATCGAGACCCTGTGTTTTATCAATTGATATATGGATCATTTCATTGATACTATATTTTTGTGGTTCCATTCTCTTCTGTATAAATTTCATATTATCTATTCCTCCTGGCATTCGGAGCCAATCCAATAATATTTTATTTATAAAATCGATGTACAAAAATGTATAAAATAAGATTGTAATAGTTATTATTTGTCACCCACTGTATTTTATATTATTAATAATACCGAAAAAGAAATAACTTTTAATTTTTAATGTTCATTTTTTTTACGATCAATTAAATAATAATCAAATATTGTTAAAATCATAGCCGTATTATTATTATTGTTATTTTATTTTAATGTCGTTTATAAATATTTATGATTTTTTATTATGCAAAAATAAAATAGAATATTTCTCGCCAATTTAATTTTGATAAAATTTGAAATGGTAAATATATATTTTACCAATAATAATAATGTGATGTGCCGATCTTATGTATTTACAAGGAAATACAAAAATATAAGTATTTAATTTAAATTGTTAAATAAGCTGCAAATTGTTTTTCATTGTACCCATATTTAATCAAATGGATTGTTGTCGTTTCAACGATTTTCTTATAATAATGTTCACATATAGCTGTACTTAAAGTGTGTAGGGTTATTCGAAAGAAAACGGCTCCTTGTATAGATTTTGTTAGTTAAATGTCGGATAAATTTAATTATGGATTGATATTCACAAGATAAATGGAATGAAATTAATAACACCCATATTTTTGATTGATTTTTGACACGCATTATCGAATAAATGAACGCAGCAGTAACGATTAGTGGTAAAAATTAAAGTAAGTGATTTGGTTCGATTATCCATAGTGTGTTACTGCTGTGTCTTGCAAGCGTTCATGATGTAAATTATCAAAATCAACTATCAATATAAAAAAAATGTTGAAATTTCTGAAATTGTAATATTTAACAGCTGTTTAATTGCTGCCGATATGAAAACATCAACCACAACACATGAAATTATATTGATTTACTGTGAAATAAGTTTATATATAGAAATATTTTGTTCTGTTCAAGATCATTGTGATTTAACCCTTTCGAATCATTTTCTATATAAAACAATAATTGTTGAACTGACTGAATTTTCAATGAAGGCACTATTTTTGGATAACCTTGTATTTAATATTAATTTCCGTTTAATTCAATTTACATTTTAATATTATACAATATATGAATGGTAACACATGTCCGAAAAAAAACTGAAATTGATTAAGATAAAAATGAATCTAATTGTACAAAAATAGTAGAAAATATAGTCACAGCTAAAACCGGGTGACTAATTGTAAGTCAAATAAATTGATGTGAAAGTACACTATCGTGTAATAATCGTTAAATGCTTGGCTCTCATCAGTACGAACACGACCTACACATGGCTTAGCAAACGCTACACTATATTGATATTTGTACCACTATATAGGAACAAATTCTTTGCTTGGATAATACTTTTTATAATCATAAAAAATATTTCCTTATCCGTTGACGCTTAATTTGTGGTTTGTATCGAAAACACTGTGTTTTATGATCGCAGATAGATTTTAAGAATTTATTGTCACTATAGCGTTTTTTAGTGATGGCTATGACACAGACCAATCGTAGACCAATTTTTTTTTTTTAAGTTAAAATGATTGTTCATGTTTGGTGAGTCAATAGCTTAATTTTCCATGAATCTCAATGAAGATGTCTGTTTAACTTTTACAAAATCAAATACTTTTTGAATGTTTTCCTCGATAATTGATGATCAATCATATGGAATACCATCAACATTCATATATCTGCGTCGTTTTTGAATCGTCTATGACGATGGCGCTGATCCATAGATTAATTATTCCGGTTAGTTTACGGACAAAGTGTGTATATTAAATATGAATGAGAGTATATCAATGTAACGATAATATATGATTATTTTTTATTATTTATAAATTTACCATATATTTCTTATAAATATATTATTTGTTACGGATTTTTCTTACATTAATATATTAACATTTATTTATTAAATTTATTAATTGATCATAAAAAAATACCTACGATTTTTAATTATTAGTTGAACGAATGTGATTGATGTGGGAGAATGAAATTTTTCAATTTGGTTTTGTTTTAAATTGATTTAAATTTAATGAACCCGCAAAAATGGTAACTATTGTATTTTTTAATTAAATATTATTATTTCCTATATATATTTTCGCAAAAAATTAGTATTAAAATTTGTGTTATGTGTGAGAATAACTGTTGGAATAAAAATATTTAAATCCAATCTTTTGGTTTTATTTGCTTTAACGTTTTTTTTATTTTGCAAAGTAATATTACAATTTTCCATAGTGCCATATCGTAATCGACAAACCGCGCACATGAAATGCGACTGTTAAAGTGAAGTACATATTGAATGTAATTCTAATAATTAATATAGACATTCGAAAATTTTGAAGTGTCTGCGTCGGCGGTTATGTGGAAGTCATAAATATTATATCGGATTTGGATACATCTATAGAATTATTTTTGAAAAAGCGATTTTAACCATTGTAAAACAGTGTAATTGAAATTGTTAAATCTGGTTTTCTGCTGCCGCATGAATATTAATAAAAATGCTGCACTGATGTCAGCCAACAAGATAACAACTGATCGACAGATTGTTAAACGAATGTATATTGATATATTAAATAACATTGTGTAACGATGTTGTATTTTTGTGTGTATACAGGCATTGGTATTGTGAATAATAAAGTGACTGACATATGCTGACAAAATCTTCTCCACGATCCGACTACATTGACCGTGAGCCTAGTCTACCACGGTAAATACCAGTAATTTAGTATAAAGTGTTGTATTACTCAATGGATATAAAATAAATAAAGTGTATGAGAAAATTGAATGTGGTAAAACAGATGGTTTGTGATCTTAATAAGGGAGCTTCTGCTATGTTGTTGTGTGGTTGCCCAGGAAAGAATTAAGATAGATTGTTGTGGTACACTATCATCTTAACAAAATGCATCTGGTTAGAAATTTCCTTTGTGCTAAATGTTCCGTGGCGAATGAAACGGTATGACACTATAAATTTGAATGCTCGACACATATATAAAATGCAGGAAATAATTAAAATAGATTGTTGTGGGACACTATCACCTTAACAAATTGCGTCTGGTTAGAAATTTTCTTTGTGCTAAATGTTCCGTGGCGAATGAAACGGTATGGTACTATAAATTTATAATGCTCGACACATATATAAAATGCAAGAAATAATTAACATAGAATTTTGTGGGACACTATCACCTTAACAAATAGCTTCTGGTTAGAAATTTCCTGTTTGCTAAATGTTCCTTGGCAAAGGAAATGGTATTGCATTATAAATTTGAATGATCGACACATATATAAAATGCAGGAAATAATTACGATAGATTGTTGTGGTACACTATCACCTTAAGAAATTGCGTCTGGTTAGAAATTTTCTTTGTGCTAAATTTTCCGTGGTGAATGAAACGGTATGTTACTATAAATTTGAATGCTCGACACATATATAAAATGCAGGAAATAATTAAAATAGATTGTTGTGGTACACTATCACCTTAACAAATTGCATCTGGTAAGAAAAATGCTAAATGTTCTTTGGCAAAGGAAACGGTATGGCACTATAAATTTGTATACTCAATTTATATACAAAATGCAGACAGATAGAATATTTTGAAAATACACAATAGATCCTTCCGAAGGGATTATGGATTTTTTTTTTATAAGAACCATCTCTGGTTTTATTTCAGAAAAATCAAACGCTTTGAGTATTAACCATTTAGTAGGCGTAGCACCACAATATCAACCTTCTATATGGTCTTAGTGCTGCTGGCAATGTATAAACATAATTTTAATAAATAATTTAATGTCTACCTTCAACCGATAAAATAAAAGTAGATTAGTAAATGTTATAATTTCACATAAACCTATTTAAAATCAATATAAAAAATGTGAGTGTAAAATTACATATTTATAAAAAAATTTAAATAATTAATTTTAGATTATTTTTAACGTTGCTATTAATTTGGCTCCTTAAAAATGTACAAAAATTCATTGCCTAGTTAACGTTTTTCATCTATTAATTTAACCGAGTCCCCGGGCAAAAATTGTATAGAAAAAATGGATATGAAAGAATGCCCAAGTGTTATGTAAAAACGTTGATTGATAGTTACTGTTTTATAGAAATTAACTAATACTCACTAAAATGTGAAAGTAATATATTTTTCTATATTCTTTTACCGCAACACATGCGGCTTAACATAAAATTATCCATACAATATTATCCTCATAAATCTTTATGACTTAATTTAACATATCATCTTTTAATTTTTCTCTGATATTTTGAAAAAGCAAAATATAATAAATAAATAAAAGAAATACATAAAATTATTGGATATATTTTTATTTTATTTTTTGGAAAAGAAATGTATAATAAATAAATATTTTTATATTAAGTATATTATGTGTATTCATAACAATCCACTTAAGTCGTCGATATACAACTTTCTAAATACATATATTTTATAATAATATGTTTCTATGGTATACCATATACGATATATGATAGACTGTTATAATATCATGCATCCCATACATTCTTGATTTAATGTATTCCACAGTTGAAGGCTAACTTAAACGGAAAAAAAACCATAATATATTGGATATAAAAATATGTGTGGAAGTGTATAAGGTTTTTATTTTTTATTTTATTTGACCCATCCATCGTCATTCAAATGGCGACACATTCGTCAATTTCACGACAGTTTTTATATTTGGTTGTCTATATTTTATTTTATTTTATTTTATTTTATTTTTCTTAATATAATATTTTGTATGTGTTTTTACTATGATTTTGTTGCTGTACGATGGATATCTTATGTAAAATATAATATAAATTATTATTTTGTTGCTTGTATATATTATATTTATGTTGTAACTGAACGACTGAACCATATACGCGAGCACATATATTTATTAGTATAAAAATGTAATACAAATGTTGTACAATATTATAATAATATAGATTACTATTGATATTATTGCATTGAACTATACAATAGAGGATGTCTGCTTTTTTGTAAGAGCGCAATATAACTTTAAAATTAAACAAAAAACACACACACACCCACATTTCGTTTAAAACATTGATTTATGGATATACTGCATTTAATGTGTTCCTTAAAATAATATCTGGTAAATGTACATCACAAACGGTTTGTTCAAATTTCATTCGATTAGTATCAATTCTTGATCAGTCTGGATATTATATCATTAATGATACGACTAATATATTGACCCGCCAAATGGTTGCCAATGATTTCTGCTAAAGACTCAAACAAAATATTGACTAAGTGTAATGTCTCGTACTTTCACCGAATTTTATAACTTATTGTTTAATGCTTAATTTTTCAATTTCAAAAAAATTATATAAATCGTTTTAGAGAAATCCCCACATGGAAATATTCAGATACCATAAGATCTACACAGAAAGAGTAGCGATATTGTTTCCTATATTTTGACCATACATTAGAATTTATTACAAAATGATTAAGTTCCAAATTTGGAAAAAAATCGGATGGTGCAATAATATGGGGTATATTTCGGTACCATGAGAGCACCTATAGAAGGAGTGTTGATAGTATATCCTATACTTTCACCATATAATTTAAAACTTATTATTAAATGCTTTATTTACTAAATTCAAAAAAAAATTATATATTACATTAAATAGTACCAGCGGAATCCCATTGGAAATATTAAAATACCATGGGAAGAGAAAGAGTAGCTGTATTGTCTCCTATACTTCTATCATATCTTAGAATTTATTACTACTTAAATGATTAAGTTTCGAAAAAATTTGATAAATAATTCTAAAGCAATCCCTTTGGAAATATTCAAATACCATGGGATAGCATAGAAAGAGCAGCGGTATTGCCACCAATACTTCTACCATTCCTTAGCATTTATTATTAAATGATTAAGTTCCCAATTTCGAAACGAATCGGATAATTTAATTTGGAATACCATGAGAACACATAGAAGCAGTGGTGATAGAATAATTAACAAACTTATTACTAAATACTTAATTGGCCAAATTTAAAAAAAAAATGGTATAAATGATTTTTGACGAATCTCATATTGATGATATTTAGATACCCGGAAAGAATTCGGGTAATGTTTATTTGTAAATGTTTATGTTAAAAATTTTCGAAAGAAAAATCTGAAAAATGGTGTTTTTGTAATTCTATTCAGTAATATTCAGATCTCATGGGAATGCGGTGGAAATTATAGGGATTAGTAAAAGTGAGATATTCGCTTAAAGAGGGTTAAGTTCTAATTTTCAAATTCGATAGCTGTAATAAAACTTCCCCAGTTATTCAAATAGTATTTTTTTTTTAAAAGATGGAGCACAGAAGCTTAACTCCTTTGACTTAAAAATTTTTATGGAACAAAAAAAAAAAATGGTACATATGCGAGTGAACGAGCGGAAGCAAATTTTTTTATAGTTTCATATATTTCATATAATTTATTGATAATATTGTAGTTGCTCGAAGATAATGGGTTAAATAAATATGAAATTATTGTCTAAAACTAAATTCTATGCACAATATCCACAATTATCTCTGGCACATCATCAATAAGACAAAAGCGACAGTGTAAAGCGGCTTTAAATAGTTGAAATATGCGTGTACAATGTACATTGTACAAGTAAAAAGTGATACACACCTGTCAGCAGTTCTTCATCACACATCAAATTTTCTCATGTTAGAGTCATTTCATATAGTATTTACAATTTAGGTATGCAATATAGACTAGCCAGAGATATGTTGTGTATGAATGAAAGTATTAAAATATAAATTAAATAGTCTTTGCGATCGCGGTATTTTTGTAGCTCCATCAATCGTTATTACACCGCATTACATCAACATAGTATATGTTGTGGTACTAGATGTGGTAGAGGTGTGTTTGTGAAATAGGTCGTCCATTTCATAATTAAACCAGCACTAGGAATTTTTTTCTTCACTCAAACCTGTCGTGTAACAATTGCGATACTTGATGGAAAATGTCTTGAAAATTGATTTAATTTTAATGATCAGTCTACAAAAATAAGGATCCACTAAAATTATGGTCTGCAATTTAAATCAAGGACATTTCTTATAAAGTGATTATCCCGTAAAATTTAGTAGATAGCTTAGCCACATTTTTTTTCCAACTTTACTTAGTTTTACATTTCATAACCATCAACAGTAACCCGTTGCTATCGAATTGAAAAAGAAATTATTTAAGTGTCCTTTTAAAGTTTGGGCGACGACGAGGTGGCATCAAAGCTATAAAAAGGTCTATATTCTTAAGACTGCCGATGTTTTACCAATGGCAAATAGTAAGGAATTTCCATATGTGTTTTCGAAATCATATTAAGTCATACACAAAGTGTTAGTGCAGAAAGACACAAAAAGTTTGCTCAACTAATCTACACTGAATCGAACCAAAATAATGTTTTTTTATATTTGAGGATATTATGACATTTGTTTCGATTAAAGTATTCAATGATAATAAATGTTTTTTCCTTTATACAATAGACCGGAGATCAGTTGTTCTGCAAAGATTTTAAATATTTTCACGTATTTCTCATCAAAATTCTATCAGCAAACGTTATCAATTGCGTGCAAGCATAAATTTATTTTTATTCTGTAATAAAATGGATAGCAATAAAGGATGTTAAGGATTATGGTTTAGAAGATTTAATGGTAGAAATGTTGACGCCAACCATAACAAACCACGCTCTGGATATAACCGAAAAAGTTCACTGTCAATGTCATTGCAAATATTATTGGACGACAAAATGTAGCTCAGTAGTGCGGTGGGTAAGCGTTTACATTAATCAATTGTGAAATATCGGGTTTAATTTGCGACATTTATTGAATATGTGAAAATGATCGGTATTGATTTGAATACTGACATTTTTCTGCCGCATAACCATTTGTTCGTTTATGGAATCAAAATAAAAAAGGATATCTTTGTATCATTCATAAAAAAATATTGACACACACACAATATCTATTATATCGTTCGATATAATTGCAGATCTATTGGTGAATTCTTACATACTCCAATGCTGTGAATTTTTCCAATTTCACTATATAATGAATGTTTGGCATATGACCTGAGCTTCATGTGGAACACAACATAAATTACGTACGACATAGCGTTAGTAGCAATGAGTTTCTAAACCTCTTATGACACCCCATTACTGCCAATGCCTACCAATGTCAATTGAACCATTTTAACAACAAGAATTATTTCGAAAAAGATCGCAGCAATAGCCAGCCATAAACACAAATCCATTCAATAGCATGATAAAGTTCGGTCATATTTTGCAAATGCTAACAAGGATACACTATCGTAATTCCTGGAATGGGAAGTTCTTCCGCACCCATTGCGTACTCATCAGGCATAAAAACTTTTGATTAGATTATAATTGTTGTTTAGATCGATGCAGCACCTACAAATTTCCACAATGTGTTAGAAAATAAATAGACTTAAAGTTGTCACGGGATCACCGTACGCAGCCATTGATAAGAGAATTCAGAAATTGAAGAATGTGTTAAAGGAAAATACTTTTGTTTAAAAATCTGTCTGATAGTTTTCAAGATAAATTTATATAATAATTCATCTTTATTTAAGTGATCACATTAATACCGCTATTGTTTAAATAATAATAGAGGTAGGTCTATAGATAGATTATTGTATTAATAGAGTTATGTTTATTATTTATTTAATTATTTATTTATACACAGCGACCAAACAGACAGCGAGAGATAGAGACAGAGACTATATTAAAATTAAAGTAAAATTTGTATATAAAATATGGTTTAGTTTAGATGTCAAGAAGATTTAACTAACAAGAACAAAATATTGTCAACAACATCTTGATGGATGCTGCATGCAAAAACATATCACACAAAGAAAAGAAAATAATAAATAAAATATATAAGTACATGACTTTAATATTAGTTGAATGTGTGTGTGTGTGTGTATATTGTGTAGGATGTAAGAGATTAATTGCCCTCCTGGTCAAAGCTAAATGCGCATCATTTTAAAATTACTTACAACAAAATTTATAATATCACATTTTTGCCTATATTTATTTTGTTTTGTTTGTTTTTTGTTGTCATTTTGTATTCGATTTATTTTAATTTTTTGATGATTTTAATTTTAATTTATTGCTAACAACTCACAAGATCATCATTTTCATTAAAATATGTCAGAAAATTTTTTTGTTTTTGCAAAAGTCTAAGCGGTATGTGGTGAGAGGAGGTTTTTAGTTACCGAAAAGAATGCGATTTGTTTTTGCTTTTAATAATAAATAAATATTCGTTTATAATTTAACTTCGAGTATTTTCTGGGTTTTCAAAAACACATAAATTTAAACGCAACGAAAATGTCATGATATGAAATGAAATGAATAAAATAATGTTTGAGAAATATTTATAAGATGACACGAGATGATCGAGATTAATTTTTTGATGTGATACATTGATGAATATGAAAAGAGTGCGTGTATATATGTGCGTCATTTAAATTACACAAATACTTTAATATTATTGACGATATTTATAATATAGTCCATATGTGCGTGTGCACTTGCTACGATCGTGCAAAATATTGTTAAATTATTTTAAAATAGACGATATATAGAAATTTATAAATTTTTGTGTTTTTGTTGAGTATTTCAATGTAAATTATTGTGTGTGTGTGTGTCAACCCAGCCGACAATTTTGGTTCCGTCATTAATAAATATAAAAATTAATGATTATGACAAGATCACATGAACAAGAGCAAAGGTTAAGTAGTTAAAGACAAAGGGATAGTGTCGCGTTGATAAATAACAGTGAGAATGAAAATTATCATTGTATGATATGAAATGTGTCACACCACAGCATCAATTTTTACTAAAAATTACTATTAACCAATTTTCGGATTTTGTGACACTAATCCAACGATAACGGTATAGAAATTCAGAATTAAAACGGTATAAACCAATTTCGATACATATATAATGAGATTTAATTTAATTTCAAACAAGAAATCGATCAAAATTGCAAATTCAAGAATTAAGGACATTTCAAGGATATCTATTCAATCTCATGTGAAAGAAAATTAGATTAGTTGATTTGGGATACAATTTCTGTTTCATGGATTAAGGACATTTTATTGGCGTTACAAGTAAATGTTTTAAATAAAACATAAGACGTAAAATTCTTAAAAAATTGAGACCATTTTGGAAGTTCTTCATCCATAAGTGGGGAGCAATACACAGATAAACAGTAAATTAAATTAAACCAGCTACAATATCGTGATTGTTTCACATTAATAATTAATGCAAATTTAAGGATAGCTTTGAAATATGATAATAATAATATTTAAAAATAGTTTCCATACAGAAGTACTGGAAATTTTGCATTTCTTATCCAATTTTGATCAAATTTTGTGTGTAAATGTCAATTGGGATTATATATGAATAACTCCTACTGAAATTCAAAGAAATCGACACTCAGAGCAGTTTCATGAACAGTAGAATCAACAGAACCTAGAAACTGTTAAACTTGATCAATTCTTATCAAATTTGATATTTCCAGATGATTAATGGAATTATATGAATATATCTTACAAAACTTCTGTGAAATCGATACTCAGAGCAGTTTTATGAACCATATTCTAGAAATGTTGGATTTTGAATTGAATTGTCGATGTAGTCGCCAAACAGTGATAACATGTACAAAAGCTATTATTAAAACAGTTAGTCTTTTAGTAAGATCACTCAGCAGCGCAGTGGTATAGCGCGTAAAATATAGCTGGTGCAATTTCCACTGTTTACATGGGAAATTTCTCGATATTTTATTACTGAAATTTTTCAACTGTAGGTTACCATTTCGTTCGTGTATGGAATAAAGAGAATAAACGAATATCTTTAAAAATATGGTGTTAAGATTAACAACACTTCACTATGAACTAATCACATATTAAAAATTATAGAATTATGTAAACATCTATCTTCCGTCAATTGAAATATAATACAATTAGTGAATTATTGTATAATTAATGTTTAGTAGTAGATGCTATAAGATCAAATTGGCTGTAATATAGCTTGGTTTGGACTTTTAGTTTTAATTTTTATAGTAAAGGGATGATCAAAATGTGATGCCTGGATTTCGTCACTAAATGAGAATGATGGTGTTTTATTAAAAATATATAATTTTGGTGTTTTTAATCGACCATCTGTTGTCTCAAGAAGAATTAGATTTAAGTTATGGCAGTTTTTGCATAAAAATCTTCCCATTTATATACTAACAAAATTCAATTAACCCAATTAATTGTAGTGCAAACATTCAATTATTGCTTACGAACGTATCATATCGATAAATGGTGATTACCGAGATCGTGTGACCTTTAGATATATTTTATTGTATGGGTATTTTTAAAGTCGAGCTCTGATAAACCGAACGAACGAACGAATTCAAGATCTTAAAAATAACATTTGTGCAGAATCAATTACACCATAGAATTGTGTTGATTTGTCATCGAAAATTATGACTCCATAATCAATATGATTGCAATGGGTCACATGGTCGTCATTTAAATGATATTATATTTTACGTATTCAATTGTAAAGATGATCACCCTTTATATAAACGATCATTTTCCATCAGTAGTGTGGGTGCTACAATATATTTTTATGAATATAAATTTTTTGTTTGTTTTTCTCTTTTTCTTGTTGAATAACGTCAAAAGTGTTTTGAAGTGTTTTTCTTTATCACTTTTGAATATCATTTAAAACACAAACCAAAATTTTGAAAAAAAATAAAGTATTCAATATAAAAATTTTTTAAGTCCATCCATATAACAAGGTCTCTCTCATAAACATTTATAATATACTTATATTGAATAAAACGTATTATAAATATATATCTCGCTTAACTTCTCTCCTCTACATATCTATGGTATAATATATTGTATAAAATGCAACCCATAAAAGATCAAAAACAGAAGACAAACATTTTCCAAGGATTAAAAACATTTTCATCTATATAAAAAACACAATTTCACAATATAATATTATATGGGTGTTAGTGATGGTGATGATGTCCCTATATTCATATATATATACCATATGCCATATATACAGGGTATCCCAATTTTCGTCGGCAATAAGATGGTCGCCAAGTTCTCCAGACATAAATCCATTAGATTTCTATTATTGGGGTTGTCTTACAGAAAAAGTCTATGCAACTGCGATTAATTTACTTGAAGAGTTAATTCAGCGTATTGAAGACAGTATCCAAGACCTTCGCCACAAGCAACAGCAAACACTTAGATTGGTTCGGTATATTGAACGGCATTGTTGTCTATGTGTTCGAGCTGAATGAACACATTTTCAGCAATTACTTTAAGCTTTGTTTGCTTAAAACTGTTGTGATATGCATGCGTGTGCTTTTGTGGGTTTATGTGTGTAGGCCTTTGTGTGTGAGATCGTTTGTGTGTGTGTGAAGGTTTGTGTGAATGCATAGGAGTGTATGGAATCAATTATCTGTCACGTCTGTATTGTTGGTTCTGGATAAAAACAAAAAAAGATAAAATTTTTCCATAGTGAAAATCAATTTTATGCCTACATCGTTGTAGTTATTTGTGTATATCTTTGGAACCAGTTGAGACCTATCGTAATGTTATAGCTTAAACGAAAGCTTATGAATGTGGCAAGTTTTTAAACTTATACCGAAAAAAATTTTTCATCATGATTTTTCGACTTATGCTTGAACAAACTTTCAAAAGGAAAAATGGCGTTCAGCTAACTGTCAACATTTCTGTAAGTATCTGGATAAACACATGTCCGAAATGCCTTATCTTAACGTCAAATTAAAGATCTCGGTATGCTAATGTTAATGTATCATAAATTCAAATCGGTTAATTAGTTATTGAGATATTGATCCCAGTAGAGTACAAAACATGGTCTGATTGAAAATTTGGTTATTTGCGTGTAACTTCGTACCGAAGTCGAATCGGCCAAAATGTTATATAATATTTTCGACACAAAATGACCCAGAGAACCTAGTGTTTTCGTATTGCCGTCGATATTTGGGACACCATGTATATAGTGGTGGCTAGTGGTTTTCCATTGCATACTACAAATGTTCGTTATAAATATATAAATCCTTATGTGCATTATGTAATCATATAGCAAAAATATAGATAAATAGATGGACCGGTAAAAAGATATATGAATACGGTGGATATTGTATATATAAGCATAAACATATATAACATATAATACATAATATATTACATACCATATACTGTATATAGGTATGTATGAGCATCTATATATATTATGTTGCATAAAATAAATGTTGTACATGTATAAAAAAAAAGGAGTAAATAAATATTGTGTCCAAGAGTTTATTTATGTATTATATGCATCCAACATTTCTCTGGATACAGACCTATGTTATATATAAAAATGTATCCATACACTACTCTATGTGCTCGTTTGATGGCATGTATGAGATACATTATATAAAATTATTACCTCTTTATTTGTGTGTAATGTATGTGCCATGTATTGTACAATATATATATAGGTTTTGTATTTTTATATACACCTTACCAGTTTATACGGGGTGTATAAGTAGAGATTGAGAAAAGTCCACTTTTACGAATAATGTATGACCATTTACTAGCTGCTGAAGAGGCTATTAAATATCGCATGGAAATATCCATATATAACTACAGTACAATATAAAAATAATATTTGAATCTATTTTCTCATCTATAGAGATTTACAATTTCTTTTATCCCAATGATGTATATTTTTATGTATATTTTTAGTCTTTTTATAAATAATAAAATAGATTTATATATTAACATTATGTATCGCAATGTATGAAAATATTCTAAACATATTTCATAGTTGTAATGAAAAAGTATCCAAAATAATTAATTAATTAATTAATTGTAAGAATAAAAATGTTTCATATTATATAAAATTATAATTTTGAAAAATATTCACAAATATTACATTTTTTTACACATAATTTATTAATATTTATCAACACATTAAAGGCGGGAGTCGTAGTACTACGATTTATCTCGACTGTAGCTTAAAGGCGGAAGTTGTAGTAATTATTATCCAGCTGTCTTATAACTGGCAAAAAAAAAACCGAAGATCTTGAATTGATGGACATTGAAGAGCCACAACCTGATACATCTAACTCGGCACCACGGACTCCACGATATAAAATTGATCCGCCTGGACGTGTTTCGCTAGACATCAAAAAACACAAATTAATTCGAATAGAAACTGCATAGTTTTGTGCGGCACATAAAAAAAATAAAGTTGACTTGCTTCAAATGCATGTTTTGCAACGGTTAGAAACAGATATTCTATCCCAAATCATATAATCTAATTTTTTTTCACTTGAAAAATCTAAATCTAAATCTAAATAGATATCCTTGAAGTGTCCTTAATACTTGAATTCTCAATTCTGCTCGATTCGTTGTTTGCAATTAAATAAAAATCACATTGTATATGTATCGAAATTGGTTAATAAACATAGTAGTTGGAATTGTGTAAGGTGATCGGTGATACGGTGATAGTCCAAAATTTTTGCTTTATATAAAATTATCACTTTTACAATCGTCAAAAGTGTCATTTGAAGGGGCCAGAATATTTCACCACCAGTTTTATACAGCGATTATATTTCGGTAACAGCTATTTTTTTACATTTGTAGTTTTACTGCTGGTTCATAGCTTGGTTTTGTTTTTGTCTTTGTCTTTGTCCTAATCATTCATTCAAAATACATTTTCTGATGATTTATAAATTTTAAAATAAAATGCAAAACACATCGTCCTTATTTAAAAGGTTGAAAAAATTTAACTTTTGTGTCTCTAAAATTAATCAACACGATTGTAATAAACTTCATGCGAAACGCTATGTAATATCAAAAATATGGTGGAACGTTAACACACCAATTTGTTATGTTAAGCAAATGGTTTTTTCATATTAAATGTTAGCTATGAACCAAAGAATTTTTCTACATGCTTAGGACAACGCTAAAAATAAATACAAAATATAAATAAATAAAATTTAATTAAAATTGAACACAAAACGTTAACAAACGTTAACGAAGAAAAGGACACCAAAATGGGTGTCACCGATAAATGACTTTATAGCCGATATCGATTTTCTTTAAAGTGATGGTGATAGCCACCGATCACCATACACAATTCCACAACAGGATTAGATAGAGTAGGACGATTTTGCGTGACCCTTTTTTAAATAATGTGCCACTACAGAAACCCTTGTAGATAATCTTTTTTGGGTATAACTTTGGGTAAATTTGGATATGCACTCCATCGCTACCATTTAAAATTTGCTACTTATTAGTTATCTAATATTTATTTTTATGGTATCCATAGCTACATTTTTATTTGCTATTAGAATTATAAATCTTTTAATTGTCGTTAACAGTTAAGGTTAGCAAATGTTTTGTATGAGGTTGGATTCTGACAAAATATAGAAAATAATATTGCTCTATTTATATTCCAGGATTCTATTCAAACAAATTCCGTGACATAGTGGGCCATATGAAATAACGCGAGACTTAACTATTGTGTAAATTTCTTCAATGCATCACACAATTAAATCTGTGCACGATTATGAAAGTGTCAAAAAACGAAGGTTTTCAACCAATGAACTTGAGCTGTGGATTGTGCTTACAACTTCAACCAAATAAACCAAAACCTGCGTATGGTACTATTGTATTTAAGATGACATTAAAATCTGGTTACATAAGAATAAATGATAATCACATATTTACAATTAATATCGAAACTCTTTGAAAAAACATAGTATTATAGCAATATTATCTAACAAAAAATGGTAATATTAATTGACAATTACTATGACTACTAATCGATTGTTTTGTCACATAATACTACTCTGATCTAACTGAAAATATCTCGAACTATAGTAAATTAACAATACAAAATATTAATTGTATTCATCAACTCTGTCCAATCAGTGAGAGTAACCCACATTTGAAGAAATCCATTACCATTATACATTTAATTCAATAATTAATACACCTAAATGCGTGGTCCTGTTCATATCGCGAATATGGAGACTGATTGAAATTGATGTTTGTTAAAATTTCACAAATAATACCTGTGCCATATTGCTTTTCCACAAAATCATTTCAGTTTTAAAGAATGCAGCTTCAACGAACAGCACTAAATTACATTATTTTCAACTCAAGTTTGCCGGTGAAAAAATGTGGTTCCAATTATAGGCTTGTTTATTTTGATGACATATAAAGAAGAGTATCCATTTTCTAGGTTTATACTTCAGTCTGTATCTATCTCAGAGCACCTATATCTAGAAACACATGTACTACTTATGTAACAGCATTTTTTAATTCTTCATTTTATGTCATTTATCTCAACAAAATTCATTTTAAAAATTGACGATCCAAAAAATCACTAGCATAATTTGTAACTTCATGGGCTTATGCATCTACTATGTAGAACTTGTGGCTTGCATTAAGTGTAGGTACAGGTAAATGGGCTACAAATACACTCTAATATTGAAATTGGTTAAGGTTCACACTGGCAATCGGTATATCGGTATTGATATTTTGCGGAGTTAAGGGTAGAGACAACCGTCGATCAATTTCTTTCAATTTGTGTATACATAAATATCAAGTAACATCACAGGTCATATAATCGGTTTATTGCGGCATAAATTACTAACGCACGCTGAACTATAAAAAGCTCAACATCATCATAAAATCTATATAGAAAATTCAAGCACAAAGCATTTTCTGATATTTTTGAATGGTGGTGTCACATGAATATAATCAAAATTCATGTACAAAAAGGTATAGTATCAAATATTTCACACACGTGTGAGTGTAACAGACAGCTGACTATACTCATTCGTATGGCATTGGCCTATACCACAGATATATTTGCGATAAATAATAAATAAAATTATATAGCAATTTTTTTTATCTGTAAACACAGATCAGATAAAATCATATTTCAATAATGACAATTCATATATGAAAGTTCACAATGTGCGAAGACAAATTATAAACATTTTAGTAAATGATACAATAATAAATAGCAAAATTAATGATAGTCTTGAACATTTTAACATTGATTTAGTATTTATGACCAACTTTAGACATCTTTTTTCGCTCAGTATATTTATGAATGTGATATTAAAAGTGGTTTTTGTAATCAATTGTAATTGAAATTGTAATTAATAAAAGAATCTATACTCAATATTGTTAGCCTTGTGCAATGGTTTTTTGAATTTTAATTAATTAAATAATGTTTACTATACAATTTACAATAAACATCTTAATCTTATTAATAATATATAAATACACAAACACACACACACTATTATTTCTTCTCTCGTTATACTAAAATTTGTTTATTTGTTTCAATTCTAATCATTTATTGAGATTATTGATTATAATTTGTGGGAAGTAAATATTTTTAAAATATTAATTTAGCAAATAAATTCGTAAAATAAATAAACACATAATGAATTTTGTATATTTTTATACGCAGCATTCGTGTGTGTGTGTGTGTGTGAATGTGAATACATCAATGCAAAAAAAAAATAAATAAAAATAAATTAAATAATTATAAAAATAAAAAAAAAAATCGGATATACAAAATACCACAAAATTAAAGTGAGTTCCAAATAAATAAATATCCAAATAATAAATAATTTTCAATACGAAATCCATTTGAAGTGTTTATTTTAATTTTATTTATTGCTAAAAATTTATTTCATGTACCACTTTCTTGTGCGAGTATAAATGAATTGTGAATCATATGGGAAAAATATGTGTTAGCATTACTGAACAATTACTGGGTATCTGGGAATTTATATATAGAAAATTTTATAGTATTTAAACTCGGAGACCTATACCAGCCCACTTATGACTACCAAACATTGTAGTCCTAGCGGATATATAAATTATAGTTTGTAAGTATTTTATTGAATTTGGTGCAGTCATTAAATCCGATGTTCATTTATCGAGAAGGTGGGCGACAAGCTTTATTCTCCACGTTCACATGATAAAAGACATTTTCTATATATTTCATACAAAAAATTACTCAATCAACTGAATTATCATTGGTTCGCTTATGCAGTTTAAAATCGTATGCCTTTGCTACTGTGGAATTGTTTGAAGTTATTCAAAATTTTGCTAAATTGGAAAAAAAACGTAGCAAATCATTTCCCATACAAGTATTTGATTGCCTGCTTAAATATATATTGGGACATGAAAATTCAAGTATTTTACAAAAACAAAAATGTTGCAGGTATTAGCGAGCTATAAAATTTTAGTACAATATTTAACATTTATAATTTCATTACAGTACAAACAATAAAGATATATTTGCGATTGCTATATCGCGGATATAATTTCACAAGCTTATTGCTAACTTGTGATACGATTGAATATGTGACACATGGCATTAATTTTATTTTAATTTATTTGGTTTTACTTTGATATTTCACTTAAGTTACGATTTAATGTCCATAAGTTAATATTAGTTTTTTTATTTATTATTCCTTAAATTGATTTTAATTTGATATTTAAATTATTTAGATTTAAAGGACTAACATTTATAGCATTGTATTTAGATTTTAAATTTTAAATTGATTTATTAGTTCCATTGGACTGTGTTATTTTAATTTTTTCAACAGAAATTTCTTCCTTGATTAGTTTAGATTTGTGGTGATCCATGTTCAGACTATGGTCGTACCGCATTTGTTAGAAATTCTATAAAATTGTTGATTGAAATCGCTATAGTATTTCCGGGTTCAAGTTGCTGGATATGTACGCTATAGCTGAATGTCATAGATCCTACCAGTTTTAGTATAATTTTTTTTTATATTGAATTGATGATATCGAGAGACATTTGTTAGATGAATTGCAGCATCCAATACAGTCCGCCTTTTAATAAATGGCCTAGGTGTTTTCACTTGCATCAAATGTATGGGTTGCTACTTTCACTTTACCAGCCGTATATAGGTTATAATTTGATTGTTATTTGTTTATTGGCGGGCCAGTTTCCCATTTTTTGTTATAGTACAAGTGACATGTGAACATTTTTATACAATAGTTGAATTTCATTTAAATTTAATTGTAAATTTCGTGAGTTAATCGCGGTACACTCTGACCCGTTCGATGATAATATTGACGTACTAGCTGTGGTAAAGTTGATATTGTTGTACGAGGATATGTTGGCAAATTGACTGTATGTATATAAAAAAAAGGTATAAAATAGTTTCAATCTGACACCCCTGTGACACTACACAGATCTAATTGGCATTTTGGATGTTATTTCATCTATAAATTTTATCTCAACGCATATCTTTCAATGTGAGATATGACTTAAATATTGTGTGGCACTCGCGTCATACTTTATCAAATGCATATCCTATATTCGCAACTCTTTGTGTCACATTGTTTTCTAAAGCCACATTGGTGATTGTGAGGATTAATGAGTTTTCTTCTATGATTATCTTCTAGTTTTTTGAGCAGTAGTTTTGTAAATATTAGACCTATAACAAGTTACCTCCTCTGGAGCATTCCATTCCGACTTAGGTATGACAAACGTTTGTACAACCTTCCTTGCTGCAGAGGTTATTATTTGGTACTGCATTCAAAAAATTGTCGAAAGTAGCCACCCCGTTCTGCTGGGTACTCCTATGGTTACATAAGTATTCCCAATGGAAATGCTCTACAACCATTTATTCAATTTTTCTATTGAAATTGTGAAATTAAACATAAGTTTTAAATTATGGTGTAAGTAGGAGATACTACCCCAACTTCTTTTGGGTGCTCTCTTTTGGGTACCTACATATTACCAATAGAATTACATTAGAAGCATTTTTCTGAGTTTTTTCGAAATTTGGAACTTAATCTTTTATAGTAATAAATGCTAAGGTATGGTGGAAGCATTACAGCGAATACTCTTTCTGGGTGATCTCACTTTTCCACCAGAACTTTTATACATTTTCCCCTACACAGGCCACAGGTTTCTCTAGTAGTTGGACCTATATACTGGCAGTTGTTTTTTTCCGAAGCTATACTGATTAGTCAACAATTTTAAAGATTCGAAATGATTTATCAATTTTTATACACTGTGAATCTCTCATAGGAACACCCTTTTGCGAACGAACCAAAACAGCAAGACTTGATTATATATTGGTAATTATACGATGGTATACACATAAAAGTAAATATATATGGCATCAGCAGCAAACAGCGAAAACAAATAAATTACCGTTTAATTAACGATATTCAACTAACCCATAAATAAGTCAAAGAAATCAATTTTTATTTTATTTTCTTATAATGTTATTGTTGTTGGTGTTGTTATTATTATTATTATTGTATTTTGTATGTTATGGTCGTGGTCGTCGTCGTCGTCGTCATCGTCATATATATTTATCCTACTATTCAATGTATACATACATTTTATGGGCTGTTATAATCGTCACATGTCCTTCACTAATTGATTTTTCTTGTTTTTTCAACGAATTTCAGCATTCAATGTTATAGGTATATGCATTATATTATTGTAATAGGGTAATATTCATGTGGAAGTGTGTGTGTGTATGAACTAAATAATATATATCAAACTGTGTCTATATATGGAAATTGGAAAATACAAATTTTTTTTCTGTAGAATTGAAGAATATTTATTTTCTATAGATTGCGCTTATATTGTATTGCATTGTATGTATGGGAATGAAATGTATATAATATCGTTAAATCCCAATCCTCATATCCATCCGCACGTCAGAAACATATCTTTATGAATCTGAATACGCAGTATATAATAACAAACATAAATACAGAACGTATTTGTAGATGCATCAAAATTGACCGTGGTTGGTTAGTCTTTTCATTTCATGCATACACAAATGTGGATTGAAGATATATATTTGATGTACAAGTTGAAATTCGACCTATAAAAGTTAAAAAAAAATACTTAAACGTACCCAATTCATTTTAAACGCAATCCATTTTGAATATATGTAGCTCAGTCATTTATTGATAAGTTTACAAGTTGTCGTTCAGTGTCTATTAAATTTATAGAAGATGAATTTCGATATAAGTGACATTTATGCCATTGCCCCTTTTTTATTCTGTTTTCATCTGAAGAATGTTGCTCTATCAGCGGTGTTAATTCGAATTTTAATGAATATTTGGTTAAGTCATTGCAGTAAAAAAGTGATTTCGTGATATGGAAAATTTAATCTTAAGTATGATCCACTTGCAGAAAACGAGAAACTTTAAGTTTTGTTGCATAAAGATCCATTTCAAACTGATGCAGAGTTTGTTGAACACTTAGGTGATTACTCAACAACCATTAGACACACTTTAATTGCATGAAATAGAGGAAAGACACAGAAAAAAAGGCCTTATAAATTTACAGAATATAGTTGCTTTGTTTGTGCAAAGGTTTTCCTTTGTGTATAAAATCATTACGGGTGAAAAAAAATGGGATTTTTCATGAAAATCCTAAACGCAGATAAGCATGACAGCCATCAAGTTCAGTTACAAAAAAGAATATTCATGCCAAGAAAGTGTTATTGTGTGTGTGTGTGTGTGTGTGTCTGGTGGCATTGTAAAGGAGTCATTCATACTATAAACGAGCTTCTGAAACCTGGTCAAACTGTTACAGCCGTTCGTTACCATGGACCAATTGATAAATAAATAAATTAAGTGATTGCCACTGGAGGCAAAAAGACAATTTACGGGCCAAGGCAGCATTCAACAAACCTATACGCAAGAAAACACATCTTCGCCGTAGGCTGAAAAATTTTTACCGCATACGGCCTATTCTTCAGACTTGGTTTCTTCTCGGATTACCACTTTTATTCAGATCTCGATGTCACCATATTTGAAGGACCAGCAGTTCACGAAAGTTGAAGATGTGCGTAATTGAATCGATAAATGGCAAAAGGACATATAAATAGTAATGGTGAATATTTGGAAGATTAATTTGATCAACCACAAAAGCCGAGTTTCAACGTGTACACCCAATAGTTATATGTAAATACATTAAATTTTTGTATATTCGATATATAACACGAGAGTATTTATTTAGGTATTTATCTGACGATATATATATTTGCATTTTTGTAACAAAACACTGAGACTGACTGGGGGCTAGTTGATTTACTTTTTTGATTTAAAATCGAAAATGCTAATGTGTGAGAGATTGTAATTTATGTTTTGAAGAATTTATTCATTACTAAAATTGTATCGCATATTTTTTTTGTTTGTTGTAAATTAACGGAAATTATTTAAATATAAAATTGTTGAAATGAAGTTTCTTTTATATTCGTTGTAGATTAAATATCGAAACTATTTAAAATTTATAAAAAAATTAATAAATCTTTACTTGAATATTATTAATAAAAAGAGAGTTATATCGCGTTGAACGATTGTGTCTCCGGCGCCACCAATAACATATTTTTTATCCTCTGTCGCAACTCTATAACACCATTTTATTCAAATTATATAATTACTATCTTTTTTTTTATCTCAATTCAAAGAATACCTCTTTGATTTTCATAAAAATTTAAAAAAAAGACATAAAAAAGTGTAGGAGTTTTATAATGTTATGCGAGCAACAAAACCATTAATATTTAAATTAATTAATTATATTATTTTAGTGATAGGTAAACTAATTAATTTATAATAGTAGCGCACAGTAAATTGAAAATTCCAAAATTCCAAAATAAAGAGAAAAAAAATGTAGGTGTGGTGTGGCTTTTACGATAACTTAAGATAAAAATTTTACAAACAAAGAAATGATACAAATAAAAAACATATTGTAATTATAACACAACAAATCGATATCACTCACAATTTATTGATATTTATTGTGTTCATTTTGAATGTGGAAATTCCATAGAATATCACCACAATTTTTGAATAAATTATTTTCTCATATACAAATTGTTAACCAAAAATATTTTTGATTGCATATTTTTATTTATTTATTTATTAATGCGTCGTAGTTATAACAAAATTAAATAATTTATGATATTTATTAATATTTTTTATTCATAAATTTTAGATTATTATAATATTTTTTAAATAAATATCTTCGAAATATTAGATGCGACCAGAAAAATGACAACAGTTAATATGTATTTTTTTGATTTTTGATCTTTATTATTGTTTGTTTATATTTATTTTTTTGGTTTTGAACGTTTAATGGAACATTTAATCATAGGCTGGTGGATCGCTTAATATACACTAAAGAAATTGTTATTAAAAAGTACTCATAGCGTAACGATTTGGAACAGCAACAATATCCGGTCAAATGAATCAGTAAATTTAAAGAAAAATTATAAATAAAGTGGTTCTATTTATTATTCAGTAGTTGTGGCGGTGGTATTGTAGGACGTGATTAACAATGTTTGCACACACACACACAAACACACACGTCACTATACTGGCTAATCACCCCAGAATTATGGAAACATCTATATCTTTCGTTTTGTAATTGCAGTACAATTGGTGAATTGTTATATGCTCCGATGCAGAGTAATTCTTGGCTGTAATGAATATTTGGTAGATGCCATAAGCACAACTTGCAGTAATATGTTACTTGCTATATTTATCATTTACAAATAATCAATTGTAAAGGAAGTCTTTAAAAATTACGACACTCGAGAATCGATATTGGCATTGCCAATCAACTCTATGGATATTCAAACTATATTCTGCATTTATTGTACATACTAAAAATAGTTAATCCGAACATCTCGTCAATTAGGAATTAAATAAGTGTTTTTTTTTAATTGTATTTTAATATTTAATTGAAAATTAAATGAATGGAATTTTTAGAAGTCGATATTAGTTAACCGCCGCTTAATCACCCATTGTGCAAAGGAAGGTCTACAAAATACACATCAATCCTCAAACATATTCAGAGTTAATAATTTTTCCTTTCAGAAGGTTATTGATCAACATACTACAGACATAATCTGCCTTTACTTCTTTTGGTGCACTTTCACTCTGGTTCAATCCACCATAGTTTTGACTCTTTTCATATATGCTCGCTTGTGTATTGTGGTGAATCCAAGTTTCAGCAACATCAATAGGAAACGACTATTAAAATTAATTTTATTTCTGCTCTTAAACGGATCCAAAAACGATTGAGAAATATGCATTTGAGTACGTTTTTTGGTGCAAAACATTTTCATATGTAATTCTTCAAGCAAAATATTTCCAACTTGTTCTTTTGAGATTCTTATATGACCGTAGCTTTTTCAAGCACTTTCACGCTTCGATCATCTAATACCAAATCATTACTGAGAAATAATAAAACGTTGATCAAATCTGGGTATAGTTAAAATGAATGTATTTGTTATACTAAACGAGTGATATCACTTAACAATACGGTCATCTGGTCGCAGTGATATTATCGGGGTGCTTCTAGTTCGGCTTGCATTTGTACGGAGCCGGCAAATATCGGTTTCCATTACTTAGATAAAACGCCTCAACATTCATATGGATGAATAAAATAAGGAATTCATGATGGAGACTACGTACGTGCTAAAAGCTAAAAGTTAAAATGGGTGTGCTAAAGAGCGATCACACGATAATCCATTATCTCCACAAATTCCATTTGCTTAAAAATTCCGTTCATAATAAATGGTGACTGTCAGAGGAATCGACATGATACTTTGTACATATGAATACCCGACCTATATGAGGTGCAGACATAGGATTTTTCTATGAATATATCATAAATTCTTCCATCGTTTCTTATCTTAAACGTGCGACAATATTATATGTGAAATGATTGAATGATCGAATTATTAAAAACAAATGTGTTCAAGGGTACTATGAATGTAAGCCGAAAAACAATTACCATATGAATTTAATATACAAACAATAAAGTCCTATCAAGGAGTTAACACATCAAGACAATAAGTGCATTATTAAATTTAGCTTCTCCAACTAATTTTCTATATATTATAAGGGAAACATTGTTGCACATTTAGTTTTCGCATCTTTGGTTTAAATGAACGATCAATTAAAATTAGAAAATAAAGTCATGTGTCAACGAATAAGATAAAATACAAACATTTATAAATATTTTTAATATTCTGTCAAAATTTACAATTACAACGAATGCTACAGCATTGCAATGGACATACAGAAATAATTACAATAATTGAAGCCGAATTATTTTTAAATATTATCAATGAATGTAATTAAGAATCTGCTGCTAATATATTTCTCAGATAATTAATACAAAATTTGAAAATATGCTATTTGTGACGAAAGCCAAATGAAACCAATCCTAATACGATCTAATGTTAATCTATAAAATATAATGGCTAAAAAATAAATGAAATGATCAATTGAAAAATTTGTTTTACACAAATTAAATCTTATGAAATTGTGGTAAGAATTTTTTTAAGAAGGAATAACAATTAACTAAATATACTATCAACTTTAAAATGACTTCGTTTGATTACAACACCATTCAATCCCAATAAATTATTATAGAATCACCCAATACCGCACTTAAAATATAAAAATAATACAAATTTTAAACACGAAATCACGTATCAATCACGTCAATCTTCTCGTTTTTTTTTTATATTACACAATATTGATTGTGAAATGTTAATTAATATTTTTTACATCTTTTGTAATCATCTCTAATAATTAAAAAAAATATTGATATTATTAAATTTTTTTATTATCCAACAATTTTTTTTTATAAAACTTTGAATTGATTTATATATTTTTTTTATAAAACACAAATTTGAATTTTTGATTGTAATTAAAAAAATTTTCATATTATAAAGATTTTAATTTATAATATCAAACTATTTCTGGACATTATTTTTTTGATGCGCATATTTATAAATATAATATTTATAGCGTTATATTAATATGTTGATGATCATGGACTAATCAAATCATATTGATCAGCTGTGATGATGGAATCTCTGAACGATCAAAATATTATAATTTTATATTGTTGTTTATACAATTAATTGTTGAGTTTTTATGTAATATTAATAAAAATTAACCCACAAAATTTTGTGTAGCTTTCGATTATGTAAAAAAATAATAAAATAATAAATGTTTTTTATTAATAATAATCAAAAAATATAGGAAATTCAATGATTTATTGTCCTTTCACCTATAATATTCATTTTTTGTTTTTAATTTATGTACTTATTTATAGATTGATATCAATATATTGACTATTATTTAATTTATAATTTAATCATTCATTAACGGAATTTCTATGAAACTATATTTATATTTATTCATTTAATATGTGTGCACATATAGAGAAAATTCAGTAGTGGGACAGTTGTTACGACGACCTATCAATTCAATTCGAACATTACGAATTCGATTATACCATAAAATGTGTATTCATAACGATGTGATAATAATTGTATTAGCCCGCATATGTTGAAAGGTCGACTAAACCATATTGGTTGACATACCAAATATGCAGTTGGTTATATTTACTCATTACATATTGAATAGCGTTCAAGTTCATATAATATCTATAAAGAACAAATTAAAATCGGAAGTTGTCGATGTTAAGTCAATAGCGAAGTCGCCACTTCTGGATTGAACGACGTACATTCGTCAACAATTGTGGGGGGTATTAAATTACAAAATATAACAATTAGTTGGCATGGAATATAAAGCTGAAGAAAATGGGTTAGTACCAAAATGAATAGCAGCCATATAGAAAGATTCATTGACCAGGTTACACAGAAATATATCAGTCACAGCAAAATCAATCGATCCAGAGAAAATAACGACATTGTATTTGAGAAGCTATAAATGATACTACACATAGGTTGTTAACTTCAAATTCAGTAATAAATTCAGTATTTCAATAAAATTAAAATTAACTAATAACATTTGAAAAATTACTAGTCCGAGAAAATCCGTGTACAAATAATATAAAATTAAAAAAAAAATTTGCGAAAAAATTATGGAATCAGAAAAAGGAGTTCATTTATAAGTTTAACTTCCTTTACTAAATGCATTGAAAAAATTACGAATTACATACACTTAAAAATGTGCGACCATCAATTAAATTCTCCCGTCACCGCATTATGAAACGAAAATTATATGCAACCAAATTCACAAATCGCATGTTCCTCAGGCAAACGTAAAAATTATATTTATAGACAGATCTATGGTACGCGAATACGTAACACGAGTCTTTAATACCTGCTATATTTAGGGAATATTATATAAAATAACTACCTCGCCGATGAGGGAGCGATATTTTTTGTGAAATTCTCAAAGAATTAATTAATAAACTGGAAGAAGAAAATATAATTGTAAATTGCAATTCACAAGCCACACAAAAAATACTCAATGCTATGAAAGTGATACTAATCATGCCATAGTCTTTCTTACGCCATCATATTCTCCAATGCTGAGTCCAATTGAAAAGGTTTTATTTTTTGTAAAACCTAATGGTCGAGAATTGTTAGCGGCGGATTTTCTCGGATAACCAGAATTTAGCTAATATAATTGAATAATCTGTGAGAACAATCAAACTCCTGGTAATTGAAGAAATTATTTTCTGCATATAACAATGAAATTTGATTTGGAAAATATTGAATTTGTTTTGGAAAATGCTGAATTTGATTTTTAAAATACTGACTTTGATTTCGAAAATGCTGAATTTGATTTGGAATATGTTGAATTTGGAATTTATATGCGAAAAAGTTAGATCTGAATAGAAAAAAGGCACCACGTCAGCAACAGGGTAACATTTTAAAATAATTACAAGTGGGTGACGATATTATTTCACCAATTGGTAGATAAAATAACAAATTGTAATTCAATTGAGTAATTTACATTTATTTTATATTCACAATCTGAGGGTATTGTAATGCAGAAGTGTTTTTCTTTTAATCACATACCGATTTCGATTTACCTGTGCGGCACTGTCAAGAATCGATATGGTCAAAAATAACGATAACAATTTTAGACCGGATTTAAGTCAGTACGAGATAGCATAAAACTTAATTGGGTGAAGAAATTAAATTGGTTTACTTTGAACTTAAGTTTTTATAATTAGTTCAATTTCCGTTTACTATCCAATTTTCTTGCAATTTTGATGTGTCTACTTTCTGAAATGAAACCAGAAAAATTTCGTACAAGTAATCAATGGGAATTCTCTAATACATGTAATATATTCCACAGACAGCACATAAAAAGTGCCATGTTAATTCTTGCGACAAGAGAAATTTATATAGCCCAAATGGAGTAATTTATGAAAATGATCATTTAACGTATATGCAATCGATCTTAATTTAAAAATGTTATGGTATGAATCTTGGATATATTTCATATTACCGCAATATTACATATATGATGTGGTGGTCTTACACCATTGACTGTGTCACGCTCTGCTTGCTTAAAGATTTTGTTATATTTTTTCAAAATTAACTTTCAATTTAATGTAACCATTCGCAGAGTACATGTGAATCGATCAATAGAATTTATAACAATTCATTCACAATATAAAACTATGGACTTATTCCAGTTTTTTTTTAATTAACCAATTTTTTCTTATGAAATTTCTGATATTGCCTGTACTCTCAAGGGCGCATAGACTATGTTTTTTTTTTTTTTTGTTGTTATTTGTAAATCGTAACATTTGACAAAATCCTTATACATTTAATACGCAAAAGTAATCATTTTAAATATAGCAACTAAAAATATGACACCATAAAACACACAACAACAAATATTTCAATTTATTTTTCCAACATTTCACATATTGTTTTCAAAAAAATGTTATAAAACATATTTCGCATGTGTTATATTTTTTTTATTCCGTCTATAAATAATAATAATATATATTTTTAAATAAAATAAAAGAAATGAAATCCTCTTAATCAAACAGTTTGTCATATTGCAAAATGTCTGGAAAATTTCAAAATTTAACACTAAACGACTGTCGGTGTCCGTCCAAACTTCGAGACAGGTTGACTATTTTTTTCGTTTTTTCGTTTGATGTTATTGTATTTTTTTTATTATTATTGTTTTTTCTGTATGGAAAAAGTTTTGCTGCCATATACCAAATCCTTGTGTTTTTAGTTGTATGTGTACGTACAACGTACGTGAACGATGAACGATGGACGGACAAAATATATTATATTTTCATTTTTATACATGTCTATGTGTGTGTGTGCCAGTGTATGTATTTAATATATATATATATTGAGAAGAAAATCTATTATATGAATTTGTTAGAAAGTTTCCTTGGACCGTACAATATTCGTTTTTTTTTTCTACTATATATTTTAAACGTTTTATAGTCGACTGACAAATGATATATAAATTTGACTTTTTCCACTATATATTTTCTTATATAATAATAGCACATAGAACATATAACGACAAGTAATATGGTGTACGGATGGATGGTAGGAGGGTATTGTATAAAGATAACAATAAATCTGAGTATAGGCAACATAATTTATATGTTATGGGATACACTTGACGAATTACAAAAATACCCACTTCTTCAAAAAAATTACTTATTTATTAAATTCAAAGATTACGACATGATGAATGTCGTTGAAATGATCGAATCTTCTGCAATCTTGTTTAATTCTCTTTCATATATGTATTTCATGAACAATTTAAAAAAAAATGTCCTTCAAAGTCCTTAATCAACCTTAATTTCACCATTCAGTTTCATGGAAATGTCTTAATTCATTTTACAATTAACATTAACATTTTGCAAAAGACAATTCATATATAAATAATATTAAGTAATTAATTAAAGTTTAGGTCGTGGAAAGGGATCAAGTCGTTATGTGGAATACGATTGAACATCTCGAAAAAAAAATGTTTTCTAATATGTTTGGAGTATGATTTTACAACATATGCCGGTCGGTCATTGTAATGAAATAAAATTAAAATACTTGTAGACCCATTTCCATCCATCGTATGGTTAAATCTTATAAATTGTAGTTGATAGTCATTACCGCCGTGATCGTTTCACCAGGTTTTAGTAGCTCATAACACATACATCTCCTTTTTGAGTCAATCATATACACTCAGCAAAACCTAAACTACTATATACCATTAAAATATCGTCTACTGTTTGTGACATTGATAAATGGTGTACCACAGTTTAGAATTGTCAAAATACATCAATTTTTCATCGTCAGTAACAATTCAACTCTAGTAGAATTTCTTTTGTGTTGTTTAGGCAAAATTTCGTATGTGGTTTTTCATCTGTAAAAAGCATCTTACTTTCAATCCGTCTGGAACTCTAAATTCTCATTATTTCTGGAAATTTTTTTGGAAGATATGTGAACGTCTGGCAAATATATAATTACCTGGTCAACATCCTATTTTTTTGTTTGTGTCGCGTTTTCATCCGAATAGAGCAAAGCTTATAATTGGTGTAGTTCGATTTTTAAAATTAATCATTCCATATTAAATGCCACTTATAGTATTTCGTTGAGTGTAATTATGTACAGAGTATACGGATATGGATAGATATTAATATAGAGAACTCATTCAAGCGCTATATAAATAATACGGAATATTATTGAAGTAGATAGACTTCAATTTATAATGTATGGAAAGTAAATTTTAAATATATACAATAAATATTGCATTGTTATATTTTTCTAGATCACACGGAGACAGTTGTTTATAAATTTTATTTATTTCTTTTTAAATATACAATAATAAATAGAGTTGATGTTAAAATGATTGATGTGTCTTCGCAGAAGTTTGGGTATAACCGCAGCAAAAATGCACTGTCTGCATCAGAAAACTGTATTTATAATGAAAATAAAACCTTCGACGAAAGCATATGTGCAATCTGTCTGACAGAAAAATTGTGTTATTATACAGTTGAAATGGTTTTCAATCTATGACATATAGATTTTCATATACGAAACTATATCGATATTACTTAATTTAGAATTATTCAATTCATTTAAAATAGCTTTTGCCTGAAAGATGAAATTGTTTCACATGAATTTTGGATCAGAACTATATATGTTAAATTGTAGTAGTAATTATTTTTCACAATATACACGTAAATAATTCATAATCGAAAGAAAAGAAAGATTTTCTATTTACAGTAGGTTTCTGCTTGAAGAAGACCGTCTGAGAGTATGTTATAGTTGATATTTTCTATATGAAATTTACATAGTTGCCTTAATTTCCTTACTTTTATATGAATGATTGTAAACAATACCAAAAATAACATAACCAATTACAATAAAATAATGAAGAACGTTAAGTAGTTAGAAGGAACTAGTTAGAAATCAACTGTATACCTATATAATCTCAATTTAGATTTGATTAGATTTTAATTTTATAGTTTTAAAACGATCTCAAAATTCATATTATAAATGTCATCCAAATTATACAGAATAATGCATCAAAATGTATAGCCCGTCGAATTTGCTTGAGTATCGATTTTGAAGGGACTTGTAAATATTTATAAAATTGCATTTAAAGCTACCAAATTTAATTTCGCATTCAAATCATCGATCATTCAACATCATCCTCTCAATATGCCAGTCAACAGAATGGTTCTGCTAGTATTGAACTAAGAGATTTTTGCAAACTATGTGCATATAATAACCATATATTCTAAACTCCTATGCCTATATAATTTTATCCAAACTGACCAAATTGTAATTTGGTAAATAGAACTACTCTGTGGTTATAAATTTTGAAGGAAATAATTATTTACTATCGGTATAAATTCTAGAATCTCATACCAAATTTTCCATATTAGTCTCAAAGATAATTCAGCTCTAATCAGAACTGATAAAACGGTCAAATTACACTGTATGTTGTATGCTGATCGACAAAATAGTCACTTTGAGTAATTAAAAGTGTATGTAGTGGTCACACTGAAAGCACTTCCGACAACGCAAACCATATAAAATGGGCAATTCTCTCAATATTACAGCGCGTATCTGTGAAAAGTAATTCTTTTTATATTTTTATTATTACATTTGTTTTTATAATATCGCAATCGCTTGTTCCTTTTAATTACAATATAAAAAGGAAAAATATTTTTAAAATCATCATTTCAAATTTTCCCGCTCTATATCGCTCAATTATAATAATATGTTATTGCCTAATTTTAGTTATAATATAAAATGAATTTATTTTCAAAATACATTTATAAAATTTTCCACATTAACTTTTTGAAATATACACACAATTTTATATATTTAAAAATTAATACATTTATATTACAATCAATTAGTTTTTATTATTATATGATCAATTTGAATTTAAAATATAGGATAATTTTTGTTATATTTATAATGTTAAATAGATGTTGTTTGTATATTTGAAAAGTATTTGTACAGTAAAGATCCGATGAGTGCTGTAAAGTGCCCCACCCAATATAACAAAATTATTCACATTATTAATGTACGAATTTATGATTTGCAAAAATTTTAATAGCAAGCAATTAAGATGTTATACCCGAAACTCATTGCCAGTGAGAATTGAAGGTTCAAGGAAGAAGGACACTTTACAAGGACACATGCATCGTTTTCAAAAAAATTGTGCATACAATAACTCACAAATGAAATAGAATAATTAATCTAAGGTTCAAGTAAAATTGTTATTTTAACTATTACGGACATTCCAAAAGAAAGCTACAAGGATATTTTTGAAAATATCCATGTGACACATCATGTGAAAACGAATTAAACAAGAAATTGTGTTTCAATTATGTTTCGCGGTTTCAAGGACCTTAAAAGGATATTTTTTTAAATAATACAAGTGAAAGACAAACAAATAACGAATTCGATTGGAATTTTTGTTCTAAGGATCAATGCCTTTTAGATGATTTTAAAAGGATATTTTTAAAAAAAAACTAATGAAAACACTTTAAAATACCCACGAATTTTGAATTTCTTTACATCACCATCTCTACCAAATTCATTCTGAATGGGTTTTACTCTTATCACTCACGAAATTTACTGTACCCATCATTATGGGTTGTCATTTTAAATACAGTAATCAACTTTTAAGTTTATTTTATATATTATAACCTTTATATTTATACTGTTATTACCCCCCCCTGTATCTATATATTTATAAAATTTATATTTGTGTGTGTTTATTCATCTCTATCATATATCTGTTTTTGCTAAATTTACATGTACTCCTTATTTTTTGCTATGTCCTTTGTACGTACGAGTATAATAAGCATAAAGATGTAATATAAGAATTTAAGGTATATTATTATAAGAATATATTATAAGTGTGTCTGTGTATCTGTTGTTTTATACAATACAATATATTGTACAATATATAAGATGAAAAGACAAAATGTGACGTTCAACTTTTTGAATTACTTTGACGTTAATCGTGTCTAATGTCATTTGTTGTTATTGAGATGCGACAAGGATATGTATGTGTCAGAATGATATTCAAATATGATATTTTATTCATATGGTAATTTTCATTTTATATATATTAAATATACTTCGGTATATAATATTTGGAATATATTTTAAGTTATACAAAAATTTAATTTTACTGCCATACACCAATATCTCCTTTATTCCTTTTCATTAAACTGTTTATATATTGTACAATTTTCCTTTTAATAATAATATTAGGTAGAGTATAATTGCTTTCGCATAGTTAGAATAAAATTAAAATTAATATGAAACAGAAAAAATACAATATGTCTATAATATTCTTTCAATTTTATCGATTTACTTACAGATTCCTTGATTTTATCGTACAATAATTAAATAATTAAATTATTTGTATTTCTTGAATAAAATTTATAAAAGATTACCGAAAGAATAAACATTAAATTTATATGATTTCATCAACTCATCTAATAGTATCCATACGAGATAAAAATGAAAGTTAATTAAGTTTAATGTAAATTTGTTAATTAAATAACAGATAAAGTTAATAATTTAATAGTGTTATGTAAGAATTCATTGAATTCTGGTGTATTTTTGTGAAATTCTCTGATAATTTAAATTTATATCTAAATTTAGTATAATTTGAATTTAATATATTTTAATACTTTTCCTTACTGGCACTTACTTTAATATTATTTGTTTTGTTTATAAGAACTATGAGGGATGTTCAAATAGTTCACGGAGCGATATCTATAGAGTAGAGAACAAATTGCATTTTATGTGTTTCGTTTTTAGTTACAAACCAGCAATTAAGTTGTACAATGTAAACGTAAACACATTTAGAATATAGGATATTGCCAAATTAGTTCAAGAAATCGTTGAGAGTGTTTTAAGTGAAAAGAAACTGTTTGATTTCATTCGTCAATTTTATTGTGGAAAAATTAATTCACCATCCATCAGATTCAAAGCAAGTTTCAAAACAGTGGTGGTAATATAGCAAAAAAGGTAAAATCACTTTATTCAACAGCAAAGATTATTGCCTGACAGAGTTTATTTTTAAAATATAAAACGATATGTATCATTTCGATTGGGTGAAATTTTTCGAACAGCCCGCATTGCATGTGCAACTGTTTTTCTTATATTAATATTAAATTACAAGTTATAAAATATGGTGTTAATAATAAGAAAATATTAATATTTATTCCATGTCATAATATAAAATTGAATATTCTTAAATGCGGTATATGTGTTTATAGTGTTGCACCATAGGGTGCATTAATATTATTTATAAATAATATATGAGTTTTCATTTCGATAGCTGCGTGCAAAAATAACAATATATTGCTATAATTTTACATAGATACAATTTTATATAAATGTTGATATAGTTTTTGCAAGCAAATGTATAATAACAAAAATTAATATTTATCATACCGTAAATAAATGACGAAAATAGTTTAAAGTCATACTATACTTTAAAAGCGATTCTGCATCTTTGTATTTCTCGTAATTTTTCAAAATTAAATATGAAATAAACATTTTCCATTAAGCTTACAATAAAGAAAATGTAATACAACAATTCATGTAGTGACCACATTCATTGATAAAATGATGAGTGTGACATTAAAGTGCATATTGATTGGCAGTATTGCGCTTAGGTCTGTTGCATTAAAAGAGCCGATAGCTTCGTATTTTAGTTTTATATGATTTTATACTAAAATTAATGCGGTAATCTGTACAAGTTTATTTATCTAATAATTATATTTATTGTATATGGACAGGGTGTCGCAATTACCGTTGTTCAAAAGATTTTCGCAAAATTAATTTTTTTATATTCACTTATAAGAAGCTCTGCAGAATTTAGGCAACCTGTTGCACTTCCTTTCCATACATAAAAAAAAAATGATCATTATCTAGCGCAACCTTTCATCAAAAGGAAGCTAAATATTTTATTTTTATGGTCATTAGAGGCTCACATATTTTCGGTATATAATTCGTTTTTTAATAAAAAGTTATAAAAATTACATACCAGCTTCAAAGCATGCTATTTAATTATGAGCATCTACAATTGTTCTTATAACACTTCGATTCTTGACAAAACAATTCCCTATATTGACAAATATATGGAAATAAATTCTCAATTCCATTCTATTCCTTGTTTTCAATGTTTGGCATGTTAAAAAGTAGTAGTTTAAGAAATTCCATAACATTTTTCAGTATGTAAAAAAATACTTTTTTAAATAATTTCAATTTCATCTGATACACTGGACAAAAATTACGTTTAATCTATGGAAGTTCTTAAACGAAAATTATACCTTGATAGATCCGTTAGAAAATAACAACATTTTTTCATATATCGAAAATCCGTAAACACGATAGACTTTCACAACTTAATTTTCAAATGAGATTTTGATGATTTTACAACTTATGAATAATTAGGAATGTCCATGGATATTTCCATTTTTCACATAAAATTTCTTCACACAAAATTCGGGGACGTTTATATTCGGCCACTTTGGAAAACTATAGTTAAGAATTAATTACTACAATTAACAATTTTCGCAACAGCAACTTGTTGGAAATCATTTCTATTTTAATTCTATCGTATAACTGTTTCATTTCCCAAAAAAACCGGTAAGAAGGTTTACGAAATCTATGTGCTGTTACCAATTTTTAATAACTGAAAATTATTGTTCATTCAAAAAAGAAAGAATAATTAAATAATATTAACTAATTCTATTTTACTACCGAACAGCAAAAAAATTGTGAATTTGTGACTGGTATGCGACCCACTTTTTTGTGTATGCTAAACCAAATGTTCTATTCAAAAATGATATTATATAGGGACCCCCAAAAACCAATGAAAAAGAATTATATTGAAAGAGAGATACGGGGAATGGATGTGTTAGTGACATTGACTTTATTTTTAATTCCGCTTGTAGAAATACTCTAGTAACACTGTCCGTAGTTTGTCCGTAAAATTAGTAGTCCGTACTTTCAATCCAAGGAAATATGTCTGGTTTTCTTACTGATGTCCGCTGGAATTTTATATGATGAGTGCAACCCTGTCCATGAATTTTTATAAAAAATGTACTTGGATTATCTGCGTATATTTCCGATTATAATTTATACGGATTCTCCTTAGAAGTATTTCTCGTTGCTATTATTCCACAGAATATCCATATAGAATTTATATTCATATTTTTTGTGAGCGCAGATCTACAGATTTTGACAAAAATATCTTTAGATCGTCCTTGTATTTTTGGCAAGTAATACCCGTGAATTGTTCGTATTAGTAGAATAAATTTTCTTATGACGATGATCGCGGTTTGATTCAGTTTTTTTTACCGATAGACCAAAAGTTCTATGACCACGGAATGAAGATGCTAAACGATGTCAAATATTCATCGATTGTGCATCATTTTTTTTGTAATAAACAAGAACAAAAAACCACGGAATAAAATCCATGAAAAGTTTTACAAAATTCCGAGGAACTATATAGATTTGAGTTATTCTTTTAAAAATTATGAAAATAAATTAAAAAGTCGGTGAGGATTATATTTATATAGTTAAGCGAAATATACAAAATTTGAACCACCTCTGTCTTGGATAATAGGTGAAATAAATTATGAATACAATACCGCGCGGATATTTGTTGGACATATATTACCATGACAATCCAATTCAAATCCTTGAATAAAATACTATTATATTAAGTGGAAAATCTATGGACATCCTTCGGACAAATTCCATAGAAAATATATGGATTTTTTCCACGGAAATTTTCCTCAGTTTTCAACACGATTCAGACAAATTGTTACTAGCGAACAATTGTTAAGTTATATAAGTATCAATATATATATATCGTAAAGACAAACATTTTCGCATTCGATACCCCAAACTACGGTTCTTGAAACACCTTGTATATTATTATTTATTTTATAATTTCATAAGATCATGACAATATATAAATTTCATCATATAAAAATCATGTTTTTCCTATAAATTATCTTATAACTAATATATAAAATACGTTACGACAACGAGTAAATAATGTTTAGATATACCTGTGATGTGATGCATAATTTACTTCTCTGTATACGATTATAATCAATATTTTACTGTAAATATTAAATCAATATTTTCTAATATCTTCTATTAATAAAATCCTCTATATAATTCTATAATTTGTTATAATGTTTGATTTGATCATATTTTATTCATTATAATTTAATATTATAATATTTGAAAATTTATCACTTTACGTATACGTTTGGAGCTGAATATAGAAAAAAAATTATTAAAATAATCGTACAACTAAATTTGATAAGATCTTTATATTTTATATACTTAACCAAAAGAAAAAAAATCATCAAAAACGAATTGTTTTGAAGCAAACAAGAAATTTATAAATTTGTAATTCATCATTCTGACGCTTGACCGTCAATTTGTCGAAAACTGAGTGTTCCTTTGTGTCACTGATATCAAAGACAATTTTTCATCTCCTTATATACACACAGATTGTATGTACAACGGTATGGGCTCTATATATATATCGTTATAATGATAGGTATTATATGTATTTTTACTAGTCGTCCATCGTGTCGTGTATAAGAAACCTTTGATATATTATTGTGTGTATTTTTTTCTATAAAAGCCTCAGTCACAATATTTTATTTATATTGTATTAAACTCTCGTATTATATTTGATTTGTAAAAATATATTTGTTTATAATTTACAATATGTTGTTATTGCTGGACGGTGGTGTGTGTGGTGTGTGTATACAATAAAATGGAAAGAAACAGTAAAGAATATACATTTTTTGTGAAAATAAAATACTAATTTTAAATGGGAAAGTAAAAAACATATTATTCCAAATATTGGCCATTGTTTTCTACACATTTTCACCACCTTTCGGGCAATTTGTGGATACCAAGCTAAAATAGAATTGTTTGTCTTTTGAAGCAAACCAATCAGACACCTAGTTTTCGACTTCTTCGTCGTAGGAATCGAAGTGCTGCTCAATGCCAATGCGTGTCGCATCGATGAAAACAAATGATAGTCGGAAAGAGCCAAGCCGGGTGAATACAACGGGTGGCTTTTATTTCAAAGTGTCAGTTTCATCCAATATTGCTTTCAATTCGGAGTCTTCAAACTTTTTTGGTGCTCTTCCGCGTTCATTATTCCTCACATCAAAATCATTATATCTGAACCGTTGAAACCATCATTTGCATGTGGCTTCTGGTAGAGCATGATTACTATATGCCTCGATAAGCATTCGATGCGACTCTGTAGCACTTTTCTTAAAATGAAAACAAAAATTTAATGCTTTCCGCATATCATCATTTTCTGGGAAAAAAATTAGACATTTTTAACACGATGAAAAAATATGATGTTGTTTGTACTTGAACTTGACTTGTATACCAAATATGTTTGACACAGATGTCATAGCAACCAAACAAAATAAATTAAGGCTCGTTCACTACAAAAGTTCCCTATCGAGACATTACGGTACGCCTGATATTCAATACAATTATTTAAACAATTTATTTTATTTATATTTTTTAATGACTTTCAATTCATATTCTCATTGGTTAAGCCATTCATTTCATTCAACTGATATTAATATTAAATTAATTGTATTGTGTTTGAGATTGTGCAAAAAGAATTGGACATGGATTTTTTCTAACATCCATGCAATTTACTACAATAAAAATACGATTATATGTTTGTACAGTGTCTAACTACAATTATAGAATTATGCAAAGTTATTTATAGAACGAGAATAATAAATTTAATAATTTTATGTGTTGCTAAATTTACTTCAATTTTTATATTTCTTATGTGTCATCCAAATAACTATTAAAAATTTTTTCAAGTGAAAAATCTTGTATAAAAAATGTATTGTTTTTGCAAAAGCCAATTTATAATATACCATATATTTTCTAGCAAACCGTGTGCATACCGGCACAGTGGCGTTTTCTCCATATGTGTTCCAAACGTTGATATAATAGGCAGACAATTGAATTGCATCACAACAAAATAAAACAAAACCGTAATGATTCCTAAGAAATATAACAGACGAAATGTTTTTATAAAGAAAAATAATAATAATAATCCGGCAATTTCATAATGCGGTTTCCCAACACACACACACGCTAAGCAAATTATAATGAACCACAACGAAACACCACTGAAACTGTTATTATATAAATTGTTAACATTTGCTGTCATTTTGAAAGATTATCGGAGCAGATGTGGTCCACCCATCATCATCATCATATGAAAATTTATTGCAAAAATAAAGATGAATGACAAAAAAAAAAATACAAATAAACAATAGATTTTACTCTTTTCCTATTTTCCATTTTGTGTTTCCTTATCCCTTATCCCATCCATATAATATAGAAAAATATTATTATTGATGATTTATATCAGTCATTATTTATACCAATACAATACAATACAATAATAAAATATTGCAAATAAATAAGAGAATTTTGAAATATTAAATAATATAAATATTACAACAATTGATCAAAAAAAAGTGGATATAACAAATCTTATTTCTTAAATCACTTTATTCCATGGCGTATAATATTATGAAATACTGGCATTATTGTCGCTGCTTATTGTTTATCCACATATGGAAATATTAACGTAAATGTATAATTAGTCAGTTTTCTATAGATTCGATTACTGTAGCCCGGTAGCCGTGCGGACGAGACATTAACAATTTCTGCGAAACACCGTCCAAAAACCAATTTTTAAAGAATATAAATTTCAAAATAAACAAACAAATAATGTAGTTAATTAAATTTCCAGAATGAGCAATAAATGATATGGATGACCTATCTGAAATCTACTAAATCGCTTATATTCCATATATATCTATTTTTACAAATGTGTAATCCCATTACCAAACTATTGGTGCCTATTCCAATTAGATATCATTTTTTTTGAAACGATCAATATTTATAATAATCTTATTTTCAATTTTTAACTACAAAATTTGATCAAAATTGAATTAGAAATGATCTACACTTCTAGAATATCTTCCTGAAATCTGTTCTGCATGCGAATATATACTTTTCTATGAACATCATAAAACATAATTGGTACAACCTATTTACAGAGGAATTCTTAAATAAATTGCAGCGTTACTCAAATGAAATTAGATTCTTTTTATATATAAATTTGTTTGATTTGAAAATTACTTATTCAATTATATTTTGAGAAAATTTCCAGGCAATTAAAAATAGTTTATGGTTTAAAAAACTTATTAATATCTACAGAATTTGATTACATGTACTATTCGCTGGTGTGACCACGTATTAATAAAATTAATTGTAATTGTCACAGCTAAATGAAGAAATCCAATGCAGTCCTCTCACATTTCGCTCAACTTATATACAAATGAAATGTTATGATCAGTTGAAGACACACACACACACAGTGAATATTATTTTGTTCTTTTGTGTACTCAATACATGTGTATTATAGCAATGGCCGCCTAACATTTTATATTACATTATAATATGCAGCTAATGTTTATCTTTCGTATGGATGCATTGCACACTATATTTTTCAAATGATTATATAGTTCAAAGTTCATTGAACTCACTGTGCCATATGATTTTATTCGTTTTTATTTTAACAATGGAATTCAATGAACACATGATAAATTTTTAATCAATTTTTATTATCACATGATTTTTATTTAAAAAATTTCTAAATGAACACAAAGAGCCAATAAAACATTAAAATAAAATTTATTAAAAATATGTGAGATGTCAAGTTTGAATTAAAATTGCATAAATCTATAGTTTTATCATAATTATATATAAAATAAATTAAATTATTATTATTTTCATAATTTATAACAAGCGGTTTATCATTATTTCTATAGGTGTAATAATATACGCAAATAAAAATGATAATTTCAAGCAATTATAATAAAAGTAATAAAATACTAATAGCTGTCAAAGGAATATACATTCGTTACGAAGATGATATTGTAATTATATTTTTCATTATAATTTAGAGAAAGATCTTCATTTAAAATTACACAGTAAAAAAAATGTTAAAACAATTAATTGTTGGCATTCTGCTCAATATGTGGCAGAAACTGGGGAAATTTATTAAAATTCCAACACTTTTCCAATGTATTATGCATTTAACATCGAGGGATATCCATATACAGTAGAACCTAGATGTAGTTTTAGCCTTCTACAACCCGATCGATCTACAGCTAACGTCTGCCAATCCTTAATTTTAAGGATCCTAATATCATAGTTTACTACATTTAACCACCTTATGTCGTCCAGCTGTCATTCTCCTTTCTGTGGTATAATATTCACCACATATTTATTTTGTCACCAAGCATTTTGTTCTATGGTGAGAACAAATATACAATGGTGTATCATTCGTTGGAAACATCCAAAGTAATTATTTCTGGTTCTGATTCATGTACAATTAAATTATTATAAATTGTATTAAAACTTTATAGAACTTGTACTTTAGACTTTGTTGTAATGTTTTATTGATTTTTTGAATTCGTAGTCCATAGTAACAGTTAACACATCACCTCTTTCCAATTGCTACGCGGCAGTGAATTTTTTGTACAATTTCATTTTTCAAATTTACCAAACCATCTCCCAGTAAAGGAAACCGTTAAAATTATAATCTCTAATGTTAATAGTTTGACCACCATATATTTTCTTTTATATACATTTAAATTGAGACCCACAAACAATGGTTACCAGTTTAACAATTCCTAAGCAACCTAGACACTCACCAATATTCGACCCATCAACATACACTAAAAGTTGACACGATTCTATAAAAATCAATCCATGTTTATTAATATTTACATTCCTTACCCATAGCCATTTATCCAGCGTAATATTACAAATGTGTAGCATGGACTGCGGTGTCGTATGGTCAATCAACCCTCTCAAAAAAGTGCTCAGAAAGGGTTAATTCGGATTCGCGACTACACGTTACTTAACACTATCCAATGGCTTAGCAACTAGATCTATCTGTGTTTTTGAAAATACTAAATTCTTCCAATATTTTTCATAATTTTAATATGTTGACGTTATTGTATCACCAAATATTTAGTATGTACTTGACCAGTAATCTTATTTCAAACAAGGAATCGCGTAGAATGGCTGATTCAAGAATGTGTAATGTATTATTAGAGTTTCAAGGACCTTACAAGGATATATAATTTTATTTTTTTAAATTATAAAAAAAACATTGAATTAAACACGAATTCGAGTAGAAGAAGTGTTGCAAGGACACATTTTAAAATTGTCTCGTATGTGAAAAATAATTTACAAAAGAAATTGAGTTCAAATTTCATTTCCGATGGAACTTCTATTATGGCGAATTTCTACTATCATTGAATTAAATTATTATTTCCAATATATGTATAGGAAATTCATTCAAAATTTCAAAGTAAACTAAAATCACACGTTCAGTCATGTTAGTTGACATGTAAATATACTTGCAAAAGTGTAATTTTGAAGTTCTTATAAAACCATATCACATATATATGGAGGACAATGTTAAATGAATTATTATACTCCTTTGGTACTTTCAGTACAATATTTTGTACATGCCATATTTTAAAAAATACCACGTTGAACCTAAAAAATTTTACCAATCAAAAACAGACACAAATTGTGTCGCGTTTGGTACACCTTTGTTTATGAGATCAAGAAGAAGAAGAAGAAGATAAAAAAGGTTTGTGTACAAGAAATTAATTAACGTATGGAAATGGTTAAATATTTTCACATCTATTGCATTTAATACAATTTACGGGCTTACCTATTTAAAGAGTACGAAATATGTAATTGTTCGACATGAATTTATTCGATATTAAACCTAAAAATTCCGCTTAAAACTACAATATTTCTGTTGTTAAAATCAATAAATTGCTTTTTACGGTGTAGACACTTTTTTGAATCATTGAACACAAAATCATATAGAGGTACAGTTGAAGAATAAAAACGAAAAAAATTGGAATTGTCTCCATTGATTTAACTTTGGTCTGTTGTTTTTATGACTTATATATACAAAAATTATACATAACTCGTAAAATATATAGTTCTGAATGTTACATAAATTAAACTGCAGGGGGATATTTATAGCAATAAAATATCTTTTTGATTGTGATTTACTATAAAACAAACAACGTACAAAAAAAACGAATTCGAAATGAGGAATTTTTTTCAAAACTAAAAATGAAATAATGTTCAAAAAATAAATATTGTACCTATACAAAAATACACATCACATTTAATTTTTAATGATATATTGATGTATGGGATATGTGCGAGATGATGTTAATATTTAAAATATTTTGATTTGTTCTCTGTTTGTCTCGTTAACATTTCGTTTTTCATTTATTCCTGAGCTGGAAAACATATCGTAATCGGATAATAAATATACAAGTAATCAAATATTTACATTTTACAATAAATTACGTGAATACCAGTACCATTCACGTCCACCAAAACATATCTCGCTTCAAATGCGTACACACACACACACACACACATACAAAAGAACAGAACAGCATTCACATATCCCAAGATTTTAAATTTAAGATAAGCCATCGTATAATTTAATAAGAATAATATTTAAATTTATGTTGATGTTTATAATGAATTATGAAGAATAAGAATATTTTCATCTCTATATAAATAATATTATAAATTCATAATTTTGTGTTCATCTTTGCTTCTACTATATTTTTTGTTGGTTAATTTTTTGATTTAAAAGGATAATTATAAATTATTGTGTGATTATCGCATTATTAAATTTTAATGTACATTTTTTATTATAAATTTAATTAAATTTATTCGGAAGAAAAAAAAGGTATTAGATTATAACAGAGCCGTATTTTAACTTAAACAATAAATATATTTAGAGTGGAAAAAAAAAATGGTAGATACGACCCGGTAATGAAGAGTGAAATAAAACCAACTCATATATTGTATAAATTACTGAGTTTATGATATTATTAGGCAAATATCTGTGGTAAATATGGTGTGGGACGCTATTTCCAATTTAACAATATCTCACAAAAGATCCACAGACACTAATGCACAACAGTCATCAGTATATTATTGTCTATATTACCATTTTAACACTTTCGCATAACACTTATAAATCAATAATGATATAAAGATAAAACGGAATTTTTTATTGTCTATAATGACAATTCATGTTTTCCAATGTTAAGAATAATTGAATAGATAACTTAAATTAAACGAAATAATTAGTAACGACACATGGTGATAACGTATCAACACTACCCTGTAACATTAAGCTGGAGAAGGCAGTCAGGAGCATAAATATTGATAATCATGGAAAGATCTTCTTACAAAATCGGCTCAACCATTGGCGTATGCTGATGATAAATCGGTTTAATGAGTCGAAATATGTTAACAATTAATGTTGTTCACAAAGGCATCGGTTCTATATCTCAAAGTGACAACGAGTACATCAAGGAAATGGAGATCAAATTGTTATTATTGGAAAATATAATTATGAAATTGTAATTAGTTATTTTATACTTAGGATTGTTGCTAATTGTGGCAAATGATAATGAAGTAGAAATTATTCGCAGCCGAGTAGCAAATTGGAACAAATTTCAATCGAAAACATTACAATGGGATTTGAAGTGTAAAGTGTATATATTGTATAAAACAGTAGTACGTCCAATAATACCATCTGGAACGGAAGCATATTATATGACACAGAATCAGGAACAATATTACTTCGAATTTTCGTACTTACTGTCCATGGCATATTTGGTCCCGTCAATCATCACCTAATGGTTGCAGGCCGACATACAATTTTGAATTAGACAAGTTGTACGGTCAACGAAATATTGTCAGAATGATCAAAATCAATAGACTAACAAGATGTAAAATGGTTTGGGCACGTATCGCGTTGGATAGAGGAATGTGTGCGATAAAAAACTGTTGAATGGTAATCCATAAGGAAGAAGATGAGCCGGAAGACCTATGACTAGGTGGCTAGATGCAATAAAACTTCGATATTAACCTTCTTATTATTAATTCGGGATTGAAAGACGTTAGCTGTAGATAGGTCCGGTTGCAGAAGAGTGTTGTAGAAGATTAAAATTACACCTGGGTTTTAGTACTATGCGCACTAATTAAGTAAGTACATCGTTTTTTTCTTTTGCATCTTATAGTTCTGCATCTAATATTGGCTGTAATTTCTAAATATATACCAATGTCTGCCTAGTATCTAACTCAAACAAAAATAAAAAATTAAATAAATATATAAATTACTTAATTCTCTACGCTTAAAAAATTACAGACTATATTTGTTGTGTATTACTTTGATTGGATAGAAAAAAAAACAAGTCACCTTAACAATAAATCTAACCTCTCTATCCAAATTTTGCGTATCAGACACTTTAGTTTCATATTACATTTATACCATACACATCAAATTCAATTACAAAATAAAACCATAAAATAGCAACAACAATCACCAAAATTGAGAATAAATCCAAAAGCCGCCAAATAAAAATATAATAATTTGTTTTTTTCTTGGTGTGTGAAAAACAAACATAATAAAATCAAATGTGTTCCACTTTTTGTTCTGGGACATAGTTGTTTTAACGCATATATGAAACTGCTCTCTGTTGCATTGACGGATTTTTTTTAATGTATTTTTTTTTAGCTTAATACATGTTTTTTTATTTTGTTATTCATACGTCATAGGGTAGGTTGTCCGAAACTTTTCATTTGACTATTGTGACATTGTTGTTGAACTGTTTTTGTTACATCCTTCTAATCTCTGCTCCAATATCCAAATGTAACCTTTTTTTATTTTTGTGTTTCATTAAAACAAGGCTTTTTCGAATAGACATCAATTGAAGAGATTTATATGATTAACAGATCAACTGTGAGAGGCTTCAGGTGAAAGGTGTTCTGATAGACACCGAACAATTAAGGAAATGCCAAACATCTTTTTCCTTATTTAAAAACATTGATGGTTGCTCCATTTAATGTTTAACAATAATATTCACCATGTGACTTACTGTTCCGACTTACATTCGGTTATATTTCTTTAATGGTACGTTGGTTGACTTTCAATGCTTAAGCCATACCACTGCTTTATCGACAAAATAACAAGAGATCACTATAAAGATTTCAGTAATAATTGTCTCGTTCAATTTGATGTTTAATAAATCGATTGTTGTAAATAAAGTGTGGCATATAGAAACATCTTCCAGGATCAACATATTGTCATTTATATTGATGTCACTCAATTTTGGAAAGTAAGACTAACTGTAAGTATTGACCCGTATAACTATCAACAGCAACTTATTTCATTATATCGCAAAGAAAATACGAACCGATAACCAGTGAATAATCCGGATCGCATATACAGTGAATTTTTGTGGACATAATGTGCTTGAGGAATATTTCATTTTTTAGTGTATAATATATGTTTTTTTTAACGTAGCCCTTTTAACTAGAATTACGTATACCATCCAGTGGTTCATTCGATATAGAAACGCAGTCTCGTTTTGATTGATGATTACAAAACGTATTGCGGTAATTCACCTTTTTGGGTCATACACGCTAATCGTCAATTTTTCTTTTGCATAAAGAATGCGATTCTGTAATGGGCTGTATAACTTTTTAAGGTTACTCATAAAATTGTTGTCAGAATGGTATTATCGTTAGTGTTTGTGCAATTTCGATTCCACGTGTTGTCATGACAAAATTTATTCAATATTTTCTAAACTGCAAAAATCAGTTTACCATTTGTTCTTCCATGGAAACAAAAGCGGAATGTTTTAGTAGTAATTTTGATACAGAAAGACGTTATCTTGCTCAGGTGAATCAAAATATATAATTACTACGCTATGGGTTCGAGTAACGCACAACTTCCTCCGTTTGTTGACAAAGTAAATCGCATACGTTCAATCTACAGTGATTTTGATTTGTGTTTTCAGCAATATTCTACTTTTCACATTACCCTACATTTAATTTGGTAAATACATTTGATGGCTATAGGTATTTTCTGTGTTCATGGTGTTCACGGTGATGCTGTTGCTCTTCCTATGAATACATTAATATATAGAGCTATAGCTATAGGTATGTATGTTTAGGTAATGAATGGGCTGATGTGTTTGCCTGTTTGATTACTATATGATGTTATTGTTGTTGCTTTATACAATATATATATGCTTCTGATGCATATTACACATAACAACGTTTACTCAAATCAACAGTAAATTAGCTTTAACCGAATGAAATACTGCAGCAGAAATTGTGAATAACCAAAAACAACAACAAAAAAAAAAAAATAAATAAATAAATAAAACCAAAAGTGCATAAAACAACGATATGATGATGACAACAACGACCACAGCCAACATACATGAGAAGAATAGTACACGGTTTTTTTGATTTGTTGATGAAGTATGGAATTGGTTTTGCTGACGGAAAGGAATGTTAATAAAAATTAATATATTATATTTTGGAAATTTATTGTTTTTTCCGTGTGTTGTTTAACTTTTGGGCATTAAAAAAAAAAGCATTATAAATTTGATGGGAGAGAAAAGAAAAATAAATAATTTGTTTGTTTTATTTATTTGATTTTTTCACTAAAATAAAATAAATAAAAAATTTATACAGAAAATACAAGAGTTTTTTTTCTATTATATTCCTTTTCAAAACCGAAAAACGTCGATAAATTAAAAATATAAAATAAATAACCTAAAAAATATGATAATAAAATGTAAACTTTAATTGGTCGCATAATTTATTGAAGGATATTCTTTTAAAATTTACAAATTTATTATGAAACTCTTACAATATTGTTTCAGATTTGAAATAAAAATACAATTATAGGCGATTTCATTCACTAATTGGACCAACGTTTGTTATAGAAGAATGTATTTTAATTTGATTCTTGAATTTTGACATACACTATACTCACATATTTTAGACTGCAAATATTGTTGCTCCATAGATCCAATGGTTTCACCCACTTTAATCGCCTTGTGAAAGAGTGTATTTTTATAGCTTTTCTGATCGTTCTTTGGTTACTATTTAGGTGCGTTGACATATTTAACCTTAGCACTTTCGATTGAAATCTTTCAAATATGTAATTTGCTGGTGGTGGTTCCTCACATTTCAATTGCCATTTGTCCGTATATGAATGGGCATTAGTATTGTATTTCAAATACCATCAACTAATACATCTGTCTGCAATTAGTTTTTACAATAAGTTGATTTACTTTATTTACTGCTCTGCGACACGTTCTGTGTTGATTGCATGTTTTTTCGCCTTTTATGCTAATATGATTTGGTTTCAAACTTTACATAAATATAGCTACTCAAATTGTTAACGTTAACGGCAGCAAGCTATTGCAATTGGTGTGAATCCTTAACCAGTTTGGTAATCACTTACACCTTTTTCAATAATTATTTTAGCCAGTAATCTTTTCCGTTTGCCCGGTGTATTTTGTGTACAATTATTATTTCGCTAATTTCATTCTAACTGAACTTATTGTGGGTAAGGTCTTTCTGTGAAGCGGCCGTCTAGAGAAATTTAATTATTTTATCGGTTGCTTCATCAATAATTTCTGTTATAGATATGGACGAAATATTGTATATTCAGGTATTCAGTAAACATTAATGGATTTTCTTCATATTTTTTATCATCCCATTAGACCTTTTTAATTTATTTTTCCATTTGTTTAAAAACGTAAATATCCTATTAAGAGGGTATCTGCAAATATTGCTACGATAATGAAGAGAGTGTAATGAAGCATTTAATAGCCAAATGATCGGTTCTGATCCAGCAAAGGTAATAATACTCATGTTTTACACTGTTAAAGAGAGGGATTTTTATGGAAAATTCCATCCAAAAGATTTGTCAAGTTCTACGTTTAAGGAAAATGATACACTTAGGTTTGCAGTGCTTGTGGCCTTGAGCATAACCATGGGTTGTGGATTATTTTGTTGGTTATTCTTGAATGGCTTCGCTTTTTATACACGGTAAAGTGATTATTTAATTTCTTTTATACTCTTGGTTTATTCATACGATCCGGTTGCATGACTTAATGGTCTCCATTAATCATTTATTCAAAGTTTTATAGAATTCCGCGTATAATAATTTTCTGATGTTGTCGTTTTTAGTTATGGACTATATAATACGGAGATAGTGATCGATCCAGTACAGTCCCCTCTACTACAACACGTATTGCTTGCATGTGCATGTTACTACGTATTTCTTATTGTTTTTAATAATATCATTACCGCTATATGTGCCATACCATCAGACAATACCAGACAAAGATGGTGTAATTTCTTTAGCTTTTGTTATAGTAAAAATGTGTTTCAAAGATATCAGTCTGCTATCCAAAAATTTAATGTTCGTTAATAAATTTTTTTTATATAAATAATAATATCTTTAAGGATTTCCTTGATTCAATCATTTTTTGTTTTTATTCAATTTAACGAGTTTAACCCTAACTTTTTTCTTCCATACAATGATATTACACACAACCCAGCCATATAGGCCATAGACAATAATATATAAGGTTGTCAAATATCTCCCTTCCGCCTTTTTGTCTTTTTAATTTCGCGGCTATGTACAAAGCGCTACAGAGCTCGTATCTGGCAACACTGTACATAATTTGAAAGCTCTTGACATAACAAACAAAACGACGCTATGTATGATTAGTTTGGATATTGCGTTCAACAGTTATAGACGTGTAAACATGGAGTTCACTAACGCCGAAATTCGCGCTATTTTAAAGTTTTCCTTCGTTAAAGGCAAATCCGCTAGAGAAACGTTCCGTGAGATTAATGGTGTTTTGGGGGATGGTACTCTATCACTTCGAACCGCGGAGGAATGGTTTCGACGATTCAGAGCCGGTGAAAACGACACCATGGATAAGCCAGCCGGCGGAAGACCTGTGACGACAAATACCGATCAAATCATGGAATACATCGAGTTAGACCGGCATGTGGCATCTCGTGACATCGCCCAGGAGATGGGAGTTAGTCACCAAACCATTTTAAACCATCTGCAGAAGGCTGGATACAAAAAAAAGCTTGATGTTTGGGTGCCACATGAATTAACAGTGAAAAATCTAATGGACCGAATTTCCATTTGCGAAATGCTGCTGAAACGGAACGAACTCGACCCATTCTTGAAGCGGATGGTGACTGGCGACGAAAAATGGATCACATACGACAATATCAAGCGAAAACGGTCGTGGTCGCAGGCCGGTGAATCGTCCCAAACAGTGGCCAAGCCGGGATTGACGGCCAGGAAGGTTTTGCTGTGTGTTTGGTGGGATTGGAAGGGAATCATCCACTATGAGCTGCTCCCATATGGCCAGACGCTTAATTCTACCATCTACTGCGAACAACTGGACCGCTTGAAGCAGGCGATCGACCAGAAGCGTCCAGAATTGGCCAAAAGGAAGGGTGTAGTGTTCCACCAGGACAACGCCAGACCACACACTTCGTGGATGACTCGTCAGAAGCTACGGGAGCTCGGATGGGAGGTTTTATCGCATCCACCATATAGCCCGGACATAGCGCCAAGTGATTACCACCTGTTCCTGTCCATGGCGAACGCCCTTGGTGGTGTAAAGTTGATCTCAAAAGAGGCTTGTGAAAAGTGGCTGTCCGAGTTCTTCGCAAATAAGGAGGGGGGCTTCTACGAGGGAGGTATTATGAAGTTGCAGTCTAGATGGAAACAGATTATCGAACAAAACGGCGCATATTTGAACTAAATCCGATTACTGTAACACTTTTTATAAAGCATTGAATAAAGAGCAAAAAGGCGGAAGGGAGATAGTTGACAACCTAATATATGGTAATATAAAAATTGTACAATATATTCAAAACTATATTATAATATTGTATTTATTTTTTGAATAAATTTTCTATTCATCACACAGAAATAAATAAAAAAAATTATTTTTTAACAATCGTATCATTTTTGGTGATCTAATATAACCACCAGAATTTTTGTGCAATAAAAGACGTTATAAATAAATAAAAAAATATAATAATAATAATAATAATAGTCTTTAATATGACAAGTACGTACATCATCGTACATCTATAGATATTTTATTGTTATTTTATTATAATACATTAAATGAAAGCATCTGGCATCAATCATAATCAGATGATGCATATATACGGGGTGTTTACCTTGAAACCATACATTTTATGGATATATTTTTTAAGAAATTTATTTATTTTTATTTGGAAAAAAAAACCAACAAGGAATCGAGTAGACAGTTTAACACTAAAACTACCAAGAGTGGTAGTGAATGACCCTTTTTAAACATATGTTTATAAATTTCTTTGAAATGAAATTAATAAATCAAAAAAATTTTATACCACTTTTATTACAAAAATAGATGCAATTTTTTTTCAAAATTGCCTTCTCTACTGACTACTGTTTTATGGAAGAAAAAATTAAATTAGAATAAACTATCGCAAGGGATCATTTGACCTCTTGCGAGAATGTATATGAAATCATGTGGATTTATATCTGTCGGATAATTATAAATACATTTTTTTGTTTGTTGCCATATATTTTTCTCATTCACACACGTTGCAATCGCAATATTTGACAATAATATTTTTGTTTTTGTTTTGTGGAAGAAGTGTAACAACTGCTAATTTCTTTACAAGTGTATCTCTAGCTACAAAGTTACTAAAGAAAAAAAAACCACTATTATGGGAACCATTCGAGCAAATAAAAAAGAATTGCCAAAATTTGCCAAACAAACGAAAGATGGTAGGCCACGCTTCTCAACGAAATTATATAAAGCTAATCAATGTACACTTACAATTTACAAAAGTAAGCCGACGAAAAAGGTACTTCTACTTAGCTCAAGACTTTAATCTATAAGCATTGAAAAAGAGGGGAAGTTTTTACCCGAAACTATTAGATTTTATAATAGCACTAAATTTGGTGTAGACATGGCAGATGGCAGATGGCAAGAAAGTACTCCGTGAAATCGAAATCCCGAAGATGACCTCTACAGATTTTTTTCAATATTCTTGATCTTGCTGGAATTAATTCATGGGTGCTATATACAGAAACAACTGGCGATAAAATTTCTAGGCAACAATTTTTACTAAAATTAGCAGAAGAACTTGCAGAAGATTTACAACAAAAGCAACAGGAAGAACAAGAAATTATGCAGGAAACCTCAACAGATTCGAGATTAGTTTCATGTGTGGAAAAGAGGAAAAAAAGAGGCCAAATAAGTTTCTGGTATACCATATACGAAGTGTGTACGTTTAGTGTTAAAGAATCACGTTACCTGAACAGAAGGTTATTTTATATATCTTTTAGAGAATCTAAGGTTGCTTTTACAAGTTTGTTATCGGCAGCAATAACTAATAAAGTTACAATATTATCATATTCTTAATAGAATTTTATTTAATAACCACAAATTATGTGTTGTGTGATAATTAATTTTATTAAATTATACAATTTTAAAGAATTATTTAAATTTAAAAAGTTTGATCACACTGTATGCAATTAACAAGTTGCAAAGGTTTTTTTGGAAAATAATCCTTGAAACACTAAAGTCCGCTCGAAAAACGGTTGAAAAACAATAAATTAAGAATTTAACTAAATCGATTCGATTTGATATGGTCACACGAAATTTTGTAAATTTTGTCTCAAGGATATTATTTGCTTTAAAATTTGTTGACAAATACGTGTGTCAATTCTTAATTCTTATAATTTAAATATACTTAAAATACGAATTTACAACGTAATATTATTTAAAATTTGTTATTTTTCTTTATTTTCAGGTGAGTAAATTAACGAAATCACTCAATATGAATTTATTTTTCTAAGCGCATATCATTGCAAAAAAAAACAGGTAAAACATTATTTTAAAATTATTTTTCCGAAATAAAACAGTATTTATTTAATCATTAACAACTCAAACTCTTTTGTATACATTTCTGTACACCAATTCGGTAGAACAACCGAAATTTTATTTTATTAAAAGTGGAAGTAATATTACTGGCTACAAATAGTATGTAATATAAATCTCTTGTACGCGATGGTTCCGCCAAACCATTATATATGTTACCTATGGCTTAATCAATTTTAATTCTGATTGAGTATAAATGCTTTTGTCTCTGCTGGAGGCTAATTACCGAATTCCCTAGTTCAATTATTCGCCGTGTAATACGGAGCACATATATATAAATGCAAGAATATGCAGGTTACTGAACACTGTGCTGTGGTAACCTTACCTGACTATAATTTTCTAATGCATAATTTCTGTACATATATACTCGTTCGACAAAACTAATAGGTCTCCTACATATAATTGTTTTTATATATTGTATAAGAGCCATCAGACAGACAATTTATGATAATTTACTAATTTATTCAAGCAAATAGACATGATACAAAAGTCAAAAATATAATAATGTCTACATGCAATTTAATCAACAACTATTTGTCACAGTCAAATGATTTTAAAGTGCGGTCGTTTATGGTCGATGCGCTGCGGTTTCTTTACTCTCAATTTATAATATTTATTTATATTATTGGTATATTTATTTGTATTATTATACATTATTTACAAATGACATTTCTTCATGTTTATTTACAAATATTACCGGTAAAATATGGTATATTTTGATATATAAATTTGAGACACAAAAATTAGAAATGTAATAATAAAGAATGAATATTATTGAAAGATAACTGACTCCGCTATAAACGAAAAATAATAGAATTATTGACTTATGAAAATTTCTTCATGTTATGATAAAAATATTTGTATTGTAATATATTTTTGGTAAATGAAAATACGAAGATGTGTTGAAATAAAAACTTTATAAGAGAATAAATATTTGAAATGGTAATTTAATGTTCAATGTGAAGAAATGAAAACTTTATATTTTTATATAAATTACACGGCAGGCTAATTAAAGAACCATTAATTAGTAAATGAAAACAAACAAATAAAATCATTTTAGACTTTAAGAATATTAATAAGAAATTAACTGCTTCAACGCGTCGCAAATTTTCCAGACATTTTTACTTGCTCTACCTATTATTTTAGTCTATATTTTTTGGAAGAAATTACATTTTTGTTTAATTGTTTGTTAATCAATCAATTGATTTCGATAAAATTTAGCACAATTATAAGCAGGCGCAGACAAAAAACAATACAATAAAAATATCAGAAACCTTCTTTGTATCGACTGAAATCCTTTCACATGTACATCAAAACACAGCGACCAGAACCTGACAATTATATTCTCAAACAAAACGAAATTTGTCCTATATCGAAACAATGCATTTACAGCATAATATAGTCTGTCGAAGGTGTCGAGTAAATTAAATCAATGTATTATTGTTACAAATATTATTTCGATAAAGTACGTGGAATATTAAAACATCTCGAAATCAAAATTGCATCATTCGCAGCACATAATTTAAAAGATAATTAGTCAACAACAACAATAAAAAAAATGCTCTGTTAATATAAATGTCATTTGCAGATGGTGGTCACACAATAAAATTAGACGTTTAACAACAACACACAAGTATTCTTCCAACAAATCATTAATATTTGAAATGGACAACTGCATTGCAATATACATTTTGAATCAATATTATTATATCGTCAGACTGGACTATAAGCTAAGCGAACAAAGAAAAAAGCTGAAGAAAATTAAAAGAATTTTTAAGGAACTTCCATGAGAAAAGATCAAAAATCTGTCTAAAAATATACAAAAAGGATTCAAGTAAAAATTCGTAAAAGGATTTAGGTTTTTCTGCGAAAAAATATTTACTCCAGAGTAAGGAAAGAAAGATGAATGTAGATTGAAATACCAAAACATTTACTAAAAAATTGTTGAAAACTTATCTGCAATAAGAAAATATAAACTGGGATTTTATTGCTTGGGTACTGCTTAGAAATCTTATTAGGTTGTTAAGCGAACTATTACACGGAGTTTAGATTTATTAGTCGTATAATAGAGGTTTTAGGTAACCACACTTTTAATCTTCATATATTAATTCGTGATGATCTTGAAATTTTAAACTGAAGTATTTCATGATAAATTTTAAAGTTTTTTTCAGAATGTGAAAATATTTGCGAATATCAATAAATCTTATTTTCTTACAATCCATATAACTTGGACAAACCAATAGCTTATAATAAGTAATTCAAAATCAAAATGATATGAATTGTGACATTGTGTAAGTGTGTTTCCAATATTGTCCTACTGTTCGTAATCAATAATTTTATCCATTATCACATGTGTTCTTAAAATGTAACGAATAACTCTACAACTTTTTAAAATTATTAATGAAATGAATTTCTTTTACTGGCTTTGTTCAAAATTCAAAATGGAAAAGAAGTTTATCGGGATCATTCGCCAACAGAAAGACAAATTCTATTCTGATTATTATCAATCGCTCAACAGGTCAGTCTCTACGAAAACAATGCAGAGTCTTCAGATATGACACTGGCTGAAAAATTTCATTAAAAGGTGTACGCATTAAAAAGAAAATAGAAGAAATGAACATAAAATTCAGAAAAACGTCTTGGTTACGTGGCATTCTGAACTACACAATTCATAATTTGCTAATCAGATTGGTATGAACTTACGGAAAATACCTTCGGGGTTTTTGTACCAAACCAAAGGAATATCAAAGTAATTCAAGCAACCCAGAAATAAGATTCTATACGATGCATATAATTCGATTGAGGTGAGCTACGCCATTTACATTAATTTACCGATAAACCCAAACATCGCTTATACAAAGAATCATCACCATCAACTGATGAAACAGTTGCTAGCAGATATAAAATAAACAGATTTAAGATGGTTAATATGAAATAAACCAAATGATCTGGTAAAAAAAGTGAAAATTTAATTAATCGATTGTAATTGTAAGATTCATCACAATTTATGATCTCAGTCGTTAATACATCGCATGTTATTTTGGTTACATAAAAAAATTATTAGATCCCTTTTTTCATTTGATCATTTCCAACAAAAAAATATAGTTAATAATATTGTATCGAAACTCTTTTTATTTGCATTTCGCACCAATTTCTTAATAAATAAATTTTGTTTATTTAAAATTCTGTAAATATTTCATTTTTGGTTGTCATTTGAAAATTTTTGTATAACATAAATTTTTCATTCAAACTGACATATATCACTGAGAAATAAATATATATATATTTTTCTTAAAAATGTACTGGTCTCTAATACAATACGTATCGTATACAAATACTATATATATTACGATACAAAACAGTAACTCACTGTTTGCGTTATTGTTGTTGTCATTGTTGTTGCAATTCTTTTTTCTTATTTATTTATTTTCATATTGTTACAACAAAAAAATGGCATCAGCAGCGCAGTTTACCACCAGCCACCAAAAATAAAAATAAAAAAGGAAAAAATAGCTATAATATTTTTGTGCATACGCAGAGTACCAATATAATATGAAAAACATTTAAACACACAAAACTACTATAAACAAAATATATATAAAATACAATATATTAAATTCAGATAAAGAGATAACTGAAGTTATGTAGAAAAACAAACGATGGTACATACGATGAAACAACAACAACAACAACAACAAAAAGAATAAATAAAATAAATACACAAAAATGAAAAAAAAAGAAAAACATGTCTGCATCTCGCGGGTCCATATCAGAGTGCCACCCTTTACTATACCATACGTCACTCTGACCTGATTTATAGCCCATTGTCTTTCATTTCGGCATATATCTCTTCTTATTAAGTACATAGCTTGAATATACCATAGCAATGTATCACTGCCGTACAATCTTCTATATATAGACAATATTTTTAAATATAAAACATATTCTTCACAGAACCATATATTCACAACCAGAACCTGTTTTTGGGTTCTCTATAAATATACAAAACAAAAATATTATGCAGAGAACCATTGCCATTTTTTTTGTTGTTGTTGTTCAGTTACCATTAGGTATTTTCTTATATTATTTATTTTGTGCAAATTTTGTTGCGGGTTAAAATGTTGATTTGATTGTTATACAATACATACACTCTCGCAAATATATCTATGGTACATTGCGGTTTGATGGTTTGTTCTTTCATATTCATGTTACATATGGAAATAGTTTACGCAAAACATTGATATCCATAATATTGTACAGATTATAATTAAAAAATAATCGTTAAGTGTGTGTGTGTGTGTGTCCATTTGTGTAATGTAATATTACATTTGACTTTTGCATTGCGGCGTTGGTATTCATATGCGAAGGTACGTGAACTATTGATAAATATATATGACAAAATAATGTCATCCTCCGATATAAGACGTTATGGTAAATATGTGACCGCTTTTAGAGGTTATTGTTTGTACCACTTCGTCGCCGGTGTGTTGTGTTGACAATAATAAAAAAATTCTTCGACAACTAACTGTTATTATAAAATATAATTCAGAATTATTTGATTCTACTTATACAGGGTGTCCCAAATTGTGACCAGCTATGTTCTCTGGGTGATTTTGAGTTAAAAATATTAAATAACATTTTGGCCGATCCGACGTCGGTACGAAGTTTAACACGTAAATAATCAAATTTTCAATCAAACCAGTTTTTTCTCTGCTCTACTGGCATCAATATCTTAATAATTAATTAATCGATATTAAATTTTTGGATACACTATTAGCATATTAGCACAACAAGATCTTTAATTTGTCGTTATTATATAAGGCAATCCCCCGGGCCTGTATGTGGTTATCCAGATACTTATAGGAATGTTGCCAAATAATTTAACGCAAATTTTTCTTTTTGAAAGTTTCTTTCAAGCATAAGTCGAAAAATTATAATGAAACATTTTTTCCGTCGGTATATGTTTAAAAACTTGCCACATTCATAACGCTTACGTTTTATGCTATAACATTGCGATGGGTCGCAACTGGTTGCTAAAGATATTCATAACGATGTAAGTATAAATCTGATTTTCTCTATGGATAAATTTTATGTTATTTGCTTTACCCAGAACCAACGATGAGGATGTGATAGATAACTGGTTCCACACAATCCTGCGGATTCATACAAACCTCCACACACACGAAGGCATATCACCACAGTTTTACACAAATAAAGCCTAAAGTAAATGCTGATAATGTGCTACTTTCGTTGTAACAATTTGTCCGTACTTAGAAAAATTAGGAAAATTTCCGTGGAAAAAATCCACATATTTTCCACGGAAAAGAAATTTTAGAATTTGTCCGAAGAATGTCGATAGATTTTCCACTAAATATAATAGTATTTTATTCAACGTCCATTGAAATCTTTGGATTGTCAGGGTAATATTTCTAACAAATATTCGCACGGTATTGTATTCATAATTTATTTCACCAATTATTCAAAACAGTGGGTTCAAATTTTGTATATTTTGCTTATCTATAGATATAATCCTCACCGAGTTTTAATTTATTTTCATAATTTGTAAAACAACAAGCAACTCAAATCGATATATATATCCAAGGAATTTTGTAAGACTTTTCATGGATTTTATTCGTGGTTTTTGTGTCTTGTTTTTTTTATTACAACAAAAAAATGCACAATCGATGAATTTTTGCCATCGTTCAGCATCTTCATTACGTGCTCATAAAACTTCTGGTCTATCGGTAAAAAACTGAATCAAACCGCGATTTGACATCATCGTCATAAGAAAATTTATTCTGCTAATAAGAACAATTCACGGCTATTACTTGCCAAAATAAATACATGGACGATCCAAAGATATTATCGTCAAAATCCGTGAATCTGCGCTCACAAAAATTATGAATATAAATTCTATATGGATATTCTGTGGAATAATAGCAACGAGAAATACTTCTATAGGAGAATCCGTAGAAATTATCATCAGAAATAGATAGATATTTTTGCTCGGATTGAAACTACGGACTACTAAATATAATGCTGAAATTTTACGGACAAACTACGGACAGTGTTGCTACGTTAAATGTTTGGTGTAGCGGCTTGTGGCCAATTAATTATCCATTTAATGAGATTAGCAGTAAACGAGTTGTTCTGTATTCAGACGATTTCTATTTCGTCTTTTATGTGTTACAGCACTAACTGTGATTTTCCATTATCGGAAAAAGAGACACCTTTTTTTATATTTATTTCTTCATAACATTTATAATTAGTGCCAAATGTAATATTCCAATCAATTATATTACAGTACGTTTTTGATTTCGTGAAAAGTTTGCTTACTCTAATAGTTCTTTAATCGCCTTTATTATTTTTCAGAGAACAGCTCGATTCATGGTGAATTTTCCAGTGATAACAATGTTTTCGATTTTTTCCTCAATATCTCGGTATACAATCCATATACAACACGTTATTTATCGGGGTTACAAAAGTGTGGATATATTTCTAATTTCATCTTTTCATATAAAAACCGTATATGTTTCTATATATAGTTCATCAGACATAATTACGCAATTGTTTCAAAATGCTCTCGTATTTCTCATCGTATGCGTGGTCTATAATAGTTCGTTCCTACATTTAGTGACCACTTTTGGTGGTGGTGTATATTTTATTACATATATTAAAGTTTATTAAAAAAAAACATATTCTAAAAATCACTCACCAAATTGATTCATCATCATATGTTCTTGGGATAGCAAAAGATGTTTTCATGTTATATCTATAATTAAAAAAATTAATAATAATTAAATAAATTGATAAATTTTAATTAATAATTTGGGTTAATGATTTAAACTTTATCGATTGGAATCAAGATAGAATGTACGTTTTCGATTATTTATATATAAGTTGAAGTTTTTTTTTGGCTACGAGAATCGTCTTTGTCAGTTATTTTAGTTAGGTGCATGTGTTTGCCTGTAATTCTGTAATATAAAAATAACCGCTAATAGTAACAAATTACTGGTAAATCTAAATAAAATGTAAATGATAAATAATTAATTGTTTGGGGGTGGTCATTTCATTATTCATGAATACAATAAAATTATGTGATAGACAAATTTACACACAAATAATCAAATATCATCTATTTATGGTATTTTTTAATGGTATAGACTTTTGATATTATTATACAATTTTACACACAGTAGCACCGGCAACAAAGTAATTTATCATTTTTAACCTATTATTAATATTAATATTATCCTATTCAAGTTAAAATATATAGAAATAATAAATGAATAATAATAAAATAAAATTTATCAGCAGCAGCCAAATATAGCCGATCCTCTAGTTATAAATTTATGTTATTCTTTTATTTTGATGACTGATTTTTCTCTATATAATTTATTAAGTTAACGAAGATTCTCATCAAGAAAATACAAATGTTTGGGTTAATACACTAATTTTTTCTAATATATTTTATTTATTTATTTATTTATTATTTTTTTTTTGCCATCTATAATTAATTTTCATCTCATATGATAAATTATATTATTCATAATAATAATAATAATAATAATAATAATAATAATAAACAATATGAAAATGATGATGATAATTTATTTATATTATTAATAATAATAAAATGTAATAATAAATAATACCATCGAAATAAAAAGCCCGTCAAACCATAATAATAAACAAACACAAAAAATTGAATAATGAATCAAAAACAAACCGCATGTTGATCTGTCTACATAATTGATTATATACCTCAAAATCTACTCACTATTAAATCAGAAAAAGTACTCACAGTAAAAATCAAAATACACCAATTGACATCAATCAAAATGACCTTTTTTGTCATGGTTTTTATTTATTAATTCATTTATAAAATTTTTTATTTTGTATTTATTGTATTTATATTTTTTTTTGAAATACTATAATCACACCCGTGTACCACAACCACACACAAACACACACTCATCACATCCAATGTACGTACATCCAATTTTTTATTTAAATATTTTATATTATGGAATAAATAAGAAGAATGAATTTAAATAGGAGAGTATAGACAATAATCGATATAATATTGTTTAATACATTTATAAATGGGTGTCCACTCCATCTCCATCCAGTAACACAATGGCCATAGTACGCGCCGACGACATACACACCAATGACAGATATAAATCATCAATAATAAAATAGCAAACTTCCAAAAATTTCATATCGGAACCACAACGCGAACAATTAATAATCTAAAGTATATACCAACAACAGCCATGTCGTATCAAAAAACCATTTGTCAATCATGACAAAAACGTTACACGATCCGAAGAAGATTCAGCGCATCTTAAAACCAAAAATAATCATCAAATATTTCTTGTTGCATTGTCATTATATCCCAATACAATCATTATAATGGAAAGTAAATGTATACCAAGCCAAACCAAATGACAAAAACACATCAATGTGTTACTTATTTACATTTTACCAGCATCATCACCATCCAATATACTATGCATTCCCAAAACCATCCGCACACAAATTTGTGGAGACAATGACGAAAAATAAGCGATTTAAATTTGCTCCGCATTAACTGAACCAATTAAGAGAAAAAAGAGGACACCCACAACGCAGCCAAAAAACAAAGTAACATAAAATTTAATTTGGAAAAAATGCTGACAACAAAAAACAGTAAATAAACTAAATTTAATTATTAAAATTGATTGGAATGAATTATTTTAAAGGAAAAAAAACTCCCGATTATCAGAAAAGAAGTCCGGATAAATTTTGCACGAGCTAAAAAACCATTGTTGTGGAACAAAAATTAACAACAAGAATTGAATACATTATAGTTTAAAATAAAAATAATCATATTTTGGAAGATGAAAGTATTCAATAATAATAGAATGTAGATACTTAACTTAATCTACAAAATTCCAGTACAATCCACCACACAACATAAGGACAAGTGAAAAACAATTTGATACAATATTATATTCAATGAATCTCACACCAAACTGATTGAATACGGTCTATGGAAGACGCTTAAGCATAAATTTCAGAAGAAATCTTGAAATCTCTATTGAATTGTGACGCCCAACCAAACAGGACACGCATATTCAAGTACAAATCGCTTAGTTTCTGGAGTATATGATATATCAAAAAGGAACTTGTTGTGGATATCATTCATAAACTTTTCAGCTATATATATTCCAAATGCTCATTTGAAGTGAACTTAAAATTTTTGTTCTAGATCTTCTATATACAAAAATAAATAACACATATCCAATCTGTTTTCCTTAAAATATAATTAATAAGTTCCTACTTTGTTTTCACATATAATCTTTTCACTAATATTGGTGGATGGTGTGAATCCATATTATTGCGTTTTATTAATTTGGGTGTTAATCAAAATGCATGTACAAAATGAGGTAATTACAAAAATGTTGTAAATATCATTTTTATATAAAATTCACTAAAAATACACCTCTATTTATGCAAGTCCTTTTGGAGTATTCATCTGTAGGACTAATGGTCCTTGTAAATATATGTATGACACATCTGTGTATATACTTAAAAACTGTCATTACAGATGTGCTCATCCCCATTGCTGAACCATATAATATATTTATTAATGAATGTAAATTTAAATTTATCCAACTTTGATTTGATTTTAATTAAATTAAATTTAAGGACACAAAATATTAAAGTTTCTTGTGTTTTAAAATAATTTTGCAATGAAATCGAATGTGCTATTAAATAAATTTGCGTTTAACTTGTGAGCACCGTTTAACTTTATCACTTTTTTCCATACATATAATTGGTGACAAGAAATTATATTCAAATAAATTAGATTGTGATGAAAAATTTTACCACCCACAATTTCACTATATGGAAAAAAGAATTCTGAATATATTTTGAAGTACCATTCAAAGTATAACAAATTTTGGGTGTCTTTTTAGTATATATAAGAGATTCTAGATGTATCCGTCCATATACATAAGAGATTCTAAATTAATTTTATGGAAACACTTTAGGTAACTTTCCACTAAAACAGACACAGCCATAAAAAACAAATATGGTCTTCCACAGGTCCCTTCTGAATAAATTTCGAAAAATGAAATACTAAAACATGACTTCACGGAATGCATCACATCATACAAGGGATGAAATTCAAATCATATCTATTTTAAAAATATGTAAAACTGATGGTATTTCTTAAAGGAAAAATTATCCATTCCGGCGGATATATTCTCATCATTCCCCTAACCGGTTATTATTTTTTTCCTATATGGTAACATATTAAGCCGCTTCTAATATTGCATTATTATATGCTTCATATAATTTAATATAAATGATTTTATAAAATTGAATCAGATATTTTGAATGTGAGTGAGTGTGTGCGATTGTGTGGTGTAGAGAGAATCTTTTAAGAAAAAATTATGTCAACACTTCAAATTCAATTTTATAATTCATTTATCATTCAATATTATTATAATTTTATACTACACAACAATATAACAAACTAACATATTTTTTAAATAATAGGTAACATTCACATTCATATGTTTTTTTATATATTATTAAAATCCATTTAGGCTACAATTTTATGCGATGTATTTTATTTATTTATTTATTGTTGAATGTACACAGAAAGAGATAAAGAATTGGTATATATTTTGCAAGGTGTGAATCTCAATCGCAAATCTATAATTTTTATTATAATATAAACGAAAACGTTAAGAACAACACTTCACATCCAAATAAGTGTATTATGGGAATAAAATTATAATATTAAAAAAATTTGATCACATTTTAAATTAATGGATATTTTTACGATACATAAGAACAATTGTGCCTTTTATAATTGATGCCATCATGTTAAATTGTTGGTATTCCCGCAGAACGTGAGTAAGTTATTGAAATAACGGGATATTTTTATTAAATATATACAACAAAATTCACCTTGAATGATGTAAGAAAGTTTATATAGTTATTGAAAATAGGTTTCAATTTCTCTGGCATAGTCAAGTATTTCCATTTTAGAATTCTTTATGAAATTGGAAATGTAACACCTCAGTCGAAATAACGCAAGAAATTGAATAAAACTTATGTTTCATGGATCAAGGACATTTTCAGGATGTTACAAGGATCTTTTTTGAATTTAGGCCTGCCATTCCTTATATGAAAGCGAATTAAATAAGAATTTGAGAAGCACAAACGGTTTAAGGATCGATGATAATTTAATGGACAAGGTTGTGTATTTTCAAATTGCAATCGATATTATATGTAAAAATTAATTAACTGAAAGTTTTCATTTGATTATGGATGGATAGACACATAAATTTTACTTGAAATTTTCTCGCATAACAATTTTTGTTATGTCCTGGAAATGTCCATTGAACCTTAAAATAATATTTCTACTTGATTTCCCTGTCTTATTACAATTAACATTTTAGATGTGTTACGATGTCACATAACTAAATTCAAAGCGTATCCTTAAAATGGTCTTGATCCATGCCACAAAAATCTATAACGCAATTCTGTATTTTGCATTCTCTTTGTCGTCGAAGGTGTCGAATGTTAAATTAGAGATATTATTCAAGTATCGTCAAAAAAATATTGATGCCGGTTCTTCATCGCAGTTCTGTTCGATTCACAGTTTTACTACTGCGTCATATGAATTGCATGCTTTAAATGAAAAAAGTGTAAATGTATGATAACAGTTTTTGGAGAAACACCCTCTGGATGTTTATTGTCATTGACATTCACCACTTTTTTAAATCATTGAAACCAGTCTTTAGAAGTAGTATTTAATGAAGTATGTCTTTGAAAATGCGTATATCTTTGTCATGAATCCACATCTCCAGTTCAATAGGCAGTGTGGACAAAAGTGTAACAATACATTATATTATGCATTAATTTTAAACAGTGAAATCGAACACTATACAAAAATCAAATTTTGATACTCGATCACTATTTATACTGTTAGGTTTCAGATACACTTTACAATCATTCACTATCTTGTTGAATCAGGTAACTAAAGCACCCTGTATACTATTATATTTATAATACGCTATAGCAGTACCAATTATGATGAAATAAAATATCTTTTTCTCTTGTGTTTTTCATGCATCTGTAACAATATCGAGACACACACACATTAACCAAGCAAAACAACAAATAACAAATTCATTCTTGGCCGCAAAAGGTTCAATCAATATTTCAATCATCTTATATTGACAGATTGTCAATCATCTGCTAATTCAAGAGCTTCTTAGCTGTCACTTTCGGTTTAATAGATACGCTTAACTACATTTATATATAAATATTCTTCTTACATATCACAATATACGATGGATGGATATAAAATAAAAAATCTTCAGTTATATGTATACGTAGGTTTGGTGTATGTATTAGTTATTGTCTTAGCTGAGTTGATATATAGTGAGTTAAGAAAAAGTACTTGTATAGGTAATATAAAAATTATAAAAATATTACAGCGACTAAAAAAGATGTTGATTAAATAATAAAAATAAAAGAACTTTAAATGAAATCATCAACAAAAGAAGACATCGTGCGCGTCGTCTGTTCGCCAAGAGACGAGAAAATGTTTATTATTATTTTGATTTTTATTTTGGTTATCAATCCAATGTAGTTTTATTTTTTTTCACTCTTTTGTTTTTAAGTTTAGTTTAGTTTTTTTTTTATTTTCCGCTTTATAATTATTCAAACCGAAAAGGATTATGACTATTTTTTTTCCCTTTATTTTTATCCTTTTAATTATTTTTTTAAAAATATTTAATCAATTTAAATAAATGATTTGTATGAAATTTATTGTATTTGACATTTTGGTTTGGTGCGTGTAGTTTACATTTGTGTTAGGTTTTCACACTGCGATAACACTTTGACATTCGTCAAGTTTCATATGACCCACACAAAGATATTATTGTCAAAATACGCTTACAAAAAATATGAATACAAATTCTATGGATATTCTGTGGAATAATAGCAATGAAAAATACATCTAATCCGTAGAAATTATCATCGGAAATATACGCGGATAATCCAAGGACATTTTTTTATAAAAAATCCATGCGGACAGGTTTGCACTGTTCATATAAAATCCCAGCGAACATCCTTAAGAAATCTATAGATATTTCCTGGGATTGAAACAACGGACTACTATATATATTGCGGAAATTTTAAACTACGGACAGTCTTACTAGGCCCAAATTAGATGGTCTTGGGTTTAGTCCTTTTGAATTGAATAATACTTTACTATTCTTAATAACGATTTGTTAGACAATTGTATATAAAATTATTGTTATTATTTAATAAATTATTAAAATTGTATTTTAAAAAAATATCCTTTTTTACAACAGAGCCAATCCCCCCTGCCAATATCAAACTGTATTATTATTATTATTGTATTGTCATGAAATGAACAAAAACTTAAAATAAAAAGGTATAAAAGGTAAGGCAAAAAAATATATCGTGATGATTTTGAGTTTCCATTGTCCTCGGATATATTTTTGGCATATTTTTCATAATGTCAATTATTTAATAATAATCATGTGAATGAAGGCCCTCTTGAGTAACAAAATACATGTTTTTCTATGTATTGTATTATATCATCAAATATATAATGTTCATATTATTATTATTATGTAGACAATGAACTGAACTGAATTATCTCTTATCAAATATTTGTCCTTAACCCCTAAAACGTATTTACATTATATACCTCTGCCTTTATATACATAATTATATATATATATATCACATGTACTCTACTATACATAACAAACACATATAAATCTAATGTATTCAAATATCCTACCATAAACATATTGTATATAATACACAGATACTATGTGTGTGTGTGTGTGTGTGTGTGTCTCTAAACATGCTGAACGTATTACTTCATAAAATATTCATTCTGATTTTCCTATACTAAAATATGTACGTAAACGTAAACGTACATATGTAAAATGGTACATTATTGTACAATTTGATTGTTGAATGTTTATATAAATTTATGTTGTTGCATCAGTTGAAACATATGATTTGTGTGAAAGTTTAGTATACTATGTATATTTTGTCGCTATATATACAATATATATTCCATAGATATGCAACAAAATGATTCTCTTATGGCCTGTGTGAGATATGTGGTGCGGTTGTATACAATATATATGTAGAAAGGTGTGTATAAGTAGCACAGGACAGGGTATGGGTAGATATACTATAAATAGCATAGCATAAACAACATGTGATGCGATGGATGATATAATATTTGTAAATTTTACCCTATATATTGTTTGTTTTTAAAATACACGAGTATGTTTATGAAATCTCATCCTTTTTTATTCGGGGTTCTATTTATTTTTTTTTTCCAGTTTTCAAGTACATATTCTCTTCAATGTTTATATAAATCCACTGTGTTTTTACCACGCAATCACTCTTTATACAAAAAACACATAACACTCTTTATACAAAAAACACATATGAACAATATATACACCTATTTTGTAAATAATAGCGCATACAATTTTTAAATGCAAAGTATAACACATCAAATAAGCAGCATAAAATATAAATATGTATAAATTTCATGATATATTACATGCAATGCAACAGTCAATGTATGAATGCGGTAACAAAAGCATTCATTCATTTTAAAATAATAATAATAATAATAATAATAATACAAACTATGCACAGTTTAATCCCGGTGCAGAGGAAAGTTCTTTTCCGAACAACCCATTTTTTAAGTTTTTTCACTGAAAATCTATGTGTAAATAAATATTTTTCCACATCGCACGCAGATAAATAAATATATAAAGTGTTGTAACAATTACATATTTATGGAAATGCAACGTATATAATTGCACGGTGCACGACGACATATCCAATTGCGACATTAGACAGAAATGTTACTTTATATATGACACTCAGCAGCAGAACCCTAGTAACATTGTCCGTATAGTTTGTCCGTAAAATTTCCGCATTATTAGTAGTAGTCCGTTGTTTCAATCCGTATATATTTCTTACGGATGTCCGATGGAATTTTATATGATCAGTGCAACCCTGCCCGCATGGATTTTTATAAAAAAATGTCCTTGAATTATCCGCGTATATTTCCGATGATAATTTCTTCACATATTCTTCTTGGAATTATTTCTCATTGCTGTTATTCCACAGAATATCCATATAGAATTTATAATCATATTTTTTGTGAACAGATTTACGGATTTTGACAAAAATATCTTTATATCGTTTCGGTATTTTGGTACTTACCCGTGAATTGTCCATATTAGCAGAATTCTTATGACGATGATGTCAAATCGCGGTTTGATTCAGTTTTTTACCGACACACCAAAAGTTCTATGAGCACAGAATGAAGATGCTGAACGATGTCAAATATTCGTCGATTGTGCATTTTTCTTTTGTAATAAAAAAGACACAAGAACCGCAGATAAAATCCCAGAAAAAATTTACGAAAATTCGTCGGAAATATATCGATTTGAGTTGCTGCGGTTGTTTTAAAAATTATGAAAATAAATTAAAAATCGGTCAGGATTATATCTGCAATAGATAAGCGAAATTTAAAAAAATTTAATCACTGTCTTGAATAATTGGTGAAATAAATTATGAATACAATACCGTGCGGATATATGTTGGAAATATTACCCTGACAATCCAAAGATTTCAATGAACATTGAATAAAATATTATTATAGTTATTAAGTGAAAAATCTATGGACGTTCCTTGGATAAATTCAATGTATCTTTTCCATGGAAAATATGTAGATTTTTTTCATCATTTATCAAAGTACGGACAAATTGTTACTAGGGTATAGACACAACAAATCATTTATCGTTACATAAAATTTTCGAAATATAAACGGTTTCTTAATTCTAGTATTTTTATTTGAGTGAATAGAATAAATGGAATCGAGCACCATACAATTAGCCGTTGGTTATAAAAATAAAACGTGTAAATATTGATGGGGTCTATGCCAATTACTATATATAGAGAGAGAATGTTTCAAAGACTCAATAGAGGGATTCGGCACTGTAAACAACCTAACGTTGATCTGGGTAACAAACAATATACAGAATTTTTGGTAGATTGCTCGCATACGTGTTTTTTTTTAAAGTATATATTAATTTTAAAAAAATAGCCAAATTGAAATGTTTGGAAAATTCTTGTACATATACTAAGTTCGAATCTTGAGGAAATGAATAAATGATAGGTTTTAGTATTCAGATTTGTCAAACAAAAAAAGTTAAATTAATTATAAAATTATAGAAAAATACACGATTTATTTGAAAGTTATGAAAAGTGTAAACATTCAACATTTGTTTGGACATGTGACCATGATGTTGTTCATTATATACAATATATTTTTTATTTAAATATTCAATAGTATTCTTACACATTTCCCGCTTGATATCCTTATATTTAAAAGACAATTTCCACCACATACAAATTTTACTGTAATAAATATTTGTGTTACATATAAAATTATATGGTACATGCAAATATAGTTGAAGTGAAGTATATAGCGGTTTTGATAAACATAATTTGCTACAACCAGAAATTCTGTCATCATATGTCATGGTATAAAATAGATGATGACGCCGCCGCCGCCGCCGCTTAACACCGCCTAAACTATCAAATGTAAATGTACAAATATAATTTAACTATAAATATGAATATACAATGAAGAGCTTCATTTATTCATTGCAAAATATATTATAAATATTGTCTTTATCATTATATCAAATCATCACCATATCTCATCATCACAATATAAATAAATTGTCGTCATTCATTACCATCAACAGCATCAGTTTTATTATCTTATTTACATCTCTAATTTATATGGTATATGTGAGATTGCATGTATGTTCGCATATATATACAATATATAGTCTAGTATTTATGTATTTAGGAAGTGTTTTAATGTTATACATTATGAATTCATAATAATTTAGTGTTTGTTGTTTACCACAAAATTATTAACTATAAAATAAATAGAGTAAACTAGTAAATTTTGCCTGTTGTTTTTAAAAGTTGATTTATATACAATTTTTGTGTTATTATAAAATTTACTACTTTTATTTGTATCTGCATTATTTTGAATAATTATTGTCTTATCCTTATGTAATATTATTAAATGTATCATAAATATTATGAAATATAATTTAGGTATACGCCGTTCAAATATTAATAAATGATTAGTTTCATGTTTGAAAATTACAACAATTAATAAATTGCCAATTATATAATAGATAAAGTAATAAAAATATACATATAACAAATATTGTGAACACGTAACACGTAACCAATTGAAACGAACACGATATTGACATGCAAAATTATGTGTGGGAGTGTTCCATTAGAAATAAATTTAATAAAAAAAAATACGAGAAACCGTTTGTGCGTGTATCAATTGGTGAAAGGTTTTAATTGGTTCATTAAATCTAACTATATAAAACCAATTCCACCTTAACATATCTTTACCTTTGGTATATTATTTAAATTACTATAAGAATTTCCGAAGATTTTGCAAACCACTTTTACCCCACACATTCCAACAAAGAAATTCCCTACCCACATCACCTTCTATAACCACCTCTCCAACATCACCTCTCCCATACATGTACTCATCTCAATAATTTCCCTTCCAATTTTCACCTAAACATCTCTTACAACTTTCCTGCAACGTTAACCTTACAATAATTTCTCTTCCTACTGCCCAAATTATTACCTACCTAGAAATATGGTTACTATATACAGCACATGCCTTATACAATAATATTTAGAACCCATGTTCATTAAGTAATTAATTAGTGCCAGAATGTTTATGGACTGATTGATTGGGTAAGAAGTAAATAAAAATGTTCAATATTTAATTTCTCGTTACAATAAATTATGAAATTCAAAAAAAAACTTTGAACTTCACTCAAACCGATATCATGGAGTTTTTTGCAAAATTAATTTGTTCTGTTGTTACCGCACGCGTTTGGTTTTTCTACGTTAAACATTAAGCCGCAATTATGTTCGTCGTTCGATTGAATTTATTATGCCAATAGGAAAAAATAGAATTGTTTTCGATGGAAATTTGGAAATATCGATCGATGGATATTTTTTGATATTAATAATTTTGGTTTTTTTCCATTTTCGTAAATAATTTAACAATTAATTAACATCAATGATTACAAATTTTGGTAATCTTTGAAATGCCATGAAATTAATTAACAGCAGATCAGTCGTTTTAAAGATTTAATATCACAAAAATTATATTACAGTGTTTTTGACCGCAGTGTGAGTATAACGTTCGCCAAATTGAAGTATTTTGCAGTAATTGCATTTTCTATAAATTTAAATTTTTAATTCCACTCATTTTATTTTAATACTGACATTTTTCAACTGCCAACTAATACTGGCATTTGTTTGTTTATCGAAATGAGAAAAAACGGACAATTTATGGCGAATACTACTCATTATAGTTCGCGATCAGATAAATGCAAATATGGGCTCAGAATGATTATTGAAACTGTAAAATTTTGAAAATACTCTCAGATGGAATAAGTAAACATCTTTTACATACTTTACTTACTTACTTACTCCATGGCGGTTTTAGCCTTCTCCAACACGCTTTTCCAACCTGACATATCCACGTCTTCCCTTCCCGAATTTTAAGGATCTTTATAACACAGTTTACTACATCTATCTATCTTACCTTAGGTCTCCCGGCTCTCCTTCTACCTTCTGAATTACTAATTAATATACCACGGAGTACCTCCAACTCATACGTTAATATTGGACGTATTAATGTTGTATATAGCTTGCACATCTCGTTGTAATGTTTTCCATTGGAAACTCTTCAATATCATTTGCTACATTTATCAACGCTCCTAAGTATACAAAACTATATTGACTATATTTCAAAATTGTATTCTCCAATTTTCCAACACTGTTTGATCTCGAAATCTTACGATGCATTCGTTGCCACCATATATTTTTAGTTTTGTCTGCATTCACGGTGACACCTAAACCCGATAACTTTTGATAATTGCAGACAAATTGATGGTGTGAATTGTCACGCATATATTCAGATGCGAAGTAATTTACCAATTTGACTGTATAATGAATGCTATAGGTAGATAGATGTCACATGTTCGATTCCGGAAACTTTCCATGTATTGTTGTATTTATATTGTCTTTTAATTTATAAAACACATTTTTCCTAATTGGTCTTAGTCATTTATATTTAACTTATTTGTGATATGACCTATATTTTACTTCCGTGAATGGTTGCGTAATACACACACACACTCTTATGTATAGTTATTTATATTAAAAAACTTAATAAATTTATGAATAACAACAGTGAAATCATTCTTTCAACAACAACTCATTTCATTGTTAAATTTTTGTTCCTTTAACATGACAACAACATAACTTAAAGACATCATCTTCGTTTCTCCAGTTTTATTCTGTTACATATCATTCTCTGTTACTAGATTTATAGTATATATATCATCATCAACATCAACATCATCATCATCATCATCATCATCATCATCGTATTATAATTCAAGCATACAAAATATGATAATATACTCTAACTCTATAACCAACTAATGCATGCGTTTTCAAATATTGTTATATTTATTTATTTACTTTTATGTTATTTTATTTTTTTATCTTCTTTTTGTGGTACAAAAAAGCTACGTAAACATAATTTTGCGAATGATTGAAACAACCGATTCAAATGTCAGTCACAAAATCGTTTATGAAAATATATGTATTTATATTATTTGTGTGTGTGTTTGTGTGTGTATATACAAATCTAACCAGCTAAAGCTAAACATTTTTGATATGATATAAATTCTACATGTACAGATTCTTCTTATATATATATCCACACAAAATACATGATATCTATGCGGTCGTAAACACAATACGCATTTTAGTGTAGCACAATGAACTTGTCAATGTCAATGATGTATTTAGGTTGTCAGTCAATTCAATTTATATGAAAGTATATAGAATAAATAGATAGGTACATTCATAACACGATAGAATATATGTTTGCATAGGGTAACATGGTATACAATGAGACTGTTAAAGAAAAACATACCAATGGCAGAAGGCACAAGTGGTGGTCTAGTATTTTGCAACGGCCACTCCATACTCACAATTACATTTCTAAACACACTTTAACAGTGACAAATATTTTTTTGATTTGGTATTGTTAAGCTAGGGCCGAATAGAAAACTAAAGCCAACATTGGTTATGATATAGCATAGGCGCAGGTAGGTGATTGATGTACTTACTTACTTACTCCATGGCGTTATAACCCGGGTGCGGTTTTAGCCTTCTCCAACACGATTTTCCAACCTGACCTATCCGCAGTTAATATCTTCCAATCCCGAATTTTTAGGATCTTTATATCATAAGTTTACTGCGTCTAGCCATTTCGCCTTAGGTCTTCCGGCTCTCCTTCTACCCTCTGGTTTACTATTTAACAGTTTTTTCGGCACACGCTCCTCCTCCATGCGTTCTACGTGTCCAAGCCATCTCAATCTATTGATCTTGATTGTTTTGACAATATTTGGTTGACCGTACAACTTTTCTAATGTGATTGATGTAACCCTATGCAAATATTGTACTATAGAAATATGATGCCAACCGAATCAAAATGCAATGGTTTAAATAATGATGTCAGATCACAGAGCCACCTCAAAAAAAAATCTACAATTAATTTACTCATTGTTTTAATTTTAATTGATTTTGATAAATGTTTTGATGTTTTATGATTTTTGTGGTTTTTGGTTTTTGGTATTATACATTTTAATAAGTATTATATTGTAACTGTTGGTTTTATGTGGTTAAATTAAAATAAATAATTAGGTTGGGGCTCGCCAATCGACCAAAGACAGTATTATATTAGTTGCTGTGAGACGCCAAAATCAAACTAAATACTGCGAGCATATTGATTACCATTATTGGAGGCATTTTGGGTATCTCCAATATAGGATATATTGTATTTAATACAGGGAAACAAGACCGATGCTAGAATTTACTATGGGTAATTTCAACTGTCCTTCTCTGGTAGTCTAATCCGCATATTGGCTTTGATAAACATGCTTTAGATTATCAGTGTTGGCCAGGTGAATTGTTATAGATAAATAAATTGTAATTTAGTAGCATGGAATTGTTTAATGTATCCCAAAGACTCAACAGAATTGTAATTCAGTTCAATCAGGTTTGGGTAAGACGAGTTCAACTGGGAATCGATATTAAATAAGCAAACAGTTTAGCAAAAGTGTGATCTAATTTGACTTTCCGTGGTCCGACAATATTCCGGCTTTGATGGGGATGGTAAATACGATAAATATATTATAATATTACAACCGGCTGGCTGTGTGGTTTTTTTTCCCGTACATCTCGTTTAACAAATATTATACACCTCAATTATGTTATAGTAAATATATTTGTAAATTATAGATATTTCTCGACATTTGTTATTACACGATGATGGATTTATATAAATAAATATACAAATATATAGTTTGGAGTACATACAAAAATAAAGTCTACACACACACACACACACACACAATTATGTAACTATAATTTTACTATAATAATAATAACAATAAAATTCCATAATAGAATAAAAGAAATAATATATTGTAATTAAATGATTGTTTCCTATATATATTTAATTTCACAATTTAGTAATTTATATTTAATTAAATAGGTACAATTCAATTCAAATGTTATCACATAAATAAACCTTCGGACAGCCGGTATTTTTTCTTCTGGCATAGTGATACATTGTCGCAAATTTCCATATTAGTGTTCGTCAACTACTAGTAGGTACATTACCATCATTCCATGCAGGCTATCATAAGGTTAATTTATATAAATCCAATCGTTCGTTAATTCAAACGTTAGCTAATGCCGAACTGTTTGGCATTATCATACGTAAAAATAAAAATAATATAGTTTACACTTAGTGTTGATTTCAAGATAATGAATTTTCTATATATCACCAGAAAATATATAACAACGAAATAAGTTGATAAATTATCAAATCACCAAGTAACTGGAGGCAGGTATAATATTTCGTATGGAAACTGTTTCAGAAATAACTAAATTACCTAGCCCCAAGATGCTGGTAAAGAAAACTATCAGCATATCAATTTTCCAAAACAGCAGATTGGAATTGTTTACATAAAATATCGCTGTTAACATGAATCCACATAATTCCATTGAAATCGTTTTTAGAGATTACCAAAATTATTAAACTCCGTAAAATAAGTCTAAAGCACTGCTCTCATATATGAGATATAAATTTTCGTGGAGCTAAATAGTAAATATTTTGTTGATATGCGTAAAATGTCATTGATATAACTTAAAAAATAGTATAACATTTTAGAACTACAAAATAAAATAGAACATTATTGAATTGATTTTAAAAAATTATTAAATCTATTGCACCATATAAACTTGAGAGCTTAAACTATACGAAATACAATTAATTTCAAATAACAAAATTTATCCAATCAACCAATTTGCTGAGTCCCCCCGTCCACCACACGACATATGATGCACAGACATTTAAATTGATTCTATTTTGATTTGATGTTGATTGATAACGAGTAAAACTTACGTGAATCATATGTGATGCATAGAATAGTAAATAGAGTAAATATATTGGTATGTGCTTAACTCTGTGTGGTTCAAACGATATTTGAACAATAATAGTAGTTAGTTTAACTTGAAATTTTGAAATTATACATTTAATGATACCATAAGTTCCTATTGTTACAGGATTTGCGCTGATCTCTCATAGAAACAAAATATCCCCAATAGAAAATGTTTGAGTATCTGTTATCCGTTTAAGTTGGACTTAATATTAAACATTAAATTATAAAATTTTATGGATTTACGAAAGTAGACGTGACACTAACCATACTCTTTCCAGGTATCTACAACAAAATATTCCCAGAACAGCTCAAGTATCATTTATTCGATGCTCCCTTTATTTTTGGATTTAAGTACTGAACGATAAATTTTAACGATTTTTGTTAAATTGCTATATTCGAGGTCACCAAATAAGAACCCAATTTTCCCTATAGAATTGCTGGAATATCTTCTATCCGATTAAATTGAAATTTTTAAACTTATACATTAAAACTATTACAAGAAGTGGTATAAGAGATCTGCCATATTTATCCTTCCCGATATGGATATAAGGACTTCCACAAAATATTCAAAAAATGATATATTAATATTTCCGGCACCTTGCCAATTCCAGTAAATTTATTTGCCAAAATAATAAAGTACCGGACACCTATACCATGCCCGTTACCAACCTCATGTAACATTTAAAATAATACCATCATTCGCCAGTAATCGTTTAGTCCTGATTTATAATAGAAACTTCCTTTGAAGAAATTCTCCTTACTTTAATTTAATTTATGCGACCACTCTCTATTGCTTTTTTATTCTCTAGAATAACAATCGGTGACATTATCAAAATATTGTATTATCGATACAATTCAATAAACAAACATTAAAACGCATTTATAATAATTTTGTCATATGAATAAAATTATTATCAATTATAATAAACAAGAATCTATAATTAAATCATATCAGATCTGCAATAATAATGTTATAATTATATTATATATTTTATTGCGTACGTTATATGGTTGGTATATAGGAAAAAAAACGGAGAAAAGGGAATAAAGGTCCTTAATATATTTCTATAAAAATAAATAAAGTGAATATATATATATTTGTGTAATAGAAATAATAGAACATCCCTTATAATTTTGATGAACACATATTTTGTCATTTCAAAATCTGATAAAATATGAACAACTATTAATTATATCCTGCGTATTCGCATTACAAATACTTAAACTTTTATATGTACTGTGTGGCGCACAACGAACAAATTACTCACACATCATCTTTATTTCTATGTAATACGTTGGATACGTACGTACCATATATTATTGCAGAATCAATAGCATTACAACAACAACAACAATGAATAAAATGTATACGGGGAACAAAAAAATGTCCTTGTACATTTTTTTTGTTGTTGTCATTCTTCCGTTTCTGATGTTCTTTGTTTTTTTTTTTTTCTTTTTTTCATCCTTCTTTACTTTTTATTAAAATCCCCTTTTAAAATCGCATTACCATGATTTATTTTGTATTTGTTTTATTACACTCAATTAATTTGGTATTCATTTCTGTACGACGAACACCATCCATATTTATTTGTACATATATTAAAACCAACAAAATAATACATAAAGCATAAGCATAAGAAAACATTTACATGTTTGACAAATGACATCCAAAAGATGCAAATCCTAATGATATAGTTAGCCCATGACAGCTTGTCAATTAATCGTTCATTCTTTATTTTTACCTCCTTCCTCTGTCATCTGTTATGGTTTCATCTGACTTATGTATGTATTTATGGTATATACAATATATACTCTTGTATTCATGGCATAAGTTGTACATAGGATATTTACATTGTACGTGTACATAGACGAACATATACTATGTTTAATACTGGTAATACATAAGATATATATTACTATGTTATATATTGTACTATATATTCCTAACATACCATATTTACGGTTGATATATTATTGTATTTTACTTCATCGTTTATATCAAAATTTTCTCCCTAATTCATCATTTTCATCTCATCATAATATTCTGAAACAGTGGCAAAACAACAACAACAACAACAACAACAATAACAAATACAAAAAAAACCAAAAATTTAAGTTCTAGGTTAAAGAGATAGATAGTTAGGTTTATGTAATGTTATAGTAAAGGATATGTATAGGAAAATATGCTGTTTGGGGGGGTATAATGGAGTGGTGCTAACACTTTATAGTAATGATGATGGAAGTCATATGTGGGTTGTCGGCGGCAATAGATGATGGTATAAATTATTGGTAATGCTATAGTGGTTATAAAATGCTTTTGACTTAAATTATGTTCTTATATCAGACGGAATGACGGTTAATCCGTTTTCTTTAATTTTTCGATTATTTCTATATACAATTTATAAAAGAGCAGATTTTAAAACGGTTATTTCTGTGATTTACTATAAGAATTGAAAATGTTCATTTGTAATACGAATCAAAAACTGAACAGAAATTATTATTTTTTCCCGGTTGTCATGTCCGATAGAGAAACGAACCGTTTTTGCGCCGGTATGCGACTTTTTCAACGTTTTGTTACCATTAAACACTTAGCAGATCACTTATTTATTATTATTATTATATTATTAAATAAAATTGTGTGACACATTAATTCCAGTAAATTTATTTGCCAAAATAGTAAAGTACCGGACACCTATACCATGCCCGTTACCAACTTCATGCAACATTTAAAATACCATCATTAGCCAGTAATCGATTAGTCCGGATTTATAATAGAAACTTCCTTTTAAGAATTTTTCCTTACTTTATTTTTAATTGTTACAGAAAACGATATAGTTTTATGTAACACTGAATTTGACAATTAAAAGATTGAGGGTTACACGAATTTACATCCTCAAAATGAGAGTGACTTCCACCTTCCATATTTGAAACGACGATAGGTACTGTTGTAGAAGAATAACTTATTAGTTTTTACAATATCAGGACAGTAAGCGATAATATATAGTGCCATGGGTTGTGGAACAAAAGGAACCCAAGTGATCTGCTTAGATATCTTCCCAAACTGTACTATATATTTAAAAAATTTGTTTGCACTGATATTTAAGTAAGAATTGCACAAGTGATAATATTTGCTGGTATTGAGCTCCCCGCAGCTACTGTCAATAAACTGCAATGGTCAATATTTTACTTAATTCTAGATTTCAAACAAATAAAACATATGTATTTTTGATATATAAAAATCCTACATTTGTTAACTTTAGCTGTGCTGTTTGGAAGTCTATAAACATTTTAAAATCATATGATAAATTTAAAACTCTCTTCTTTTAACTGTGAGGACCTGGATTATTACCACAATTTTGTCGTCAAATTGTTGCAAACATATCTCAAACGTGTTTTAAAATGAAAATGTTACTGTTTAAATTGCTGCAGATGGTAAAGCTGTATTCGTTGATTCATTAAAATTCGATGGAACAGGTTAGGGATGAGTGTAGTGTTATTTCGGTATAGCACAACAAAAACTAATGGGTTTGCCGAAAGAAATGCACAAAATAGAATATATACAATGCAAGGATTTCATTTTTACATACAAAATATCAATGTAAATAGCAATATCTGGAATAATTGGTAATGAGGATTTGGACGAAATACAAAACTATGTAATATATATTCGCTTAATTATTAATCTGACGTTGTTTTGCAATAAGTAATACTTCTTAATACAAAGGTTTTTTAATGCAAAATTTCTAAAGCGTGTGCTTGGAATATTGAAAAGAATTACAAAAGTTTCTGTTGCAAATAAATATCGTTCGGAAAGTGAATGAAGTACGCAAAAAGACAAAACGGAATGTTGTCGGATGTTGATGCTGAATAATAAATATTATACATTAAAGATTAAAATATCCGGAAGTACTTAAAATATTAGAAATTTGAATTAGTTAAAAAATATACATTATAAAATAGTCGAATCGATTACGATGCTATTTAGTTATGGTGGTGAGGCAGTTGTATTGGCATTAATAGAAAGTAAAGTGACTGGTTCCGTGGTTCTGGTGATGCGTACGTCTTACAAAAAAAATTATAAAAGACATTTTGTCTTCATCAAGACAACCATCATCAGTATACCGCTCGTCTTGCATTTCAAACAGTTATTTCAATGAAAAAAAAATGAAATGGCCAGCTCAATCACCGCATGCCAACAAATCCATTAGTCAATTCTTATTTCTTGCTGGCATATACCAAAACACATTTACGGTCTGTAATTGATATGCAAAGGATTGTGCACTCCCGCGTTATTAAATTATTATCAAATTCATTCAGATTAATAGCATCGTGTTTACGTTTACAAATTGTTATTTCTGCACTGCGTATGCACAACGTATTTTTTCAATTTATTTAGGTGTAATTTGAAAAAACTAACCAATTTAATTGAAAGAATTAAAACTATAATTTAATTTTAATCAACACAGCACTATGGGCTAATCACTCATATAAAAATAATAGAATTATGAAAACATCTATCGTTCTTTAATAGCAGCGTACAATTGGTGAATTGTTATATACTCCCATGCGGCGGAGCAATTTATCAACTTGGCTGTAGTGAATGTTTAGTACAGATGTCATACGTTCCACTTGGAGTAAGCTAATACCCAACACAAATAAAGTCAACTAAAATTGTTCGAATACATTTAACTCAATATTTACATTGTCTCCTAAATTATGTCACATTATATAGTTATTAATTTTTTTACATATACTGTTAAAGGACACATATGCGGAGATAAAAATTGAAACCAGCGTGTATAGAGATACTATGATGGTGATAGTGATCGAATACTATTCACACTACCCTATAAATATGTAATATTTTCATCTTGAAAAACTATGGTATTTATAAATATATATATTAAATAAGATATACAGATAATCAATGATTTATAATAATGATGCTGATGTTGATATTTTTATCAAAAACTTTTCTTTCTTTATTTTTACGTTTCCTTAATATATATTTATTTATGGTATATACCTATGGTTTCTTTATTTATATATATTGTAACTATTTATTTGCGAGTGTATTTTATGTATACAAGATGTTGACTTTAATCACGTTCCATATAGCAAGATGTTATCCTTTTACTTCTTATATATGTTTCTCTCATATCTTCACTATTATTATATGCACACACACACACACACACAAATATAATATATCTAATTGTATAAATAAATATACACACACAAACACACACTCGAAAAATTATATTTATATTACTTTGTGTGTATTTAGTTATTATTATTTTTTTGGTCAGCATTTAATTAGGAAGTCAGTTCAGGAATAAAATTGATGTTACTTCATTCATTTCTTAATATATATTTATTTATATCAATATATGCGAAGACGTGTATAATAGTTATCGTCTAATGTATATGAACTGGATAAAAGTACCTACAAAAACACACATAAGCTTTATTTATAGATTTAACGATTTTAACATTATTTTATTTTCTGTAGACGAATGCAATTTTATTATTTTTTGTCCTATTTCTAAATTAAAGATTTTATAAATTTTATAATTGATATTAAATACCCATAATTTCGTTTTATTTTAATTATTGGTATTATTGTAAATCCATAGGACATTCAAAATTTATAAAACTACCGTGTGTGTATTATTAATTTTGTTCATTTCATTATCCTGGTACCGGCTGCCATATAATTATGAAAATTATTACTATAGAAATAGGAGACAAAAATAAGTTCACCCTTTGGCCTCTTTATTATTTCGATTTGAACAAATTGAACTGTTGTAATAATAGTTTAAAATCAGTTAATGTATATGTGCATAAATTGGCATATAATAATCGATGTAGTCAATCTAAAGGGAAACATGATCCTGTAACTGTACAATCTATCCCTCTTAGGCTGTATTTAATATAGTCATTATGTTTATAAATTTGTATGTATTTTTATATTTCAATAGTATTTGCGAATCAAATCAAATCCGTACAGCGATGATCAACCATAGGCGAATCTTAAATATTATTAATTTTTTTTATTAATTTTAATAAACTGCGATATTCATATTTTCACCACACAGTAACATTTTTTTTATGTAGTTCTAAGGTCTTTAAAGAATGCATACATAAATTGTAAGTACTTCCAATTTCATGAATATGAATTCATCAATTATCTACCCAGTGGGATTCATCAAAATATTCACCAAAGAATTTATCGATGAATAAAATTAATCGGAGAAATGATAGATGGTTATGTTCAGCACCTACAGAGGTTATCCGTGTTATGCACACGTCATATTATACTACCGCATTTATTTTCGCAGGCGCTTCGAGTTAATGCTGCCGCCCGTTTACATCAACGTTTTAGAAAGTGTTGTGATTTTATCTATGGATTAATAGTATATGGTATGTGTGAACATAAAAAGTAGTCCATTCCGAACAATTGAGCCCAAAAAAAACTCACCCAATCCGTTTTCATGAAAAATATACTTTATTCTGCAACAAATGAAAAAACCCATACCCATTGCGAAACCATAAAACTACTCATGCAAAGAAAAAGTACTTACCACCAATGTGATGAAATCTCTGTACAAAAGTAATCTGGAAAGTATTGCAAGAATGAACGGGTGTTGACAAGAGGTAAGTTGACAATCATCGATGTTATAATCGTTGGTTTCACTGCGGGCATATAATATGGAAATGATGTGGCGGCGCTATTTTATGATAACATCGATGATTGTCTACTTACTTCTAGTCAGTACCACTCCATTCTTGCATTATATTTGATAATATCTAATCCTATAGTTTCATGATATCGATCTGATGTCTGTCGAGCCACTCTCTCCTCGTTTACACTACTGAATGGGATTTATTTATTTATTTATTTATGGAATGTTATATCACTTTTCCATTAAAAAATTATTACCTAATTATCAGACAAATGCATTGGTTTTTTTGAGAATTTATTTATTTATTGTATATTAATTGTCCCTTAGAATATTATTAATATCTGGATATGAATAAAAAAATTAATTCATACCCCACGCAACTATTCATTTAATTATCTACCAACAAAAATTCAATCAATATTAACCAGACATCGATGGATATGTCACTAGCGACGACACGATAAAGTAATTTTTCAACATAGAATCCAAATAAAAATGTCGAAAGCACTGGGGTGGACTGTAAGTTCTGATTTATTATATTTAAAATACAAATAAATTATTCATTCATCTCTAAAATTGATGCAACATTTGCAGATGATGATGATTTTTTTTTAGAGGGAGAATTAATGCCCACACTTAGATCAACGAAGGTCCACTGAGTGCGCTCCCTGTGAGTTAATCCTCTAAGCGTTTGATTTCAGAAATGAAATTATTAGTTAAATTTCTAATCACACATGATTATTTTTCCAATTTCTCTTATTGGACTCTTCTTTTTAACCAAAATTTAACTATATTATTTTTGTACTTATTTTAATTTGAATTGTCAATAAATTTTGTAAATTGCTATATATTCTTAGATTATTCCAATAATTATTATTAAAATTATAATATTACATTTCTTTAAGTTATACTATATTATGGGTTAGAAATTTAAGCAATAAGCACCTGTTCTATAAATATAAAAATTAATGTATGGCATAACAAATTTCTTTCGATCCAAAATTATAACACCAACACAAAATCCAAAAACATTGTACAACATCAATACCAAATACAACAACAAAATAATATTGTAATAATAACAATATAAATATACAATAAAATGTGAGTGTGTACCCCCTAAAATTCTAATTAAAAATGAATATTTGATATTATTCCCTTGTTGAAATGAAACAATTTGACTGACATGTATACAAGACTTAAAGTCTGTCAATCAATTTCTCAAATGTTTTTATACGAACATAATGTATACAATATTGTGTGTATGTCAGTGCACAGAGCATTTGTGTACGCATATCAATCTATATTATTATATTTATAAAATGTTAATTGCTTAGGATAGAGATTGTTTGATGTGTATTTTAATACGATGGAATATTATAGACTCGTACAGAGTATGTCAATGTCATTCACACACAGAGAAATTATAATATTGTGCGTATATCCTTATTATTTTATAAATTTATGTGTACCCAAACACGTTTCACATATTGCGCCATGTTTATGTTAAACCCAAATGTATGGTGTTGTATGTGATGTTTTTTGGGGTATTTTAAATCATTTGTATGGTATTATTGAAATTGACCAATTATACCATTCTCAATTCACAGTTTTTGAATTATATTTGAACTGCAAAGTAATCAAGACATATTATATTATCGTTTTTAATTTAAAAAGTATTGATGTGTCAATAAGTGTATGTGGTTTTTACTTGCTTGCCTATTTGGTAGCAATAATTTCTTGGTATTTTTATTACCGACCACGCTTAAATAGATGCAATACAATGTTGACGGTCAAAAAATGTCGCATAGTTTGAGGAGCTGGTGAAGATTATTATATAGAAAATTTATAGAGAAAAATTAAATGATTCCTCACAAAAACCTAAGTTTGGGAATTTGTAACTTATACAATTTATTGATAAATTCCTTAAATATGTGACACTACTACCACTTCTTCAGTGCGGTTTCACCCACCGAAGAACCAAGTATGTCCAATGGATTGCTCGAGGATCTTGAAATTTTTTACTTAAACATGCTGTAACAACAAATTCCAAATATTTATAAAATTAGACATGTTCATATTTCCGTACTCCTTTTCCCTGTACCTCCACATAGCGCTCAAATATTCGGAATGGAATTGTTGCACAGTACTATACTTATCCAATTATTATAATATATTTTCAAATAATTAACCATTTAATTTTATATAATTTCGATTGCTTCTAAACTCCGTAATATTTTCAAAATTTAATATTGCTGATGCGATTCAATTAAATTATATTTTATGAAAAATTCTTTTGATCTGAGTGTGACGAATTTGTTAGTGCGTGGAAAATCAAATATGTTTAAAATTGTATAGCAAATCAATCAATGACCAATGATTGTACCATTTCGAAAATTAGACACTTCACATAGGACATCGTTCCGCAGACCTCTCAATTATTATAGAGAAAAATTATTGATTATTTTTCTATTAAATTTGACACAACAGATCGGCGACATTTTATAGTTTTTATAATTTTTGTGATGTTGTTCAATAGAACTATTGTATTGATGTGAAACAATGATGATACTCAGATTGGGTTATCAAACGCAGTTTACACAGTAACCTTGATATTTTAAACTAATTCTTTTCCGATTTTCATAAAATTTTAATGCAAATTTATAATAGTAGATGAGGAGTAAGACAATTCCATTGAACTGTTTGTGAGTATAGAACAGTAGCGAAGTGTCAAAAAAATTAATGTTTTCAGATTGCAATGTCACTATATTTTTTTCCGCAGGTTAACTTACTAAATTTTTTGCGGAAAATCGACTGTTTAAGAATTATCGTCTTTTTTAATTACGAGCCATAGTTTTAACGGATCTCCAGTTTTGTATACAGAATTTCCGATTATAATCAATTTCCAATCTTTCACGGAAGAGATTTTTAAAATCGATTCACACCGTTCAAAAGATATATGATCGATTTGATGTAATTAAAATTTTGTATGAAATACAAAAATTTCTTTAAATTTTCTCTACCATCGATTGGAAAATCGGTCATATCTTTTGAATCGTGTGAATCAATTTTAAAAACTTTTTCTATGAGAGATTGGAAATTGAATTTAATCGGAAATTGTGTATACAAAAATGGAAATCCGTTAAAATTATGGCCGCTGTAATTAAAAAATTTGTTAATTCATAAAAGTAGATTTTCCGAAAAATTTAATTCGGTGAACATTTAAATTTTTTTCCATAATTTAGTTTAATTTCACCCGATGGTTATAAGAAAAAATTTAGAGATATTGAAAACTGAATGCTACTTTTTTCAGTCTACGCAACTGGTATAGAATTGGTGTTTCAATGATTAAGGACCGAAAAAGGATGTTTTTGAGTGTGTGTGTTATATCTATAATATGAAAGAGAATTAAACTAAAATTCGACTAGAATTGGTGTAATTTCTAGGATGAAGGAGATATTTTAAGCACGTTACAATGATATTTTTTTAAGGTTGTAAGTATTATACTTCAAATGAATTAAACTAAGATTCGAGTAGAATTGGTGTTTCGTGGATTAAGGACATTTCAAGGACCTTACATTAATATGATATCTTTTTTAAAGTCTTCATGTCATACATCACATTGATATAAGATAAATTAAACTATAAGATTCATTTATTTTAGAATCAGGTGCGTTTCAATGAATATGGACATTGGTGGTGTCCCTCCACAAAAACTATATTTTTTTGTATAAGTGAAACAATTAAATTTAAATTTCCAATGCCATTAAAATTAACATGTTATAGAATTGTGTTTGACAATTTTGTGCTTTGTTTTACTAACCTATGATTAATCGGCGTAGGTGTAAATTGGATGATAAGTTTCTTGTTTCATTTATTAATAAAAATCAATTAATATGTATATTTGAAAAATTATTACTATCATCATCGCTTCGTTTTAAATTCTGAAATCCCAAAAAATAAAAAAAAAATACACACAAAAAAAGGAAACCCCAAAAAAAAATTGGATACAAAAAGTAAATATTCAATATCACTCTTAACATATTAAGTACTCGTGCTATGCTGTGCTATATCAGTATACATTTAATATATACTAACGCTTCTCGCGTTAGAAAATTCAGTTTTACAAATGATAACAACTTGTTGATTTTCATTCACTCCCTCATGTAGTAGAGTATTATTTTTTTTTTGTTATGTTCGTTCCTATCGTGATGTTATATACTCCACACGGTGTTATTTTGTGAAGGGCAAAATATATATTTATTATATTAACATATAGTCGTATATGTGTACACACATTATATGAGTGTCTACACAATTCATGTATATAGCACCAATATATATAGATATAGAGGGATGTATGTGCAATAATGGGTGAGGGTGGTAAAACAACACACAAAAAAATAAAATAAAGCTTTTTTACTCCGGATGTACATAAAGTCTACTGGTGTTTTTTTTTAACTTTGTATATGATCCTTTATTTATGTATATTTTGTAAATACATACAGACACAGTATAAACGCGTATAGATTGAGTTTAGTTGGGAAAAAATAAACCATACAAATATCTGTTTTATTCTGCATCTATAGATATATTAAGGATATATGAATAACAAAATTGTCTGTAAATCGTAAAGCATTTCTTCTTTTTTTTCCTTTTTTTTTATACAAAGCAAATTTTCGAAAATAAACTTTTCCGTTTTACAAATACTCCTTCGCATACGGTATACGGATATTATTTAACCGATACCAACCTAACCCACATACGATAAATATACATTTTATTTATGCACGCCACATAACATTGTAAATATATAACAAATGGGTGGAAAAGTTTCCGAAAATTCTAAGAAATGGTGCCACTAGAATTTTTTTCATATGATTTTTAGTTACTACCAACCTTCAAACGATACGTGTCAACATTTGACAGCAGTTCGACCATTAGTTTGTGAGATATTGCGTTGTGAGTGTAGCTACTTTTGTTATTTGAAAAAAAAATAGAAAAACACGAATTTAGTGCGTTGATTAAACATTATTTTTTGATTGGAAAAAATATTACTGAAGCCAAAAAAGTGCTTGACAAGCATTATCCCGACACTGCTCCAGTTCTTTCAACAGTACATTTGTGGCTTGCAAAATTTAAAACCGGCCATATGAGCACCAAGGACGATGAACGCAGTGGACGTCAAAAGGAGGCTGTTACTCCAGAAAATATCAAAAAAGTTCACAAAATAATTTTAGATGACCGTAAAGTGATGTTGATCGAGATAGCTGAGGCTCTGAAGATATCAAAGGAGCGTGTTGGACATATCGTGCATGAATATTTGGACATGCAAAAGCTCTGTGCAAAGTGGATGCCGCGCGAACTCACAATCGATCAAAAACAACAACGTATCGATGATTCAGAGAAGTGTTTGGGCTTGTTCAACCGCAATAAAACAGACTTTTTGCGTCGATATGTGACAATGGATGAAACATGGCTCCATCATTACACTCCAGAGTCAAATCGGCAGTCAGCTTCATGGACAGTAAGCGACGAACCTCTTCCACAACGACAAAAAACGCAATAGTCGGCTGGCAAATTGATGGCATCTGTATTTTGGGATGCACATGGAATAATTTCCATCGACTATCTCAAAAATGGAAAAAACATCAATAGTGACTATTACAGAGCCTTGTTGGAGCATTTGAAGCATGAAATCGCTTAGAAACGACCGAATTTGAAGAAGAAAAAAGTGCTGTTTCATCAAGACAACGCACCTTGTCATAAATCAATGAAAATGATGGCAAAATTGCATGAATTGGGCTTCGAATTGCTTCCACATCCACCGTATTCTTCAGATCTGGCCACCAGCGACCAGTTTCCTGTTTGCAGACCTCAAGAGAATGTTCACTGGAAAGAAATTTAAGAGCAATGAAGAGGTGATCGTCGAAACAGAAGCCTATTTTGAGGAAAAAACGAAATCGTACTATAAAAATGATATCGAAAAGTTGGAAGATCTTTGGAATCAGTGTATCGCCCGCGAAGCGATGTATGTTGATGAATAAAGTTTAATTTTGCAAAAAATATGTTTTTTTCTTAGAATTTTACCGGAAACTTTTCAGCCCATGCGTTATAAATATATTGAATTGAATATGGTATTTAAGCGCCGGGGTTAAAAAGGTTTTAAAACTCTGGAAAATAAGTTTGTTGTAATGGAAAAATAAAAAAAAAAAAAAAAAGGATAAAAAATTGGAAAAGGAAACTTTTCGTTTTTATATATATTTTATATACAATATATCGTATGCGTTACGCGCACGTAACAATCTAAAAAGGTGAAAAAAAGGTTTTTTTTCTCTCGATTTATTTTTATTTCATCATTATATTGGTTAAATCTTTTCAATGGGTATATATGACTTTAAGAATTTCGTCGTTTTCACTATGTGAATATATGAAGAATTACGAATATAAATAAATATACTTAAATATACAATATATAGTACATAGTATGAATGAACATATAATAGTAGTATCAGTAGTATTGGTACTATAATATTATGTGTATAATGTACAGTGTGTCAAAGAAATTTTAAGAATGGATAGTATTACCATGAAAAGAAGAAACATTTATTGATTTGTTACAGCGATTATTTACTTTTACCATATATTACCTCGATACACGTCAAATTTGACATTATCAAAATAACACAATTTTCATTTAAGTTTTTATATAGCACACAATAAATTGGATATAGAAATACTATTGAAGAACATATAAAATATAATGATAGCACTATTATCATCTGGAATGGAAGGCGACCCGAAATATTAAAACGTCCTCAACAGCGAGTGCGGTTTTCATAACGAAGAGCGTCTCATAGTGACCAAATTCTCATATAAGGAAGAACGTTGCCTAGCGCAGAATGTATCATAACCAAAAACCGTCTCACCATACGAAGAATTAACAAACCAAAAATAAGTGGGTTTCATAGCGAAGAATTTTGCCACACCAAAAACGAAATCTCATAGTGAAGAATGTTCATAATGTCTCATAATGAAGAATCCCTATACGTATTTATATGTTTTATAAATAAGTGTGTGTTCACACACAATAACAGTATTTGTTGATCGACATTACATGCGGATAGCAAAAGAATAGCATACTAACCTATTCCTATCGTATATGAATTCTTCCTTGTGTGACGGTAGTCCTTATGAACAAACATCACTATGAAATTTCTTTGTTCTAAGAATTCTTCGCTGTGAAACCCACTAATTTTCGGTTTATTGATTCTTCGTTGTTCTTCCTTATATGAGAATGCGTCACTATGAGATTTCTTCGTTATGAGAATTCTTCACAATGCGACCTATCACTCAACAACATATATACCACCATCAAAAATATAGAATAATAGTGAGTGGGAGCGATATCATAATGATAAAGCATATTTATTTGGCGAACACCTTCAAACTATCTTCACACAAATTTCCAGTAAATATCACAGAGATCAAAAATAGAAACAATTATACATCAATTGGCTGGAGACACGTAAGAAAAAAAAAACGTCAGCACACGATGAGTGGTAAATGGTAAAATGCTAAAAGAATGAATTATCATTATAAATATGGCAATTATATAGTTTTTCGTCTCAATATGAGGACGGAAGGAAGAAGGCGCAAATAATATTTATACAAAAACCGAAAGGTAAATTTAAATCGACCAATAAGCTTGTCGTCCGTCCTTTCTTAATTGTTTGACTGGTTATACTAAAGAAGATTGCAATGGATATTATTGTAAAAGAATATTTAAAACCCAGCTCGATCATCAGTTTGGGTTCAGCAGACAGAAACAGCAAAAATTTGATAAATCGACAGGGTGTAACTAAACTAATCAATACGATGATATTGAAAAAAGAAGGTATTGTTCTGGCGCGTTCTATGGACATTCGATAGAGTATGGCAAGAAAGTTATAAAATTTAAAAACAAAAAACAGATGCCACACCACAAAATTTTGAAATCATACCTGGAAAATATCAAAAGGCAATCACAACCCCACAAAAAATTAGATTGGCAGTATATATATGTTACCGACCACTACCACAGACAGTCTCGGTAAAATACCTGATGGGAACAACTACTGGACTGCCGATTAAAAAACACATGAAATATATAAAAATAAACATCTCACATGCAGACACAAATGCTATTCGCAAAGGACGGGATGCTTTTGAAAACAGTCAATTTAAAATTAAACGAATGTAATACGGGTGACAAATGTTGTGAGGTTGACGCGATAGCCTCGAAGAAGGGTGTACGACCAAACATCGAACAATTCACTTTACATAAATTAAATGACTTGCCGTATAATGCGTTAGCGTATCCACTACGCAATTTTATCAATTCATAATAATTTTGTAAAATGCGATTTATCATTAAGTCACAATTTTTCTATTGAAGCAAATAATATATTGCATCTATCAAACATGCATTACCAGTTAAGTTGATTTCAGCATGGAAGTTGATGGCCACGATGTCACGGCCAACAGAATTTGATATGAACAGAACAGAAACAGATGGGTTATTTTTGCCAAAAACCAATATGTTTGGTTTTATTTATTAAACTACCGCACATTTTTAACGCCGAATCATATTGTTCCGTAATTTCGATGGATTATGAGATTATGGCAATTGTTTGGCACCATTACTTTTATCAAGTACTGCTTTAAATTTAATTACAGCTCTTTATTTCATCTCAATAATTCAACATTAAAACTTTAATTTCTTTTATAATGACGGCTGTTTGTGTTATTGTTTGGACAAATATGCACTGTTGGCTGTCATAAAAATTAATTGACACACTGTCTACATTAATATATGTCAGAGCACACGACTAGTCAAATGTTTTAATATACATATGTTATCTAGTACATAATTTGCAGACAGCATACAATACAAAGATGCATACACGACGTCGTATGAATGAATGAATGAATGAATGAATGAATGCAAAGCATTTATTTACATATAATTTAGTGGAAAAGTTAAAGAGGGTAAATTTTAATATTCACTTATGGTTAGCGTCATATACTCCAAAGCTAAACTAATGCAAAAATTATATATAAACAAATGTGTGGTATTTTGGAAGGGTTGATGATAGAAATTTTGATTTTATAATTTTTCTTATGTTGTTACACAAGTTTCCCAAAAAAAAAAAAATAACAATGAATTGACCTGTCAAAAATTGTAAAATTACATATTTTCTTAGGAACAGCAAAAAAATATGTAATAAAATAAATAGGCTTCAGTAAAAAAAAAACAAATTGACTTTACCGAACGCGCACAACAAAACCATTTTTAAATGTAAATATCATGAAAACTTATTTCTATATTTAGAGAATGATGTCAAATATGAAAATTTAGATTACATTTACACATATCCCATCAACTACGAGGTGTTCACAAGCTGTGTACAAATTGTACTGATTGTTGACAACCTAAAATAGATGCGTCTTAAGACATATGCTCCTGTAACACAGCAAACCTTACCTTATCGAAATAACCTGAAAACTGGTGAAATTGCTGAATATATACTTTAACTGTGACTCCCATCTTTTTAGAACAGAATAAAATCCATTAGCTCCCATTTTTTGCAACACTCGACCTGTTTGTTTGAACCGTAATCCTGTTCTTCAAATTCTCTAAAATTGGTTTGTTAGATTTAAATTTTAAATGTCTATGATTCGTTCGCAGAATGTTGATAATTAATTTTTGTGAATGCATTTCCTGGTGGAAAATAATCCATGCATAACAACTAAAAAGATTACTAAGAGTTTAATATTCCAACCGCATTGTTCCATTTAAAGAAATTTACTTTCACTACCACGTTCTTTACACACGGTTATCGCACATTTATTAACTGAAATAAATATAAGCTCAACAGCATATCGGCTGGCTTATCTCTTCTTAGACGACATAAAAACAAGCCATTATGCATCGAATGGTATCAGAACTTATGGAAAGAAGTAGCCACAAGTATACAGAACCAATTACTAAATCAAGTACTGGCAAATAACTTACTATATATAGACTGTAGATAAAGCCTACAGAAGAGGTTTGATTTTTTATCATACAATAATGCCAGACCACACAATGAAATGAGAAATTTTTCAACATTCACCAGAACCATCTCCATCAGGCTATCAACTATTCCGTAGGTATCTATAAAATGATTTGAATAACAAGAACATCAGTTTAGTAGAAGGAGTCGAAAAACATGTTTCGCTACTTTATGCTCGTAGGGAAAACTGTATGTGTCAATATACTTTTTTAAAACATTTACCAAACAGACGAAATTTGATCTATTGTATGGGCAAAAAAAAAATTAAATGAAAACAATACAATTTTTATTTAATTATTTACTGATTGAAATATTAATCTATCGCCTAAAAAAAAAAAGCAATACTTGTTGTACCTTTTATTGACCTAATTTGATGTTTTCATATTAATTAGATATAAATTATATATTAATAAAATTAAGGGACGGTCAAATGGTGATCTCATCATTTATTTTTTTTATTTTTCCTGTAATATATTTACAAACCTCTGTGTTTTAATGAATATTTGAAATATATTATTATTATTTTTGGGATATGACATTTTGTTCTTTATTTATCATCTCTCATATCTGTTTTATAATTGCACATGATTTAAATGAAATTAAATTAAATTTAACTTAAAATATATATTATTGTTTTAAAAACTATTCTAATTAAATTTTAAATTTCTATTTATTTTCAGGTGAGTTAAATGTAACGTAAACTAAATTTATTTGTATTTATTAAATTTGAAAGAGGTAATTTTTAAAATTTATAATATTATTTGCATTATTATTTTTACTATTTTTAATAGCGTATTGCTGGGTTTTTTTTAAGTTCTTTGAACACGTATTTGTACTGTTGTTAACGAAATAGTATTTAGTTGGAAGCAATGTCCCTTAGACTATACAATTTACAAAACAATGATCGAATGAATTTAATTCGTCTGCATAAGATTTTTGTTCGGTGTTAAAAGAGGCCACTACAATTTCGCAACGACAAAGTAGCTGCGGTATAATATTGCGAATGGTTTAATTTCAAATTAATTCATTTAAGATATGATCACACAAAAATGATTAAATGATAATTATAAATAATCTACATATTTTTCTGGGTACAAAATAAATTGTTACACCTTAGTTGTTGTATAGTTCGCCAATTCGAAAAACGATACGCTGTTCAGAACTACTAATAAGTGACACAATATTAAATAAAACCACTACTGCATGTAATCTTCGTAATAATAGTCTCAAATAATTTTGGAATTGATGACAAAAGTTGTATCAATTGAATAAATTATTGAGAAATAGAAAGAGGAAATGAGATATTTTGAGCTCAAGGAATAAATATGGAGAAAGGAATATCAACTTATATTAATTTTCTAATATAAGAGAAGTCTAACGCACAGTAGCGTAACGCTTATTATTTATTTTCTCCCAAAAATCATTCGGATTCAAATTATATTTAATCGTAATCAAATAATAAGAAGAATATTTATTAGATTAGGTATCACAAAATCTGTGTAGGATATACGGCGTCAATCGTAAAACTATATTGAATAGCAGAATTTCATTTTATGCAGTTAAAAACCAACACACAATTTTTATTCGTTGTAACGATTCCTATTCCTATTCATTATTATTATTATAGTTCATATATTTTGCTCAAAGTTGAGCTTATGGCGTATTTACTAAACATTCATTACAGCAAAGTTGGTAAATTGCTCCGCCGCATGGGAGTATATAACTATTGTACTGCAATTAACGAAATATAGATGATAATTCTATTATTTTAATATTGGTGTTGGTTGTTATTCTTTGACTAACGTCCAACACATAATATTTTCAAATATATCCGTTTTTCTTTTTATTCCTCAAACGAACAGTTGGTCACCCAGTATTAAAATAAATACAGAAAAATTTTCTATGAAAAATATTAGAAATTGCACCCACTATATTTTATGATTAATAAAAATCAGCGCAATATACCACTTCACTTTACAGAGTGTTATTCCTATATGGTATTTTCCTCAAAGAATTTGTACCAATTTGAGAAAAAGGGGTGGTCAATGTTCAAGTATTTGTTAATTTGTCTCAATATGGAGAGCCGCAGATAATTGGTGATTATTGTACCACGATACTGAGCACCTTTTCTTCGTGTCTCAATTATCACTGACTATTTTAACTAAATCTCAAATTTATTTGCCTTCTTCAATCGATTTAACTCCATATAACTAAATTTCGTTTAACGATGATATAGAAAATATCGTTTTGCATCAATTAAACAGTTTGCTATAGCGTTCCAATCGGCGACATAAAAAAAAGTGATTTGATACACTTGTTCAGCGGTTGTGCAAATCCAGGTATTTCAGTTGACACAGATTATATAACGTAAAAAGAAACACAATTATTTTTATAAAAATAAATTAATTATTTCCATTTTTCTGAATCCATTCCGTGCGGTTATTTTTTTGCAGACATGTGGTGTACATTTCGCACACCACACCGTATTAATATTAACCTATGCAAACTATGAAATTATTATAGGATGAACATTTTAAAAATTAATGACTTATTGATATTAATAATTTAATCATTACAAAGTTTTCAATGATTACATTAAGATTATTGTTTGTGATAAAATCGACATCTAGTAATTGGAGTAATTAATATAAAAAAACCAAATTAAACTTAAGATAATAATATCTCAACAGTATTCATAAAAAATGTATTTGTAATTATTGGGTATAAATAAGAACTATTTTGTGTGGGTGTGTGTGTGTGTGTGTGTGTGTGTGTGTGTGTTTGTGGCTCATTTTTCTATCGACACCTCATTACAAAATATTTACATATATTTTTTAATTTTTTTCTCAACTAAAATGCCTGCTGCCTGTGTACGTTTTTCTCAATCCACTTTTCTTATTTTTTTTTTTGTCTTATATAAAACATTTATTGAAAAATTTGTTAGATTTCTTTTTTTCTGAATATATTCAGAATGTTATTTAATATATTTAATTATTTGTGGTGCAGTGTTTTTCGTTAAGTCGACTCAATCGCAGAGGATACATAAATCATTATGTTCAACATATCAAGTGCCGAAGAATTATTATAGTGAGAATAATTATAATTTGAATGTGTTGAAGCCTTTGGTGTATCTATATAAAAATATCAATAAATTTACATATGAATTTCATTAAATATATTCGAATACACACTCTAATATTCTGCCGTATACAACCCAAATTTTATATTATAAACACATAAATTTAGTTAAAATATATATTAAGAAAATATTTAAATATAGAATAAAATATATATTTATTGTTTAAAATTTTTTAATTAACGATTTGTTTGACGCAATGGCATTATTGTACATTAAAAAAATTATATTTTATTTTACTAGGTTTGGATAGAAGAACAAGGTCAATTTTATTGTTTATAAATCTTAAATTATATATAAAAATTGTGTGATGAGATGAGTGACGTCGATTAGGATGATGCATTTTATTATTACAAACAATTACAGCACATATTTTCTATAATATTGTTTCCACCCACTATCATTTTAAATTTCCATTCGATATGGGTACCGAGTTTTAGTTGCAGCCGAGAGTGAGTGTATTATAAAATTGTAAATACATTTTATTTGTATTTTAAATACACAACACAAACAATTTTTTGTTTATACTTCGTTTTGTCAATTTTCATTTGTATAAGAGACAAAAATATAGTAGTTTTATTTTAACATATACCTGATTTTAACATAATCTTGATCGCACGCTGTAAATATCAATTGACATAAATTGATTTAAATACAGAAAAATAAATAACAAAACACTTCTTTTTCCTCGTTCGTTCAGTTTTTTTTTATATGATTTAAATTTATATTTTATTTTTTGAATTGTATAAAAGTTATTTATGGTACAAAAAAAGTATTAAGAATTTTGTGAAGGGCGAGTTCTATGTAAGTGTATGTGAAGTATAGTGTTGGCTGGCCACAGAGATATGATCTTGAGAAGTTGCAATCAGTTTTCAATATATTTCTCTTATAATCTGGGTGAAATTAAACTAAATTATGGGAAAAAGTTTGGGTGTACACCGAATTAAATTTTCCGGTAAATAGACTATTAAGAATTATCATCTTTTTTAATTACAGCGGTCATAGTTTTAACGGATTTCCATTTTTGCTTACATCATTGCAAATTATATTCAATTTCGAATCTTTTATAGAAGAGATTTTTAAAATCGATTCACTCATTCAAAAGATATGGCCAATTTTCCATTCGATGGAAGAGAAAATTTTTGGTACTGCATAAAGTTGACAACCGAATTTCAATGACAACAAATCGGTCATATCTTTTGAACATGTGAATCGATTTTAAAAATCTCTTCCGTGAAACATTGATTACAATTTACAATTTTGTATACAAAACTGGAGATCCGTTAAAACTATGGTCCGTAATTCAAAAAGATTATAATTCTTAAACTGCCGATTTTCCGCAAAAAATTTAGTGAGTGAGGATATTCCAATTTTTCGTTCATAATTTAGTTTACTTTCAACAATGCGTTATTTTTTTAAATTTTGTTTGGGCAATTCCGCACAACAGAGTATGACCTACAGCAATATTTGTTAAAAAAATTATATTTCTTATTGAGCTCTTAAGAATAAAACGAAAAAATTACTCATTGATGATGATTTGTTAAATGGTAAAAAATAATTAAATGAATTTTCGGTACTTATACCACACGTAATCCTCAAAACGTTTGGCCTTTAGATATAAAACCATATATTCCTTATAAACATACGGTGGAAGGACATATAATTTTATGAGTAGTCTAAAATGTATTGAGCTTTATTTAGTTAAAATTTTAAACAATGTTTTAATTATACTCTTAAAAAACGAACTTCATGTGTCATTTCCTATAACTTTTCACATTTTACCATTTTTTTCTGGTACAAACATAAAACTTTCGTGTTATGTGGCTAATTATGTTGTGCCGGTCTTTCACAATTTATTGCTTGATTTCATCAATTTTTTCGGTGATTGATCATCGAAATCACCATTTCACTCATTGTCAACACACTACAACTTTAAACTAAATAAACGGTTTAGATTATAAATGAACGTTTAACATGCATTGAATTCTACAATTTTGGTTAGATTTGATGTAATTGCATTCCGGTGCTTCGATCTAAATCGGTAAAGCGGTCGTGTGTTGGAGTTTTAATCGCCTTCAGTATGATTTTTCAATTCTATTCCATATGAGATGGCGAGGTTATGCGGAATCAAATGTTTTAATGTTAATTGTCTGTTGGTTGACATCGATGGTTTTAGTTATACGGTGTGGTTTTGTATCATTTTGCCATGCTTGGGGAATACGGACGTTTTGGCCTTGTCATATTATTTATCCCCCGATGCTATGTAGAGATTTTATGATGGGTTTGTGCAATTGGTAAATTATTAGTATTTGAAATCCAGTGATGTAATATTTTTAAATGACAAATATTTTTCGGTATACTTCTTACATTTAGCGATTGCTGAGTTCTGATGGTAGTGTCGTTGTCGCCGCTGAATTTCATACAACAACAAACTACAGAAAAATGTGTTTTATCGCAAAAAACAACTGGAATTGTTAGCAAAAACTACGCGTGAGCTAGTGTGAGGAAAGAAATAGAAAATAACAAGTCCACCGTATCAGTACAACGCAATTTTATTAAATACCTGGTTTCTAAAATAAAAAATAAATTGGACAGTACATCAAATTGCCCAAAAGGAGTACGATTTGTACATGAAAATATTTTTGCCAAAATAATGCAAGAAAATACAATACCCCAATATGAAACAAATTTTAACATTTGGCTATTTTATTCAATGAACTTCCTTTTTTCTTAATTATATGAAAAAATAATATAATTGGGAACCCCTAAAAAAAAACTAAAGCCCATAATTTACATGTTTCATTAACGCAATAATTTCAATTATTTATCGCATCGATTAAAGTGAAATAATATATGATCAGATCAGTGCAAATACCCAATCTATAACGTTGTTAAATTTATAATTAGTATTGGTAGTGGGAATATAACAAAATGCTAAAATAATAATACCAAAATCAATGTTTCGGATTACAATTGGTATTTTTATTTTAATTACAATATCAGAAATGAGAAAATGATGAACGCACACATCAAATTCACAAAAATTCTAGTATTTCAATACTAAATATAAATACGTGGACAGATGTATTATACTTTTCTATATAAGTAAATTTTAGTACTTGATCTTGATCTCACACTGTGAAATAAAAGAATTTTTATAAAATGTACAATATTGAAACCGTATAAAAGAATTAAAGATCATTTTGAATATATACAATATAAAATATTATTCAAATCAATAAATAATTCTTCCGTTTTGCTTTTTCTTCTGAGTTTCTGTTGAGATTGAGATTGAAATTCTTCAAATAACTCTTTTTCTGCATAAATGCAACACACACACACACACACACACACACATATTTTTGTTTATATAAATAAAAAAGAAATACAAGAATGAAAAAAAGATCGCGTGTTGATGTTAAATATAAAACTCGACAACAATATAGTTTTTCGATTACATAAAAATATAACGAAAAAGATCGACGAATTTGATCTGTCGCACGGTTAACAAGAAAAGATGTTATGCATTTATGTTTTTTTATTTTGTTGAACATAGTTGTTGTTTTTTCTCTGCATTTTAACTTTATAAATTGTTAGTTGTGGTTGGTTCGTTGCTCGCTTTTTTTACAATATATTTATATTTATATAGAAAATGCAAATAAACAAATAAATAAATTTAATGATCGTATATGCATGCACACAACAACAACAACAAAAACAACAACACCAACAACAACAACAACGATATATATGTAAAGAAAAAGTGTATGTACCTATCCGATTAAATTGGTATCGTACACATGATGATGGAATAAATATAAAATAACATTAAAATAAAGAAGTTACCATTTTGCGTTTAATGTGTGTACGTAAAAAAAAAATACGTTCCTACTTCTCAATAAATTCTGTTGAAAACAAAATATAATATGAAGATGATGATTTTTGGTTCTGTTCTGCTTCATCGTTATTGTTAAGAGAGTGTATGGAGATAATATTATAATTCTTATTAAATCTATATATAGCAAGAGGTACATATTATTTTTTATAACATGACTATTATTATAAGGTATTGTGCACAAATATAAATTATATAGAGATGATCATCAATTATTTACTGGCTGCCGTTTTATTTTTTATAATATTTATTTATATTATTTTATTTTAAATATCATCTTCTTTATATTAAATGCAATACATTTGAATTCAATTGAAACATGTTTTGCCGTTTTTCACCTTCAATTTATTGTTTGCTAGTTTGCTACACACACGTATATTTGGCTGGCGGCGGTGGTGGTGCCGTACGGTATAAGCGATCGATGTATAACTTTATAAAATGTTGATTTAAATATTTATCAAAATGGAATTAATCAAAAATAGATACACTTATTGTAAAGGATATATCAAATGTAAAAATGTGATCCTCGAAATTAAAATGTGTGACATATTAGATTTCATTTAGTTTCATAAGTGATGGTGTCGATGTTGCAGACAATGTCTGTATTTGGTGGGATCATGATGAAACAACAAATGAATCGTTCGCTACTCAAAAAATTACCTGAATATCACAAGGTCATTTTTCATCAAGACAATCCTTCTCCAAAACCAGTTCGCAACACCACATTTGGCTCCACCCGATTACTACTTGTTTGCAACTATGGGTCACGCATTTACTGTAAAACAGCGCTTTTGATTTGTTCAGAAGATGTGCAAAAATGACTCAATGAACGGTTCGCTACAAAAAGGGATGATATAACATAGACTACTCTCAGATCTTTAAAATAATAGATACAACTGCAATGATTCAAATAGATCGATAGAAAATACTAAATAGGTTGAGATATAAATCTGTGTGACCAAAACCATAAATGCAAACTTCCACAGGGAACCAATTGAACCTATGTCAAAGCAACTGTGGGCCGACATATTATTAAACTTAAAGATAATATCGCAGCGTGAAAAAGGTGACTGCAACAAAAATCGTAAACTATCAAACGATACTATTACAGTTTTATATGCGCTGCTCATGTAGCGATAATTCTAAAAAGGATCAGAAGAAAACTTCTTTTAAACCAGTAAAATAAACATTGGATTCCGTACAAATAAGCATTTAAATTTAGTGGCTATAATAGAAAAAAACGTTTGATTTAATTGAGACAGATGCTGAATAGACTCTAGATTCACATGGGTTGATCCAACGCATCGACGAAAATGCAACGATATAAGTTTGAAATTTCAGAATAAGATCAAAAAATTGGAAAATGTAAATAAGACAGTGCTGTGATACAATATCCATTAAAACTATAGTCACATTAAAAGATATCTTCAAAGAATTAGATTGGAACGAGGTTAATGGATTCACAGATGACATAATCCTTCTATATGATGTTGTTTATAGAAAAATATGGAAACAATGTTAACACCACTGAATGAAGCGTCTACAAGAATTGAATGAATTGAATGCTAAACCGAAGATCATTCGACAAATATTGAAACGGTTGAGTACCGCACGCAAATCAAAAACAATACCATATCGAGGTTGTATAAATATCTGGACGGTTTTAACTAAAACACCTCTTAGGCAATACTCAATGCAACAGAAACCTAATTGAAATTAGTCCAACGGAGAAAAGAACGCTAGGCATCAGACATAAAAAAAAAAAAAACTGAATGAGTACAACCGAAAACCAACCAGGAGTTGTCGATAATGTAATAAAAGAAATAGCATCAATTAAATTAAATCGAACAAGATGTTGGACAACAAATGGATAAAAGTGATTTTGCATTGGAAAACTTTAACAAAAAGACCGATAACATATTTAACGTATTGCAGAACAAATGGAGTGCACCGAATGGCATTGGATTGGGCAGAATGGAAGAATTTACCAGAGTACTATGCGTACAACAGTGTATATAACTCAATGCTAAAAATAAAGAAGATATAAACTAATAATAAAATTTAATACTTGAAAGTATTCAAACGAAGTTAATTTTATTATAATAAATATTTTTGTGAAATAAGGTAATTTAACAAGTCAAATTAATCCAAGTGGAGCTTATATGGCGCATCTCTACTAAACATCCATTACAATCAAGTTGGTAATATAAAACAATTCACAAATTGTACTGCAATTAACAAAAGATATAGATGTTTTCATAATTCTATTATTTTTATATGGGCGATTAGGCCTATAGTGATGTGTGTGCGTGCAGTCATTGTTAACCATTGAGTTGCGTCCAAAACACCATATTTTCAAAAATCTATTTATTCCATAAACGAATAAATGAGCAGCTGAAAAATGTCAATATTAAAATACCGAAAAATTTAAATAGATCGGATTGACGCCGCTAAAATTTCACGATTAATACACATGAGCGTAATACCACCACCACTGCGCTACTGAGCGATTAAGGTAATACTGATTTATTAATTTTATTCGTATTGTTTTATACTTAATATAATTAAGTTTGATAAGTACATGACAAATAAACAATTAATTTATGCAAATACATTTCGAGTAACACCACGCACATCTTTGAATGAATGTAAATAGCATTTTATCACCACAATAAGCTTAACCTCTTATCTTAATGTATTGTTGCGATTGATTGACTTCAATTAACTGTTTTCATATATTTGAATATTGCAAAATTAAAACAACTTTTACAATATTTTGTCATCCAATGAGAATGATTAATTTGGCAATGTTTTCAACAAAACAGCAACATGTGTGACTATGTATTAATAAAAATATTAATTATATTATTAGTTTCAATTCAACAAATTGTTTACAATAAATTGTTGCAAAATATAATATCTAATTAGTAATTCTACATTAAATGAATATAAATATAAATAAACACATTCTAAGGACTAATAATATAATTTAAGTTAATTGTAACGCTGAACGAAACTAAACTAAAACTATACAATATATATTGTACGAGTATCTATTGCATAGCGTACATTTGTGTGTATATAAATAAAAGATTTGTATATTTATTCAGAGAACATCATGTCTTTCATATATCACTCTCTAATAACAATTTATTAGATAAACAATTAATGATTCAAATAAACATTTTATATAGGTTTAAAAAAAAAAACGTCTAAAAGATTATTTTTTATTTTTATTTTTTAAATAAACAACAAGTCGCATAAAAAATATTCTCAATATACTTAATTAAAACTATACCACCACCATGGAACTTCGAAACATTAAACAAATATATACAAAATATTATGGCTATGGACTACGAAATAAATAAGTAGAGGCAGCAATATATGGAGATGTGTGAAATATATATGGTATTGATGATGATATTGAAAATTTTCTTAAGCATTCGGTAATATAAATTTGAAAATAAATTGAAATTATGTTGTACAATATAATATGTTTAAAAACGAAAATATAGCAGGCAGATGAGAATTTGTCTTGCGATGGAATTGAATGTGTTAAATGAATCAACACAAAATATTATAAATATATGAAAATACAATAAATCATTTAAATAATTTAAATTTATTAAAGTAAACTTATGCAGGGTCTGCATAAATTTTTAGAATACAGTTTGTGTGAATAGTTTCTAGCCTATTATAGAAATGAAAGACTGTTATTTTTGGCTTGATGTAGTGTTTTTTATTTTCATTATAATCTCCCGGTTAATACAGTGGTCCAGCAATAATTTTATCCCGTGCGGCTGAACAACGATTCCGCCGGAACCTCTGTCTGCGGTTGCTATGGCCTCTTCATTCGACGACAACATACTTTTCTCGGCGAAAATGGTTTGAGCTTTCTGAAGAGGTAGTAGTCGATGCATGGAGTTTCAAATCTGATGTGAATACGGTGGATGCTCAATCAATTCGTACTTTAAATCCTTTAAATTTAGACATTGTCAAAACACTTTTGTAAATTGTCATCATTGTCTGTTGATGAAAAAATGATTTTTTGTATTGCAAACCGGATATTTTCTTATGGATTTTTGCGACCTATAGACCCTCAAAGGTGTACAATAAAATTCTTAGTTGATTGTTTTACCTTTTTTCTGAAGATATAAGATCAATTTGCATCCCAAAAAACTGATGCCATAACCTTTTTTTTTCGTTCGTTCATACTTAGTCTGCATTGAAGCCCAACATCCAGCTTTAGTCTTACAGTGAACGTTCTTGTTTCAATTTAGGATCATGGTGATCGAGTATCAATTCTCATGCATGGTATAAAAAGCGAAGCACAAAATATGTTTTATTCTTCTTAATACGATCGAAATACAGCTGATTAAAAATTTCTTTACGATTGAGTTTTTGTTCAATTGATAACGTGTGCGTGCGGCACTGCACTTTTCCAAACAACTTATTCACATTTGTAATTCTTCATGTAAAATATGACGTACTCGTTCATCTGAGATGTCTTTATAGTATTAGCACGTATTTCACGAGTAGTCAAACTTGGATTTTCAATAACAATTTCATGTATTTTTCAATATTTTCTAATGTTGATTGCAGATTTTGGACATCCACGGCGTGGTTCGTCTTCAAGGCTAATACGACCACACGATTAAATTCAGCAACCCAATTTTTTTACTGTTTTCATATGAGCATGGCGCACTTTCACCTAAACCATTTGCCATACCCTTAAGAATTTCTTGTCCGGCTAAATCTTTTTTAAATAAATATTCAATGAATGGTCGATTTTTTAATTTTTCCATTTTAAAAAAAAAATCACTGACACGTCAACTTCAAATGGCTTGCAAACAAGGAATGAATTAACAGATGAAATATTCCAATACACTTATTTCTTTGTTGCCAGTATTAAAACATCATCATATTTGTTAGGCTAGAAACTTTTTACGCATCTTCTATGTATTACAATATTAGATTTGTGGTTGGAAAATGTTTGTGTACAATTATTATATTTAACGACATTTTACTTTACTATATTTCGGTATACATTATCGAATGATTGACATACCGACCGATTTATTGTGACCTAAAATTTGCAAATACCATGATCACTACCTCAGCAAAGTTACACTTTTTCAATTATTGCTGACATAGTAAAATCCCATACTATAGACAAAGTCTCATATATAGATCGCAACGTCGCAGATCATACTGTGATTTCACTTCAACGTTTCATAACGTCCGAAAGCGTATTACTTTATTGGCAATTTAAAGGAACGCTATACAATTTGAGTAGAATTTTCTATCGAGTCGATTGATTTCAATTGGCCATTGATGAGCAAAATTGTTCAACAACTTTTTATTTAGGATATGGTTCACCAGAACTAGAGTTCACAATGTGATGCGTGATTTTTCTATGGACTTGTTTAATAATCATTAATTCATAGTAAGAGAAAATACGAATACATTAATTATTCAGAGTTTCTGCTTGCAGAGATTGACGCTGCAAAAGAGAAAGAATAGAGAACAATTTAAACGTTCATAGATTCCTTCATAATTTTACAACATTGATTACAATGCAGAGCAACAATTACTTCACTGCGACACCTTCTTTTAATTGTTCAATATTTTAAAACAATTTTAATAAATTATTAAATATGAATCTAGTGTGCGGCATTTGTAATACTGTATATTTATCATTGATTGATTGATTGATTTTAAAAAAAAAAGGGGCAATTAATTCCGACACTTAGACCAAGGAAGGTCTGCACTGTGCTCTCCCTGTGAGTTAATCCTCAAAGCGTCTGGATTCAAATATGAAACCAGAGGTGTTTCTTATATAGACAGTTCATTGTGGAAGGGTACATTGCGTATTTTCCAAATATATCAGTACTTTATATAATCACATCCAGCACTATACTCATATACTAATTCTGATCATCGTTTAAATAATCAATCTTAATTTAAATTAAGTTTCAAAGTTAAACAAATCATTTCCCGATATAATGCACCATTTTTTCAAAAAATCACTAAATTCTTGAAGGTGTCAAATTAATATGTTCATTTTTGAAATACAATTAATAATAATTACATGTCATAAATTTAAAAATTAATTTTTACAATACCATGAATTTTGAACAACGTTTTCCTATAAATATATTCAATGTCAAAATGTATTGTTGGAAAATTTGTCTCTATATAAATGCAAAAAATACAACTTCATCTAATCATATCATTCCTCTTCATTCTATACATATTGTGTGTGTGTGTGTGTTAAATGTTCATGTGATATATATTATTAACCGAATCTCTATATTATAATCTATCATTTCAAATGTTACATATACACAAAATCTAATAAAATTACAATATATCCTTCATTTTATCCATTCACTCTACTCCATTCACATATCCCATCCATCTATCCATTCCATTCAGCTGTTATCTTTTATATCTATATCAAATATACTCGTACACATATTAGGTTGTCAACTATCTCCCTTCCGCCTTTTTGCTCTTTATTCAATGCTTTATAAAAAGTGTTACAGTAATCGGATTTAGTTCAAATATGCGCCGTTTTGTTCGATAATCTGTTTCCATCTAGACTGCAACTTCATAATACCTCCCTCGTAGAAGCCCCCCTCCTTATTTGCGAAGAACTCGGACAGCCACTTTTCACAAGCCTCTTTTGAGATCAACTTTACACCACCAAGGGCGTTCGCCATGGACAGGAACAGGTGGTAATCACTTGGCGCTATGTCCGGGCTATATGGTGGATGCGATAAAACCTCCCATCCGAGCTCCCGTAGCTTCTGACGAGTCATCAACGAAGTGTGTGGTCTGGCGTTGTCCTGGTGGAACACTACACCCTTCCTTTTGGCCAATTCTGGACGCTTCTGGTCGATCGCCTGCTTCAAGCGGTCCAGTTGTTCGCAGTAGATGGTAGAATTAAGCGTCTGGCCATATGGGAGCAGCTCATAGTGGATGATTCCCTTCCAATCCCACCAAACACACAGCAAAACCTTCCTGGCCGTCAATCCCGGCTTGGCCACTGTTTGGGACGATTCACCGGCCTGCGACCACGACCGTTTTCGCTTGATATTGTCGTATGTGATCCATTTTTCGTCGCCAGTCACCATCCGCTTCAAGAATGGGTCGAGTTCGTTCCGTTTCAGCAGCATTTCGCAAATGGAAATTCGGTCCATTAGATTTTTCACTGTTAATTCATGTGGCACCCAAACATCAAGCTTTTTTTTGTATCCAGCCTTCTGCAGATGGTTTAAAATGGTTTGGTGACTAACTCCCATCTCCTGGGCGATGTCACGAGATGCCACATGCCGGTCTAACTCGATGTATTCCATGATTTGATCGGTATTTGTCGTCACAGGTCTTCCGCCGGCTGGCTTATCCATGGTGTCGTTTTCACCGGCTCTGAATCGTCGAAACCATTCCTCCGCGGTTCGAAGTGATAGAGTACCATCCCCCAAAACACCATTAATCTCACGGAACGTTTCTCTAGCGGATTTGCCTTTAACGAAGGAAAACTTTAAAATAGCGCGAATTTCGGCGTTAGTGAACTCCATGTTTACACGTCTATAACTGTTGAACGCAATATCCAAACTAATCATACATAGCGTCGTTTTGTTTGTTATGTCAAGAGCTTTCAAATTATGTACAGTGTTGCCAGATACGAGCTCTGTAGCGCTTTGTACATAGCCGCGAAATTAAAAAGACAAAAAGGCGGAAGGGAGATATTTGACAACCTTATATAACCGTTTATAATAAAATAATAAATGTATTCATTTGAATATAAATGTCCTTTCTATAAATTGTTATATTAATACTATGTAACATTTGCAATAATATACAATGCATTTTCTCGTCCTTAAAAATATATGTGTACATTTGTGTACAATTAACAAAATGTATATATATATTCAAATACACTTGTACTCATATTAAAACCGAAATTTAGTAAAAAGGACATTTTATTCATTTATTTTAAATGTATACTATTTTGTCTATTATTATTGTAACAAACATAAATATAATGTGAAATCCTTTATGAGAAAGAATTACCAACTCTTGCCCAGCATACGATTCAATATATCTGTTGTAAAAATATATTCATGTACGTGAATGGTATATTATAAACTATAATATACCGCATCTGTACGTAATGAAATACCGACGCCTCGTCGTCAAATTTTTGTTTATACTCAACTCTTTTTTAGAATATTCATCTATTTTATAAAAGATAAAATCTGTATTTTATGTGTGAGTGTGTGTGTGTGTGTGTATATTAATAGGTATATGCTAAATGTTAAATAATATATATAAAATAGTAAAGTGAAAAATAGGAAAACTTTTCTGATTATACTACGATATATTTGTGTAGTGACGATGATGATGATGGGCATATAGGGAAAACAACGACCAAGTCCTGTATCATTAAGATTTATTTTAATGCTTTTATACATAAACAAGGTGTATCCACATAAATTTTTTGGAATAAAGTAATTTAACTAATTTAATATTCAAATTGAATATATTTTTAACTTTTTTAATTAGTCCTTGTAAAATGGTCATATCCTTCAACTGCATGGACTGATTACTCATTATACTCAGATATTCGTCAAGTCATCCAATCATTTTTCTAACATAACTACTATCCAACATTGCAATCAAGTTAAAAAATTATTGACCAATTGATCGGGCAAATATCTGATTTGATAGAAGCTTTATTAAATCACCATATGAAGTAGATTGTGATAAAGTGGGAAAAAACAATTTAATTAATTTCCTATACTTATTTATATCGGGTGTCTCAGATATTAAAACCATAAATATATTTATTTTAAATGCCCATTTACAGAAGTATTCCGCAAACACTATTTATGTCTACCCCCACCCATTAGTCAGAAATTCACAACAAAATAATACCATGCCGATTCAACCGACACAAAACCTATTAATTACAAATGGAATTTGTATGGATTTTTTTGTTACGTTGAACCCATCTGCGTATGAACTCCTCATTTATCTGTCCATTAATGTCTTTATCCAATAAATGAAAACCATTATATGTATGGGTGAGGAGACCTCAGATGAGCTCAGTATTAGAAGCATGTTGGCCAGTTCGATTCACCAAAATGCCACTGTAGGTACTCAAAAAATGATGATAAATGATATCACATTAAGTATCACAATTCATTCATTCGAAAGTTCAGTTGAGATCGTTGTTTTATTAATTACAACCCTGCTGCTTATGTAAAACAAATATTAATATATATAATTATGCAATAAAAATTTGGTTGTTCAAGGAGAACTAAATTTTCAGAAAAATCTAATTTTAAGAATTATTATCTATTTTAATTATGGGTCATAGTTTTAACGGATTTCCATTACAGAGAATTTCAAATTATATTCAATTTTCAATCTGTCATAGAAGAGATATGACCGATTTTACGATCGACGACAGATATTGCTACATCATCTACGGGTGCTTGCAGAAGCCAAATTATAAATTAATTTTATGGTGGCAAATCTTTTTCAATAAATTTTATTGATTCGTTGTCTTATGCATCCCGAAAAATCACTAATACTACACAACATCGAAACATGTTGTTGCCGTATGTAATTAAATCTACAGATATTAATTTAATCTTTAGCCACAAATAAACTGTTGAGATTCAGCATCACATCTTTAACATTAAAATAGAACACATGATGCAAATTTTTATCCTTAAACCCATACATTTATTATTATGTGGTATGATTTCAATTTGAATTTGATTAAATATAGATTTTATCTTTATTTATTTTCCGCACATTTAATCGGTTATCTTATTAAGTTTATATTAAATGCAATTGCAACTAAAATAATTAAATGGTTCTGAATCAGATACGAAATTCGAGAAAAAAAAACCATTGCGGACAGAAAATATATTTATGAACTTAATTGTTAATTAAAATCACAATTACCGGAAATTATATTTATGTTTTGATCCTATCGCCGCACTCAATGTCTTCCAATCCCGAACTTTAAGGATCTTTATATCATAGTTTACTGCATCTAGCCATCTCGCCTTAGATCTTCCGGCTCTCCTTCTTCCACCTACTGGTTTACTATTTAACAGTTTTTGTTCGGCACACGCTCCTCCTCCATGCGTACTATGTGTCCAAGCCATCTCAATCTATTAATTTTTATTGTTTTGACAATATTTGGTACAACTTGTCGAATTCAAAATTGTATCTTCGCCGTCAACCATTTGACGGGACCAAATTTTTGCCACGGAAATCGAAAATCCAAAGTAATTGTTCGTACACGTACACGTAATGCATTAAAATAAAAACATTTTGCAGAATATTAACAGCTGTTTACAATTTTTGTTGAAATGGATTGGTCAGTGGTAAATAAAAATTGTATCACAATTAATTAAAGTTCAAATTATTATAGATAAAATTCCCATAGACTATAAAATTTCATATATTAAATAAAGACGGATTTGTAAAGTATATCTCGTTTTGTTATTAGTAGTAATTTTTATTATAATTGTGAATAATAAATTTACTTATATTACTGTTACCCTGTACAGTGGTAACATCTTCATCATACTCATACACATACACAATATAACAAACAAAGTGTCGAATTAAAGTCAAAGTTTCGTCCTCGCGTCCGCTTTTAATGGAGTTATATGTTTTGATCAAAGTTTTGTGAAGGGACCTATCTTTTCATATATGGTACACATACACATATATGTATTTAATAAAACTACAAATATATACACATAAAATACATAACATCATAAAGGATATATAAGAAGCCTTTTTCCACATGTCTATGTCATTTATAAAGAATATATCCATTTATAGTATTTCTTCATATATAGAGACCATTCGAATATACAAATCTATATATATTTATATATCAGGTCAGTAAATGGATACAGTACAATATAATAATATGGGATTGCATATAGATGGGACAAAATAGAAAAATAGACAAATCGAGAACATTACAGACATTACGTATATTTATTAATATTACAAGGATATATATGGAGTTTATATATTTAGAGAAATAAAGAAATATATTAATATTACACACATATTTATGTGTGGAGGTGTGAGTATAAAACAAATGTATATAGTATAAAATAGGAATGATATAAATATATAGTGTATAAATGAAAGGACTTTTTAAAGAAAAATTTTTCAGAAACGTCAATATCACAACAACAAAGCTAATTTTTGGCACCAGAAGTTTTATATATATAAATATATCTCTCTCTCGATATTGCAATGTTTTTTGGTATATATAATATTAATGATAATAAAACCTGATGGTGTCTAATAATAATTTTTGTTTCCTAATATTATATTTTATGTATATATACAAGGTGTCCCAATTTTCGATGGCAATATAAAAACACTAGGTTCTCTGGGTCATTTTGCGTCGAAAATATTATATAACATTTTGGCCGATTCGACTTCGGTACGAAGTTACACGCAAATAACTAAATTTTCAATCAGACCATGTTTTGCACTCTACTGGGATCAATATCTCAATAACTAATTAACCGATTTTAAATTTTTGATACATTACTAACATTAGCATACCGAGATCTTTAATTTGACGCGTTCAGATAAGGCAATTCGGACATGTGGTTATCCAGATACTTACAGAAATGTTAAACAATTAGCTGAACGCCATTTTTCTGAGTTAATTCAGCTTATTGAAGACTGTTTTCAAGAAGACCTTCGCCACAAGCAACAGCAAACACTTAGATTGGTTAGGTTTACTGAAAAGCATTGTTGTCTATGTATTCGAGCTGAAGGAGCACAATTTCAGCAATTACTTTAGGTTTTGTTTGTTTACAACTGTGGTGATATGCGTACGTGTGCTCTTGTGGGATTATGTGTTTAAGCCTTTGTGTGTGAGATCATTTGTGTGTGTGTGAAGGTTTGTGTGAATGTATAGGAGTGTATGAAATCAATTATCTGTTACGTCCGTATTGTTGGTTCTGGATAAAGCCAAAAAAAGATAAAATTTTTCAATAGGGAAAATCAATTTTATGCCTACATCATTGTAGTTATTTGTGTATATCTTTGGAACCAGTTGAGACCAATCGTAATGTTATAGCTTAAACTAAAGCTTATGAATGTGGCAAGTTTTTAAACTTATACCGAAAAAAATTTTTCATCATGATTTTTCGACTTACGGCTTGAACAAACTCGTTCAGCTAATTGTCAACATTCCTGTAAGTATCTGGATAACCACATGTCCGAATTACCTTATCTTAACGCGTCAAATTAAAGATCTCGGTATGCTAATGTTAGTAATGTATCAAAAATTTAAAATCGGTTAATTAGTTATTGAGATATTGATACCAGTAGAGTGCCAAACACGGCCTGATTGAAAATTTGGTTATTTGCGTGTAACTTCGTACCGAAGTCGAATCGGCCAATATGTTATATAATATTTCCGACGCAAAATGACCCAGAGAACCTAGGGTTTTCGTATTGCCGTCGAAAATTGGGACACCTTGTATTAATGATATATAATACAAATGTATTGTATATACGTCATATAGTTTTATATAACACATAACATATTGTATATATATATTGTATATTAACATCACCATACTATACTATGCCAATGTGTGTATCTTTATATATACATTCATTTCATTATTATACCATTTAATATAACCGAACCGATTATATAAGTTTTTGGCCAAAAAATATTACATTTTATTATCCAAAATATTTCTATATAAAATATATATAAATATGACATTTACGTGACGTCCTAATTGCACCACAAATATGAAATAAAATGAGAAACATCATCATCTTCTTATATGGGAATGAGAATGTGTATAACATCATCAACAATAATAATAATAATAACAACAACAACAACAACAACAACATCACCAAATAACAAGTATAAAAATATATAATAGTAACAAACTTTTCAAATGTTCTATCATCGAAGACATTTTTCACGTCTCAATATGAAATAATTTTATATTATGTTGTTGTTGCTGCTGTTGGATATGTTATGTTGATGCGGTGGTACATAGTGTTAATATCTATCGTATATATATATACGTATTTTAGTATATATGCGAACATGGTACAAATTAAAGATATACATATATATAAATACAATATTTCCGTAAGAACATAATAAATAGCAGCAGGAGTATTATAGAGTAAAGAAATTTCTCTATATATATTGTATATGTTTGGGCTTGTTTAATATACCAGAATCATATACCAATTTATATATGCAAGTGTGGATAGAGTCATTCGGTGAGATGGGTTAGATGAAACCAAAGCAGACCCATTATTCTATAACGAAAAAATTAATAATAAAAAAAAAAGTGTTAATCACAGACAGTCACAGTGACGGCTTCTGTTTCCTCACCAAAGTGCGAGTTGCAGAAATTTTTATTTAGTACCATCGAAATTATTTAGTAGCTATGAATTACTTTGTCTGCAGCGTAAACCAACAGCTATATGCATTCCCTATGAATATTTTTAGGATCTAGTATATAATTATATTAATTCAACAAATCGGGTTTTATAAATTTAATCTATCATTCGAATTTTCAATCAAAAAAATTTCTGCTCATATAAAATCTATCAATTTCCATTAATTGTGTTACTAATTTTTTCTCAATAAAAATCGTACCTCTAATCCAACACAAAAAGTCACCTCATTTGCTCCTACATCCAACAAACCGTTACTGTATGCAGACTGAACATAACAAGAATTGTATTAACATAATAGGTATGGTAATATGATTTGCTCACAGCTCACAGTTTAATCGCTGTAGCCGCCTAAATCGATAACGGTTTCCACTGAAAACGTATTCACTTTATATATTTTTAGCATTCAGTTTGTGTTGCAAGTTGAAAGTGTAAACAACATATTTTTTTCCGTTTGTTGAAAATGTTGTGTTTTGTCCGGCAGAAAAATCTGATTTGCGGAGAGGTTTGTTCACATTGTCGCATTGGAAGAAAATTGTTGTTGAAAGTCATCGAATTCTTGTCGAAGCTTGGACATGCTTGAACATGAAAGTCATTGCAGACAGAAGTGGGACAACGATTCAAAAGTGATGATTTTTATCTGATTGACAAAGAACGTGAATAACCAGCCAAAAAATTTGAAGTTACGGAATTGCAAGCTTTTATGGATGAAGGCTTGATTAAAGTATGTCAAAAAACCATTTCTAATCGTTTAAACACAATGTGGGTAAGATGCAAAAGAAAGTAAAATGGGTTCCATAATATGAATTGATTGAAAGAAGCAGAAAGAAAATCGTAAAACCACGTGCATTAAATTTTGATTGGAAGGCAGGAAAAAGAAATTCGTTTTTGTGTCGTACTGTGTCTCACTGGTGATGAAAAATGGATTTACATTGATAATCCTAAACAAACTAAACATTGCGGTGATCCAGGTCAACCAACAAAACTTGACGCCAAAACGCAATGTCTATGGAAAGAAGGTTTTTCATTGTGTATTTGGTGGGACCAGACCGTACGCTGTATATTATGAATAGTTAAAATCGGTTCAAACTGTTACTGGTCAGCGCTAAAAACAATTGATTGAATTGAATCGAGCGTTGAAAAAAAAATCGACCAAAATTGGCCAACAGCCATTGAAAAGCGATTCTTTTGAATTACAACGCTCGCGCGCATGTCGCAAACCCGGTAAAAGAAACATTGAAAGCATTCGGATGGGATGTGTTATCACACCCACCCTATTCACCAGATGTTGTTCCATCAGATTACCACTTGTTCAGAACGATGACACATGGACTCTGTATTCACAGTGCTTCCACAATTATACAGACGTCCAAAAATTGGCTCGATTCTTGGATCAAATCAAAAGATGAGAAATTTTATTTTGATATGGTATTCATAAATTGCCAAAAAATTGGGAACTGTTTATACTTAACGAGATGGTAATTATATTCAATAAAATATTGTTACCGTTATTACCGACATTGCTGCAATTAAACACACATCTGCTGGATTAATACCATTCTTACGTTACACTAATTCGTTTATATAACACACAATGGTTAGTGTAGCTCTCGCATGCTAATCAATTCGGATATAACGTGTTCAATTACAAAAATTTATATGCGAAATTATGTTTGGAATCTAAATAATGAAATTTTACAGATATAGGCACTGGCATGGGGAATCAAAAAAAAAACGGATATCTTAAAAAAAAAATTGGTGTTGGCAGCTAAATATCAAAGAGTGGGCTATAATGGATTTAAGGAAACTTCTAGCTTTAGATAATTGCAGACCAATATTATATTATTTAATAAAATCATTCTCGAGATACTCGTCGGTGTGCGTTGCGGGAGGCAGCACGTGTAATAAAAACTAATTCATCTTCGATTGCTGAACGATGGACACGAATATCCTGTTTAAACATATATACAATTTTATGCAAATTGTGTGCACCGCCACAACAGACGCTACTGCCATATAATTATTGTTAATTTCTTGTTGTCAACGATTAATAGTTTGGTTGTTGTGTGTTAAAAAACTGACAATTCCATTGTAATTCCATTGTGAAAGGATTAGAAATAAAAGACATGACATTTTATAAAAGTCTTATAACTTTTGAATTCATAAAGTAACACAATTAATTTTTAATTTGGAAATAAAATATTACTGAATTTGTGTTTCATAATATATTGAAAACTATTTTTAAAAATCAAATTGCTTTGGTTACTGATTGTGAGTGTGTGTAGTGTGACTTCTCAGCTATTGTTTTAACAAAAAAACCGAAGCCTATATGATCTGAAATAAATCAAACATTTATTAATAACATAAATATATATATCTTTGAAAAATTTCCAAGATCTTCGAAAAGAAAATCGGTTCTTATTATAGCCACCCAAAACACAATCCCATGTGATGTTACAATATGCTATGAGTTTTAATTTGACTAACTAATTGGAGAGGTTATGAAGATATTATTATCTCAAATATATATGTTGAACGAAAGAAAAATAATAAATAAATACCATATTCTTTTATCATAATATTAATACATTCTTTTAGAAAATGTGACGACAATTTGTGGTTATTTTACTGTGGGGGTGTGTGTGTGTGTGTGTGTGTGGTGGTGGTGTTATATAATAATATCACTATCTCTATACACCAGTCAGTTTGTATCATGTAATACACCAAGTGATATGATGACGATAGATGATATTACAAACTCGTACATATATACAGATAATAGACAAAAATGAAATTGCTAAAGATACACATAATGTGACTGTGGGATGACAACAACAATTGGGACAAATGATTGTCATCAAAATAAATAGTTTCATCAGAAATATAACATGGTTTTTTTTTCATATTGTACATATACCAATAATATATATTTATATGTTTATCTGGTGCTGGTGGTGGTCGTGGTGGTGGTGGTGGTATATCGTGTATGTGTGTACCACCAGAAGTGTACTATAGAAATAAAATAATATAATATAATATGTAACACATTTGTATGTTATACCACATTATTTATATATTTAATATTCATGAACACACATGATAATGATTCGATACTGTTTCGTACAGAATTTTATCAATTTTATATATGAATGCGGTATTCAATGCTGTGTCAATTAATTTATTGAGAGACAATTAAATTATATTGTATGGAATAATTATATTTATCGGAATATTTATTTGCTAAAAATAAATATAAGAATTAGTTTATTTATAAAAAAAAATGTAAATATGTGATCTTAAATTACAAACACGTAACTTCCACTTCAATAATATGTATTAAATTTGATTAAAATTAAAGGGAAAATAATAAAATTGTACAGATTTACAAAATCTCTTCAATATTACAATAAATTTGAATGGAACTTCATAATATTTTTCAAACAATCCAATGTTTAACCTTTACTGATAAAATTATTTATAAAATCAGATAAAAATGAACGAAGGAAAAGTTCTACAATTATGTTATAAACGATATCCGGAAATCGTCTCCTTTCTTCTTGATGTTCAAATTATAAAAGTTTTCCAAATTAAATATTCATAAATTTACAAGATATTATTTGCGGTACATACAATATCTTATGGACCATAAATAAAATGAATTTAAGTTCATCAAAGAATAGAAAAAACAATGATTGGTCTACCAAAAATTGTAGAACTTCCTTAACATACAATTACTTTCAAATAAATTTTGTTTCAAAATTCTATATTTCTTCTCAATATTAAATGTTCAAATAATAAATTCACTTTCTATACATTTATTAACGCAAATTCAATGTGTTCTTAGTGCGATCGAGATTTATCTATACAGGATGTCCACGAACGATGTGCATTCCTTCAAGTGGGTGATGGACGACATAGTTTTAATTCGAAATTACTATTTCCATAGTGCAACAATTTGTCCGTAATTTGAGGAAAATTTTCATGGAAAAGATATATTGGAATTTGTCCCCAAAGAATGTCCATAGATTTTCCACTTAATATAATAGTATTTTATTTAGGACAATTGTAATTGTTCACAGTAAAGGAGTAAGGTTGTACTGTATAAGTCACTCAACAAGGCAATAAATAGATTGAGGTTGTTCAACGAATGTATTGCTATATATATAAATGTATTGTGTATTGTAGATGTTATACACTTATGTTGGTACCAGGTCACACAGTGTGATTGTGGATAATGAAGATGCTAAGATGCTCGCATTGATACTGAACCTTGTCTACCGGTAACCACTTTGTATGTATGGGCATTGGGTGCAGATAACGGGGCAAGCAAAAAAAAATGAACTGACTATACTGTTACGTTTTTGGAGTATAGACGAGGAAAAATTGTGTTCAAAAATTCCCTTCGTATACTAATATGTAAGTTTCAGCCTTACAGTTTATTTGAAAAATATACAATTCAATGAATCATTTCACAGATAATGAACGGATCATTTAAATAAGTACTATTTAATTCCTTAAATCAGACTGTTCGAGGATTAATTCGTAGGGAGAGCACAATGTACCTTCTGTATAGTCTTATTCCAGGAAATATTTCCCCCATATAAAAATTATGAAACTTAATCCTTCATCTTTTTCTGTGTAACTCAACTTTAATATATATCGTAGAATTAAAAAATTAACAGAAATTAGTCACTCAAACAATTAGCAATAAATTTCCATTCGATCTTTCATTCCGTTCGTTTAACGCGTGCGTTAACATTTTTAAAAATATAAATATTAATAATATTATATTGTTGCAAATTATACATTCGTTGTTGTTTAGGCTATATATTTTTCTTCAAATTTTCGATCATCATATTAAAATAAAAGAAATTTTCACGCAACGCCAGAGCACACTATGTGCGACTATAAGTATAGAAAATTTATGTTATAGGCTTGGTATACGACGATATATCCCCCCATATATCTGATGATAAATATATTTTTAAATTTTATATAAATTCTTGTATTTAAATGTTTAATATTTGTGTGTCTGTCCATCATACATTAAATTATATGTATTCTCGTATATTATAAATTCGCCATTGCATTTGCATATGATGCACATGTACCACTGTCATGCAAGCACAAGTACGACGAGTACAGAGTATGCAGAAAATATAAGAAATGTGTGGATTGTTGGAAATTGCATCCGAAAACAAAACTAATTACACTGATTTATATGTCTATTGTTCATTGTTTTGTATATTAAATGTAAGTAAAATAAAAATTTGTTTATTTCTTATACATGAGTTTTTTCCTCATGCATGTACTCGTTCGTATTACAATATATGTAAAAAGATCTATATAAAATATGCAAAACTACAATATATATTATTAAAGTGTATTGTTTCTGGTATATCCATATGTTTAGGAACATAAAATGTAAAACAATAATAATTTAAGACATTAAGCACGCCCTCTTCCATTGCTCAATGTATTTTTGATTTTAAATAAAACCTCTCAAACTCGATATATGGAATATTTTTATTTTATGTAAAATTGAAGAATTGTAAATATTTTTCAAAATTATAATAATTTTTTTTTCTCTTTTAAATCATACATTAAAATGATGGTCTATACATTTTAATTTTGAAAATACACAAATAGTCACAACAGAATATTTCAATTTTACTGCCGCATAATAAGTTCAGTAGCGTTTTCTAATAAATATTCGCATACATAAAACTAATAATTATACAATTATATATTGTATTATTATAATAACAATGAAAATATAATGCAAACAGTTTGTATTCCGCCTGTATTACATGTTTCGGTACACTATTTATTTACAATAACCACACGTGATCAACACACCAACAATTAATAATGAAATTTTTTCAGTTTCTCTTACAAAATTAGTATATTCTTTGACGGATTCCACATTGAGTGGGAAAGAGAATGTATTATAAATGTGTAAATTGAAACAATGCCCGATAACAATCGTCTTTGCCTTATATTTAAACAACAACTACAATATGATCTGATAACTGGTGGGAGATACTTAAATAATTTCAGCTTTATAATATTCTCCCCATAACCAAATTAAAAGACTTCGTATCAAATTATTACTATAATGTCAAAGTAATTTCAAATGACTGCTTCAAAAAAACATGAAACACCCGAAACAATTTCTCCACATCAATTTGGTTTCGCAGAAACAAACATCAAACAATTAATCAAGCCCATATATAATATAGAATCACCGGCAGGATAGAAATATCTGTGTATACGAAAATGATTGGTTTAACAATATTTCTTGATGCAGTACAAGCCAAATTTCACATAACTTTAGTAATATCTGAAAGCAAATATGTAAGAGCAATGTATTGGTTTACAAAACTTCGTTCAGAACCATTCTTATGCGATTTGCAAACATTGGGTTTCAAGAATCTGGTTATGGAAAATTTCTGGGTTTCACGAATCTGGTTATGGAAAATATGTAAGAGCAATATATTGGTTTACAAAACTTCGTTCAGAACCATTCTTCTGTGATTCGCAAACATTGGGTTTCACGAATCTGGTTATGAAAAATTTCTGGGTTTCACGAATCTGGTTATGGAAAATATATAAAGTTACATTTAATTGAATTTTTATATTTACAATTTTTCTTAGTCTAGGCGACGAGTCATCTCGAGAAATTATTAAGCAATTACATATTTATAGTAATAATATAAAAATCCATTTACAAAATTAAAAGATTGAAATTGATGTGCTTGAATGGTGATGATAAAATACCACAGATTTATATTTTTTTATATAAGAATATTATTTTTAGCGTGGTAAAATATGTTTAAATATAAACAAAACCAACATAAACTGTTTAATATAATTTTTTGAAAAATTGCACCTATCGATTGTATGTTAAGTTAAAAGGAATGTGGAATGTTTCCTCATCTGATCATAACATTTTATTTAAAATTAAAAGATGGTGAGAAATGTGAGAGACCTGCATTGGATTTCTACATTTTGCGACAATTATACAATTAATTTTTATTAATATGTGATCATATTATCAATTGTTGTATTCTTATGGACTATCTAGCCTGGAAATTTCCTCAAAATATAATTGAATAAGCAATTTTCATATCGGACAAATTTCATTTATTATATCAACAAGATTTTAAATTTATTTGAGAAAAAGTTTATAAATATACAATATAAAAAATTAAAACATAAAATTATATTTCTCATCGTTGGTGGGACAATTTTTTTTTTAGTTTGAGTGTACATTAAATTCCATGGTAAAATAGTCACAAAATAAAATCACTGAACCATAAAAACATTATGAAAATAGGTACACTCTGCGCTTATATAAAGTGTTGAGCGGCCATTATTAAAATCTGCAATTTTAAGTACACACATATACAAAAAATAATGTGGTGGTAAGTTATATATTTTTCTAACGTGAGAGTTGCTCTGTGTGCGTGTGTGTGTGTGTGTCTTCAACTGATCATTTTATTTATATAAAAATTGAGAGAAATGTGAGAGGTCCGCAATGGATTTCTACATTTTGCTATAATTACAATTAATTTTATTAATACGTGGTCATAACTATAGCGAATGGTTTATATTATCAATTGTTTTAGTGTTATAGAATTTCTAAGCCATACGCTATTATTTTAATTGAATGAAAATTTTCTCAAAATGTAATTGAATAAGTAATATTCATATCGGACATATTTCATTATAAATTTATTTGTTTTTAAATTTATGTAAGCATAAAACATATGATTTAATTTCATATCGTTTGTGTGACAATTTTTTTGTTCGTGTGCAGAAATCATATAACATACTGGGCTCAATGAACCACCTAAAGATGATTGTAAACATAAGCACTTTTGTTTTATTTTAACAATTAAAGACGGCTACGGTTTCACAGGTCAAAATATCTATAAAACCTAACCTATTGCCATCGTAACATTTTCTACGGGTACGTGTTATTACCCGCCAGCATCTATATTTCCCAATGGCAACATGTGATCACATATTTAATTATATTAAACAATTTTTAAAGTTTTTTATTTAAAAAGTTTTGTTACACTTAAAAAAACATCCAATATATTGTTTATATTGTTTTTATATGACAATGTAACATTTTTAAAAGGAGTAACTTTATAGTCCATTGTATTTTATTATATATTGAATTGATAGGTTAGGATTTTCCAATTCGTATCCCAATACAAATCTCTTTATTTTAAATATAAATATATTTAAAAGAAAAAAAAAAAGAAGATCTTGCATTACTTATTCACATGTCTCTCTACACATGACTACTCCTCCTACTTGAATTTTATTGTTATTATAAAATGTACAATGGATCAAAAAATTTTTTCGTAATTATCTAACGAATACGAATTATATAAATTACAGAAGAATCAAAATAATAATATAATTTTCCAATTGCATAAAAAAAACAGGTGATAATAAATAAGAACAAAACATAAAAAAAACCCAGTAGATGTGTATGCAAAAGTGTATGGATACGACGTTACATGTTTGTACATGTACATTTAAATAACATTCAGGTGTTATTTTATTACTTTTATAACCGGAGATATTGTATACAATTTGAAATTGAATGCAATTTCTTAAGATATTGGAAAACATTGTGTAAAATAGTTTTTTTTTTTCCATTTGTTACACATTCAAACATTATTACAATAATTCATTTGTACAAATTTAATATATTGTACAATAAATATACGCGATGTTCGTGTATGTGTAATACGACGAAAACATTAAAGTATACCTATACTTTCAATATGTCCATTTATGGTCATTGGTTAATCTGTTTAAAAAAATATTTTCTTTTATTGTTAGATATAAAACATACAATTTTGTCTTGTAAAAGAGTTCTATTATTTTTGTGTCTTTTCTTCTAACATTACCAATATATTTTTGTTTTACTTCACTAGTCGTCGGTCGTGGTTGGTTTTGTCAACGATTCCATATTGTTATATTATATTTAAATGGCCTTATATAGGGTTAAATAGATAAAGGTGACATTACATACACAACTTTTTTTGCATTCTTTGGTAAGACCACAATTTTGTGTCAATATACACTTGTTTTTTTTTCTTTTTTCTACTCTACTTATCGAACGAAAAATATAGTGTATTATACCGTTGCGCGACTTTACAAAATACAAACTATATAATAGTCGGATTTTACTTATATGTAGAATGTAACGAAATATAGGAAAATGTTTATAAAACACCGTCTGCACGAAAAATTGCCGGAATGACTTTCTAATATATGTATATTAACAGAGATTAGCTAACACGCCATGGTATTCGAAAATCAAGAATGTATTTTAACTGATAAAATTGGTCTACGATAAGATGAATTGACATCTTGAAAAATGTGAAGAAAAAAAACCAACGAACCAGGAAATAAAAATAAAACTCATTTGAATAAGACTATAAATTCAAAACATATTATCCACAAAGAATTTGCTCCAAGTGGTGCAATGTTTAATGCGATTTGTATTGCTTTTGGGAGGAATTGAAAATCGTTTTTATAAGACATATTCGTTGTGTTTGCCCTGAATATAGAATGTGATGCAGTTTACTTATATATGGAATATTAAGAAAATCGGATATCTTTGAAAATATGATGTTGAAATCATCTATCTTTCGTTAATTGCAGTACAATTGGTAAATTGTTATATTTATATTTCCCAACTTGGCTGTAATGAAAGGTTTATTAGATAACATAAAGCTCCACTTGGAGCCACATATGACTTAATGCATTGTATTTGCTTTAATATTTGTTTTATTCAATCGATTTTTTAATGAAACCATTTTCTAATATCTAAACTTCATTTATTACTAAAAAGAAGTTGATTCAATTGACATTGAACAGTCACAATTCCGTTCACACCGTGCACAAAATATTTTAGAATAATTTATTTCGATAATATTCTTATACATTCTATTCGCGGTTAATTTTCGGACACAACATGTGTATAGAAAAAGAAATTTAAACTATACAATTATTATATGGCAATTTATGCGTATATTATCTATTTCAAAAACGTATTTAGTCAATTTAAATTGGTTAATTATATACTAAATTAATACAATCCATAAATTTTTTATAGAAAATATACCAATATCTTTTATTATTTCGTTATTTTAAATGTCTATTTATGCAAAAATTTAAAAAAAAATATTATATTATAGATTTTTATGGACACATTTCAGTGTTTACTGGTGGTACTTTATTATAATAAAATCAACATACACAAAGCATATTGTTCAGTAAAAGTATGCGAATACAATATATGCAAATTACAATAATAGAAAAATTACGTATTAAATAATATTTATTCAATTTTATTATAATGCAACTAACTCCATTTATTGAATATGTAAAAATACTTTAATTAAATTGATAATTGACAATATGAATCACTTTGAATCCCAAAGTGTCCCGCGAACCGTTACTCAAGAGATTTTCTCCGAATTTTACATAGGCTACCCAAATCACTTTTTGGATAGTCATTTATAGTTTTAGATACCTGTATTAATTAATTTTTGCCTTCTCGCGTAAACCAAATTTTAATTTCTCACAGAAAATCCATATAAAATTTTATTCATGATAACCAACCACTAAAATTGGGTGAAATTGTTTTCCAAACGCATTGAATTAATTTAAAAATATGTATCTATTAAAAAATGGCCTGTACTCAACACTCTATTTACATTAAAAATAAAGATAAACATTGACTTTTAATACTTTTAAATTAAATCACTTGAGTATGAACAATTGCAATTCAGTTGGTGTATCGATGGATAGCAATCACTGACATGAGTATTTTTCAAAAAATTGATAAAATTACAAGTACTCAATTGCAGTTCATTATCATTTTTCGAAAAGGGTTACACCAGCGACAGATATTAAAAAAATTGATAATTCTTTGGGTAATTCATCAACATCATTACGAAACCATTAGGTGGATATAAACGATATAAAAAATAGCTGAATTGAAACGTAATCGTATACGATCGTAAATGATAAAGATGAAGATGTAGAAGGCCAAAAACAACAACAACATCCATTGGAATGGTAAGAAAAGTAAACTAAGTAAGCACGGACAAATGATCGTCGAAAAAAATAAACTACGACAGTTTGCTGAGATTTTTTAAAAATATCAATTGATTAATATTTACATTAGCAATTGAATGTGAAAAAGTTATGTGCAAGATGTGGGTGCCGCGCGTTTGTTTACATTACGACAAACGATATAATTCGTTGCGACACATTGTGAGCAGTGTTAATTAATCCATCACTATATACCAGAAAAAAAATCAATCCGAACAATGGTGAATAGAAAGAAGTTGGAGGAAGTGCACCAAAGTAGGCAAAAACGGAAAAAAAAAAAATCAGCAGCAAAGGCTACGATCACTTTTTTTCTTGGGATGCACATAGTAAAATAATATTCATTGATTATCGTACACAGGGAAATACAATAAGATAACGCACCGTTACACACATCAGGTTTAACAAAACAACCAAATTGAATGAATTATGCTACGAAATTGCTTCACATTCACCGTACCGTTTAGATTTAACTCCTGGTGGATTTTTTCCTGTTTTCATATAAAAAAAAATGGCTTTCTGGAAAAAGATTCACGTCAAATGAAATGTTTATCGCTGAAATTGAAGCATATTTTGAAGGTTTTTTAAACATATCGTATTTTACAGACGGACTTTAAAAGACTTGGAACAAACATTTGCTGAAGTGTATATAGAAATATATGGTATTATTTTCCAACATAAAATCGATAAATTATACTGCACGCATCATAAACGATACCATTAACCTTATATTTTTCTTATTCCAGGTTACACATTAAGGCGGCGGTCAAAGTGTTAAAAATATTAGAAAATGTTAATACTAATTTTATATTTATTTACCATTGAAACAGTACATGCAAATTCAATATAGATTCGTATTATAAGAATTGTACGTGCTGTATGCAATGCATCGTCGTATGCTAAACCACAAATAATCTATTTTAATAATATATACAAAAGAATAGATGCTAATCTTTGTGAACAGAAAAATTAAAAAAAACCGAATATATACAATTACAAAATTATCTTAATCTATTTTATATACAAATAATATAAATTCTATATATGTGTGTGTGTTTGTTAACAACACAACACACAAAGATTTTTATTAATTTATAGATAGATATGATGCTGTGGTACATACGGCATTTAATGTATTTGCAATTTTACTTATTATTTTATCCTATATTCATATAATATTTGCACATACAAACAGAAAAAATATGGACGTTACCATTCGCAATATATAAACCAATAAAAAATCAATTTATCAATTCGTCTCATTTTCATCTCAAGGCACGATTTACCTTAACTATTACCATTACCATTATTATTATTATTATTATTATTATTATTATTGTTATTTACATAAGTTACCTGTTTGTGTGTGTTTTCCTTTCTCTTCACAATATATAAATATAAATATAGAATTATCTCAAATGGAAACCGCAACCACAAACCATCACATAATTATATGTATATGAATCATCGAGCAATAAACTCAATCATGAATTTTTCGATTCTTTTTTGTGTACGTCTTATTATTATTATTATTATATCCATGATCAGAAAATCCCTCTTACATACAATATATTATTTATTCCGATATAGTATAGAATTTATTTGGCATTATTATTCAGAAGCTTCTCTATAAATTGTATATTAATAAGTACGAGGAGTAGTAGATGGTATTTTTTTGTTTATGAAGAGAATGAATGTGTGTTTGATTTATTTTTTTTATAAATAACTTATTATAAAATTATATATTATTATAAGGGAGTTGTTGTTATTATATTGAATAAACGTTCATTTATACGTAATATTATTATTCAAACAGTTGCGACTCCTTCATAGTGATGGCATTTAATAGTAAATAGTGATAACTTCATCATATAGTGATGACAATTTTCATATACATATATTTACCTGTCCACAGTGAAGATGTCGCATCTTAATCTCAACCTATACCTATACCAAATTTTATTAAAATTGGATAATAAATAAAGTCATCAAGTTCTGGGTATAAATTATCTAGAATTTTCTGAGTAGTTGATCAAACAAATGCATTATAAACTTTACAAAGTATAGAAACATTAATTAAAATTGCATGAATAATGGGGAAGAAAAAACTTATATATCTGATTCTAGTAACCTCTTCACCCAATGCAGTGATTTCCCTATCCCAAATACTAATAATTTGTAGGATCTTTCTGATTTGCACCCAGCATTAGTATATTTTTTTTATCCCATTATAAACCGGAATGGCTATGTAAACCATAAAACACGTAACTTCACCTCTTAGTCTTTTTTTGGGAATATGTTCACAGGAACATGCTTCGACAAATTTTCAACAAAATTTCATGACTTTATATTCAGTAGAAACGAAAATACAACACTCATAAAGTTTACAGCTGCTTTTGTGAAGCATAAATAATTCACAGAACACTTTAAAGCTACAAGTTGATGCTGAACGTCCTGGTCGACCATCTGAAGCAATTTACTCTGAAATTGAAACATTGAAAAATTGTGTAATTTCTTGAAAATTCCTAAGAAATCTGCAACAAGATTCATAGAAATAGAGCTTGGAATAACGAAAACAATAACCCAACGATTTTTAACTGGTCTACGACGTCTATATGAGAATTCAAAGTTCCATCTCAATAATCACATTTTTTGTTTAATCATTCACTGCTATATATATAATATTCACTTAATTTAATACCCAGCGACTAATTTCTATTGGCTAAACTTTATTTGGCTATAAATGGAAACCGTTTTGTATCAGTTGAAGGTATTCAAAAGGCTACGACCACACCGCCGTTCTCAACATCATTTCAATCGCAAATATAAAAAAAAAAATCATTTGATTCAATTGTTAAACACGTGTCCAAATCGATGTATTCCAGTTAATGCAGATTATTTGGAATAAATAAATAGTTTTTGAATTTTTCCAATTCATTTCGGATTATTATGGGACAGATGTTGTATATCATTTCGGTACAGTCTCTCTGTTTTATTAAGTGTTACAAAATTATATTTCTTTCAATATTTACAACAAAATGTGCTCTTTATTTCTATTACTAGATTTTTCTAGAGCTTTCAATTCAATAACGAAATTATTTGTCTGATTCAAACAAATATGTTAATGACAGAGTGTAAATTCCTACTGTCTGCTAAATAAATATGTTCTTCAACTATGGTTTTGAACCTTTATTTTATTTACTTTATCTATAGATTCATGATTGATCACAGTGTCTAACAATTACACTTCTTGTCCTATATTATAATTGTTAATGTTGTCCAATTATATAGCCGCAATATTGTAAACTGTATTCATTGAACTTATTAATAAAGATCTTAACGTAGTAGCACTACGTCCATCATTAGTGAACGGTTAAAAAATTAAAATCAAATGTATTGATAATTTTGTGATCGGGATATATCGCTTATAATGCCAATTATACTTAAGCGGCGGTTGGATTGTATAAGATATTGAATTAATAGTGTGGGAGTAATCTGGGTTGCATATGATTTGTGATGTGGATGTTTTAATTATGCGACTACTGTTGATATTCGTCAAATTTGGTTACGTATCCTTTTTTTTCCTGCTTCAATTTTTATATTGTGACATTGTACTATATTCAATGCGTTTCGCAGACTATTGCATAAGTTTAATATGTTTTTTTTTAAAAGTTGCACTACGTAAATGTATTTATATGTGGTTTGTATCGTTTTGATCACATATGTACATCGAAATATTACTGGGATATAATTTTAGTAACATTTTTAAATACAGAAACTTACTGGATCTTCTCTAAAATTTGTTTACAATTTATTTTGTCATTCTACTAACACATGAATCCTGGTAAGAACAAACCTTATTGTTCGTAAATCTTCTTGTTGGACCACGTACGGATAATTGTTTTATGGAACACTTATTATTGCATATATTAAAAGGTCTTTAAATGAAAATGATTTAAGGCGAAACTGTATAAACATTAAATTTTGTGAAGCGATACATTACAGACAAATTTTTTTAATTTGATCTTTTAGATAAGAAAAAAACAGCATAATTTATTTTAGGATTTTATTTAATTAAAGTTTTGCTAGAAGATTGCTGTCTAAAATGAAATCCCTTGAAATATATCACTGTACCTTTGGAGATGTTCTTCTGTATTGTAATATATTGTAGTTAGTTAGATATAATAATAATAATAATAATTTACTACGATAAGATTTTATATATCCGATCATCTTAATGTGTATCTTAAAATCTATAATTTTAACATTAAAAATATTATTTACTCGTTCTTGATGCAATATCTTTCGGAAAATATATGCAAACGAAAAACGGACTAACAATATAAAGACAAAACACTTATTTTTATTAAGTTAGTTTAAAGTAATATGAATAGCATATGGCTGGCTATAACTAAATCAATATCCATAAACAGTATTTTTCTGTACATTAAATAAATTGTGGTTACGGTATACGATGATAGGCGATGTGCACCATATAATTCGATGATGATGTATTCGAAAAAAAAAGAGGCTGCATATGGTATTTATATGGTGGATATTATGTTATTGTATTATAAAGTTTAAAGTCGTGACACGTTCCTCGGTTTCGAATTGTTTTATTTAAATATAATATAATCATAAATATAAGAAAAAGTAAATAATATGTAAGATTTTATGTATATCGTCTATCCAGCTATGGATGTGTATTTGTATATGTCGTCGTATTTAATGTACAATATATATAAAAATGGTATATGTATAAAACCAAATTCAATCTTAATAATAAATAAAAATTTACCTCTTCAATAGTGGTATAAAAATATTTTACCATAGATTTTACATATTATAAAATAAATAAATACAAATAAAATAAAATTGTAAACGATTTTGTATAATTCGCTTGTTTGTGTGTATGTGTAAAATATAATATTAAGATCATTTTCAATATATTTAAAATATATTTTATAAATTTATATACGAATGTAAGTAGTTGTTGTATGATCATTTTTTTTTTTCGTTAAGCGATAGCATTGTTTCGATAAATACATAAATTGCACGCACTCTTATACTATAACCAATAAGATAATATAGGAAAAAAAATGTAAAAAAAGAGTAGCGGAAAACAGTAACCACCAACAGGTAAACAACAATAACTATATATTATAGTTAGTTAGTTAGTTAGTTAGTTACTAACATATCGCCATATTATAATATAACACATGGGCTGAAAAGTTTCCGAAAATTCTAAGAAAAAAAACAGTTTTTTTGCACTGATTCCAACGATCTTCCAACTTTTCGATATCATTTTTATAGTACGATTTCGTTTTTTCCTCAAAATAGGCTTCTGTTTCGGCGATCACCTCTTCATTGCTCTTAAATTTCTTTCCAGTGAGTATTCTCTTGAGGTCTGTAAACAGGAAACTGGTCGCTGGTGGCCAGATCTGAAAAATACGGTGGATGTGGAAACAATTCGAAGCCTAATTTATGCAATTTTGCCATCGTTTTCATTGATTTATGACACGGTGCGTTGTATTGATGAAACAATTTCTTCTTCAAATGCGGTCGTTTCTTAGCGATTTCATGCTTCAAACGCTCCAACAAGGCTATATAATAGTCACTATTGATGGTTTTTCCATTTTCGAGATAGTCGCGATGAAAATTATTCCATGTGCATCCCAAAATACAGATGACATAACCTTGCCAGCCGACTGTTGCGTTTTTGTTCGTTGTGGACGAGGTTCGTCGCTTGCTGTCCATAATGCTGACTGCCGATTTGACTTCGGAGTGTAATGATGGAGCCATGTTTCATCCATTGTCACATATCGACGCAAAAACGTTGTTGTTTTTGATCGATTGTGAATTCGCGCGGCATCCACTTTGCACAGAGCATGACCAAATATTCATGCACGATATGTCCAACACGCTCCTTTGATATCTTCAGAGCCTCAGCTGTCTCGATCAACATCACTTTACGGGGTCATCTAAAATTATTTTGTGAACTTTTTTGATATTTTCTGGAGTAACAGCCTCCTTTGGACGTCCACTGCGTTCATCGTCCTTGGTGCTCATATGGCCGGTTTTAAATTTTGAAAACCACAAATGTACCGTTGAAAGAGCTAGAGCAGTGTCGGAATAATGCACGTCAAGCAGTATTTTGACTTCAGAAATATTTTTTCCAATCAAAAAATAATGTTTAATCAACGCACGAAATTCGTGTTTTTCTATTTTTTTTCAAATAATAAAATTTGCTACACTCACAACGCAATATCTCACAAACTAATGGTCGGGCTGCTGTCAAATTTTGACACGTATCGTTTGAAGGTTGGTACTAACTAAAAATCATATGAAAAAAATTCTAGTGGCACCACTTCTTAGAATTTTCGGAAACTTTTCAGCCCATGTGTTATATATTAGATTGTATTACCAACCATTTACATGTATGTCGCATATTCGTACGAGTGTCTGTGCCCATGAATATGGAATACGGTCGCGACAATCCCAATGAATTTTATGTGACTTCTATAATTTAAAAATATGTGCATATTTTCAATGTTTTCCATAGCTCATATATTGTTTTTAAGTACTTTATGGCAAGTTTATAATAGCAAAATGCAAATCGGGTATTCCACAAATAATAACAATATTTTTGAATTTTGCTAAATAAAAGAATAGTGATTGCATATTCGTCATGTGATATATATTTCTTTAGCATCTACATAATCCACAATGTGAAATGTCATCTAATAAACATTTCATTACAGCCAAGTTTGAATATTACTCCACCGCATGGGAGTATAAAACAATTTACCCCATTGTACTGCAATTAACGAAAGATACAGATTTTCATAATTCTATTAGTTTTATATGGGTGATTTGCCCATAGTGATGTGTGCGTGCATACATTATTAATCTTTGAGTAGCTGATCAAACACCATATTTTCAAAGTTATCCGTTTTTCTTATTATTCCATAGACGAACCCAGCTGAATTAAAATAAATACCGAAACATTTCCTATGCAAATAGATGGAATTGAACCCTCTATATATTTTATAATGATTAATAAACATCAGCACTATATGTACCACTGTGCTATACTGAGTGTTTATATAATACACTATGTCAAATGTCTGATTTCATCTCTATAAATATATCGGCGATTTAAGCACTATATAATTTGGTTAATTGTCACTATATAATAGCAAAAAAAATGCAAACCACATATTACCAGGTGTAGAAATATGAAGTGCATCGAATACTTAACAAAGCTTATGGTGAGCATACTCTTTCAGAAGCAACATGCGTTGAAATTGGTTTCACCGATTCAAATGTGTTGATTTTGATTTGAGAAATGAAGCGAACTTGGAAGATGGCAACGAATAATTTTGAAGACAGTGAATTGCAATCATTGTTGGACGAAAATGATACACAAAGTCAAAAAACAAACGGCAGAAATGTTAAATTTTTTTCACAAAAAACAATTTCCAATACCGTTTATAGATAGATATGCGGGAAAGATTCAAAAGTGTGGTAAAATGGGCGGCTCGCATGACATTGACTGAAAGACAAATGGAATATCGTAAAATAATCTGTGAAATTTTGCTTGCCAGACAGAAAAGAAAAAGTATTTTTGCATCGAATTGTTACTGCGGTAATGAAAAGTGGATTTATTTTGAGAATCCTAAATGCAAAAAATCATGAGTTACACCAGGTCAACCAGTAAAATCGACTGCAAAACCAAATCGATTCGGTGAGAAGAGAATATGCTTTGTGTTTGGTGGAATCAGAAAGGTGAGTATTGTACTATGTTTTCTAAAACCTGGTGAAACTGTTATGAATACTGATCGCTATCGACAACAAATGATCAATTAAAAACCATGCATTAAACGAAAAACGACTGGAATGGGTTAGAAGACATGGTAAAATTATTTTGCAACATGACAATGCACCGTCACACAGATCAAAACGCTTGGCTGGGAATTGTTACCTAACCCGCCTTATTCACCAGACTTAGCTCCGTCTGATTAATATTTGTTTTCATTGATGCAATACTTTTTCTACCGAACATCTCATTAGCACTAAAGATAAGTTTATTCCAGAATAATAATCTAGTGTAGATGGAATAATAATTAGATCTTTTGTAAACATTATTCAAGATCATTTAAAAGCATCTGATAGAATCTTGGTTCTGTAAAATGACTACATTGTCCAACAACAAAACGTCGACAATACACACATCATGCCACAAATTTTTGTCAATCAAAATCAAACATTCAATATGGCCACAACAATCGTGTGATGCTGAGCCGAATCCATTTGAGAATATTTGAATAGAATGTAAAAATATTTCAAATCGGTGAAAAGTGGCGTGGGGAGATATTGCAATTTTTAACATTGAAGTTCATAAAAGCAGACAATTTTTCATTGTTTTTTTTAATTTTTTGTCACCACTGTAATATACTCGTCTTTTTGAAAATAAAAGACGCATATGACATCAAACACCAAATGAAATAAAAATAAAATTAAATCCAATTGTAAATAAAAAAAAAAAATGTTCCCTATAGTGCCATTACAAATCCTTCCATCAATCTATAAAAAAAATAAAGTAAAATAAAAAACCACAAACTTCAAAAACCACTTCCGTTTTTTTGTCCTGTTACTGTCCGAAATCCCTTCACAACAGCATACGTTATACGAATATATTACATATAGTTTTATTTATCCTGAGGATATAAAACATTTTATATATACAATTCATTTAAAAGATATATGGACATGTCTATGGAATTTATGTGAGGTGTGATCAAAAAATTGCACACATGTACGTTTGCATAACCTTCCATAGGCTACTAATTTAGACAGCATTTTATTATAATATATATTTGCGGGGGGTTGGAAATCGAAAAAATTGTGGTAAACTTCTGTATCAGACCTTGTACTTATGTCCGAGTATATTGTATTTATATTACTAAAATAAAAAAGAAACAAAACCAGAGATTTGATTCACCTCAATTTTTTACTTTCACACGCTACTACAACATTTTTGCTATATAAAACTATATATTGTTTTCCTGGTTTAGTCGATGGATTGTATTATATAGCGACAATGTATTTAGATATTTCATTTGCAGACAGATATATATATAAATTTATCCATACAGAGAAAGCTCTACAGTCCACGGGCCAGCGTACAGCATAAATTTGATTTTATGTTAACGTCCACACATCGTTCCATCGGTTTTACTTTGAGATTCAGAGCTCGGCAACCACAGCGTCATGTACCTCTTGAGCGCCCCCATCCTCCTACAGCCATATATTTGAATTCCACTACACTTTGTTATGTCCTACAGACTCCTTCTTATTTTCATACAAAATTTAATTTTGACATTTAAAAAAAACTCCATCTTACGAATATTTTTTTATCTACATTTTTAAACTAATAAAGAATATATTAAAATTATTCCAGGATACTTTAGCGATAACAATTATACATTCTAAGTGGAACAAAATTACTTTTCCCTTTTAACCACCTCATTTTACATGACCCATGTGCCCATTTATAAAATATGTTTATTTAAATGCCTCGAGTATAGTTATATTTTCTGTGGTATTATCCTTGTGAGGTCCTGCAAATAGTAACGCTTATTATTGAGCATTATCCTTAATCCTTCAATCACAAGTTTCATTTAATAGCCTATTCAACTTGCCCAGAGATACGACACATATACCTATTTTTTCAATATTTATAAATACATATGCTGCTTGCAATGTAGTGGAATTATCCTTGGTCATTCAATTGCCGGATCAATTTCATGCGGTAATACAAAATACATACACTAGAGAATTATCGGTGGAAAGTGCTGGAAATATCCTTAATCCTTTAACATTTATGCGTTTTATTTTAATTTTCTGTTGAATAGTAATTCATATAAAAGATACCACGGATACATAGTATTTCGAGAATTATCCTTACAACGTATTATAGACGACAGTCTTGAAACCTTAAATGCTTGTAACAATTATTTACCCCATGGCATTAATAAACCTTGTAACAATTGCACTTTATATATAATCTGCGAATGGTAATTAATCGGAAAATAAAACGAAATGATTAATTAAGTTTTGAATCTATAAATTTAGAGTGTATTCAACTTCGTCTGTCATGATGATTTAATAATTACTTATATTATTCTTTTGCAAACATCTCTATCATATGTACGTAACGTGTTCCCATGACATTTAAATAACAGAGGTATCACTGTATTTATACATTGATAGAGGTATAACAAATATATTTATATGCGTTAGGTAAAGCTAACAGATCAGAAGACTCCCATGAGACATCAGACAATGTTTTATTTTGATTCGCGCCATCATTTATTTTCAAATATATTGTAGTACACGTATACCGTATATTGGGTGGGCGAAAAAGTATTGAGCCTATTTAACAATCGATATCTAAATTCATTCGAAATGTTAAACCATATTTATTTTATCGATAAGGTAAGTGAATTGTAAGTCTATTAAAAATTTTCTATCCATCGATTGTATAATTTTTCTTTGTTGAAAATTGATAATCAAAATGAGCATTTTCATTATATTTTGGTTTTTCTCTGCTGCAAAGGAATCATAATTGTTTTGCTAACTCCCGTTCTGGTTATTATTTTGGTCAGATTACAAAGGCATTATTTATTTTGAAATGTTACAAAGCAGCCAAACGATTAATTCTGAGGTATACATTCAACATATAACCAAATGGCACAATAAATTTCTTCCATGACCGCAAAGATCTTTGGTCTGTGCAGAACCGCCTTAATGGTTTAAAATTGAATTGCATAGAGGCCTGCAAAAATACACTTGTTAGATCAGATTTTTGCTCAAAAAAATTCAGAATTTCTACAGTGATGGCATATAATGTCTTTACCGGAAAAGCTGGCATAAGGTGCCGGCCGAACAAAATTCACCATATTTGGTTTAATGGTGCTCATTTGAAAAAGGCTCAATTTTTTTTCGACTACCCAACATTTATTTCTATAACGCACACCAAGAAATTTACTTATATATTTCTCTTATAATTTATATAAGGGTTTTGTTTTATTTTACAGGTGATTTCATTTCATTTTAAATTTTCTTTTAGTGCGATAATATTGTAGTGTATAGCTAGCTCGAGCTGTAGAGGTATATATTTCATGAAAAAACCAAAAACAACCATTTTCACCGTGTCCAAAATAAAAAAAAATTATATATATCCGATAACATCTCATTTTTATAGTGGTGGTATTGTTTAGGATATTGTGTAGAGTATACCGTATCCCAACATTAAATAAGAAGATATCAGAAAATGAAAATGAATACAGAAAGGAAATATAAAAATAAATATAATTCTCATTACTTCCAATTACCAAAATTAAATAATATAAAATTATAAAGAATGTTTCTGTTTTGGTTTTTTTTTTTAGTGGGAGCTTTGCTTCTGATCTTACAATAAATACTTTTTTACTTGATATGTACCTCGTGTGTACATACAAAATATTATACATTTATACAAAATATATGAAATAACTTCTTTCATTTTTATTTTCTCTTGTCTTTATACCGTTTTTTTTTTGTGTTTCTTATTAGATTAGATCAAGTAATGAAATCTTGTTCAATGTTGTACTTATTGTCTATTTGTTTTGTGTAAATGCGGCGGCGGTGGTTTTACTTATTTTTTTATTTTTTCCATCCATTCCATTAGCTTGAATTTTTTTTATTAATTTTGTATTGTGAGTACATAAGTACATTTTTTGTATTTTCTTGTACATAATACTTATAAAAGCAGTATAACATCCACCACTACCAATCCATAGGTAGTATAGTATATGTGGTAAAAAGATAAGAAAAATTCTGGTTCGTTTGTGCACGGCGATAGGTTGTAAACCAAAATAAAAAACAAAATAATTAAAAGAAAAAAAACAAATGCAACAAAAATAAAAAAATTGGAATAAAGTAAAGCAAATGAAACCTAGATCCTTTAACTGGATTATGTTTTGCTGATGGTTGTTTTTATTTGTCTTTATATACACTTTTATTTATCAATATAATTTAATCTTTAACCATTTTTTCTTGTATATACGACTTCCATACAAAATCCATATAAATATATAGAACAACGACACAATAACGACCAGCAGCAACCAAAAGTAGACAGAAAAAAAAACTGTCAAAATTTATGCTTTGCTTTCAATGTCACACACACACAAAAGGGTTAATTTGTTGAAGAATCATTTAATTTATATTTTTTCTTCCAAAAAAAAATATTTGTTTTAATAATAATAAGACAAATTCTCTTATCTTTTCATATAATAATATAAAATTACTATACCATTTATTTAGAAATAGAATCTCATCCACATAATTGTAGCGGGTCTGTGCATAGAAAATAATAAATATCTATCCGCTCTTTAACCTTCTTCTTTCAAACTGTCCGCCAAACTTACCCCTATAATAACTCCTCCACAACAATGAAATATTCTAAGTGCCATCTTTTACCATTTTCAACTTCTCTTAAATTTAGCTTTCTTTCCTCCTCCTAAATTTCCCCTGTACTAAAATCCCAAAATCCTTCCATCAAAAATTCACAACACTTCCACTTCAATTATCCTTCCTTGGTTGCTAAACCAGCCTCACTCCTTCTCAATAACCACCTAACTTTAACAAACCGACCACTTTCGACATCTATCATTTGGTATGGCAGCCATCGATGAAGCAACGTAATAGCCAATATCGTTAACATTACATTTTTTAGTCGAATAGCAATATTAATTTTAGAATTATACTAAAAGATCACCGCAATAGAATAATTGATCTTTGGAACATCAATTTTACTCAATTACTTGTTTGATTCTCTTTCGTATATGAGTTATTTGCATATTCAAATTCAAAAAATTATCTTTTATAAGATCCTTGAGATGTCCTTGGTCCTTAAAACATAAGTTGCACTCCTCAATTTCTTATTTAATTCTCGTTCACTTCAGAGAATAAAAAGAATATCTTTGTAAATTCCTGCCAGTATACTCTAAATTCTTGAATGTATAATACTTCTCGAACGCTAGCGTAATTCTCTTTCATATGAGACATCACTTGGACAATTTAAAAAAATATCTTTATAATAAGGTCCTTGAAATGTCCTTGAAATCTTAGAATCATCAATTTTGCTCACAACCACATTCTGAAAATATCTTAATACATTACTATTAACACTTTTCAAAAGATAATACGCATTTGAATTTTGCAATTTTGCAAATTGTTTGTTTATGGTTGGTAGATGCCATAGCTGTGCACAACTTGCATGAATTACTGGCCTTGGATTGATTATTTTGTATATCTAATTTAAACCTATATATTTTGTTCGTTAGGATATAATTCTATATATACTAATCTTTGCAGTTATCCTCCGAATCCTAGCGCATTTGTTTATCAACCAACTTATAGTACCCACCTCTTTAGACGCAAGTGAAATTACTATTAAAAATACCAACAATTCAATAAATTAGTTTGATGCGTCGAGTGTAGAATACTAGTAATTTTCGTTTTGAATTTAGTCACCAAATTTGAAAACTAACGAATGCTATAGTTTTTATTATATTTTACTGGAAAAAAATAATCCGTACATTTTTATGGAATTGAAGTGATTGGAGGGAGACAATCAGATAAATGACCGCATATTCAAAGTAATATACGTTAAAAAATAAGCAACATTGCATTAATAAATATCAATATCATCGCAGTCATTTAGGAGATTTTAATTCAAACGTACAAACAGACGAACAAAAAGGCCCATAATAAACCGGAATGGATTCATAAAACACAGAAATATTCTCAAAAACCATATTTTATTTATTTCAAATAATCTTCATCAACTGAATTTACATCGGTTTGGACACGTGTTCAACAAGTGAATCAAATGACTTTTTTTATGGCTGTGATTGGAATGCTGTTGAGAACGGCGGTGGTCGTCGCCATTTGAATACCTTCAACTGATGCAAAACGTTTTCCTTTCGTATAGTTTAATGAAGTTTAGGGAATAGAAATTAGTTGCATGGAGTTAAATTAATTGAATAATTAATCAAAATAATTTGATTATTAATTCAATCCGGTAAAATTTTTGAGCATCATTTAATTGATGCGTGGAACAAACTTTGAATTCACACCTATCGTAGACCAATTTTTTTAATTAAAATTCGATGAATTATTGTTTTCGGTATTCAAAGCTCCATTTCCATGAATCTCGCAGTAGATTTCTTACGAATTTAAGAAGAAATCACGCAATTTTTCATTGTTTCAATTTCAGTAAATTGCTTCAGATGGTCGATCTGGAAGTTCAGCATCACTTATAGCTTCTCTGCCTACTATAAATCATTTATGCCAGTTGAAAAACTTGTACTTTTAACACACAATTATCACCTCACTCACATTTTAAACAAACCATACGTTTGAGTAGTCAATTTTACCAATTTAATTTTAGTTCTTTGGTTTTATATTAATTTTCGGATCGACACACAAAAACATCTGTAAATTTTATGCGTGTTGTCGTTTCTACTGAATGTAAAGTCATGAAATTTTGTAACAGTTTGTTGACAAACGTTCACAGAACATAATCACAAAAGATTATGGGACACAGGTTGTGCATAATAATAAAGTATACGCTTCTTACGAAAGAAAAACTAATTTAATAACATAGAAATAACAAATTTTTAAATTAGTAAATTTTAAATAATAATTAGAAGAAAAAATAAAACTTTTATCCCACCTGTTCATTAGATGTTTGTAAATAAAATCTAATTTACATGTCCAAATTCAATAAAATATAAAAATAAAATGCCGTGTATTTTAAGTGTAATAGAAAAAAAAAACACTATTGGACAACCTTTCAATTCAAGAAAACATTTTTCAAATTCTTTTAGTCACACACAACTTAAAGTCGCTTAAAATATAATTATTTATTTAAATCTGTATATTTTATTATATAATATATCCCAATTATAATAAATTCTTCAAAATTTATTTTAAATATAATCATAAATATCCACTACTGATGGATACAACACACCGTACCCCAGAGAGCAGTACAAAATATATAACAATATTATTATAACACAGCCAGACGAGAAATTTTCTTTATAAATATTATAAATACTATACAATTTATCTTTAAATATTATATATTATTAGAACCTATTAATATATAATATTAGAATAAGCAACACTCCAATGCGACTCTATAATAATAATAATAATAATAATAATAATAATAATAATATAAATATAAATAAATACAAATACATATGCACATAATTTAAAATAACAATACAAATACATGTGAAAATGTAATATTTTAATATTTCTTATACTCGTAACATATTTCAAAATTCCATCAATCAGTAAATTTTTCCCACTTCAACCAACATATTTTGAGTAAACATAAAAAAAATCTTTTATATATATAAATCGGTACATTAGTGACGACCTCTACAGCAGCGATTGGGTTATGTTGACTCAGTTCACTGTACAGCGATCAATAACGATAACACTTAAAATCTGCGTAAACAGTTTTAATGGTAAATTTACTCAACTTTGGAAATGTCATCAAAAGACTATTAACAAATTGTTCAAATATTTTTGTAATATATAAAATAAAACCGTGGCTATTTAATATTTAACGCATCCACAATCTACATAAATATATTTGTTCGCTATTGTCGGTTACATTCCCAAAAAATTCCGTCGATAAATTGGCAAAAGGATTAAAAATACAATATTATTTCACCATTTCTTACACAAATTTATTCTATAAATTATTTCACAGACAGAAATACTGTTCTTATGTTTAAAATTCGAATAACTTTTTAATACGAATTTATTATATCCGAGTAGTACTCGTTTTTTAACTAGTTCAGTATATTTCTTACTTAATTACTCCATGGCGTTATAACCCAAGTGCGGTTTTAGCCTCTTCCAACACGCTTCTCCAACCTGACCTATCCCCGCAGTCAATGTCTTCCAATCCCGAATTTTAAAGGATCCTAATATCATAGTTTACTGCATATAGCCATCTCGCCTTAGATCTTCCGGATCTTCTTCTACCTTCTGGATGATGCCATTCAACAGTTTTTTTAGCACACGTTCCTCCTTCCATGCGTACTACGTGCGTCCAAGCCATCTCAATCTATTGATTTTGATTGTTTTGACAATATTTGCGGTTGACCGCGTACAACTTGTCTAATTCAAAATTGTATCTTCGTCTTCGCAACCATTATGTTCTTTGACGGCGGGATCAAATATGTCACAGAGTACCTTTCGTACGAAAATCCAAAGTAATACTTCAGTATACTTTTAGAATCCTTGAAATTTTATAACGAAATACGTATTTAATTTTCACCACTGTATTCTATTACAATATTGTTGTTATTATATTTCGTTTGCATATATTATTGTATAAATATTTAAACAAATATGTTTGTTTGTTTGTGTGTGTGTGTGTGTGAAAAACATTTTCAAATAAATTTTAAATAAAAATCATTTGACACTGACATAAAATATTGAGACAGATGGAAAACTTAATCTGCAGTATTTGTCCATTTATCAAAGTTTTGTGGTGGTATTGTAAGAGTAGATCTTATTTTATAAATACAATAATATAATGATGGTATAAATAAATGGTGATGGTGAAATGATGGTGATTTTAATATTTTTGTTTGCTATAAATGCCATACTATACATAACCTATAAATATTTATACTATGATACTAGTTTAAAAATATATAATTCAATGGCCAATGTATAGAAATAAGAGAATAGATATTAAATAGATATAGTTAATCTTGTCCTATCTATCTTTCTGCAAATAATATTTTAAAATATGTTGTTTTGTAGTGTATAAAATGTTGGTTGGTACTTTATTTATCGATATCTTATAATTTATGTTTTTGAAAACTTTCGACAAAATACATTTTTTCTTATTAAATACTAAATATAGGAAAAAGTTAACGATGGTACACTGTAACGGTAAAGTCAACCGCCAACGATTAATCGGAGATTAATTATTTTATTCACCAAAACACAGATAAAACAGTTCATTTTCTATAATATAATTTAGTTGCGAAATTCACCCTATTGATTTGGATTCAATGACAAGTTCTAAGAACATTTATCATTCGATTTTGATCCAATTTGATGTGTACATTGAGAACGGGGTTATGTATGGAGAGTATGTCTTATGTAAATACTATAGAAAATTGATAGAAAGAACAATATTTTAAGATGGATATTTGGAAGTTGGTAAAATTTGGCTTTTTCACATTCGATTTTTAACAAATTTGTAATTTTTTACGTTAATATATTGAGATTATATGGGACATTCGTAAAGAAATTCTCAACAATTTATATCAACGATTGGAATTTCAGAATAAATTCTAGAAACCTAAATATTTTTGACATTTCTCATTCGATTTTAATCAAATTTGGTGTATACATTGAAAATGGAAATGCATGTACTTACAGAAGTTCTGGAATATCAGAACAGAAATCTGATTAATTTACCCATTTATCGTTCTATTGTTATCTGATTTGGTATGTTCATTGAGAATAGTTTTATGGGCTCTGTTTGCCATCCGTTTATACATTTGATCATCGCTTAAAACATAATTTGTTTACCAATTTCGAATAAATAATTTTCATTTCACATTATTATTGTAATAATATGGAACAAAAATTTTAGAGATAATAAAAAAATGCTCGATTTGTTTATAAGAAAATAAACAACAATATGAAATTTTTATATAAAATGTTTCCATTTCGAAATATTGCGAAATTTTTTCCAGAATTTCATTAAGAACTATATCAATATAGAACCATTCTCAAGGTACTGATTAAAATTGAATAAGAGACGTATAAGGTTTATGGACCTTTTGTATTGTATGAATTTTCCAGAAATCCCATTCTCAATATACATAATAAATTTTATCAAAATCGGATGAGAAATGATCAGATCCCTTAAGCCAGCAATTCAAAATATTGTCCTTGGCATACATTTTCCTCAGAATTTTCTTGAAAACAACCATCGTATTCTCAACGCATATACCAAATTTGATAAAAATCGAACAACAAATATTGATTTTATTATCAATTTTTCAGAATTTATTTGGTAACTCAACGTACATAACAACTTTGATACAAATCGAATAAAGAAATCGCTTCCTGAAATATTTGTCATTGGAAAAATTACTCATAATTTATGTATAATCATCGTTATTTCGTTCACATACTTTCGAATTTTCCATACAACCGAATATTTTCATGGAAATGATTTAAGTAATTTAAAGAAATCGGTAATTGCAAATATAATTATGCAAATTATCGACCCTCGTTTTTTATAACTTTCGCCCGCATTTTTCTCGCCGGTCCTAGTCGTATATTTATCATTCCCATGTGAAAATGACTTATGAAGCATCGTAACATTTTGAAACTATATATTATTCAATACATTATGAATCTTGATTATGGAAAAAATATATTATTACTTAATGAATTCCATATAAAATATTTATGACAAATTTTGATAGTACTTATCAACAACTTTCGGAAACGCTTCCCATTCAATTAACATAGAGAAATGGTCATAGTTTACATACTATGGAAAAAAATCTCATTTTTCTACTACTACTATTTTAATCATGTGAAATTCTGTAAAATACTCGTATATATTGTGTGCAAAGAATCTCCTCTACAGTGGATTATTCTAATTAAGTGCATAAAGTACACGATTTTGAAGATCCACGTCTATTTATGATTTAATTGCGATTGTAAATTCTTAATAATTTCTTTATATTATAAATTGTTTTGATTATTTAAATGTAATCCAAGTTATTTGTTTTAGGTTCATGAGTTATTTGAAGCAGTCCGTCTACGGTTGTAACAGACAAAATGGGAATGTGTGAAAAATTAAATTTTCTGGTCCATTATCTATGGGTTTATTTTGAACCGAACCATTACATCTTCATTTATGTATGGTATAGGAACTAATCCACATATATGTTTAAAGATATTATAAACATTTAATTTCACAGAAATGTGTATGGAAAAGTACAAAGTAAACGATAGGGTCTCAAATATACTTATTATAAAATTACATCATGCGGTTTATTCACCTTGCATATCGTATTATGTCTTGGAACACCCAGACGACAACTATTCAATGTTAATTTTCCGTATACTATAACACTTAATTCACCATTAGAGTAAAACAAATTGCTTTTATGTCATTTTGGAACTGGTTAATTATTCTTTCAATATCCATGACATTATATTAATATTTAATATGCTGTAGACCGACCGACACACATGCAACATCATACAACACAAATAAATAACATATGTACAACTTACTAAGAATGAACTGATATTTCTCACACGTCTTAGGTGGTAATATAACATTCGTACAATATTTATAAAGAAAACTACATTTGCAAAAAAAAATTATATTTTTAAAATTTGTAATGGTTTAGAAAAACAATGTCTTTCCTATATTAGTAAAAGTACAAAGTCAGTTAATTTAAATATGCTATTTATTTTATTTAGAAATAAAATAATGACGATCACGTACACACATCTTCAATTGCAATAAACTAGAAAAATTAATAGACGCCTAAATCGAAATTATACGCTAAGGATATTCAATTAGAAATTATGTCTTGTGTGAAATTGATGTTATGTGAAATTATTTTATAATAACTATTTGCATATATGCAACGAATCACACTTATTGTTAAATTAATTTATTTAAATAAATTCTATTGTTCATATTTTAATTATAATTTAAATAGTTTGCCATCAAATTGCTTTGGTTGCTTTTATTGTTTTATAGACTTCTGAAAAAAGTAGGTGGTATAATCCAGTCAGCCTGGATGTCCGGTACCACTAGGAGCAAAAATTTATATGAATCACCGCCAAGTGACTTATTGATATATGTGTGATCGTACACATACCGATTCAATTGTGAAAATGGATCGAATAATAATCGATACAAATAAAATGTATTAAACTTTGAGGATTTAATGAGAGTGACGATTCACCATCAATAAATTAAATTATTTAATCAATTACTGGGATGATGGTTTCTTATTTTCGTGATCGTCAAAGTCATCTCGGTTTTACCATTACAAGAGCGTAATTCCACAGGCGTATTGACTCTTATTAATTTTAACTGCAGAATTCAACAGAATTTTAGCTATGGAATTTTAACATTTCCAACGATTCAAAATAAAATATTTGAACTGATTTAGTTCATCATTTCGAACAATTGGCAAACATATAAGTATTGATCATACAGATTACATCAATTGGAATGGTTGACCCCATATTTCTATTTCAATGTACGTTAGAAACACTCAATCCTATTTCCACTTCGTAAATAAATTTATTGTGGAATTATAATATGGCAAATCAAAACCGTTTTATACAAACTTACCCACACAACATATTCAAAGTATTATTTAATATCCGTCATTTATCTTCAGAATAATTAATTATGTTAAAACGTTGTTCACAAAATGAGATATATCAATTCCTTTGATTTTTTTCTATAAAACCGATACTCAACAAAGATAAACTACGACAGAAAATTTCTTGCGGCATATTTGATAATTGGATATCTCAATCAAATGCTTAATGAATGTGAATGTCATATTTGTGGTAAGGAGAATATAGTGGTGGATGTTCATTATCAAATTTTTAACGAAATTTTAATTTCTATAGGGGATATGTCGGATTCGCAATTAATCGGTTCTGATTTTTCATAATGCTAATGCTGTCCCGTTTTGCACGTTCATTTGTTCTAAAATAGCGAGACTATCTTTGATATAACATTCATATAATAGTTTGTTTCATACAGTAATGCGTTCTACAGTAAATCTTATATCTTATAATGTTAGGTCAATAGCGAAAAGATACTGCTCTCACTTCTTATGGGCAACCTCATGGTATCTGAATATTCCCAATGGGATTCCTCTAAATCTATTTAGCCGATGAATTTAGAAATTGGGAAATTAAGCATTTATAGTAATAAGTTTTAAAGTTTGTTGGAAGTAGGAGACATTACGTTCACTCATTTTTCGTTCGTTATTTCAACGTCTATTTTCCTATTATATACGTATCATAGGTTTAATAATATAGGAATGACAGACAGACAAAACAGTTACCATTTAAGTGAGTTTGTTTGAAATTTAAAACTTTCTTTCACCAAATTTATACAATGAGAATTTCGGCATATGTGATACATTAATTATATGTATTCTTCTATTTTGCACCTAACACTGCAACGTATCACAAAGAACATATGATTTTATTATTTTTATTCTCTGAATATAATGGTTCAATTGTTTTATTCTTTTACCATCATCATTGGTATTTGCATAATTTTTTCCGGTACATAATATAAATATCACTCATCATCAGACACACAAAGTATAGAATTATATATAGAATAGAATAGATAGACATAAGTGAAGACATTTGGATTGAAATTGAAGATGATAATAACATTATTTCTTTTTATTATTTTCGTTTTCCAACTATATTATTGCGAGTATATCTGACACAATCTGCATTATAGGCAATAACAATAAAATAGAAAAAAATTGGATCTATAAAAATAAAAAGTAATGTGTATTATAATAATATATGTGTGAGTGTGTTGGTGTGTCTGTAACGTACTATAAACCATTTAAATATAAAGAATTTTTATAATTAAACCTTCTATAAATTCGAGCACGTACCAAAAGAAATTTATATCTATAGATATTTTCTATATCTATTATTATTGTACTATAGAAAAAATATATAATTTCATCTTAATCTGTTTATAAAATAAAGATTCTTAATATGATGATGCCATCAGCTATCATTGCGAGTTCCTCTGTTTTTTTTTAATAATTAAACAGTTTTATATGAAATTAATTGAGTTGAAAATTTTAAATTAATTTAAATTTTGTGCAATTTTACTTTTAATTAGGTATGTTTTTAATACTATACTATTTTCACACGAAATAATTTGAATTAAGAAATTATAACTTCAAATGATACAAAAAATGGAAATTACACTAAAACGTTAATGTTTTCTGAACGATTGAAAAGAACTTCGCTAAATGTATAGAAAATTGATTTAATTTATAAAATCTATAAAAAGGAAACAAAATCTTAAAGTTCTATTGGTCAATAGTACAATGGCCAATTCTAATTACGCAATATTGGATTTGTACAGCGCCTATTATGTGTTCTAGAAAATTATGTCCGTTCCGGTTACATCAATTTTCAACAAATATGCGCGAGTATTCATTTGACACATATTTGGCTCCGTCTTTTTTTCTATCACTGGATGTATACATACTGACCTAACTAATGAACTAAAACGAAGACGATCCCATGTTAATATTAAGTGAAATGCGATCGTGTAACCCATGGCTACTGATAAAGTTCACCATGTATTTTGTACAAATTCCAACAAGGAAGAAATGCTATACAGAAAAGTGTATAGAAATTTATTGAAAGTGTTTGGTGAATAGACAATTTCTGATAGAACATGCAGATGTTGGTTCGAAAAATTTGAAAACTTTCTGATATCTTTGATCGACGACAATATCAAGCTCATGATAGAACAAATCCGAGATTGTGGAATATAGCCTTATTCCGCAACTAGGGTTGCTGTGGAAACATTTTAGATGCGGCTGCCATATGAGTTAAGTGAGATGAATTTAAATGATCGCGTCATTATATACACATCTCTGGTTGCACGAAACAAAATCGAACATATTTTGAACCGGATTATAATTGAGGATGAAAAGTGGATTAGCTATGAAAACATTGTAAGGAAATGGGCATGTTGTGAATCCGGAAAAAAATTGCTTAAGGGATTAAGCATTTTTTTTTAAAAATGGGATATACAAAATTTCCATCACGTTGGCATAAATAACGATGGCAATTATATTATTCAATACAATTTATTCAAGATATGAGAATTGCTTTGTTTTATTCTAAAAACGAACAGAACTTTCTGGCACACGTAATACATTAAGTTGTTAATTTTTTCACTTCAAATTATCTTCTGAATAAATTATCATAATATAAAATACAAGTGCTTCAATTCATTAAATAATAATTTCAAATATAAAATGATATTAAAATATCACAAGCAAATCGTCATCAACATCAAGCATCAACGATATTGATTCTGTTTCAATATATGTATGGAATTTGATCAATTTGTGATACAGATAAAAAGATGTCGATTAACTTGATGCGACTAACCAAATGAAACTGATGTGGATCGCCACGAATATGTAGAAATTACTGGAAACAAGCGACCTGATGTGGCTGCGACGACGTGTCGTATATAACTTCAACAAACGTTTTATATAAGGTGAACCTTTGTGATTGTGAATGGGTAAATGAAAGCAATAAAAAATTACATATTATCATTTTCGTTGCACAATCTATTGCTGTAGATGATCGACTGAACAGATTTGAACCTATGTGGTTATGTGGCTTGAATGTGAATGTGGAACCTACATGATCACCTATTCTGATGGGAACAACACAGAAGATGCAATATATGTGATGAGGTACTTACGGTTTGTAAAACCCACGATGGTAACAGAGTAACACACAAATTTGCTTTGTGGAATATTGAAAGAACACTTTGAAATATCGTTAAATTACTTAAAAGAAATATAAATCTCTATGACGGTATTTAGTAATCTTACAGTGGTGGATGGAAATGGTCTCGATGCTGCCTTTCCTCATACATTCAATATTTTGTTATATTCTACAATATATAATGTGACCCATTACAGGAATACGCTAATTATTTTTGCTGCGAAATTTCTTGATATCATAAATATTAATTTTTTTAATAATGTGCTTCAAAGAATTAAAATAAATAGTTAGGAGCAGTATCGCCGGCTTTAACATCGAAAATATATATTTGTAACAATAGAATTGTCCATATGATGTATTGCGTCATATGGTTTACCTTTTACTTTCGTATCTTATAATTGGATTTATTTATTATAAACGATATGAGTGTCAATGAATCTATCCGCACCAGCTGTTAAATATTTATAATTACATTTTATCTATTGATATATATTTAACATTTAAAATATACATAATTTATCTTTGTAATAATAATAATTTTGTTCCATATAAAATTAAATTAACTTTATACCAAACGCTATGACGCGACTCGCTCAATTAAAGTCTAAACAATTTATAATTTATATGAAATTTTTACAAATATGGATATTTTATTAAACAGAGAATTATTACTTCTTCTTATTATTTATTATTATTATTATTATTATTATTATTATTATTATTATTATTATTATTATTATTATTATTATTATTATTCTATGTATGTATTTGTATTATTAATTATAATATTATTAAAATCGCTTTCTATTACCATTTATGGAATTTTATTCGTTATTGAAAAGGTGAAAAAGTTAGTATTGTATTTTTATTTAATGCATTTAATTTTTGAAAAAGTAAAATAAACAACTTTATAATAATAAATAAATTATGGTTTTTATTGAAACTATCAATACGTAATTTTATTTATGACATAAAAATAATTTTTGCAAAAGAAATGTGTCAAGAATTTAATTTATGATTGAATGGAAATGTGTCGGTGTGTGTGTGTGTGATCAAAATTATATTAATATATATGTTAAATGTTGTTTTTATTATTGATTAATACAATAAAATAAATTTTAATATCCGTAAGTTTTATTATTAAATAATTACCATTTATTTTGAAAGTGATGTCATTTTGTCATTTTGTGAAACCGCGTAAAAGTGTAAAAGGTTAATCTATTTACCAAAGAAAATTAATAAATAAATAATTCTTATGTAGTCCATAATATTTATATACAACTGTGATCAAAAATAATCGGAATACAATACATAAAAACCGATAAAACCTAACTAAAAACGTCATTTTTTATATTATTTATTTGCATATTCATAACAAATTTCAGTTTGATGTGTCATTTAATTTTGTATGTTGGGAAAAAAAATGAAATCAATATGGTGATACAAAATCGTTGAAGAGAAGAAATATATATAGTTGATGTCATTGATTTCGAGCGTAAATTGATTGGTAAGAAAAAACGAGAATTGGAACGAAAGGTTTACGTCGAAATGGAAAAATTTAACAGGAACAACGATAATAGAAGATTGTACCGGAATGTCAATCGTTTTCACAACGGATATAATCAACAACCTTTTTTGTGCAAAAACAGACATGGTCAGGTTATGGCGCAAGAGGAAAGGTGCCTCGAGAGATGGGCCGAGTACTTTAAAGATATATTAAATGGGAATACGCCAGTGAGTACTATGGAAGATGTGCAAATTCAAACCGCCCAGCCATTTATAGCTGAACCATTAATACACGAAGTATCGAATGTTATTCAGAAGCTCAAGAATAATAAATCACCTGGATCTGATAGGTTACCAGGTGAACTTTTTAAATATGGTGGAAATGCATTACGGTATCAACTGCACGAGCTAATTGTAAAGATTTGGAATAATGAACAGGTGCCAGATGAGTGGAAGGATGGTATTATCTGTCCATTGTACAAGAAGGGTGACAAATTAAATTGTAACAACTACAGCGAAATAACTTTATTAAACATTACCCGTAAGGTATTTGCTAATATACTATACCATAGACTTATTCCATACGCCAATGAAATTATCGGAGAATACGAGTGTGGTTTTTGCGCATATCGATCTACATCTGATCAAATATTTAGTATACGGCAGATCTTGGAAAAGTGTACGGAATTCAATGTTGATACACACCATTTGTTTGTTGATTTTAAAGCGGCATATGATAGCGTCAATTGGTCAAAGTTATGGAAAATTAAGGGAAGAGTTTGGTATTCCAAAAAAACTGATAAATTTGGTGGCCATGACGTTGGAAAATGTGAGGTCACAGGTACGAATCCGAGGTAAATTATCTGATCACTTTGAGACGGTTGATGGACTACGACAAGGCGACCCATTATCAACACTGCTATTTAATATTAGGCTGGAAAAGGCAGTGATGGCCGCGAAAATATTGATAAACAAGGCACGATTTTCACAAAACCGGGTCAATTGTTAGCGTATGCTGATGATATAGACATAATGGGTTGAAATATGATAACTGTCAAGGATGCTTTCGAATCGTTACAAAAAGAGGCATCAGGTCTGCGTCTCAAAGTGAATGCAGAAAAAACAAAATATTTGGTGGCAACGAATACATCACGAATACGAGATCAAACGGTTAATATTGGAGAACACAATTTTGAAATAGTCAATAGTTTTAGGTATACTTAGGATCGTTGATAAATGTAGAAAATGATATTGAAGAGGAAATACGCCGCAGGGTAGCAACTGGAAACAGATGTTATTACGGGTTAAAAAAACAATTCCGATCGAAAACATTACAACGAGATCTTAAGTGCAAGCTATTTATAACTTTAATACGTCCAATATTAACGTATGGGTCGGGGGCTTGGTGTATGACAAAGAACCAGGAACAACTACTTCGGATTTTCGAACGAAAGGTACTCCGTGGCATATTTGGTCCCGTCAAAGAACAGAATGGTTGGAGGCGAAGATACAATTTTGAATTAGACAAGTTGTACGGTCAACCAAATATTGTCAAAACAATCAAAATCAATAGATTGAAATGGCTTGGACGCACGTAGTAAGCATGGAGAAGCAGCGTGTGCCGAAAAAACTGTTAAATAGTAAACCAGAGGGTAGAAGGAGAGCCGGAAGACCTAAGGCGAGATGGCTAGATGCAGTAAACTGTAATATTAAGATCCTAAAAATTCGGGATTGGAAGACATTAACTGCGGATAGGTCAGGTTGGAAAAGCGTGTTGGAGAAGGCTAAAACCGCACCCAGGTTGTAACGCCATGGAGTAAGTAAGTCATTGCAACAATATAAAAAAAAATATTTTGAATGATGATATGATCCGTTTTAAAAACACAACTGTTAGAAAAATTTAATTCTTTTACTGCAAAGAATTTCAACAAAATACCATTTACTAACTCTAGTTTATAAGTTTACCATAAACATGAAGATGATATAAGAAATATGTCTGCACCAAGTTACAAGATGAGTGTGATGAGATTTTTGGATGTAATTAATTATAATTATTATATATAAAATATTATGGAAATGTCATTGAACCATGGAATACACACCAATTCTACTAAATTCCTTGTTTGTTTCTCTTTCATATATGAATAAGGTGTCGCATGTACAAATTTCAAAAATAATCTTTATAAGCCCATTGAAATATTTTGAATCGTTATAATATAATTTTTACTCACTTTTTGATTTAATTCTGATTTCGTTCGAGATGTCGTACGTATAATTATATTGTAAGACGTCATTGAACACACAAATTCTATGCTCTAATCCTTGTCAAACTCACTATCTTATAAGCTATTACAGGCACAATAAAAATCTTTAACATATGTCCTTTTAATTTTAGAAAAATAAATTCCACTCACAAATCAGTAACTGAAAATATTTTAATTGAATCCATTACTATTAAAATATTAGAATTTTTCAAACTATAATTCATCTTACAAATTAATGTTTTAAAATATATTCAAGGGTGACACTTATTAGACGGGGCGGTGATGGTGACACTTATCAGACCGTTCAACATAATACAATAAATATTATTAATTAACAGTCGTTAAAATGATTCGATTCCTTATGAAATTAGAAAAAAAAAAACCCTAAGTTCAATATTAATATAATAAATTTAAATGTGCTCTTCCAATTTTCCGCCACTTTGTATTAGTACCAAAATTGCATTACAAATTGTTAATAACCATAGAATATTTTAAAAAAAAATTTGAAATTTGTGCTGTGATTTCTCCGGCCCAACAGATTGGTTGGATAGTAAAGGTAAGGACGCTAACATTTTAAAACCATTAACAACAACAACAAAATTAAATGTAAAATTTACGTAAATTTTTCAATAATTTTTTACAATTTTTTACGTTTTACGTTAACGTTAAGGAAAGAAAAAGGAAATTTTCTAATAATTTTTATAAAATATGTATTTAAGAAAAAGATTATTTTTTGTTATTATTTCTTATTTCGTTAGATATTTTTATAAAAAATTCATAATATAATCCCGAAACAGTAATTTTTAAGTTATCGTCTTTTTTTTTTTACCTCTCCGCCGCAAACAAGCTCATAATGTTTTTGTTTTATACCTTTCCTTTTTGCTACCCATAATATATTTTTTTCACATATACACAAAATCCATAAACCATAAACGAAAGGTTGCAGTATCCGTACACAACAGGACGAACATTTTCAAACTATCATTTTTATATATTGACAACAAAATTACAGGCCAACGGTTCCCCCGTATATTATAGATTTAAAAAAATTTTAAGAGTTATAGAAACAATTATTCTCAATTTTTTTCTGTTCAGTGTAACGTATTTGACGATTTTAAGTATATCGCGAATATTTTTATTATTCCCTACCTATAAAATTGTACATTTTTATACTATATAACTTTCTCATTCGCTATCCAAGAAATATTTGGCCATGTTAACTTCATTTATGATACAATACATCTCATCAAGAATATATGAACGTGTACGTACACATGTCTATATTGCATTTAGAATATGGAAGTAAAAAAATACTATACTTTTTATACAAATGTATTTTATAAATTCAATGGAAGAATGGTGTATGATGTGATGCGATATTATTACCAACTGGGTATAATAGGAACGGGGCCGCATAACATTCTAAATATGAATATTTTGTATTGTTGTAAGAGTAATTTTTTTTTATTATAATACATTCAATGTATTATGTATGGAATTTCTCGCGCGCACCATCTATTACGCGTCTTCTGCATATACAATATATATAAACGTTTATATATACCATAAAATATATATATAAGATGACGATTCGACGATGATGGTTGCAAAACTTATTTCCACAAGGATATAAGGATATACGTATACAAAAAATAACAGAAAAAAAAATCTGTCTGAAAATTTCTAGACAAATCGTCAATCGATCGGACAGTGTTTTTTTTCTATTTTCTTTGCATCAATGCTCATCATCATCGCACCCTAGAAAATCAGTATTTATATAAACTCATAATCATCAAACATTGATATAAATATAGGTATACGGGATACGTATCTGTAGTAATGTGAAGACAAGACTTTGATATTGTATACGTTTATAGTAAAGAATTAAAATATATATTTTTATATAATATAGAAATCTATCTGTCTAGAAAATCATTGCGAAGCATTGTTATTCTTTACACTCATCTATTTTTTTGACCATTATTTTAAAGAAAAATGTATTGCAATCAGTCAACAGAGAGAGTGCACCGGGTTTACTTAAATATTAATTATATTTCTGGTATTTTATATATGAAAATTCCGGCATATATAGTATTTTATTAGACAGGCCGAGAGATATGAAAATTAAAATTTATGTTAATGAATATTTATATTTATACAATATCACATAGAATGTTTCCATATATTGTAGAATGGAAAATGGAAAAGATACAAACATAATGTTCCAAGTATTTTAAAAATGCAACAAAAATATAGGTATACGAAAAAAATATTGTTATTATGTAATAATCGTCACAGGAGCAAGAAAAACCCAAGCAAATATATTTATTTTGTCTTGTCATATATCATTTATTTATGGCAAGTGTAAATATAATATTGACTGCAAAAGTTAATGAATTTACCAATTTAATATCTGAATCGAATTATTTGATACAAACGATTGTTAGTCAATGTTAGTTTCTTTCCAAGAAAAACGAAAAACGATAGGTATTCCTTCACCCAATTTTATTTTAATTACGCCCAAACTAACTCAGAATGCAAGATATGATTTCCGCAACCATAATTTAATTGAATTGAAGTTTTTAAATTGTAAAACAGAATCAAAAACTAATACTTTCAACTGGAAAAACGTTTGCACAAATAAAATATGTAAATTGTTTTATGGTTGTAAGAAAAAATTAGCAAAATCTATGGTCACGATTTCAGATTCAATTAATCACATAAAAATAATTCGATTTGTTTAAAGTTATATGGTACCCGATATCACTATACATATCCTATTCTGCATCCTGATTTATCGCTTTTTATCGATCCTAGAAAACTTTTCTCCAAACCTTGACTTACAATTGAATATATTTTTCCGGAAAATAAATTTTCTTAAAAACAAATTTTTGGTAGTTAGTGGAAAATTATATGATCGTTAAAATTTTTGTTGTTATATTTCAAGGGTTTTACGAAATTTTTCATACCAAGCAAATATTACCATAATAGAATTTCTAGAACATCATTTATTTTATAAGATTTTGGAAGAATTTTTTTAAATAAAATGTTTAATTATATATGAATTTTAAATATTTGACCACAAAGAGGTTACACTGCCCACAATTATTCCGATTGCTTTGTTAAATATTTAACAATAATTTCTAAATATTTACGGTAATTTGTTGTACAAACATCCAAGGATAGGACGCAAATATTCCGATTATAAGCAACATTGTTATTTTAAGCAAATAATAAGTTTGAAATTTCTGTAAAAGTTTAGGTGACAATACTTCCTTCCATTCTCATATATTTCCAATAAAATTATTGCAATTATTGTATTTTTAAAGTTAAACATGTAATTATAAATTCTGACTATTGTTCCCAATGTAATATCTTCAGCACCGTTTCGTTGATTTATTTGATCTTTTGAACTAAAATATTCTATTATTATAAATTGTTACTGACTGAATGAGGTTGGACGGTTCCAACATGAAAATTAAATTATACAAATGTTTGGTATATCAACTTTTATAGCGAATAGATTGGTTTCGGTTTTCCCTATTATTATTTGTAATAAATTTGTAAAAACAATGTAGTTAACATTGTACTGGTTCTAACCATTTTTATTTATACTATTTTAAAATCGACAATAACATTATCTTATTGAAGGAAATCATGCGTTTTTGTTAACCTATAGCTACATAACATTATTAAAAGTCCACTGGCACTTTCAAATTTCTGTAAATTTGGACTTTAAAATAATATCCTTAAACCGTCGACTTATATTAAGTAAAATTTTTATACCGTCGACTTATATTAAGTATATTATAAAATATATTTAGTGGCAATAAAATACAATACAATAATTAAAATATAATAAAAAAAAAAAATTTACTCACCTTTCGCTATTCGAGCCGGAATTGAAATGACGCCGCCGCCGCCGCCGATAACAGATGGAATATACAATACAATTTCATTTCACAAATAACGAAATCAAACCGACGGACACGTATTCTCTATATAGTTTTAAGAACAAAGCAAAAAATAAAGAAATTATTAAAAAATTATTAAGTAATTGTTGATTTAAAAATAAATGCTATAAATAAAAATTTTTTGTCAGCCTCCATCAGACAGACAAACATTTTTGTTTATAATAGAAATAGGAAATAAGTAAAAACCCTAAAAATCTATAGAGTCTCGATCAATAAAATTAATTAATTAATGAATAAATACAATAGTTATTGTACAACAATCCCATTTATGATCCAATTGTTTTTTCTCACACAGAAAATATAAAAATGAAATTTTAACAACTAACCATTTTTGATACACAAACACTTAAATTGTGCTCACATTTTCATTCCGCCTAAATGTGAGGAAAAATGAACACAATACACAATCGTTTAAACTGACAGGGAAATCAATTTTTAGCGAAATTTAGAGGGTATATTTAATGATCACAAAATGTTTGTCTCTAAAATGTGAGAGGGGACACGGTAATACATTTTTACCTCCTAAAATTATTCGTTTCAAATTTATTTCCTAAAAACTGGAATTTAAATAAAAACTTCCACTATCTCTAACTTAAAAACCACTGAATGGAAGGAATTTTGATACTCTTCCAAATAAACATATATCAGTTAATCAAAGTTTGAATTGCTGCTGGATATGTTTCCTTGTGCGTCGCAAAAGGATAACAAACACATTTAGATGTGTATATTTTTTACATGTATTTACTTGTGTGTATTTAATAAGGGTTATATATTGGGACCTTGCATTAAATCGATTTAGATAACAGTTGGCGTAACTGGCGTTGTGTGCATCGGAACACACCGCGGCCATATACTTTTTTTTTGTCTGTCATTACTCTATAAATTTCAGTATATGTCATTTCGTTGAAGTGTAAACAACAAAGTTTTTTTTTGCTTCGAACATGTCGAATTACATGCCTGAAAAAGTTATTTTGCGGGGAAGTTTAATAATTTTCTTTCATTTGAAGAAAAAAACATAGTTTTTTGAGTCGAATTGTCACTGGCGATGAAAAGTGGGTGTATTACGACAACCCTAAACGTAAAGCATCATATGTTGATCCCGGCCAACCAACAACTTCACAATCAAAACGCAATATTCATTGTCAGAACGTAATGCTGTGCATTTGGTGGGATCAGAAAGGTGTGGTGTATAACGAGCTGTTAAAACCAAATGAAACGGTTACAGCTGATCGCTACCGACGACAACTGGGCGAATTGGCAAATAAATTGAACGAAACACGACCATTGAAAGCTCGAAAACACCACAAAGTTTTATTTCACGATGACAATGCCAGACCACATCGTGACCAAAAAGACCAAAAGATGGGAGGAAGTCATAGCTAACGATGGGCAATATATTGGTTGCTGTACTCAATCATTTTGTTATACAAATAAATGCCATTTTCGAGCCAAAAAATCGACATTATTAATGCAAGGTCCTAATATATGTACATCGATGATATACACATGAAATATTATTGCATTGTAATTTCAATGGGTGAAATATAAAAGAGTATATCCAAATGTTATTTTCGAATCAATTTTATTAATTTGGTTTCATTCATTCATATAATTGTTGGCAACTATAAAAATTCATTAAATCTATGTTATTAATTTTGGTTTTATTGTATTAATTAATAATAATATAATTTTTAGAATTTTAGCTTTCTAATGGATCGACTTTTCTCCGCAAAACTATTTCTATGCAATATGATGGCATGAAAATAGAGCACTTAGCTATTTAAAATCGATTTCCACTGGATTTATTGTACTATAATTATATAGAACTTTAAGATTTATACAATATATTGTATAAAATAATATGATGATTGAAAAAATATGTCGCACCTCAAACAATTTTTTTTTGAATGTATTTGTAAATATATTTTCGTTGATTATAAACTCAATATATGTGTAAATGTGTAATAGAACGTATACTGAACAAACATATTCGACATAGAATATTTTATTTCTGGTAATGACTGCGGGAGGAAATTGTTTATTATACCATTTAGCAATTTGAATATAGTAATACATTCTTCGTATTGTGATAATCACATTGGAAAAAATAAAATATATATAGAAAATGTACCTATACATATTTAAAAAGAACTAATTAAAATTATACCCTAAAGCTAATTACATTTACAACAACAACAACAACAACAACGTATGAACAATATATATACCAAAACAGAAAAATATAAATTAGAATATAGTCTCTGTCTTGTATACCATATATTCAACAATACAATATTATATTTGAGGGATGTTTTAATCTTAGCGTTTTTGCTAAAATAAAATAAATTTCTATATAATTGTTCTATATTTTGAAATTTTAGTTATACATATTATTATAATACTGTTTTCTTGTACACACAATACAATTTATTATATAATTTTTGTATATTTATATTTATAATAATATAATAAATATAACATTTATTTCTATATATCTATGTGTGTGTGTGTGTGAGTTTAAACTCCCGAATTAATTGTAATATACATATATTTATTACATTTAAAATTTACACTACACACATTACTAATATGTACTAGCGATTATATAGCACAATAACAATACCTAATATATACAGATAGCTTGCGTATAACACGGTAGATGTACGTCCCTTCGTATACGAAAACCAAGAATTTCGATAATATAAAGGATAAGAAGTACACAGCGCATTGAGTACGAAACATTGGTCCAAAATTGAGGGTTAATTATTATTAAGATTAAAAAAAGGGAAATATTTTCGGCATTTAGTTGATCCATTGCGTTTGCTTCAGTGTCGCCAAAAGACTATTCGATTGCTTATGGACATACTCCAACCAATTCCCTATATAGCTCATCCCGAACATCCATGTAACTTTGCTATAACATTAGTAGATTACTCTTCGTATGTGATTATATAACAATTCAAAAATTGGGTCTGCTATTATTTCACCAAATATTTATTAACGCAATTATTCCAGTGCAGGTGAATCGCCCATAGTGTGTGTTGTGTGTCTGTGTGGACACTTTGATTTTATAGCCGAACAAATGATAATTCAATTTAGTAATTTTTAATATGAACGGAAATAGAACTACTTCACTGTACCACTGAAATACTTTTTGCTATTATATTTCAATCATAGATAAATGCTATTTAGATTCCAATAACCAATCACCATAGCCATCCACTTTCATATATATGAACAGATAATTTATAGAATAAAAAAATAGAGCACAAACGTTTCCTATAATAATAGTTATGTAATTATTGCTGTTAACTTTATTGATTGGGCTGGTGATGGTTGCAGATTAAAAAAAAAAAAAGTCAGAATTGAGCATTCTCAATGTTCTGAAATTGAAATTCAATTAATATGGTTCTCAGAGATTTGTGGCCCGTATATATAGAACACCATCGTAAATAATAGAACTTATATGGCACCATAAAAAGAAATTCAATTAAAATAGTAATCGATTGATAATTTAGCACTATGGTGATATTTGGTATACTTTGTATATGAAAGAGAATTTAATGGATCAGGACCTTTCCAGGATATCTTAAGAACACGCAGGTGTCTCATGGTACCGTCTCATAAAAAAGGAATTCAATGAAAAATTCAAGGACAGAGATCACATCCTACTTGAAAAATATAAACAATAGGTGTAGAGATTGACGTGCTAATATAGAATCAAAAACCTAATCGTATATATGTAGCAGATGCCCACTTTAGTATTTAACACGTTAATCGCCACGATAATATCAGAAAAATTTTCATGATAACTTTTTTACATCGCGTACGTCAGACATATATGTCTGACATGGCTCATGTAGAACTTCTTAGCGTCAGACACATTTGACTGACATGGCGAATAACGTGTTAATAAAGAACGCGTCAGACAAATCCGATTCCCTTAGAAAACATGTTCGCATAATAAAATAATTCAATTTCATACATCTACATCTTAAATTTCATAAAAATTGTATAAGGCACTGTTAAATTAATCAGAATGCCAATGCCAGATCAGAAAAAAACTACATATAGTAGTTTTCAATAAATTCGGATAAGGAACACCTAAATTAATTGTGTTTTGGAATAACATTTGTATGGTACAGGTTAGGATAAAGTATTGAATCAATATTATATCGCTTACATCATATTATCAAACGAATTCTTATCACACTCCCTTTCATCTCAGATACCACTTGTTACACTAAAAAAATATACATCAGCAGGTAATTTTTGGTTTTGATCTTGATAAATTTGGTGACCATATCTGAGAGATTTGCACAACCTTAATCAGAAAATTAATGTTAAAATTTTTACGTATATTTAAAATTTATATAAAATATAGAATTTTTCATATTGGTACAATTCTACAAATTTTTTTACTCATTCTATCCGCTGGTATACCAATTACCATGTGGTATTCGTGACCCATCTGTAAATGTATATTCATAATAGATTATAGATGAATAGAATAAATGTATAAATGGTATTATTTACGTATAGAGATGAAGACGAAATGTATTAAAATGTGAATTTATGCCTTTCACTGATAAAATATACAAAAACATTATATTATATAATTTTTAATTTCAATATCTCTATCAAATGATTGTGCTGTGCGTTATACATTTTAATTGTAAGAAATTAAGGGAGGTTTGTACTAAATGATGTATATATATTTGTAATTGTACATTACCCAACTAACCGACAACATACAAAAAAAATCTAATTTTTAAAGGTTAATTTTTTGTCATATTAATGTTAATATTATAATAAATCAATAGTTTAAATAATTTGCGATATGGTATAACAATTGTAACGATAAAAAAAACACTTATATTAAAATATGAAATTGTTCTATCGATGTGAAAACATAAATTAGTCGCAATTTTTAAACAATACAATAAATAAATTTAATTTAATACAATATATTTTAGTAAATGATATATTAAATTACACAAAAACCAACTCTAAACGCTATGGATAACATCTATCAATCTATCACAATGTGATGTATATTATTTTTCCCTAACTATTTCCGTATACACATTTATAATGTGCATTTCGTATACCTATAAATTATGTTTATGTACAATATTTTATCGAAATAACAAATGTTTATTAGAATATTTTAAAATGAGAAGTAAAAACCCCTAATTTCTCTTATACTTTTCATTTCATTTTATGTTTAAATTACATTCGACGAATGTGTACAAATAAATATATATATATTGAAAAACAATTCATTTGATTTAATGTTGAATTAAAATTAATGAAATTTAATTAATTTTAAATAATAAATAATTTGGAACCCCTATTTTTTAGATATATACAAAGAATATCTATATATATTGCAATACTGAACTGTAGTGAGCTATACAAAATATACAATATGTATAGAGACTATAAATAAAGATGTGCACAAGACACAAACATATACCAAATTTATACATTTTATTAAATTTTTGATTCGCTATAAATAAATTTACGACTATTTAATGTAATTTTTTCTTTTCATATTTTTCATTATTATAGACGAAGGCGGCGACGGTTCAGAAATATCTGAACAACAGCAATTAGAAGAACAACAGCAACAAGAACAACAAGACGAACAAGAAGATCAACAACAACAACAAAAACAACAACAACACCACCAATCGGATCAACAACAAGATGTATTAACGACCCGCTCTGATACTCCATCATCGCAAAATTCTGTAGACGGTGCTACTGTACTATCGGCAGCAAATGTACCAAATATAACAATGCTTGAAGATTTTGAATTAAAGCAACAATTGAGTGCCGAAGAAGAACAAGAATTGAGACAAAAGAAACAACACGAACAACAACAACAACAACAACTACGTTCACCATCACCTAATCCACATTCACATTATCATCATCAACATAATCATCATCACAATCGACGTCAACAACAACAACAACAACAACAACATAGTCAGCCAATTCAACATCATAGTCCAACACAACTTATATTTCCATCGCCACATTTGATTGATGGACACGATGATGTTGAACACAGTATTCCAGCAAGCCTTATACAAGATCCGACCAGTATTGTAAAATGGTAAGTGGAATTAATTATATTTTTCAATTATACATTTGGATTGGTATTATAATAATATCGTTCGTTGATAAATATAAAAATATATCGGTAACCAACCACCAGTTTATATTTTGATTCTAGAATTAATTTATACCAATAATTTGTTAGGGTATTGGGTACATAATCTGTTTGCTAGTATATTTTTCGTGTGGACAAAGGAATATGATTTTTATTTCACTGTAATTTTAATTATTTGATACGTTTTACTATTACACAAAGAATTCCGAAGAATTTGTTCCGGATTTATTTTTATTATGTGGTGATAAGAATATTACAATATATTGTAGATTAATTTTGTCTGATGACTTATCGATAAACAACTGTTGATATAATATTTTTTTAATAGTTATTGGATGTGTTTGCATAATACAGTGGTTACTTAAATATACGATCGTAATTCATGCGTAGTTATATATCCTATGGATAGCTATTTATTTGATCACGAAAATAATAGATACTTGCAATACAATTTATTGGCATTCGTCCCGCAGTCAATACCTTATGACAAGGCTAACAAAAACTTACCCAATACAACTTTCGATAGAGCATATATGGCACAAAGGTAGGCTTGGTTTGTACAGATACGATACGGTAACACACTAAATCCATACACTATTTATAGGATCTTATTAACTGAATGGTTTAGCAATAGGAATGAAATGTCCTATAGTTTGTTGATAGGATGTGTGATATAAATCGACGCATCGAATGTATACAATTTGTATAAAGGCAAATTATAAAAGAGATTCTTTCAAACTCTATGGGTGGGATTAATAGTAAAGTATATCATGCGTCTAACACCTTTTATTAGTGGCTTGCTGCCTTACTCTATTAATTTGATCATTGTCTTGCTAAGTTCAATTATGCAAGTAAAGTTACGCCAAAAGTTACTGGAATTCAACGAGGTATAGTAATAATATGATAAGTATCACTCTAGTAACACTGTCCGTAGTTATTGTTCGCAAAATTTTCACATTATATGTAGTATTCCGTAATTTCAATCCGTGGAAATATCTATGGTCCGCTGGAATTTTATATGACATATCAAGAACAATTCAGCTATCCGATACAAATATAATTTATTTGAATTTGAAAGAGAGGCAAACAATAAATTGAGTAGAATTGATTGTTCAAGTGATAAGTTAAACACAATTTTTTATTGTGAATTCTCTTTCGCATCACCTGCCGTATTTAGCATAATTTCAAATAGTAGGACTTGTTGTAATGTCCTTAATCCTTAAATCATCAATTCCATCCGATTTTGTGGATATTTTTTTAAATCATCATATTGCTCCAAATGAAACTTTATGTCATCTAATAAATCTTTCATTACAGCCAATTGGGTAAATTGTTCCGCATCGGAGTATACAACAAGTTACCAATTGTATATAATGCAATTAACTTAAAGATAAATGTTTTCAAAATTATATTATTTTATATGGGTGATTAGCCCATATTTGTGTGTGTGTGTGTGTGTGTGCAGACATTGTTAATCTTTGAGTATAGCGTCCAACACCATATTTTTAAAGATATTCGTTTTTCTTTTTATTCCATAAATGAACAAATGGTCAGCCGGCAGAAAAATTGCAGTATTAAAATAGCGGGAATTGAAGCAGCTATATTTTATGATTAATAATAAATATATTTCGGCGGTTCTATGCCAGTGTGCTACTCGGTGTTTCTGAATGTTTCAATATAATACATTCAAATTAATTAGTTAATCAATTTTTCACAGCAACATTTGTTTATTTTGTTTGTCATAACTATATTTCGACATTCAAACACAATTTTGTTATTGTTGTTATTGTTAGATATCAATAATTGTACGTGTGCACAAATAAATTTCATCCATTATCTATTGTATGTATATATTGAACAAAACAATAACATAACAAACCAAATGGGAAAAAAAATGCTGCTGCTATCAAAGCCACTTACCACCTCGCTCTCAATGTTTTATACAGTTTCGATACCACTAAAAACAACATATATTATAAAACCGAAAACATAATACACACACACACATTTCATCTGTGTCAAACCACACAACACAAACAAAAAAAAAAAAAACTTTATGTTAGGCGCCTGTCGATAATCCTGTCAGTCATCCCATTTCGTCCCATCAATCAATATCCACACACACAAAAATATATATAGCTATCCATCAATCAATCAATCAATTATTTGTTGGAGAGTACTATACCATGGTATGTATATATTCAACTATTATATTCCAATATATACCAATAATTACTTATACACTCATCTCTCTATATGGAATGTAACATATATAAAATAAATAGACGTTTATATAATATTATAAAATGTACATCGAATGAATATACTCGGCATGTATGTTTATTTTGAATGGATTAACCCATATCCATATGGAATATAATAATATACACTTTATAAACATCGCACATAACAATATATCTTTATTTTATATATTGAATATTTGGTAAATGGCATCAATTCCACACATATCTATTAACAAACATACAACAGAAAATACAAATGGACGCAAATAAAAGCCACATCGATCAATCTATAGATATACAATATATATTTCCCAACATTATTATGTATATTGGGTTTGGTATACACATAAATATGTTGCATATATGATATTATTACAAAATATGTACAGCAGCATCGATGGACCATTACAACATATAAATATATATAAATTGCAGTTCTAATAGCACATAGATAAGAGATATATATTTATTAGCTTCCTCTATATCGGGATACACTCTGTCAGTAAATATTTAGTTGTAGATAGAGTAAGGAGTATATGTAATCGAAGAATTATTCTAATAGAACTTATTGTACAGTTCATGAGAATACGAGTATAGTACTAGAGGTACTTTAGTGATTGTGATACACTTTTATCTGTTTATTAAATAAATACCATTATTACAATTATTTATTAAACTCAAATAATAAATTGATAAGAATGATGATGATAATAATGTTAACTAATATTGATACGATGCGCGGTTTTACATATATTTATGTCCTGTTTTTTTTTTCAAATTGTGGTCAGAGTCTGTATATTGTAAATGTGAAATTTTGTACACACAATCATTGTACAATAACATTCATCACATGAATATAGATTTAAATTTAAACAAATAGTATACTCTAAAATATATGAATATTCCATTCAAATGCATTATCTAACACACCGTCACACTGTCACACCGCGTCGTATATATCGTACCCAATTTGATTTCTACAATACTTTTCTACTTCCCATTTTCTATTTAATTTTGAACATATCGATATAATGCCAAAAAACCAGTTGAGTTTTGTGTTTGTGGTGCGGTGCATCAATATACAGTACAGTTTTTTCAGTTTTTTTCTAGTCATATACAGTGGATTTTGTATGTAATAGACTGTTACCGGGGGGAATCGACAAAATTTAAGTGCGTCTGTGTTTTAAGTTATTTATATGAACTTTTTATTTTTTAAAAGTTTAAATATTTTCCTATCGATGATATACAAAATTGTTAAAGTACCATCAGAAAATGATCAATATTGAAGAAATTCTGCGTAATGTATTATAGGTGCGCACCAATTCATTTCCGGAACAAATTTATTTTGTGATTTTTATGTATTAAATCAAAATTTTTTCCAACAATTTATTATAACTTTATTTTCTATAAGTAAAAGAAGTTTTTCCGTTTTTTTGGCTATCTATTCATATATTCATTTTTTTTAGCTCCTCCATATTCTCTGAAGTGGTCATCCATCCACTAGACCGCATGTGACAATCAGAAGAAGCAATGTCTTGTGAATACTGTTGGTGGGGTAGTAAGCATTCCCAATCAACGTATCTTTAATAGTATTTATACTATGGTACATGAAGTCGTGCTTTGTCGTGGTGGAAAATCTCTTTAAATCGTTTATTTGGAATTGTTGGTCTTTGTTGGTGTAATTCACGGTTTTTTAATCGATTAGTTGATTGTTCAGTTTCACCTACAGTTTCAAGCGTACATAATAAACGAGTCGTGCTTCATTCCACAAAATACACAGCATAGTTTTCTTTTAGTAAATATTGAATTTTGCCTGTGCTATTGATTGTTCGCCACTAATTCTTGTGTTTTCAGATTATCGAACCACTTTTCAACACCCAGTCACATACATGATACAAAACCGATTTTTTTCTCTAATCGAGAAACCAATGAAATTTACCTGTGAGTTTATTTAATTTACGCGATATTGTTTTCTTTCAATTCATATGGTAACCATTATATTTCTTTCCGTTTTAGAACTGTCCCATTGAATAGAAAATAATTTGTTGACTTTTACATTTAATGAATGTGTTTGTTGTTAACTCCAGCAAATCGTTGTTTTATACTCTCTACTTACTTGAATCGTTACAACAATTATTCCCTATGCAAGTGAAAATGGAACTAATGGGATGGAGCAAGATGAACAAAAAGTTTTATGAGCCTCCAGTTACTCATGTTCTACATATACGCACCAAAAATCATGCGTAAAATAGTCTAAAATATGACAATGTTGGAAATGAATTGGAACATCTATATTTTCTATAAAATTTATTACATTTTCATTGGATGGATTTTTAACTATTTTACTTCAATTAAATTTTACGCAACTCAACTACGCGGCTTAGTATATCATTTTGCAGAATACTATATTAGAAATCCATCCAAAATTTATACACCGTACACAATTATACAGATCCCATTGCGCATCTGTTAATATGCTGGTCAATTTTGCAAAATTGGTACTACATAAATAATTAAAAAATATCCATATTTCTGTAGCGATTTTATTACTCTTTATTAATCATAGGTATATGTAGACTTTTAATTTGTTGCGTTACATGTTGGCAGCGTTTAGTGATCGGGGGGATCAAAAAATTCATTTCATACGCAAACAGATAGTTTACCGAACCAAGAGTTTCTTCCACACAGAATCCACTGTAAACATATATTTTTACATGTACGACTAAATGTAAAAGCGTCTCTATACCACATCACACAATATTATTTAATGTTTTGGGTTGTTTGTTACCGTGAACGTGTATATTTGATACATATATCAGGACTGTGCGACAACTCTATACAAAATATATTTACACAATGGAAAATATACTGTATTTTAATATGGTTTTAGTAATGAAATATATTTAATGTATGGCATATGTGCATTGGAATTTAAAACGCGACAAAATGATCAAAATTAACGATGTTGAATAATATTTGTAACAAGGATATGTCATGTGTGTGTGTGTGTGTGTATTTTATTTATATGTTATCAGTTGACAGCGAATGTATATTTGAAATGAAAAAGAAACAACAACAACAAAAAAAATAGAAACAAATGATGGATATAAAGGATTCAAATAAAAATGACATGTTTGTGATATAGCATTTTTTTGTATTCAGTTCTTCGTTTTATTACGTTTAGTTTAAAGTTTATGTAGTAATAATTCAAAAACAAAGGGCCATCAGCAAGAGTAAAGTTCATCAAAATTTAATGTTATCAATATGCATTTTTTGTACATAATAGTTTTTAATATAGTAGATTTAACCCTTAAGCCATTTCCTTTACAAATTAATTAATTAATAATTATATTCTATAAAAACACATCTATTTTTCCCGGTTATTTCGCCACATTAAACGTTATACGTTGTCAGATAAAATTATTCCATATATAAAATAGATATTATGCAAAATTATGCATTACGGTAGCAATTGAAAATGATGCTTTAAGTACCTATAAATTAAAATGGAATTGTTTTTTAAAAAAATATTGCCAAATACAAATAATTGTACAGAAAATATCGATTACATTTGAAAATGTTTCCATAGAACAATGGAAAAAATAACCATGAAAATAACGATATTTTTGACTGCAATGAATTAATTGTAGAAAATGTGGTGATGTGCAACTTCGTATTTTAATTCGACCAACTTATTTGCGACGATCAATGAAACAGGTGCATAACGTTAATTTCTGCACTGTACTTCTCTGCTGTTATTGTTTCACCAGCATTTAAAAATTTCGAATGAATTTTTCCGGCCATAGACCACAAAACAGTAATCATTACCTTTTTAGAGTGTATAGCGATGCTTTCGGTGTTGTTTTAGGATTTTCATCTGCATCAAATCGTTGCCTATTGTCATAAAGGATCCATTTTTCATCACGCAATGTGATAATTTTGTTCGAAAATGGTCCTATTTTATTTCTTAGAAGCAAAGAACTGCAAGAATTTAAAAATTATGTGTTTTTTGTTAATTCTTGTGCAACTTCTCAAACAGTGTAGTGGTCTTTAACGTGGTTCAATTTCAACATCTTCATAAACATCTTCACATTTTTTAAACCAACCTTGAATGGTCCGCCGTTCATTAAGAGTGGTTACCACCTAATGCAACATTAATGTTTCGAGCCGCGCTGCTGAATCGCAATGATCACTTTTGAATTCATAAAGAAAATAACAAGTCAGTCGTGAGAATTCATGTGTAGAAGCGTATGAAAAGTTACAATTAAAATATGGCATAAAACGTTTGGTATGATAAAAAAGTAAACTTAAAAAAATCCAACATTTCATATGTAACAACCTAATATATTACACATAATTATTGCTACCATATACTAAAGAGAATTGGATATATGCAAAGGTAAGTTCCGTTTATTTGTTTAAAATTGCAATGTTTATTCAGCAATTCTATAAAAGTGGTATACTTTATTCAAAGCGAGCCATAACCTTCTCGCCCATATTTCAGACTATTTACGATTTCCCAGTGTCTGTAGATGTCGTCATCTTTTGAAGCGTTCCATATGTCAAGTCAATTTTTGATACTATCATAAAATGTGAATTGTGAATAAAGGGCTGCATGCATCGACCGGAATAAATAGTAATCCGAAGAAGTAATATCTTGCGACGAAATGGTGGGTGGCATAAAACATCCCAGTTTTATCTTTGCAAATAGTTTTTAACGACATTTGCAGCATGCGGTTTGACATTGTCATGCTGAAAAATTAATTTGTTGCAATTTCACTTCGACAATAATAATTGTGTGAAGAATGTCACTATACCTCTCTGCTAATAGATATTTAAACAAAATATCTGTAAAAACCAAATCTTCAGTCGAATATTTAATGGAACTACTTCCAACAGGAAATTCATTATAATGAACTAACATAAAATTTAAATAAATAAACAGCATTTAACACATTACAGAAATTGTGAAAATTCAGAACTATCAGTTCACAATACACAATTCCTACTATTGGCGCGGTTCATAGTCGTACTTTAATTAATTAATTAATTGGTAATTGGAACACATTGTGTATATTAAACGAATGTAACAGGTCTGCACACACTCGACGGACATTTTTTGATTGATTTTCAATTACATCATATGTAACTATTTCGTAAATATGGATTCAAGTGAATCAATTAATGTGTGAATTCGTATAAAAATTTAATATTTTTGAATCATTTCAATGAATATTAGAAAATACACTTATAATTTCGAGAAATTATTATAATACCAAACCTTCTTAGAAACTCAGCTATACGCAGTTTGAGTATATATAAATTATTCATGTGCGTAGTCATTGTAGGTCTGTCGCTTAAGAATTATATGATTCCAATTTATGGAATTAAACCGTATTGAATCGATCAAATTGTCACACATAACACTTTCAATTTAAACTTACCCTATGCATAGAATCCGTAGAATTGGCTTATGACTGTTTGCAATCTGGGACACACTGTATATAATATAATTAAAGTGTCAATAAACTTTTCATAATGAATTTTATTTACGTGATTGTGTTTTATAGAAACTTAAAATTTGTTTGTATCACATTTAAAAATACACCCTATACACACACACACACATTTAAATATAATAAATTATTAATAATAATTTAGAAAAGAATAGGAAAAAAAAAACAACCGAATTACAAAATTACAGAATCATATAATATAGGAATGAATGACTGCATAAAAGGTAATTTATAAATATGTCACGTAAAGTAACGACACCCTTGTGCAATATTCACTTGGTACGCGATGTTTCGTCATATAAGGCCACACGTACGGATTTGATATGAACACTCTTCAAATTCACGTCTAAATGTACGGTATAATATTGTATCGTATGTGTTCTGGAAAATAAAGAAACATACATCCACACAAAAGTAAATATTAACATCAATCGGTGTCTTATTTGTGTATGTATAATATATAATGAATAACTTTGTCTTGCAGTTACACCAACACCATTACCCCCAAAAATTCACCCTTAAAACACATTTTTTTTTTTTCTTTTTCATAACATTGAATAAATTTTATTACAATCTCTCGGCAAATATAATAAAATACACGAAATATTATATGTGTGAGACATATTCAATGGATAAACATATACATATTTCTAAATTTGTACCATAATATGTTATTGTATTATAATACAATATATACACAAACACCTATGCACATATGTATATATAGTTAAGGGTATAAGGGAGATACATTAAAGGGTGGCAGTGGTGGTGGTGGTGGTGGTAGTAGTGGTTGATATTGAATATAATAATATAATGAAATGGTAAGGTGATGAGAGATTTTATATAATATTGTAGAGTTATAGATCAATGGATATACGAATGTATTGCAATTTAATACAAATTCAGATTAAAATAGGAAAATATATATTTGAGATGACCCAACGAAACAGTAATGCTGTCCGTGTCCTATTGCCAATAAGAATGGATGCAAAATATTAGATTTTATTAACTCATGATGGGGCAGTAATTTATTTACATTCCAGATTATTGCGGCGAGATTTCATCATCATAAAGTTTAAACCCTCCCCCCCCATAAAGTAAATGTAAAAGTTGTCATTACCATGAAGAGCTATTTTCTTTGACTTTAGAACATTCCCGATATAACACATGGAATTTCTTTCTGTTTTTAAAAAAGATAAATTGAAAATTTACTCAAGGCTTGAACGAATAAAATCTGAAGATGGGGGTTGTCGGTACGACTTAGCCAGTGCTGACTCGTAAGAATTACCATTCAGTTTTCCGTATCACAATGTTTTTCTGTTGATCGAGTGTTAAATTATGTGTTGAGCATTCTGCCCAAACTAAATTTTCAAATTTTATGAATTATCATCTTTCTTAATTACGGAAATTGCACACACATGGATTTGTAAGGACTGCAAGTGTTCCGTTACACAAACCGCAAAATTAGATACCAGTCTAAAATGTAAGTAGTAGTCCGTAGTTTTAATCCGACGAAATATCTATGGATTTTTTATGAATGTCCGCTGGAATTTTATATAATGGGTGGAACCCTGTCCATGGATATTTATAAAAAAATGTCCTTGGATTATCCGCGTATATTTCCGATTATAATTTCTATAGATTCTCCTTAGAAGTATTTCTCGTTGCTATTATTCCACAGAATATCCATAGAATTTATATTCATATTTTTTTTTAAGTAGATCCACGGATTTTGACAAAAATAACTTCGGATCGTCCATATATTTTATGGCAAGTAATACACGGGAATTGATCGTATTAACAGAATAACTAACATAATTCTGACGCATAATTTTTGGGGGTAATGACGCTGATCCCAAATCGCAGTTTTTTACCGATAGACCAGAATTTCTATGGGCACGGAATGAAAATGCTGAATGATGACAAAAATTCATCGATGGTGCATCATTTTTTTGTATTAAACAAGAACAAAAAACCGCGCTGATAAAATCCCAAAAAAGTCTTATAAAATTCTTAGGAAAAATATAGATTTAAGTTGCTGGTTGTTTTAAAATAATTATGAAACTAATTATCAACATATCCTCACACTCTTTTTTAATCGATATATTTCCGTGGAATTTTGTAAGACTTTTCATGGATTTTATCCGCGGTTTTTTTTCTTCTTGTTTATTATCTACAAATTGAAACTATTAGAACTTCTGGTGTATCGATAAAAAAAAACTTAATCAAACCACGATTTGACATCATCGTCATAAGAAAATTTATTCTGCTAATACGGACAATTCACAGGTATTACTTGCTAATTTCTATAAATATTCTATGGAATAATAGCAACGAGAAATAATTCCGTAGTGATTATCATCGGAAATATACAAATAATCCAAAAACATTTTCTATAAAAGAGTTGCACTTATCCAACGAAATTGCATCGGACTTCCTTAAGAAATCTATAGATATTTCATTGGATTGAAACTACATATAAAGTGGAAATTTTGCAGACAAACTATATGGACAGTGTTATTATGGAGCTGACCATAAACTAAGTGCACAGTAACGTTTCGTAAAAAAATCCTTTTCAGATTATAATGTTACAATGACTTATGCTTATGGTGTTTATAAATATATATTTTCAAACTTGTGTACCAAAGACTATATTTTTGCAGCCCTTATAATTCCTTGTATATTCAATACAATGGTTATATAGATAAAATTTGATATTTATATAACATAAATAATATATAGACCGAGCAAAAACTTCTACAACGAACACACTATAATGTAGATAACAATTTTTGTCAAATTATCGACAACAACCAAAAATAAATAAAATTCATTTTCATCATTTTCATTTAATGTTGTCACAATCTGACAATATTTTATTTTATTTATTACAATCTAATACATAACTTTATATAACATAATATTGTATATAACCACCTACTACTCTTTATAAATTTATATATTTTGAATATGATGGTCACAAATCTCTATCTATTCTATATATACACACACACACACACACACACACACATATGTTATATACAACGTATCTATTTATGTATATTAAGCAAAAATATGGTATATATGTATGTACTTAATAGTACCTATCTATCTATCCATCTATATTCTATATATATATACAATATATCCCATCTTTATATAATTATTATACTATCCTCATATCTTTTAATCAGTCAGTTCTAATCAGAAAAAGAAGCAAAATTGTATTTAATAGGTTATTTATGTGACACATCATTTCCAAAAGCAAAGTCCGTAGATTCTAATAAAATATCTATATATATATTGTATTGTACATAACATATATATACGTATAGCTAAATATACGTAGACGAGTGTATATATACGAATAATGTTTATGTACAGTGTATGCATATAAATATACAATAATATGGTATACCTATGTGCAATATAACACATGGGCTGAAATGTTTCCGAAAATTCTAAGAACAAAACATTTTTTTTTTTGCAAAATTAAATTTTATTCATCAACATACATCGCTTCGCGGGCGATACACTGATTCCAACGATCTTCCAACTTTTCGATACCATTTTTATATAGTACGATTTCGTTTTTTCCTCAAAATAGGCTTCTGTTTCGGCGATCACCTCTTCATTGCTCTTAAATTTCTTTTGCAGTGAGCATTCTCTTGAGGTCTGCCAACAGGAAAAAGTCGCTGATGTCTGGAGATCTGTAGAATACGGTGGATGTGGAAGCAATTCGAAGCCCAATTCTTGCAATTTTGCCATCGTTTTCATTGATTTGTGACACCGTGCATTGTCTTGATGAAACAGCACTTTTTTCTTCTTCAAATTCGGTCGTTTCTAAGCGATTTCATGCTTCAAACGCTCCAACAAGGCTCTGTAATAGTCACTATTGATGGTTTTTCCATTTTCGAGATAGTCGATGAAAATTATTCCATGTGCATCCCAAAATACAGATGCCATAACCTTGCCAAACGACTGTTGAGTTTTTGGTCGTTGTGGACGAGGTTTGTCGCTTACTGTCCATGATGCTGACTGCCGATTTGACTCCGGAGTGTAATGATGGAGCCATGTTTCATCCATTGTCACATATCGACCCAAAAATTCTGTTTTATTGCGGTTGAACAAGCCCAAACAATGCTCTGAATCATCGATACGTTGTTGTTTTTGATCGATTGCGAGTTCGCGCGGCACCCACTTTACACAGACCTTTTGCATGGCCAAATATTCATGCACGATATGTCCAACACGCTCCTTTGATATCTTCAGAGCCTCAGCTATCTTGATCAACATCACTTTACGGGGTCATCTAAAATTATTTTGTGAACTTTTTTGATATTTTCTGGTGTAACAGCCTCCTTTGGACGTCCACTGCGTTCATCGTCCTTGGTGCTCATATGGCCGGTTTTAAATTTTGCAAACCACAAATGTACTGTTGAAAGAGATGGAGCAGTCTCGTCGGTATAATGCTCGTCAAGCAGTTTTTTGGCTTCAGAAATATTTTTTCCAATCAAAAAATAATGTTTAATCAAAGCACGAAATTCGTGTTTTTCCATCTTTTTTCAAAATAACAAAAAGTAGCTACACTCACAACGCAATATCTCACAAAGTAATGGTCGGACTGTTGTCAAATTTTGACACGTATCGTTTGAAGGTTGGTATTAACTAAAAATCATATGAAAAAAATCATAAAAAAAAACCTCTTAGAATTTTCGGAAACTTTCGAGCCCATGTGTTATACATAGCAGGTGGAATTATTTAGTAGTGAGTAGTGAATATACGTGTGGAGGTCTGAAATAAAAAAAAAAGCATTTAACAATGGAATGAGAATAATAAAATATGTACGTAAAGTTTTATATGTATATTATTTGAAAGAAAGAAAAAAAAAGGGTATTTTATTCCTAAATATTTATGTATATATAAAAACATAAGTATATTTGTTATATGTTATATGTTGGAGCATAGATATGGTATGTTAAAGAAATTATATTATAAAACACAGAGAGTATTATGTTTTAGGTACATTTTGTTTAACATATAGATATACATAGTTTTCAATATATTATTACATAAATGTATATTATATAGAAAAATTATTAGTGAGGAGAAATTGTCGGTGGGTAAATGTTTATGGCAAAAATTTATTGTATTTATATATAGGAAAATATGTATATAGGGAGACAAAAATACTTATGGACATAATTTACGTGACATATTTATAAATGACGCATTATGCAACCCGAAAAATGTTATTTTATATATTCCTACAATATATGAAAAATATAGAAAATTTATTTATATGTACACCCATACCTCCCCCAGCTATACAGTCGCTCTTTATACTTTTCGGTATAACGGCCCGCTTCAATTATTGCCCGTTTTCGATTTACAGCCTAAAATGTTTATATCTAAATGAATGTGTAAAAAGTACTGATAAGCGAAGTCCTTTCTGAAATTAGGCACAAAAACATTTTGAGGTCTAGCACATGACCGCGGCTTTGGAACGTGAACGTCATGAGAAACTCATTCAGTTGCTAGCACCCGGAAAAAAAAAAAGTACACAGATCCAATTAAAAAGTAACGTCAAACCAATGTAATATTAATTAATTTTGCTCCAAGGAACCATGGTTCATTGTTAAAATGAAATAACATTTATTAAATCAACGAATATAATACCGAAAATTAATGTTTTCCAATGAATCACTACGTGTTGGGTTGTTTAAAGAATTGTATAATTGTTTTTGATGAATATTATTCATTTTTTCAATGTGTTCTGTTTAATAACTTATTATTCTGTGCATTTGTTAATTAATAATCAGCGATTTCATTCATTCAATAAACATGTACTGGGCTAAGATAATTTTTAAAAATTAAAAATATTAATAAATTATTCATTGAAACAATTGAAAAATGGGTTTATAAACGCTCTTCATTGAAATTATGTACAAATTTATTTTCAGTCCAGAACCGCCAAATTGATGAAGAGACGCAGCCTGCTGTTGTATCCAAAAAAGGTGACATCAAAAAATTTGTCAAAACCTTTTTTTTTCCCATTTCGAACAAGGAATAAACATCGTCCTTGAAAATGAGCCAGACGTCGAACGTGTGAATAGCGCTAATGTTTCTCGATTAGAATTAACTCAACCATTAGCTGTTATAAATCAATGACAAACAAAAAATAGACAAGAAGGCAAGGTAAAACAATGTTGGACAATTTTTTAAAAAAACAAGGCCCATTTTTACCAGCGAAAAATGATGACGAAAGTGATCTTCAAATTACCATTTCTTCATCGGCTTCAAATTTAAATCACTGGCAAACGAAATTGACAAGAAAACAAGGCAAAAAACAATGTTGGACAATTTTTTAAAACCAGGCCCATTTTTACCAACGAAAAATGATGACGAATGTGATATTCAAGTTACCATTTCTTCATCGGCTTCAAATTTAAATCACTGACAAACGAAATAGACAAGAAGGCAAGGCAAAACATCATTGGACAATTTTTTAAAAACAGATCCATTTTTACCGGCGAAAAATGATGACGAATGTGATATTCAAGTTACCATTTCTTCATCGTCTTCAAATTTAAATCACTGACAAACGAAAAAGACAAGAAGACAAGGCAAAACAATGTTGGACAATTTTTTAAAGCCAGGCTCATTTTTACCAACGAAAAATGATGACAAATGTGATGTGCAAGTTACCATTTCTTCATCGTCTTCAAATTCTTAACAAATTTCAAACCGATCCCATTGAATTTTGTATAAATTTGAATAGTTGATTCCTTATACGGTTTTTCGCTTTGCGGCCAAGTCTTGTGGAACGTATCTCGGCCGTACAGCGAGGTATGGGTGTATTATTTTATGTTTATTTGTACGAGTACGACAATGTATTATGATAACAACATTTATAAGATGATGAAACCAATGTCGTTGATGATGATAATGATGATGATGATGATGATGATAATGTTATGATGATATAATTTTATAATATAAAAAAATTCTTTCATTTTCATTTAAGCTATATAAAATTTATACACACGTATATTTATATTTTGTATTATTTTACTAATACTCGTCGCATAAGATAAATAAAATTCATTATATGAACAACAACAACAACAACATACACAAAACATGAAAATATTTTAACTGGAAAATTTGTTGCATTACATTTTGATATTTTTCTTGTTGTTGTTGTTGTTGTTGTTGTTGTTTTTATTATTATATATATAAAGAAAAAATAAATTTATATATAAAATAATAAATAAATTCAGGGTTATAATGACGCCCTATTGACGATATGAAGGACATAAATCAGTTGTAGACAACACTGATGGCTGGATTGTATATTTTATATTACACAAACGTTCTATATATATTTACAAAATATGTGTTTTAGAAATAAAATATATAATACCCAAGTCATATAATAATATTTTATTTATACATCGGACGAGAATGTTAGAAATATTCTTTATACTAACATAAAAAATACTATAATTTATATATATATCAATATACGAGGAGTACTGGTATATATTGTATGATGAAATTATGTATATATAAAATTACATAGTATAAATAAAGACAGTATATCAGAGAGCGATAGAGTTACAAACGATAGTACATTGTACATATTACGATTATTACCATAATGAGGGTTGTTGTATTTTATTTATTTATTTATTTATTTATTTATTTATTTATAATAAGAATGACATACACACACACTTTGTCCGGCAAATAGCTAGAATTACACTGTTGTGAACACTGCAGTGTCGGCGTAGATTTTCCAAAAAATCTAATTACATACAGCATCAACTTGAAGATAGTACATTTGTGACTAAAATATTATTAAAAGTGGATATTGGGTATGACCAATAAATATTCAATAAATGTCATGTACCCCATTGATCCAACCAATACCAAAATATATGTAAATAATAGGTATAGTAATATGATTTGATCATTTTTTAACAAAATTAACACGTTAATCGCCATGTCAATCATATGTGTCTGACGCTAAGAAGTTCTACATGAGCCATGTCAGACATATAAATGCTGACGTACGCGATCTAATAAAGTTACCATGGCCCATATGAAAATTTTTCTGATATTATCGTGGCGATTAACGTGTTAATTAATTAAATTTTTAAAATTTTTAATGGAATATAATTACCATCCCCTTTAAGTATAACCTTTTCTCAATTTTTTGACAATTTATGAATACCATATCAAAATAAAATTAACTCATCCGTTGATGCAATCGAGTTAATTTTGTACGTCTTCATATTTGTGGAAGAGCTGTGTACACAGTCCATGTTCCATCGATCTGAACAAGTGGTAATATGATGGTACAACATCTGGTGAATATGGGGTAGGTGTGGTGACACAACTCATATCAGAGTGCTTCCAATGTTTCTTTTATCGGTATTGCGACATGAGCGCAAAAGAATCACTTTTCTATGTCTGTTGACCAATTCTGGTCGTTTAATTGTTAGCAGCCGTCACCAGTAACAATTTTGACCAGGTTTCAATACGCATTCCTTGTCCAATCAAATACACAGTGAAAAATCTTCTTTCCATGGATATTCCCGTTTTGGCGTTAATTTTACTGCGGTTGACCTGGATCAGTGCAATATTTAGTTCGTTTAGGATTATCAAAATAAATCCATTTTTCTTCACACACAGTGACAATACGATATAAAAACCACTATTCCAAGGAAATTATATGGATGATATTTTTAAATTATGCCATATATGAAAAAGAATTAAACTAGAATTTAAGTAGATTTGGTGTTTCAAGAGGGGTTTCCAAGGATATTTTTTTTCGAAATTATATAGGCGACACCTAATTTAAATAGGGTATCAAACATTGAATTTAGTAGAATTGTAGATTCAAGGATTCTGAACATTTCAAGGATTTTATAAAAATTAAATTTTGTCTACAATATATCTTATATGAAAATGAAAATTAACTAGAATGCGTGTAGATGTATAGAATTTATCTATAGTACGTTTCAAGTGTATAGGCCTTCAAGGATATTTTTTTTAAATTACAATTGAATATTTTGTTCTCCTGCCATTATTATTACAAACGATTGTGGTGTCCAACAAAAGTTTTAAATATGGATTTGGTAAGCCTTATAACATTTTCTAAATTCTAAGTGATGTAAGCCAAAATACCTTGAATTAATTGACAGTAATTTGGTGTGTGTCAATCGAAAAATGTATTAAAAATAAAAGAATCAAAATTAAATTGTATTTTAAAATAGATAAAAATGCTGCTGCAATACTTTACACATGATTAAAATCGCTTTAGGTGATAATCGTTTATCTAAAACACTAGTTTTTGAGTGATAGTGACGGCAACAACAACGATGAAACCGGTGAAATATCGAAAAATTTCGTGGTTCTAAGAAAGTTACCAAAAAATTGTCAGTGAGATTTATGGTAATTTGCATATATAACAAAAACAACAATATTCATGAGATTATAACTAACAAATTCATTTGGCGATGTAAGGGAGTCGGTTTGAATGTATTGAAGATATTAAATAGTCAATATTACATACGTATCAGTGACATAAAATAGATTATTTGATTTGTTAAACGTACAAAGCGATGTACTTCCGTTGTGAAATAAATTAATTGTTTGTTTTCTTCGGCGACCACATTTCCATTATTTTCCGGCCAGATGTTTTGCGTTTAATAAATATTATTTTGCGATTTTTTCTCTATGTTTTACTTTAAAAAGAACGTTTGATAAGCGAAAGATTTCATCGCATATCATATAAAAATAAATAACATACAGAAGAACGCCTTTCATTTTTTTTTATACAATATATATTGTAATATTCCTCATCATATAATATCTATCTATCCATCTATCTATGGTATCTACGCTACATCCATAAACATATATATGATATTACGAGTTACGACGCTATACTATCCTATATTAGGATTGGTATTTTTTAGGTTGGCTTTATTTATTGCTAATAAATCCCGATTAAAATAATAAATTTATTTTTATTTGGTTGTTATTGTTGTTGTTGTTGTTGTTGTTGTTGTCGATGATGATTATTTACAAGAGAAACACAATAAACTTTTTTATTTATTGCAATATTGTGGATAAAATACGAAGGAAGGCAGGCAGGCAGGCAGGCAGGCAGGCAGGCAGGCATACATAGGGTGAGATAATATATGAATATCTATTTTTATGATCCAAAAAATGTACGGCAACAAAATGTGTAAATATTTTTTAATTAATAATTCTAATCATACACCATTAATTGGATTAAAATTCTAGAAATAATATAATAATGTTACATGTGGTATATGTCTATATTAAAATTTAAATTTTCTGTAGATAATGTGCGTCGACCAGACACGGATGAAATTAGTTGTGTAGGGTGCGGTCTCACACTTGCTAAAGAAATGATTTGGAGTTGGAGCAGAGGGTTGATTTTGACAATAAGGTTCTTAAAATCTTATAAGGCACATGGATCGGAGAATGGAGTGTTCAATGCAGTAGTTTTGTAACATATATTATATAAAAGGGATATTTCATACTGTTTTACTGTTTTATCGATATTTTACGTTAATTTCTACTTATTTTATTATTAAAAATGGTACGAATAACATATATTTCTGTGTATTGTTTATCGAAATGTTTGAAACCCAAATAAATTTAGAACTTGGCTTAACCAATTTTAAACAAAATATTTTCCTTCATTATCCATACAATTTTCTCTCATAACTCTCATAAACTTCAAGGAAATCAATTCATCTATCCAATTTCACAATTCTTTAACATTTCGAGGATGCGTGTAACAGCCATGACGGCGGTCGTCGTTCCAATCAAATGATATTCAGACACTATTACACATTTAAGTAATTTAAAACATAATGGGTTTAGACGAGAAAATTGTCATTCATCTTCACCGTTTTAATGTTCAAATTACTTTAATAATTAGATTAATATTTAATAGACCAATATTTTAGCTTCATCGGCACTTTAATTTTAACATTACAAGTGAAAGCAATTAAGAAGAAAGTCCATAGGATACCATAATTACAAATCGATGATTACATTAAATACTATTGATCAAATTAAAAATTATTTCAAATCACTATAATATAATTATTTATATTTGCCCTTGTGATAGAAATTAATTTTATTAATCAAAATTTATAAATAGATTACAAATTATTTGCATTCTGCATTAAATTATTTTAATTAATGCCAATTAAAAGACTCTAAAGTTTATTTTATCAAATTAGATAATAAAAAAATGTATGTTTTTTATTAATTTTTTAATCACTCTTTATGGAAATATGCATTTACATAATAATTAGGACGACCGTCAGTGTTTCAATTAACATTTAAGACTGATGGCAACTCACAGTGCCAAATCCATCAGTGTTATTGCGTGTGTGTCAAAAGTGTTGTGTATTTGTTTAAAAAATTAATCAAATGATACCGATGATGTTCATTATCCTAGTAAAACTTTCCATAGTTTGTCCATAAAATTTCCGCTTTATATTTAGTTGTACGTAGTTTCAATCCGAGGGGAAATATCAATGGATATCTTACGGATGTCCACTGGAATTTTATATGATGAGTGCAATCCTGTCTATGGATATTTATAAATATTCTCCTAGTATTATTCGTATATTTCCGATGATAATTTCTACGGATTCTCCTTACAAATATTTCTCATTGTTATTATTCCACAGAATATCCATAGAATTTATATTCACATTTTTTGTGAGTAGATCCACGGATTTTGACAAAAATATCTATGGATCTTCCATGTATTTTATGGCAAGTAATACCTGTGAATTGTCTGTATAAGCAGAATAAATTTTCTTATTACGATGATGCCAAATCACAGTTTTTTACCGATAGACCAGAAGTTCTATGAGCACAGAATGAATATGCTGCTCAAACGATGGCAAAAATTCATCGATTGTGCATTGTTTTTTGTAATATGCAGTTCATTTCCACGGAAATTTTCCTCATTTTTCAGAGTACGGACAAAATTGTTACTAGGCCAAAGAGAAGTAAATATTTTCATCCTTGTTTTGAGATTATTAAGATTATGGAATAAAAAGATGTTATTAAGAATAACATAAACACATTTGTAAATTCAATATTTATTGTCGTTTACGATACAATAGACCATTTTTTAGCAGTAATCATTTCACCAGATCAAAATTTAAAAATAAATCATCCTTCTTATCACACGAAATACGCAGAATTTGTTTGTGACCCCAATGGCACATAGCATTGACATTATTAATTTCAATTACATTTTTCTGTGTGATAAAGTTTAAAATAAAAACAAGAGTGTACGCATCGTCGCAAATTATCTGGATACAAAACTGCACGTTTCAAGGTACGGTTTTTCTTGTATGAAATATATTTGTCAACTCAATGAATTTTTAATTTAAGGCTCTCTGGGTAAAATTTAAAACCAAACTAAATCCTTGAACTTTTATAATCAATTGTTAATTATAAAAATGTTAATTTTAAGAAAAAAATCCTAATACAAACATTGATATTTTTTTTTGAATAAATAAATAATAAAATTCCCTTTTACGGTACGAAATAATTAATTCTAATTATGGTTGAAAATTTAAGATTTTAATAAATTAAAAAATCACTCAAAATATGATAATCATCTACTAAATAGCTATTATTTTGTAATTTTTTTTTTCCTATAATAGCAATTAAAACTTCTTTTTTCGTCAAATTTGTTTGTATTTCTTTTGTGTTAAATAATAAAATTAAAAAAAAAACGTTCGCATATCGAATTTATTATTAAAATTAATGCAAAACTATTTAAAAAAAACAGTGATTTAAAGTCAATATATTCATTACAAATTTATTGATCATTAAAATTAATTGATTTTATTTATAGATGGTTGGGTTTGTTATTATTGTGTGTGTGTGTGTGTTGTGTTTTATTGAAAAATAAAAAAAATACATTTTAAATTAAATGTTTCGTAATTAATTAATTTCTTTTTTGTTTGCATATTTTTTATTTATAAAACAAGATTTATTTGAGAGTTGGTACAATTTTTAAGTGTATATTTTTTGTTATTTTTTGAATTATTTAACACAAACACACACACACACAAAAAGCAGTTAATTAACCTGTTTAAAATATATTGCTTAATAAAATATATGCATTTGTACAGAAAACATTTAACTAATTATAAACAACAAATATTCGTTTGACACATAGAATAGAGGAAGAATTTATAATATAGAATTTAATAATTCATTAGATTTTTACAGAGGTACTACTGTAATTTTTCTGTTTAATTATTTATTTTTCATATATATTTTTCTACAACAATTAAGATACATAATCGTTGTGTCTCTATGCGCCTGTAAATGCGTACACATAAAGTTAATAAGTTAATAAAAAGGGTATACCATTTTTTAAAATGTAAATTGTTCAACATTTACATATAAATATATAAACAAAATATATGGAAAAGTGTTTGTACAGTGTGTTAAAGAATTTTTAGGACTAGATCTTTAAAATGAAATTTAGGAAAAAAGTTATTATTATATACATGATGACAGTTTTTCAATGTACTTGTTAACCGAGATTTAATAGTGATTAGAATGTCTGCGCTCTATTGTTCAGTGTGTCCCGAGACAGTAGAATATTAATTTTTATTAAAATTTTATGTTGTATTATGATCCAATGAATATCATTCATATGTATAGAAATGATGTTTAACTTCAGCAGAATAAATTGAAAACCGAAAGGGTTAAGTTTTGGGAAAAAAGAGAAGTCACAGATTCATAATTTTGTGTCAAAAATTTTGAGTTGTAAATGGGTACTATTCGGTTCGGTTTATCTACAATATAGATTCAATTATCTGAGATGATCATTTGAATTTAGAAAATTACAATCATCAATCTTATCGATAGCGACACATTTTATTGTGGAAATATCTTATTTGATAAAAATTATAATTAGCAATATTAAAACCGTCTGAATGAGATAAGGATTCATTTCACCAAAAATAATATCATTATAAATTGTATAAAAATATTTAAACTGAAAATGAATAAAAGATATAGAATTAATTAATTAACAAATGGAAAAATAATTGAATTTGAGAAATTTCACTATTAATAGCCACATCCTTGTACATCTCTTTGTTACATAATATTTAAGCTATAAATTGGATTGCACCTAGACACACACCATGATATAATAGTTAAAAATTTGTATTTATCAAATTGTATTTCAATACGCAAAACATTTGATAAATTTAGTAATGATGAGTCGCAGTAGAAATGGAGGACAATGCCTTTAGTTGTCATTGTTGTTTGTAATTTGTAATAATACAAAATCCATTAAAACACTGCGGTAACACAAAGGTTTCGTTTAATTATATTCACAATTATTATTTACAAATTATTAGTTAACGCACATTAATTAATAATTAATATTATATTTAATATGTAAATAAATTTAAATTTAAATATTATTATTACTCCTAAAATTTATCGTAAGCCATATTTTTAACGGATTTCCATTTTTGTATACAGAATTGCAAATTATAATCAATTTCCAATGTTTAATAGAAGAGATTTTTAGAATCGATTCACTCGTACAAAAGATATGGCCAATTTTCCAATCGATGGCAGAGACAATTTTTAGGAAATTTCTGGTACTGTATAAAGTTAAACACCTAAATGGTACAAACAATTTATACACTACCATTATTTTATAAAAAATTTCACCATGACATCAAATGGAAAATCGGTCATATTTTTTGAACGGTGTGAATCCATTTTAAAAATCTCTTCCGTGAAAGATTGGAAATTGATTATAATTTGCAATTCGATATACTGGAAAACTGGAAATCTGTTAAAACCGTATGGCCTGTAATTCAAAAAGATGATAATTCATAACAGTCGATTTTCCGGAAAATTTAGTAATTGGACATTCCAATTTTTTATCAGAATATAGTATATACTTTCAACTCGTCTATCGCCCAAAAATATAATGCTATTTTAATCTGAAAACATTTTACACAAATTATGCGAAAAAGTGTCCAAATCTGAAAGATATTTTTTTAAATTAATCGACACACTGTATTTAACACTATGAAAACTACAAATAAACAAATAAATTAATTAAATTAATATTATATGGCGCCACACTTCAGAAAAAAAAACAGTTCTTTTTCAACAAAATTTAATTGAAAGATTGAAAAAAGAAACGAAAAAAACAAAAAAAAAAAAAAAAAGAAATGAATAAATTTAATTTAAATTACTTCCCAATTTATAATAAATTTTTCAAAGAGTATTATTAGTGAAGAAGAAGCGCGTACGTTTGCTTTCACCAATTTTTTTTTTTCGTTTTTTTGTTTTTTCTGTTAATTCAATTTCATTTCAATCTTCAAACTCTAACAGTTTTGCTAATGCACATAATATTTGAATAATAAATATGTAATGTAGTTTTTATACTACAGTGTTTGTTTATAAGAGAGGATGCGATAGAATTTTAAATTTAAAAACATAAATTGTGCTGCATTGTTTCATGTGTTTTCCTCTATTCCGATTATTAACAGAACACCCTATATGTGTAATGTCCTTTTGTCGCCTCGCGCCTCATTTATATTTACAGCCGAATTTCCTGTATATGTGTGTAGAAATCCTTCATTATTATTATTATCATCCTGTCATTAAGGAACGGTACACACAATTCTAAAAGTTATTAGGTTATATGGAAAACTTTGTATAGAATTTAATTCGATAAAAATGTATAATAATTTGGGGTGGTGGGTGGTGGGAGGGTGGGTGGTTGATTGAGTTGGATGGGTGAACAAAATTATAAAAAAAAAAGTCACTGTATCTACAATAAATTTCTATATATAATTTAATTAAACAAATATTCGAATGCGACACTTTTATGGCATCAGTATTGTATTCACTTCACATACTCACATATATTGTGTACAGACGGTGTGAGAAAAAACATGTGACGAGAAGAATAATTATTTGAATTGAAAATAAACGAAAAAAAAAGAAGAAAATTCAAATAGAAAATAGAAAACTCATCATCACACACATCATCATATGCAAAAGATGACGAAGAATAAGAAGAAGAAGAAGAAGAAAAAGAAGAAGAAGAAGGAAAGGAGCCAGAAGAGGTGGACTTCCTTTCAATTATTATTAACATATAAATGCAAATAATAAACACTGTGATATATTTCCATGTGCATAAAAATTTTGATGCGATTGTGCATAAATTGTATTATTTTATGCGCATGGTTTTTTTTTGTTTTCTTTTGTTTTTATATATTTACTTACTCAAAAAAAAAAAACAAAAACAAAAACAATTGCATATATTCAATTCAATACAAAACACATATACATTCAAACATATTTTTATATAAATGCTCATTTTTTCAAAAAAACATAAAATTTTCCCCTTAAAATTTCTGCATTTTTCTTTCATGTTTTTTCATATATTATTTTCAATTTATTGTATATCTCTTTGATCTTATTTACTTATGTATAAATATCTATGTATTTAATATGTATTATATTGTATGGTATATAAAAATAAAAATTTGTGTGCCGGTTTGATGGTATGGGTGAGATGAAATATTATTATTATTATTTTCTTTCAAAAGGAATAAAATTTTAAATTATAAAAGAGCACTACTACATAGAGAAGATACACGCGGGTATATTTTAAATATTAAGAAATATAGAAAAAAAAGGTATTATATTAAGTACATAATTATCATCTTGCACACAGAGCCACATATATTCCACATAATATGAAAGAGATATTAATTGTTAAGCATATTTTTAGTTTTTTTATATGTTAATACCTCTATACACAATACACCAGCTTATTTTCTTCTTATTCTTCACTGTACACAAACACACACACACACGGTATGTATATATAAACATCAATAAGATTATATTTTAAACCAATCGGTTTACTGGATATTTGGTATTAAAATAGAAAAACAAAAAATTTAGAAAAGAGTAAAAAAAAAGCATCAACCATCAAAAAAAGTGTATTTATATGAAATTAACAAAAAACCAAAAATAAAATAAACACAAATCTCATGTACATCATTTAACTTGTGTTCACACACACACCATCGCCGAGACATCATATCAACTATCATCTCTCATATAAGAAAAACAAGTTATTTCTACTAAACAAATATTATAATATAATGACACACACACACACACACACACACAAAAACACAAAAAAAACATCAAAACAAAATGTCAATTCAATTATTAAAACAACTAAAAACAATATAATATACTAATACAGTTTTAAACGGATATCATATACACAAATGTTCATACGGTAATTAAGCCTATCCACCACCACTTGCATGTATGTATTTTGTATGTATTATTGTATATATATATATAATATATATTCATCTCTTCGCTCTATACCCAACTAGTCCTAAATATATACACCACACACACACACAAACACACATTATTGTATATATATATAGCACAGGATATAGTTATAATAATCCAAGAAATATCATCATATTAATGTGATGTTGATTTTGATGACAATGATGATGATAGAAATTTTCTTGATATTATTGTTTGCTGCTGTTCTCATCAGCTACACAACTTTGGTTTTGAATTTTCATTGCGCTACTGGTCTGACACCACACTACTGATATTCATACTATACACACCAAAAACACAAAATACATTCTATACATGTGTGTGATATAGTATTGTTACCACCGTACCGTACATTACCCACATCCATCCATCGGTACAATAGAGTTTTGTTAATATTGTTGAAGTTAGTTGTGGCCAGACGGTATTGTAGTTAGGACGTATTTTTTTTTTACACACATATATATATATATTTACACATATATTTTAATATACCAAATCCATATATAATTGTGTGTATTGTGTATTTTTTTTTATTTTATTATCGTTCTTTTCAATTTTATACACATTTTATGTGTTTGTATTTGATATTTATACGAATTTTGGCAATTTTACCAAATTAATTTATAAAAAAATGATTTTGTTTTTATCCGGCGGTTTAATTCAAAATAAAAATAAATTAATCAAAATATAATCGTCTCATACAAACCACTTAGTGTTTTATGTTTTTTTTCATCTTTAAATTACTACAATTAACAAAAAATTATTTAATTATAAATAAATTCTATTCAATTAATTAATAAAAGTGGAAAAAAAAAAAGTTAATAATATAATTTTGTGTTAAAATTTGTATATGGAAAAAAAAAAATAAAAAAAGTGTTTCTAATTGTTTATAATAATTCAATTCATTGTGAACTAAAATATAAAAATACAGTGATTGTAAATAAAGTTTCGTCCCAAAATAATAATATAAAAATTCAAATTTGATACATATAGCGCCATCTCTTGTGTGTGGGCACAAACATGATTTGGTATATTTTTGTGTTATTACATTTCGGTGTACATAAATTATAGTATATTCGCGCATCTCTATACCATTCATTTATAGTGTAACAGTTTTTTAAATAGTACATAGTACAAACACGGAAATAGAGAGTTCTTATTAAGTGTAAAAATGATAAATAATAATAATAATAATAATAATAATAATAATTTAATTTAATAATTAAAATAATAAATAAAGGATAAAATTATCCGGAATGTGAAAAATTGTGATTCCACAACAACAAAACAACCAAAAAAAAATAGACAAATTTGTTTTATTTTTATATATATATTTCAAAGTTATTCCGCCGGTGCCTCGTGCACATCAAACAAATTTTTTTCAATGCATCAATTAGATCAAATGATGTTACACGAAGCTGTTATGTTAGAAATTTATCGGCAAGCGTTAAGTGCCAGGTGAATTAATAAGAATAATAATAAATTTTATATTATTTAATTTTTAAATTACATATTATTGCAAAAGATTGTTTTTGTGTGTTTGTGTGTGTGTGTGCGTCGTACCGTGCCGACGGTAAAATTAATTTTCACATTTTCAGTTTTTTTCGCTATCATTATTTTTTAAATTTCTTATAGATTTTAGTGAAATATTTATTAAAATTTGAATTGTATTTATTTTTATACAATTTCATAACAAAATCAATTTGAAAATACTATAAAAATATATTGAGAATAAATCAATTACGTTTACTACAAAAATTTGCCATATTTTTCAATTGTACTCTTTTTATTGACTGTTAATTAATTTATGTATTACAAACCACCCTTAATAAAACGTTGGCAAAGTTTCATGTAAGTCAAAATACAATGCATTAAGTACCGTGGTTTTGTTGCGTAGGCCAGAAAGATGTATAAAGAATAAATTTTGTTTTAAAATTGTTCGAAATGTTACTGAAATGCTGTTTAAAATATTGTAGCTTATGGTGATGGTTAAACAATACCAAAACACAAGTTTTTGAGTGGCATCGACGACAATTCAATACAATATACAGAGAAAATGTTAATTGTAAAAAAGCATCTGAAAAGTAATTGTAATTTCGTTTAAAGTTCTGTGACAAATTTTCAGTGATATTTATAGAAATGATATTTGTATATATCCTAATCTTAACAATTCATGAAAATTTAACTAAGAAAATTGTGAATTCAAAGTTAGTTCCACATCAATTGGATGATGACCAAAAATTGCACCAAATTGATAAAGACAATTTCATAACAATTATTGTAACTGGACAATGAATGATATTTTCAATACGAAAAAGAAACTAAACACCAAAGTGAAAAATTCAAAACGATACTCATTTATTTTTACCATTTCACACAGATCTTATCCATATACCATTGTTCCAAATGGTACAACGATTAATTTTGTCTATTACCTTGGTGTATTCTAGACATCGAAAGTCAGCCAGCTGAAGAATATTTCTGTTTAATGCGACAATTATCAATAATATTTTGTTTTCTATAAATCATTTTTATTTACTTCAACATTCGTCTTATTCACTAGATTTTAGTTTCACGTCGTGACCAGTTTCTATTTTACTAAACTTCATTTGGCAATGAAAGGAACCCTTTTTGCATTAATCACAGTCAACGCGGTTGCCATACTCAGTAAAATGCCAATCAACGACACAATATTATGGCACTTGTTGAACGTACAAATCAATGTATTTTAGTATTGAGACATGATTTCAAATTTTTCAATGACTGCGGTGCAATTTTATAGCCAATCTTGGATAATATTATATTGTAAATCGTATAAATGTTGTGTATTCAACAAACAATTGCTTGAATCAAATATTCGTATACGAAATGGATTTGTAAAATATATGCGGCGGCCGAATAACACAATCGATCAACAATCTTAAAATATAAATTATCGTTTATCGTTTAATTTTAAATTAATAATATTAAATCGATTTAGTGCAAAAGTTTATAAATGCGTAAAGGTTCAATAATTTGTGGGTGTGTAAAGTGGAACTTAATAATTAAATTTTTATAAAAAAATATAGGCATAGCGCCAATATTTTATAAAAGATAATTCAATGCAATTGGAAACAATTGCGAAATAACGTGTAACGCGTGATCGAATGAGTAAAATGATATAATTTGTGTAGATCATATTTTGTTCAACAATTGATTGAAAAAGACTAAATATGTTTAACAACAATTAGTATAAAAAATTATTTGAACACATTAGTTTTACAATAATAAAGTAAAGATTACACATGAATTTGTGTTGCGTCAAGTTATTTATTGAAATTTTTATGTTTTTAATGCGATTTTACATGCAAAATTGAAATTTAAATGAAATACCATCCGCCGTCGAGTAGTAGTGTTAAAATTGGACAGTAAAAATGTATGCAAAATATCATCGTACAAAATGGGAAACGTTTATAATTGTATATTCCAAATTTATCAAACTAAATTATAAAACACATCCAAATCAGGTGTTAGATTGAATTTATTTAAAATTTTTACTATTATAATAAAAATTAGTGCTGTTTTGATGGTTGACCCATTCAATTAAAGAATAATATTGTAACACAAATTTTTATTTACAAATACGTGTAACGCAAAACGTCAAAATAATTCCTGGCAAATGGTAATCAGTAAAGGATATAAATTGCAAAATTCTCTAAAACTAACCTCTTTATGTACCGACACCACAACGAGTTTCTAAACAATAATAAAATGTCTCATCTAAGGTGTTGTAAGTTATAAGTTCAATTCCCGATATTGAGAAATAAGCAATATTTTCTGGTAAATCCCGGAACGATATTAAACGAGATGAACAATGTCATTACATTCTAGTATGGGATTATATAATACACCATTATCGAAAGGTATAAAGATTTCCATTATTTGTATATGATTATTATATTAACCTACAATGGTGTGTGTGTGTGTGTGGACATTTTTAATCTTTGAGTAGCATCCACAACACAGCATATTTTCAAAGATGAACATATTTTTATAATTCCACAAGCAAACAGCTGATATTGCAGGCAATTGATTAGCATATTTACTATATCTTGTAGTTATATTTGTAGTACATCAATCCACGTCTTCCGTTGGTCATATTAAAGACCAGATATAATTCAAATTCATATAATTAATTATTTTCCTATAAATATATTATTCAGCCGTATGTGCTGACAATAATTTACATTCAATAAAATTTAATGTGAAATATATTAATTCTATTGAATGATAATAATTACGACGCATTTATGAATTGATTGAAATTTTAAATATTGTTCATTTATTTTTATTATTTTATGGGTTAATTGTAATCAATTTTATTTGTGACTGACAATATCCTCACATTCATTTATCATTTTATATTTTATATACTCTTCATCATCATCATCGTCATATAGCACACATTGTAAATATATTGTTGTATTGTATATAAAAGTGTTATAAATAAATGATAAATACCTAAATGTAATATACAATAAAAATAAATATAACTCTCTATTCGCATAGACGAATGATGTGGATTTTATAAAAACTGAAAATTCAAACCATATCCCAAATTTAGTATATATAAATTCATCATTAAACAAACAATTCAATCAATCAAAAAATGTGTTATGTCTATCTATAATTCTATGCTTTACCAATATTATCCGAATGTATAAATAAATAATATGGTATAGATTGAGTTGTGGTGTCAATGTCATCATCATTAAACGGAATGTGAAATTATATATTATAAAATTTTGTGTGGAGTGAGTGTATGTCGACGTCATGTTATTCTCTTGATATATTTTTATATATAACCACCACCACACACACACACACACACACACACGTATTATATTATAGGATGATATGCATTTTAAAATAGATATTCTATAAATGACCAAAATTCACTATTATTATTAGTTTTTTATATTTATAAATTAAATGTTTATTGTGTGTTTTTGAATTTTTTGTTTGATAAATGTTATATGATATGTTGTACGAGGTTTGGCTATAAAATAAAGAGACCATAATGGTGTAAAATATAATAATATACACTCCACACCCTCATCCGCATCCCGATAACGCGCTCCATACGAATTTTCATCTATTGTTCAAAACATCGCTGAAAATATCTTTTTCTATTCAATTTAAGTCTATATATATTCACATTGTGGCATTAAGTATAGATCAGAGGATGAACAATGTCAAAGCGAAAATTTGAGAAATCATCTTAGGATAAAGTTAATCCATCGTATAAGATGATGAGGAAATTTGATAAGCTTATTCAATGACATGGCGAGAAGAAGAGTGTAAAAGAATTACCTCACACAATAGGGTTCAAATAGTTTACAACCCTCACAAATAATAAAACCCATTTTAGATTTCATCTCATTTATTTTATACATAGTCTAAATGTGATACTTAAAACAAAATTTTTTTATCCAAGATTCTAAATGTTGTCAATAGTATTTTAAATTCGAAACATTAAAATGTCATAAATAGAGTATTTCTTCTACTATAGTAAAATTAACAATTATGAAATTCCAATTCCAGTAGATCATCAGATACACCAACAATATTGAGCATCAACAATGTTATTAACCACTCTCGATGCACGCATATAAGAGGTTCAGTGGCACAGTGGTTAAAGCACATGCGGTGATTGTGGGTTAAATCCCTTGTATTGATAAAGTATAAAATAAATGCAGCCCAATTGGAACATTATTATTGAATCACATGTTGAGTAATTTACCAACTTAATTGCATTGCTAGATAGCTCCAACTGCATTTAAAATATACAATATACTTGATCAGAATAAGAAGATAGAAAGGATTAATTAATTTAATTCTAAGATTAGCACTATTATTATTTTGACAACTTAAAATAATGACTATTTAATTATATCTGAAATATTGTATTTTCAAAAATGTATAAAAATTTGATTGTTAACCTAGAGATAATATTAATAATTGTTAACAGTTAATTCACTGAAATAAGTAGCTTTTTAATGTTTTTTTTTCTTTGGTCAGTTAAGTAATCTACGTCCACTATGACGTCAAATGGTGTGTATTGAACTACGTGATTTTACGTTTTAACCATTCAAAAGTGTTGATTTGATAAAGAATATGAAACACCGGCTAAAAAAATTTATGTTACCGAATTTCAAGCATTATTTTTTGATGACGAGCACGATGCAAAATTGCAACAATAACTGACAAATTTATTAAATGCAAATAAACTATCAATATTACAGTCAATACGGGAAATTTACGTGTTAAAGGTAGCCAATGAAATCATTTTTGTATTGTATTGTTACCGATAATGGCAAAAATTTATTTATTTTGATAATCCTAAACAAACTAAAGATTGAACTGACGCAAGTCAACCACCAGTAAAATCGACGACGCCAAAAGGCATTACCCATGGATAGAAAGCATTATTGTGTATTTGGTGGAATCATATTTCCAGTAGTGCAGTGGTATAACGCCGATGTTGATTAATTATAAAATATAACTAGTTCAATTCCACTATTTTTCATAGGAAATTTTACGGTATTTATTTTAATACTGAAATTTTTTGTGCTGGGTGACCACCATTTGTTCATTTATGGAATAAAAAGAAAAATGGATATCTTTGAAAATATGGTGTTGGATCAGCTACTCAAGTGTACAATGTCTGCACACACACACACATCACTATATGCGGGCTCTAATCACCCGAATACAATAATAGAATTATGAAAACATTTTATCTTTCGTTAATTGCAGTACGCAATTGGTGAATTGTTATATACTCCCATGCGGCTTGAATGGGATATATGATGTTTGTCTGTCAAATTGCACGATTTTTGAATCGCATCACAGGAGGAGCAAAAATATTATTAAAATGAAGATTCAGAAAATGTTGTATAGTTTCAAATGATAATTATAGTTATAAATTATTTTCAGTGTTTCCAAAATAAACGATTCTTTCATATCAATGCACCTATTACAATTATTGATTTATTATAACTATTTATTTGGAATGAAATTTATTGTATCAAGACAAAATTTTTTGTATAAATTATTGAAATTTTATTTACCAATTGCAAAATGGTTGAATTTTTAAATGATATAATTAATGAGAAATGCAAATTCATTCGATCACATAGCATAGACCACACAGACACACGACCGTGTACACCCAAATTGATAACATATCTCTCTATTTGTTAATAATTTTATTAATTTTTGTTTGTTTATAAATAAATATATTATTAATTAATTATCATATTTATTTTTTTAGGTTACGTAACTAAAAAAGTGATTATTTTTCATAGTAAATATATAGTAATATTCAATCAAATTAAATTAATTAATTATATTAATATCTATCAATCTACATTTATTTATTGCTAAATTATTCCATATATTTTTAATTATGGTATTATTGATAGAAATATAGATGAAATTAATATTATTTTAATATATATTATATTAAATATAGTCACAGTCAGTCAGTCAATATCACAAACTACAAATAAAACAACAGAAAAACTAAACTGTCAATTATGAAAATATTTAATATTCATGATATGCTATTAATTATGGTAATATATGATATTATAAATTATAGTAAGTTTATGTACCAACCCTGAATTAGATTTTACATCGATAACTAGTACAAAATATATATTTTATATAATATCAAAAATGATAGACACAATGTGTAATGTAATAATATCAAGAGAAATACGAAATACACACACACACACACACACCCATCAAATAATAATAATAATAATTATAATATTATAGAAACAATACGTAATATTTTTTAATAAATTTATAATTATAACTCGATATTTGTTTATTTATTATAAATATGATGTGATAAACTATTGTATAATATTTTAATAATAATAATAATAATAATAATATAATGTCATTCATAAATTAGATGTCAAAATATACTATCATAAATATTGGTGAATCATTGACACATTGTGATTGTTTGAATATATATATGTTGAAACACATAGTCACACAATTGAAGGTGTATACTAATGCTTTTAAAAATTGTTATTATAACAACCACAAGACCAATAATAAACATGATGATTCTGTATATTAAAACAACAAAATGGGAATTATTTTCATCAAAGAATACCAACCATCAGTCAGAAATAGTCAATATTAAAAGTGAATAACAAATATATAAAATGTGGACAATGAACGACAAGTTTATTTTTGCTCATTAAACTTTTGGGTGGGTATTGAACGAGAGCGCAACATAAAATCCAATTCTGAAATTAATTTATTAAATTTATAATATTTAAAATAATATAACTTTGGCTACAAAACTACAAAACAAACAATACACTTTAAATTTAAAACAACCGTCAAAATAATAAGACACAATATTGAAGGTACAAGGATCTTATATAAAAGTCATGGGGTGTCAAATGTTCATCCGTTTTATAATATTAATATTTGATAGTAAAACAATTACTATTTATTGTGACAAATTAATTATATTATTTTAGTGGTGTTATATATTGTAGTCATATTTTGTAACACATTTTGTAACACAATTTAATGGATCTTATAAGAAATAATTTTATATTTTTGTCATTAATGTTTATAACAAAAGCATATTTTTTGTACAAATTTATTAATACAATTTTAAATATCAAAGTAATAATTCATATAAAATAAAAATTGAATTAAGGAAACATTTATTTTTTGACAAATTTTACAGACCAAATTTATAAAATGTTATATATAAATTCCCATTCATAGTATACAATTTAATATAAACGTGACTGTATGAAATGTAAATGTTTGATAGGTGCAAACCGCCACTTTGAGTAATAAGACTTCCTTAAATAATCACAAAATTAAATTGAAGTTGTAAATCATTTTCTTCAATTCGAATAGTATCGTTAAAAAAAAAAAAGGGCAAATCATCGCGATCACAACAAAATAACACTAAAAACAATAAATAGATTAAAGTATTTGTTACAATTAAGAAAGAAATTTTTATAAGAAAAATCTAAGAAAATATGAGTATAAAAAATGTTCGATGTAATATTAACACTAAAATATTGGTAATTGTAGTACTCAAAAAAAAAAAACCATGTGTAAGGTGGTGGTGTGTGCGGTAAATGAATAATTTAATAATGATATTACGTTGAATTCTAAATATTTAAATATATTCAAGTCACATTCAAAGATCAGTGCAATCAAATTTAGTCTGATGCAAGAAACAAAAATTTCGTTGGTATAGAATGTAAACAAACAATATTTTCACATACATCACGAAAAATTCAACAGGTCTGATCCCAATTATCATAAAATACAAAAGAAAAACAACAGAATACAATAAATAGTTACAAAAAAAGAGAAATCATTTAAAAGTTTGGGAAAATCATTAAAAAATCATCATCATAATCATTCCCTTGTGTAATATATTTGTATGTTACTTTGAATTGATGGCATTTTATCAATGAAATAATTATTATTGTGTGTGTATAGATTTAAACAGCTTAAGCTTAATATATATTTTCAATAAATTTAAACATTCAGAAACTATTTTATTTGACAATACGCTTAAAAACGTTAAAACCGTATTTGAATCAGTATTCAATGCCCCAAACAATATAAAACATAATTTTAGTTGAACGTAAACTTTGAATGAGCATTAATTTCAGAGAATACATAGTCTATTATCCGTAGAAAAAAATGTTAAAACGGTTTACAGCGCAATACAATAATAATTCGCGGATATGGTGGCCAATGCCATGTGAATCAGAAAAATGTCGAAATGCTGTAGCTGATAAGAAACGAAAAAAAAAACGATGCCACCCTATTTTACTAGAAAGTTTCGATAAAAAAGTATAATTTCAGAAATTGTGATGTAAACAAATCGCAAAGCAATACAGTTTTATCAATCAAATATTCCTCCTTCTGTGGGGTAGAGGAGTGACACAGTGGGCACTGAGTACTCCATAACGCAATAATAATTTGTTTTACATAAACATGGTTTTAAGGTTAATGGAAAAAAAAATTCTGAAGATTCTGTACCTATATTTTTGTGACCATGTGTATGTACTCTGTGGTACATAAATAATACATAACGTTGGTATCAGCTATATGACAATTTTTAATTTTGTATATATCAATTTCACTTCAATTTCAATTCATTTCATCATAAATTTAAATTTCTATATACAAAAGTCGTTGTTATTATTATTATTATTATTATTATTATTAATAAATGTGATTACATAATGCAATACAATACAATAAAATGCAATAATATATACGCACACACACAAACAAATTCAATTTATGTGCAACGAATTTAATTTTAGAAGAGGCACACCAAAAACACAAAATTTATGAATGATAATTCATTCAATTTATGAGGTGGAGGAAAAAAAAAACGAATAATATACACTTTATTTCATGTAAGATTAATTACCTGTAATTTTCTTCAAATTAGAGATTTTTAATAATTTAAAAAAAAATAAATAATAATAGGGTACTGTATCCAATCTTTGAACATTTAGTACACATTTATATGCATCAATGTTTGGAATATAATTTTATTTGGTTAATTATATACCGAACAATGTATTTAAATCTTAACAAAATACTATCTCCAAATAATTGAGTAAAAAACATTTACATTTGTCTTGTTCAATTCAATAAATCAAAAGCTATTTAGTGATAGTGATTTCAATTACGGCATATATCATTGCAAGGTAAAACGAGCAGGAACCCAATATTTTATCACAACTTTATAAATAAATAAACTGTGGGTTTGCATATCGTGATGTTAATATTATCGACGGTTAAGTTACATTGTGATCGAATGTGCCACTACGCTATATTTCGTTTAGATTGTGCATGTTTTGGATTTTTAAAGTGTATGTTTATAATCAATCAATTGACATAAATATTTATTTTCTGTTCACTATTTATTAATATATCATTTTATTTATTTATTTATTTTTTTCTATTTACCTTGCCATAATAATATTTATATGCTTAAGTTAAGTTTTCCTACAATAATTGATTACATTCTAATGTGCTCGATCGTATATAAATACAAACATTGTAAGTCTATGATAATTATATGTTATGTAAAATTATAACTAAATGATCTATGTGGTATTTAAATAATTAATAATTCAATTTTTGTAGTATATAAATTGAATTGAAAGTCACTAAATTATCTTATTCATATGTAGAAGTATCACACCGTATTGGCATTTATATATGATTTATAATTCAAAATCCGCAGTATTGTTAAGTATCTACAGAGATACTCATATGTTTATCTTCATCTGTATGTTTCTGTACTCATTTTGTATACAAACAGTATTGCCATAGTTAGTACTAAAGCAAAAAAGTTTCGCGGATACTCACTGCAGCAATTGCCTTATATTCGCTTCTTAATCGAAAACCATATATAAAATCACGTTTAGATGACAGTGAGTACTGTATTTTACCAATGTTGATCAATGTTTTGTAAGTGTAAATCTCGATATAAATGAATAATGAATGTTAAAAATCAATATATTGAAAAATAATATCACTATTCCAATATTCACTTGAATTTTTTTCATTTCATTTGAATACAAAAACATTGGCCAAATGCGCACCAGTGATATAAGAATTCAATAATTCAGTGCATTTATTATTATAACTTTTTATTGGTATTAGTTCAAAATCGATTATTTTATACATTCACAAGTTTTGGCAAATTTTAACCAGGAGACAAAGACTCATATTTCTCGTATTTAATTTATAAAGATTCATTAATTTATAGAATTTTGTAAAAATATAACATATGTTTATTCTCGCGATCGTTCAGATTTATTTATTCCTAATTGATGTCCTTCCATTCACTTTATGCAATGACTCAAATGTGTGTTCCAGCTGGTTTTTGATCGTTTACCTCTGAACAATGACACTGATGCAATGCTAGCCCATTCAATAATGTAACATTATGATATTTTAATTTTCTAATTGTATATAGTGTTGATTCAAAAAAGTAAGGTTATAAAAGGATAAAGTAGTTTCATATATATTTTATTTGTTTTACGAATAGACTCATTTTGCGATTTTTTAATACCAACTAAAACATTTGAATACAACACAATTTACATAAATGAGACATTCTTCTTAATCGTATATACATAACTGTGTGTGTGTGTGTCGATCATAATGACACGTAAATGAAGATTCTCAATATTTTTCTTTAGCAAAAGGTGTTAATGATTCATATAAATATATTAAATTTCAAAAACCATATGTACAGACGCGCATAGCAAAACAATATAATACTTAATCATTTGGCGACCTATGGAGCTATATGTTAGTCGATGTACCGATGATTGTAAGTATAAAATAGGATTTAATAAAGAAAACGTAGAGACAACATTCTTTATACATATGTTCGTCGCGGGCTATGTGCCTCAGCCTGTTTAAAATGTACCATATTTCTTTCAATGAATTTCCCAAAATCTTTGTACTTTCTTTTATGTAAAACTTAAATATAAGTGTAAAGAGATAATCAAAACAAAAATTACAAATAATTCATTCGAAGAAGATGAAGCTTTATTTTTCTTTAGCAAACCCCAATGCGTCACTTATTATTGTTAATTCGTTTTATTTTAGGATTATTTTGTTGTTGTATTTTTATTTCGTTACAACAAAAATTATATTAAAAAATATTAAATTATAATATATATTTATGTTCTATCAATATTAAATATGAAATCTTTTAAAAAAAAATATTGTATAAGAAAACTCACCATATCTTTGTGGATCATCTTTAGTATCTTGAAAGTTTACTGTCGATCGTTGTCCATACAGTAATTATCGCATTTAATTTATTTCGAACGCGTTAATTAATAAAATTGAAATTTACAACAAATAAATGGAAATCTTCGCACACAATTACTTTTCAAAAACACTACACACTAATTTGATATGCGAATTTTCGCATACATTTTCAATATGAAATAAAAAAAAAAACACCAAGAACAATAAAGCAAACACAAAATAAAAACAAAAATTGGTTGAAGTTAAAAACTGATTATCGTTTTAAACTTATACCAATTAAATTATAAAATATTACTTTAAATAATTAATTAATTTTAGATCACTTTATCATAAAAAAAAAAGAAGATTTCCATTCTTATACTCTTTAAATTTAAATCAAAATATCATTTTTAAGGAACGCGACCGACGAGGACAACTAACAAAACACGATAACCTGTAAATTAAAAAACAAAATATGATTGATTATTATTCTATTTATTCTATTTCTTTCTATTATTAATATTATAACGGTGAATCTCAAAGGCTATAAAAAGAAGTACACACACACACATAGACGTAACCGTCGGTGTTCATTTAATATGCTGTTGAACTCTAACAGTCGAGTATGTGCACGAAGGACAACGAATAAAAACCAATTTAACAATAATATGTAACGCACAGTAATAGTTTTAATAATTTTTGTTATTAGTACTACGCACACATGATGGTAAAACTTTTTTATTTTTCCGAAGTCCATCGTCTGTCTACGATGGTGTATTTGACAATAATTATACGCACACCTCTTTTTTATGTATATATTTTTGTCATTACATTTTTAAAATTTAATTATTTTGCACTTACTTTTTATGTGTTTTCAAAAGAGTGCGTTTGTGTGTACGGGCATTGTAACATAATTGTGTGTGTGGTAATTGGTAAATTTAATGCGTGGTATTATAACTAATAGTACCCCAATATTAATATAGTGTAACTGTAATTAAAATTGTATATAAAATAAGTGAAAGTGTTAGTATATCATACACATTCCTTTCATTTAGTGTCGATAAATATTTAATATTTTTATTCAATTTTTTTTATATTTTCATTCATTTTTGTTGTTTTTTGTTTATGGTTAATTTGGCGTTCATTATTTAGTATACAATGCATAAGGTAAAGGTGCTAATTTATGTAAAATTACTTAAAATTAATTAATTATCCGATATTCGATTTCTGTTAACATGGATTTGGTAAATAAGTGATTCCGCATATTTTGTATATTAAAACTAAACGTAATATTTTCATTGTACAACTATTTTGTTTGATAATCTATAACGTTTCTTTTGGCCAACTTAATGATTCTTTGCGCATAACATTTCGTTGAGAAGTGTTTCAAAAATAACGAAATAAATATTAATATTATGATGAAATCTCTAATAATTTTTGACCAGACATTTGAAAAGGTGTAAAGAGAAATTTCGAAGAAAATTCCAAAAATATATTCGACCAATATTGTAATGAATTTGCGGCAAAATATTTTCCCATATAATATTTATTTTTTCATAATATTTTGTATTTTTACTAAAAGAAACGATTACGAAATTACTCGATATGTATCGCGTATGTTACAGAGTAGCCAATTTGGCGCTAATTTTATCTATTTTATACAACACTTCTTCAGTAGACACTATTTTTTATATTTTTTTTTTTGTTTCAATTTGTTTTTACATCTGGACCAAAACGACAGCTATATTTATTTTGCTATACAATTTTACATTAAATTCAATTGTAATTTTTTATCCATGATTGTATAAACAAATTTGGACAGTTTTTCGATTTTTAATCGATTTTTTTTTTTTTTTTTATTTCTACTACAATTTCTTAATATTATTTTTATTTCTTTTTTTCGTTTTAGTTAAAATTACAATTTAATTTTATTTTTAGAATAGTATTTGATAGTCGGTTTTTTTTTATCCAATAAATTTTATGAAAAAAAATAAAAAAAACAATAATAATAATAATGAAATTCAATTAAGAAATTTAATTAAAATTAATTTTACGTAAATAAATAAATAAATAAATAAATATTGTATAAATAATGAGAATTTGTATATAGATTAACCACTTCAGTATATATATTAACCGACCCACCCCTGTTTGCCTTCAAATGGAAAAGGACAAACTGAACGAAGAGTTAACCGTAGGCTAAAATAATCTCGAATTTTCTAGAGTTCAGCTGATTTTGTCTGAACTTCATAATTTCATATATGCGAGATTTTCATTAAATAATAATAAATTATAATAATAATTATAGTGAAATGAATTTTAGTTCATATAATAATTTATTTTACATTTCGATTACAGTGAAATGGCAAGTCCACGATGTCATTCCAGAGATTCATCTGTCGGTGGTCGATGTCCGTCAGATGATTCAAATTATTCAGGACGTAATTCGGTTATTCCACCAGCTAACGCAACTAGTCCTATAGGTATTTCATTACCGGCAACATTAGCGCCATCGACAGCAGCTGCTTTGTTACCACAACAATCAGCTGCAATGGCTGCATATTTAGGTGTTGCAGCTGTTGCAGCACAGCAATCACGTTTATTTATGGGTAATCATCATCATCATAATCAACAACAACAACAACAGCAGCAGCAGCAGCAGCATCAGCAGCATCAGCAGCAACAGCATCTTCATCATCATAATAGTCAACAACAATTAGGTTTAAATAGTAATAGTAGTAGTAGAAGTGTTTCGCCAACAATTTTAGGACATTATCAACGACAACAATCACCAATCACACCATCATCATTACCAATTCCATCATCAAGATCAACGTCACCAAACACAAACGCACTAAAATCATCAACAATGCCATTAACACTATCACCGCCATTACAACATTGTAGTGATACATCCATTTTAGATTTTAGTACGAAAAAAAAACAAGACTATATTACAGATGATCTGAGAACCGATCATCATCATTCACAACATCATCCGAATAGTATTAATAATAGTGATGTAGTAAATTTAAGTAACAAATCGGATAACTGTCCATTAGATTTAACTGTAGGTCGTAAACGATCAACAACACCCGTACCAGTACAATTACGTAAATTTTCACGCACATTAAATTATAATAATAAACTTTCGGCAGATGGAATACCATCATGGCACAAACCAATATGGCCATCATTAACTGCACCTGCTAATCTATCACCGAAAATGCATCATCAACAACAACAACCGCAACAGCAGCAACAACAGCAACAACAACAGCAACAACAACAACAGCAACAACAACAACAGCAACAACAGCAACAACATCAACAACAGCAACATCAGCAACATCAGCAACAGCAACCGCAGCAGCAACAACAACAACAACAGCAACATCATTCACATCATATTCAATCACAAACTCAATCACAACAACAAACATCATCACAACACCATTCATCGCATCTATCTGTGAATGATTGGAATGGTAAAATGAGTAAACGTGAAGCAAATGATGCAACAAAAGCTTTAGAGAAAATGTCTGAATTAAGTCGATTAGGAGGAAATGATGTTGGACGTAATAACAACAACAATAATAATAACAATTATAATACGAATAACAATAATAATAATAATAATAATAATAATAATAATAATAATAATAATAATAATAATAATAGTAATAGTAATAATAGTAATAATAATAATAGTCATACAAATAGTAATACAATTATTGGAAATCCATCGGTTAGTAGTAGTAATAATATTAATAGTAGTGGTAATAATAATAATAATAATAATAATAATAATAGTGTTACATCTGGTACAAGTGGTAGACATAGTGCGTGGCAATCGCATTGGTTAAATAAAGGTGCTGATTCTGTCAAAGATGTATTTAAATGTGTGTGGTGTAAACAAAGTTTTCCAACCCTAGAAACATTAACAACACATATGAAAGAAACACAACATATGGGTGTTAATGTTCCATTGTCATCTAATAATAACAATTCGTCATCACAACATTCACAATCCCAACAACAAAATCATCATCATCATCAACAGCAACAACAACATCATTCGCATCATCATCAATCGTCGGCATCCGCATCGGCAACCACAACAACCACAACATCATCTGCTCAATCGTCGTCGGCGGGCACAACAAATACATCGGCAACGTCAAAGAGTGACTTAAGTTTATTAATAAAAGAAACGATGCCATTACCTCGAAAATTAGTGCGTGGACAAGATGTTTGGTTGGGTCGTGGTGCTGAACAAACGCGACAAATTTTAAAATGTATGTGGTGCGGTCAAAGTTTCCGTTCACTGTCCGAAATGACAACGCATATGCAACAAACACAACATTATACAAATATTATATCACAGGAGCAAATAATATCATGGAAATCATCCGATGATAGTAAAAGTGGTGGAGGCACTACTGGTTCTGGTAGTGGTAGTAGCGGTGGCACGACTAACAGTGGTTCAAACAGTGGTGCCGGTGTAAATAATAGTGCTAACAGTACTGTTAGCGCTGTACTTACATGCAAAGTTTGTGATCAAGCATTTTCATCGTTAAAAGATCTTAGCAATCATATGGTTAAAAATTCACATTATAAAGAACATATAATGCGTTCAATATCAGAAGGTAATAGTGGCCGGCGTCGGCAAACACGTGAAAAACGTAAAAAATCATTACCCGTACGAAAATTATTAGAAATGGAACGTGCACAACATGATTTTAAAAATGGTGATACAAATTCATTAAATAAATCGTTACGTGACATTATCAATTTAAATCCGATAACATGCGAAAAATGTGGTGATAAAATTGAAACATCCGCATTTGTTGAACATGTTAGACAATGTGTTGGTAATAATTCGGTGGGTGGTCGTAGCGGCAACAGTGGTAATGTATCACAAAGAAATATATTAAAATCAGCATTGGCTGCAAATAGTATAATACCACCAGATTATGGAATAGGACCATTGCTGCCAAATAGTAATCGTGATGGTAGAAAAAGTATTGGTGGTGGTGTTGATAGTTCATCACCAAATTCCCGACATATATCACCAAATAATGTGTCACCCATGTTGAAAGACATCGGAAAAAATAATAGCAGTGGCAGTGGTGAAAAAACAAATTCACCATCCGTTTTAAATGCAATTGAACAATTAATTGAGAAAAGCTTTGATACAAGAACACGTGGTGGTAGTTCCAGTGGTGGTAATTGTAATAATAATAATAATAATAACAATAATAATAATAATAATAATAATAATAATAATAATAATAATAACAATAATTATTCAAATACAAATCAACAAAGTGCACCATTGGGTTCAAGTATTTTAAAACGTTTAGGTATTGATGAAAATGCTGATTATACGAAACCATTAATTGATCCACAAACAATGAATTTTTTACGTAACTATTCACAACAAAGTAATATCAATACATCATCATCACATTTTGTTAAAAGAGAACGCAGTTGTAGTGAATCAAGTTCGGTATCGGATCGTGGTAGTAGTAGTCATTTAGACACATTTACACCCAAATTAGATGTGTCATCAAATAATGTAACACCACGGACGACACCCGAAAAAATAACCCATCAAATCAATGATGATTTAATTAACCAGGTCAAACGTGAACCATCAACATTTATGGACAATGATGAAAATGATGATGCTGATGATGATGATGATGATGATTATGATAATAATGATCACGATATTAAGAATAATATTATGAATGATCATCATCATCAATCGTCACCGAATGATTTAGTAACAAAAAAAAATGAATTAATTGATAATGATCATCAACGAAATGATGACATAATTCGGCACGATAATAATAATAACAATAATAATAATTATAACAATAACAATAATAATAATAATAATAATAATAATAATGGAAATAATAATACTAATAATAATAATAATAACAATAATTATAATAATAATAATAATAATAATAATAATAACAATAACAATAATAATAATTATTATAACAATATCAATAATAAGAATAATAATAATAATAGTAATGACAATAGTGATGATGATCAACCCGATAATGAAAATGATCATAAATTGAAAAATATAAAACATGAAAAGTATGCAAAACGACAAACAACAAATTTATCTAGTCCGATACCAACAAGTCCTCATCATAATACCGGTCAAATTACGCCAATGGCAAGTCCATCAAGTGATCGTTCAATAACACCACGTTCCACACCGGGTCTCAATGACAAAAAATCAACACCAAATGCAACAAGTGGTAACAATAATAATAATAATAACAGAATTGGTAGTTTAGGTGCATTATCATCAATGTTTGATAGTTTAACAAATTCTGGTACATCATCGACAACATCAACATCAAACTCATTAGATGCAACTAGTCAAACAAAAAAAGGTAGTTCTCATCCATTAGCCGCACTACAAAAATTATGTGATAAAACAGAAAATACTACACAACAACAAAATATGCGACAAAATTCATCAACATCAAATAGCCAATCTGTGGCAACATCATCATCACAATCATCATCATCTTCGGGTTCCACATCAACTCAATCGAATAATAGTGGTGGTGGTGGTGGTGGTGGTGGTAATGTTGCAACCGTTTCATCTGGTGCAATGTTAGCATATAATTGGGCCTGCAATGATAATATGTCACATTCGGATTCAGTCATTAAATGTGCATACTGTGACGTACAATGTACATCAAAAAGTGCATATCGACATCATGTATCAAAAATGCATGATACACTATATGAATCAGTAGTTAGTAATAAATCGACAAGACAACAACAACAACAAAATACATCACCTTTATCATCACCAATAATGCATTCACCAAAAAGTGGTAATAGTGGTAATGGTTTGGCAAAAAATTCACCGCCCCCATCATCACCATCCACAACAAATGCAATTTCTACGTTTTCATCTTCTTCATTATCATCATCGTCGACATCACTATCAATGTCAGCACCATCGTCAACAACAACAGCAACAACAGCAGCAGCAACAACATCAGCATCAACATCGTCATCATCATCGACGTCGTCGTCGTCGTCATCATCGTTGCCAGTTAATAATTTTGATGAAAGTCCACATTCAAAATTTTTAAAATATACAGAACTTGCAAAACAATTATCATCAAAATATGTTTGACATTTGGAATATTAAAATTTATTTCATTTTCTAATTACTTTATGTATTTTTATTACATGATTTATTCATTTCATTTTATTTAATCTAATATCAAAATATATAATTGTTGTAAAGTGTAAATGAATAATGAATGAAACTTGAATGAAATTTCATATTGCCCAATTAAATTAGACGGCGAGTTAATAAAATTGCAACAGCAGCAATTTTTGCATTGTTTTTGCGGCCAAACAGTTGATGTATTGTGTAATATGGGAAAATATTCAAAGAGGAAAAAGGTTTACGAAAAAAATTGTGGAGAAGAGAGATGTTGGATATGAAATATATGGGCAGTGTAGGGAATACATATATAGACACGTACGCGCTTTAAACGAAAAACCATTTCGTTATCGGTAAATTGTAAATGATTCAAACCCACCAGTTCAATAAATTATACAAAAAACATTAACAGAACTGTGTGTGTGTGTGTGTGTGTGTGAAATTTTAAAATAGAATTGGCAAATTCTGTTTTTCAGCTAAACATTATTTCGTGCTACATAGATATTTACCCAAAAAATCGTAAAAGTGTCACCATATTCCCGCCGTAGCACCCGCTTCTGTTAAATTAAATAAAAAGCGAAATTATGTGATTTTATAAGTGGAATTTAATTTTTCTTGTACTTAGAGTACGGTGTGTAAAATAATGGTAATAATTTAATCAAATTTTTGCACTTTGCGTTTTTAATTTATTTAATTTTATATATTTCATATTATTTATAAATATGAATTAAATATTGTGATGAAACATATCTTTAATTATTTTCTTTTAATTTGCTACCACGAACTTCCCTTTAATTTTATAGTTAGTCACACAAAATAGAAGAATTATTATTAAAAATATAAAACGAAATTAATTCACATTGGATTATAACCTTTTTTTATTATCAGTTTACAATTAATTAAGGTAAAAGTATGAAGAATAAAAATGGTTTGTTAATGAGTGGGGAGGGGATTATATTTTTAAAAAAATTTTAACTTTTAATTTTAACAGCACCGATGTGATACGCGGTTCTTTTATTAATTAAAAAAAATACAAGATCCTTATCACCACTACAAAATTATAAGAGTACCCAATATTTAAAATAAAATAAAATAAAAATTATTTATAATTAACATTTTCGAACCGCATTAAAAATAAATATTTAAATTATATAATAATTTATAATTTATAAATAAAATATACAAAATATATAGAAAAAAATTGACAAGAAAATAAACTTTTAATTAGAAATTCTATGATTTTTCTAAAAACAAATAACTTTCTTATTAAATTTTCACTTTTTACTATTTCATTTTCGTTTTTAAACAGTTAAATTTGTAAATGTAAAATATTAGAATCATTACATTTATTCCCACCCTCACACACACACACACACACACACACATAAGTAACAGAAAAGGTTGCTTCAATGTTGGCACCAAAGTCGCAAGTTCCTTGAAATGTCCTTAAACCGCATGAACCACCAATACAACTCAATTGCTTGTTTAATACTATTTCATATATATAATGTATCGCATTTGCAATTTAAACCTTAACCCAACAAAATTCTACTCGAATCCTTGTTTAAACCACTTTTAACGGAGACACAAAACATGTACAATTTCATAAATTTTAATCATTAATTCCGATGACAATTAGTTTCTGCGGATATGTTTTAATCCAATGCTATTATAGAAATGATTAAAGTGACAATTGTCACTACTTAACCGTTCTTTACTATATTTGATGTGGTCAAATAAATAGATGGTCCAACGTGAAGCATATGCTCAGACAATGGCGAAGCCTGACAAATAGCAATCATTTTTCAATATCATTATAATTGAATTATAATCTGGATGAAATTAAACTAAATTATGGAAAAAAAATTAGAGTGTTCACAGAACTAAATTTTCCAGAAAATCGACTATTAAAAATTATTATCTTCTTTAATTACGAGCCGAGTTTTAACGGATTTCCATTTTTTTTTTTTTCAAATTATAATCAATTTCCAATCGTTCATAGAAGAGATTTTTAAAATCGATTCACGCATTCAAAAGATATGACGCATTTTCCAATCGATGGCAGAGAAATTTTTAATTAAATGATCCAAATGGTACAAAAAATTTACAAAATTTCAATAACATCAAATGGAAAATCGGTCATATCTTTTGAACGATTGAATCGATTTTAATAATCTCTTCTATGAATGATAGGAAATTAATTATAATATGAAATTCTGTTTGCAAAAATTGAAATCCGTTGATACTATAGCTCGCGTAATTCAAAAAGATGATAATTCTTAAAGGCCGATTTTGCGGAAAATTTCGTAAGTGGAGATTCCGTATTTTTTTTATAATGTAGCCGCTACTTTCAACTTGGCTACCACAAAAATATATATTAATCTGAAAATATTTTTTCATGCTTCGCCACTGTGTTCAGAATATTCAATTTATGGAATATTCACAGTTTCAAGCAATTGTTTTATTTAACTTTTCATTGAATAATACAAAAATTGTATCCATTTCGATCATATATTGTTATACAACGGACATTTATGATATCTAGCGATCGTTGCTTAAATACGAAATATTGCGACGTAATTACAAATTATTTGCGACGACGTTTTGGGCAATGTTTTCTTGTAACATAACAATTTCTATTTCAAAATAATGATTTAAAATATTAGATTTCCAGAAAATTGCCATACTTTTCGATAATAGCAACAAGTGACAGAGCAAAAAAAAACGATGCTAATGAAATCAAATGAGAGATCAGATGTTATGGGTAAATTATAATAATTCTAATTTATAAATTTTCCGATAATTCTACCATTTTGTTTGTTGTAATATTTGTAAAATATAAAAAATTGTAAAAAATTAAAATTAATGGCAAAATATTTTTGAAAACTTAATTCAAAAAATACGACAAAAATTAAAAAAAAAAACTAAAACTTAAGTATACAAAAACTAAAAAGGTTATACGAAAATAATATATATTATTATTAAATAAATAAATTAATTAATTAATTAAAAAAATTAATTAAATTATTTTCAATTATAATAATTTCTATTATTATTATTAAAATAAAAGTTATAACAATTAATAAAAATAAATAAATTAAATAAATAAAAAACACATTTTGTATACGCGTGTATTTAAAACAATTAAATTAAATTAAATTAAATTAAAAATATAAAAAAAGACAAAATTTTCGGTTTTTTTCTTATTTAATTTTATTAATTTTATATAATTAAATTAACCGATTAAATAAATCATACACACAATTTAAAAAATTTGAAAATAATATTATAATTAAATAATAAATTTTTATGAAAGTGCCAAATGAATATTTTTTTGTTATTTATTAATTTATGTTTTAAATTAATTAAAAGTAAATTTTTCAAAAAATGCTATAAACAATTAACAGTTGATTGATTTGTATAAAAATTAAAGTGCAATAAAATATATTAGTTAATTAATGCGATAAGTAAATTTTAATTAAATTAATCCATTTATTTTATTTTTAAAAACATCGTCGCACAAAAATTATACCTGTAAAATGCATCATAATCACAATGATGTGTCCGAAATTTAACCGCAATGGATTAAGAAAAAATGGAAACAACATTTATAATGTCACTTAATTGTAAACCAAATGCCTATATGAATATGAGATTCTTGTCGAACCGGTGAATCCGCTACCATTTCTCATTATATTTTGATAATTCTCGATAATTGCATTGATTTTATATATTTAACTTTTCGGATATTCGTGGGAAGGCCTGTTTTTTTTAAATAGGGCGATTTAGAATCTAAAATTTGAATAAAACAGAAATCTTTCAATATATACTTTTTATAAATCATCGTGGAACGTTTAACACTTTCAAATTAAGATTAGGATATAATTTAAAAGAATTCAAAGTTCTGCGTTAATATCGAATAAGATCACAAATAATATAACTATTTACAGGCGCCAAATATGGTGGCGTTACGGAATGGTGGAGCACCCATCATGTGTAATAAAAGAAAAAATAGATTATGAAAATTCATCTATCTTTCGTTATAATTATAGTACAATGGGTTAATTGTTAAATACTCCCATGCACAATAATTCACCAATTTTGCCTTAATGAATTTTTAATAGATCCCATAAAATTCCACTTGGAGTAATATGACTAGCTAAGCTTAACTTCATTATGATATTTCTGTGTTTTACTTATACGTATAACCTACACGGATCTTCTCGTTTTTAGCTTTAATATTACAAACATTTTGCACCCAATATTATAAAATATAATGTCACCGCTAGGTATTTTTATTAATTTGGAAAAAATAATTGTGAAAACAATCTAAAGATACAAAGTTTGTGTACGACCAATTTTAGTGGTTCAATGGCGCAGCTGGTAATATGTAGCAGCACATGTCATCATTATTCAATCCGATGATGATTGCCGATTTGAAGTATTTTTCATATTAAAAATTATTCAACTGAAATAATCATTTGTTTGTCTGTGAAATCTTTGAAAATATATAAAATATATGTGGTGTTGGACGCTATTCAGAGATTAACAATGTTCCCCCGCATACACAACGCTACAATGTAGGCGATTAATTCATATAGAAATACACATCTATCAAAATGTAAACCAATCGGTGGATTGTTATATGTCGTTAAGCGAGAGGAACTTATTATATGAAGAGATGATGACTGGTGGCTTATTGCTGAGTAATCAACCCATATGTTCCGGTCGGTATAGGTGAACGAAAACGGGACGTAAATATAATGGTCTGTGTTGTTTACGTTAATTCTATCCATCACAACTTTTGATTTGTCTTATCACACACATTCTTTGCTTCAGTATATTTATCTTCCTCGAAATCAATTTTAGCTTGACCAATTGTAAAATATAAATATAATGGATTTTGTAATCATTTATAGGTGACACAATACGTTAACAATTTTTGTTACCAATAGTCGTGCCCAGCACCGATCAATATTATAGACGTTTGTTTGATTTCCAATTTTCTCAATTTCATTCCTCCATCCAGTCAATATAATGCCTGCGTATATAGAAAGTTACAACAGAATTTCCATATAACATTTTCTGTTGAATGAAACATTTTTAACTTATTTTTTATGCACTGAATATTTTTGCCCAATCTCATTTTCGATTTGATTGCGACAATATTTTACGATCGTCTTTTTTAACTTTAGCCAGTTAATTTAATCTTTGTTTATTTAATTTATAAAATTTTGAAATAATTTCATGCTAAAGAACCAACACAAGCACAAATTCCTAATCGATGGACCCCCTTTGCCGCCAATAAAACCACAACCAATAACGTTATAATAAGACATTTTTTCTATTCCAATTTATCACCGTCACAAAATAACTCATAAAATGCTTCGGCTACCAAAATTTAAACAAAATCAATTCATGGATTATTCAACAATTAGAACTTAAGGACTTTTCAAACAAAGAACTGCCATAATTTTTTAAACAAAATATTAATAATCATTGCGTGTTTTGTTTTTAAAATTAATAAATGAAAAAAGGCAAAACAAAAAAATTATGTGATCATTAAAAATTAAATAAATAATTAATTAATAATAATTAATTAATAATAAATAAATAAAAAAAAAAAATGTTGTTATTGTTGTTAATTAAAATTAAATAAGTTAATTTAATATAACAAAAAAAAAAAAAACCAGTTCATCTTTATTCTATAATTAATTGCAATTATTTAATAATAAATTTATTATTATTTTTTTTTATTTAATTAATTAATAAAAACTCTGCAAAAAGATATACGAATAAATGATATTTTTTAATTTAAAAAATTTAAAAATAAATATATTATTATTATTATTATTATTATTATTATTATTATTATGCCATTCTTAATTATTATATAAATATCATTAAAAAAACATAAAAAAATTAAAGAAAAAAAAAAAACTGTATTAACATAATTAATTTTAATGATAAAAAAAAAATAAAAAAGCAAAAAAAAAAAATTTAAAAAAAAAAACAATTAATTAAGATTTTTAATTATAAAAATTAAATAATTAATTAAACTAAAAAAAAAACTCATCTGAAGCACATTTATTTTTTATTTCTTTCGAATTATATATGTATTTGTAAATATGATAAATAATAATTATTTATTTAATTATAGAATATATTATTATTTTTAAAAAAAATATGATAAAAATTAAATTAAAATAAATAAAAAAAAAACAAAAAAAATCTATATATTTAAAAATATATAAAATAAATAAAAATATATATTGAGACTTATTAATAACTAAGAATTAATTAAAAAAAAAAAAAAAAAATTAAATAAAATAAATTATAATTAATTAATTAATTTTAAAAATATATCTCAACTATAAATAATAAATAATAATATACCAACACAAACAAAAATTCGTATACGTATTTGACTTGTAACCTTAAACACAAAAAAAAAAATCACACACACACACACGCGAAAATAAAAAAACAAAATAAATTAATAAAAATATAAGCTCTTGAAATTTAAAAAAAAAAATATATGTAATTATTAAATTCATAAATTAATAAAATATAATTAATTAATTACTTTCAATTAAATTCTATATTTTTTTTATTCGCGTTATAATTACACACAAACAAACAAACACACACACACACACACACACACACACACAATTCCAAATTGAATTTTTTATTTTATTTTTATTTTTATTTCTATTTATTAAATTGTATATTTAATTTTAAACAACAACATAAACCAATTAATTAAAATAATTAAAATTTAAATTAAATATTATACGATTAAAAGTAAAAAATGTATACGCGCCAAAAAAAGAAAAAAAAACCGGAACTGCAAATTAATAAATTAAAAATAATTATTTAATTAATTAATTAATTAATTAATTTACAAAAAATAATAAATAAAATATAAATATAAATTAAAAATAAAAATAAAAAAAAAAACAAATAAATGTAAATGTAAAATAAATTTAATTTTAATATATTTTAATTAAATCATTTTTTATTTTTTATTTTTTTTTTGTTCTGTTTTATCTTTAAATAATAAATAAAAAAAATAAATAATAAAAAAAAACACACACACACACACACATTTATTAATTTACTGATAATAAAAAATTAAAAATAAATGAACTATATTTAAATAAAAAAAAAAAAATAAAATAAAAACAATTAAATAAAAAACCTTTTTTTTTTTATTTTGTCTTTAAATTTTAATTTATTTTAATTTTTTTTTAGTACATGTTTTTTGATTTTTATTATTTTTTTTTTTGCCCCCATTTTGTTTGCATTAAAAATTAAAATAATAAAAAAATAATAATAATTTTACTTAAAATAATGCATTCAAAAAATATGAATTAAAAATAAAAATAAAAATTAAAAAAATGATAAAAATATAAAAGCTCAAATAAAAAATATGTATGTTAAAAAGTAAAAACAAATGAATGTTATTTATTTAAATTATTTTTGTTTGAGTAAAATTATTAATTGTGAATTCAAAATAATAGAGTGCGTTCATCTATCGAGCGAGTCTCATGAGAGCAGCGCTTCGTTCCCGTATACGAAACAATAATGGTTCAAAATCAACAAGTCATAAAATTCTTGTCGAAGCCAATGGTGAACATACTTGAACAAGAAAGACATTGCAGAGTATCGCTTTCAATGATTCAAAAGCGGTGATTTTGATCGGAATGACAAAGAACGTGGATAATCACCGAAAAAATTTGAAGATACATAATTGCAAGCATTATTTTTTGATGAAGACTATGCACAATCACAACAACAACTGACAGATTCATTAAGTGTATGTCAAAAAACCATTTCTAATCGCTTAAACACAATGCGAGTAAAATGCAAAAGGAAGGACAATGGGTTCCATATGAATTGACTGAAAGAAAGAAAAGCGTAAAATCACCCACTCTCTGATCACCAGATGTAGCTCCATCAGATTACCACTTGTTCAGATAGATGACACATGGACTCTGTATTCACAGTGCTTCCACAATTATGAAGACATTCAAAATTGATTCGATTCTTGGATCGCATCAAAAGATGAGAAATTTTTGTTTTGATGGTATTCATTCAATTGGCAAAAAATTGGAAAAAGTTTAACGATGGTAATTATTGTAAATAAAATTTTTTTACCGTTATTACCGAAATTAAATTAATTAATTTTCAAAAAAATCATATTACTATTCCTATTAAAACCGATGGTCTACTTTTTCATTCGTCCTTAAAGTCCTTAAATGTAATTGTTATGGATGTTTATGTTTTGTGAGTGTAGAAAGAATTAGAACAGCAGATTTTTGGGGTAAAAATAGTTGAACATATAATAAAATTATCCCAAAATGACAAATTACCTTCTCAGCAGCAGAATAAACATATACATAATTGCGAGGAGAGGTCAACACTGCCATTTGTTATCACAATTGGAAATATGCAAAAGTAAGTTCCATTTTTTGGTTAAAATTACATGTTTATTTATAATAAGTATTAGGTTGTCAACTATCTCCCTTCCGCCTTTTTGCTCTTTATTCAATGCTTTATAAAAAGTGTTACAGTAATCGGATTTAGTTCAAATATGCGTCGTTTTGTTCGATAATCTGTTTCCATCTAGACTGCAACTTCATAATACCTCCCTCGTAGAAGCCCCCCTCCTTATTTGCGAAGAACTCGGACAGCCACTTTTCACAATCCTCTTTTGAGATCAACTTTACACCACCAAGGGCGTTCGCCATGGACAGGAACAGATGGTAATCACTTGGCGCTATGTCCGGGCTATATGGTGGATGCGATAAAACCTCCCATCCGAGCTCCCGTAGCTTCTGACGAGTCATCAACGAAGTGTGTGGTCTGGCGTTGTCCTGGTGGAACACTACACCCTTCCTTTTGGCCAATTCTGGACGCTTCTGGTCGATCGCCTGCTTCAAGCGGTCCAGTTGTTCGCAGTAGATGGTGCAATTAAGCGTCTGGCCATATGGGAGCAGCTCATAGTGGATGATTCCCTTCCAATCCCACCAAACACACAGCAAAACCTTCCTGGCCGTCAATCCCGGCTTGGCCACTGTTTGGGACGATTCACCGGCCTGCGACCACGACCGTTTTCGCTTGATATTGTCGTATGTGATCCATTTTTCGTCGCCAGTCACCATCCGCTTCAAGAATGGGTCGAGTTCGTTCCGTTTCAGCAGCATTTCGCAAATGGGAATTCGGTCCATTAGATTTTTCACTGTTAATTCATGTGGCACCCAAACATCAAGCTTTTTTTTGTATCCAGCCTTCTGCAGATGGTTTAAAATGGTTTGGTGACTAACTCCCATCTCCTGGGCGATGTCACGAGATGCCACATGCCGGTCTAACTCGATGTATTCCATGATTTGATCGGTATTTGTCGTCACAGGTCTTCCGCCGGCTGGCTTATCCATGGTGTCGTTTTCACCGGCTCTGAATCGTCGAAACCATTCCTCCGCGGTTCGAAGTGATAGAGTACCATCCCCCAAAACACCATTAATCTCACGGAACGTTTCTCTAGCGGATTTGCCTTTAACGAAGGAAAACTTTAAAATAGCGCGAATTTCGGCGTTAGTGAACTCCATGTTTACACGTCTATAACTGTTGAACGCAATATCCAAACTAATCATACATAGCGTCGTTTTGTTTGTTATGTCAAGAGCTTTCAAATTATGTACAGTGTTGCCAGATACGAGCTCTGTAGCGCTTTGTACATAGCCGCGAAATTAAAAAGACAAAAAGGCGGAAGGGAGATATTTGACAACCTTATATTATATAAAAGTGGTAAATTATTCAAATTATATACTCCATCAGAAGTCCCATACTTTTTGATCCCATCAAACACAGAGCATAACCATATCAGCATTGACTGTGATGGAGGACCAGCAATGGTGATCATGCTCTATCAGAAGCAACAAGCAAAAGATGGTTTCTACGATTCACAGATAATGATTTTTATTTGAGAAATAAACCACCAAAAAAGTTTGAAGACGTCGAATTGCAAACAATATTGGATGAAGATGACCCTTTGAATCAAAAGCAAATGGCAGAAATGTTAAATGCTGCACAACAAACAATTTCTGACCGTTTAAAAGCTATGTGGGAAAGATCCAAAAAACGGTGGAAAATGGGTGGCCACATGAATCGAGTTGAAAGACAGATGAAAAACCGAAAAAACGCTTGTGAAATTTTGCTTGCCAGACACAAAACAAAATCAGTTTTGCATCGAATTTTACCAATCCTAAACGGGAAAAAATCATGGATTAATCCAGGACAACCATCAACATTGACTGCAAAACCAAATCGTGTCGGCCAGAAAGCAATGCTGTGTGTCTGGTGTGACCAGAAAGGTGTGGTGTATCACGAGCTCCTAAAACTTGGTGAAACTGTTAATGTTGATCGCTACGCCGACAACAAATGATCAATTTGAACCATGTATTGATCGAAAAACGACCAGAATGGGCCAAAAGACACGGCAAGGTAATCTTGCTCAATGACAATGCACCTGCACACAAAACAAAACCGGGTCAGGATACACGCTTTGGCTGAGCAGCACTTCGATTCCTTCGAAAAAGTCGAAAATTGGGTGTCTGAATTGGTTTGCTTCAAAAGACGAGCAATTCTAGTGGCGTGCGGTATCCACAAATTGCCAGATATGTGGTCAAAATGTGTAGAAAGAATTGGGCAAAATTTTGAATAAAATGTTTTTTACTTTCCCATTTTCACAAAAACAAAAACGCTCACTTGATACCGGTACACCTGGTATTTGCAATAAAACATTTCACGAACGGTTTCCGCACAAAATTTTACGTTTTGTTTCATGTTTAATTTTTGAATACCTGTATTTTGTCTTTTTGTTTCAAACCGATATTTTTCAAAATACCCTCAAAATATAAATAATAAAAATTCAACTATAATGAAATCCTGAAATGAGAACAATGTGCAATGGTATAGTGATGATGATGATGATGATGAAGATCGGTGATGTTGCAGTTGACAATATTAACAAACTAACAACAACAACAACATTAATAACATTAATATAACAACAAAACCAACGTTTGTACGGATTATTTATTGGTTTTATAATATTGTGCATTATGTTTTTATATACATTATTTATTTTTTTCGGTGATTTATTGCTGCATTTTGGCGTAGAAATATTGTTATTTATTGACAGTGCATTTTTCAAAATTATATAAATAATAATAATAATAAAAATCATTTTTGCAATATGTGGTTTTTTTTCTCGATATATCTATAAAATTTAGTTTCTTTTCTGCTGCACTTATTTATTGCTTTTATTTCGTTTTTATTTGAAAAACCCGAATTCTTTTATCTCTTGTGATTATATTGTATGTTTTTATGTTAATGGCTTAGGAAAATAAAAATTAGGCATTGTGTTGATGTATCAGAGAGGTGTGTGTGTGTGTGCGTGTGAATATTGTTCAATATATTATTAAATTTATATTTATAGTTATAAAATAACTCATATATGCACTCACATATGAATATAGGGACCGGGAATATTCATTGTAATTCGTATGATATATTTTTTTTTTGTTGATTTGATAATATATCGTATTTCGTCACAAATCACATTTATATAGATTTATGAATTTATATAATATTAATAATAATACCGAGAATATATAACATTTTATATAGAAAAATATAATACCCTATAATAAATCACTTTAATTTTTGACTTTCTCTCTCATTGTATAAATATGAAAATGGGATACTTAATACACACGCAGATAATAAATGTACGTGTAATATATGCCACTGCTGCTGTTTGTTCTGTATCTTCTGTACGTTTGCTATTCAATTCAATATCATTTTATATTGATCATTTATCAAAAAAAACACATTTTATGAATTTGAAATTGAATTAAATCAGCTGTACAAACGAATAAACGGGCGGCGGCTCTAAAATTAAGGTATAGCATAAATATATATTTGGATTTATTTAATACTAAAATTAATAGTTTATCTATCAATCTCCGTTCTGGATGGTAAATTTAATTTAATTATGTATAAAACACTAATGAAAAATATTTAATCTATTGTACCATATATATAAATTTAATCAATATATCGCAATGATATAAAAATTACAGAAAAAAGTAGATTATATTTTGTAATTATATATTTGAAAAACACAAAAACTGTTGATTAATTACTTATTTAAGATTTTAAATGTTCTTTTAATAAAAACAACAAACAATTTTACCATTAACAACTGAAATTACATGCGAATTAAAATGGAAATTAATTGTGTACATTCGAACGCATCTATTGGGTGGCGCAAAACTGAACGTTGTGGTTTGAATTCCTTTATAACTTTTTAAATGTTTGTTTAATTAGAATTATTTAAAGAAGGATTGCGGAATTTAAAATGAAACAATACACAATCGCGAACAACGATCCCAAATTATTGAACTTTATTTTTCAAATCAAACGGTTCATTGTTTTGACTCAGAGTGCACATCGTCGATATTTTAACATGCGGTTTGAACCCTCAGAGTCAACAAAAAGTTGTAAATTTTCGGCAACAAACCTGCCGGGTGCCAAGGATCACAAGGATCACAAAATTAATTGCGTGAACGGGAGAGTGTTCAGGAAAATGAAGCAGAAACATCAACAAAAAGACGATCGACACGACTTGGGCTTTCACGAACATCGCTGCATAGAATTTTGGTTACATTATATTCATATTTCCATATAAATTTAAGCTTGTGCAAGAACTAAACCCAACAGCCACTACCGGCAATGGATTGATTATACAATTTATTTCCAGCAAAAATCAAATGAAAATCATGATTTTATTCTTAAATTTGATATAATGAACGATGAAGCACATTACCAATTAATTGGGTTCGTTAACAAGCAAAACGGTGCAGAAGTGGGCTACGTAAATTCCAAGAACAGTACATCAGCAACAATCAGATCCACTTAAGTGTATTGTTTGGTGCGGTGTATCGTCCGAAAGGATCATTGGCCCATATTTCTTTGAATATTAACACGGTGCCGCAGCGTTACCATTAATAATGGTGACCAATATCGAACGATGTTGGAAAATTTTCGTGAGGCCAACTGTGGAAAACCATCCACAATTATAATTCCAACAAGATGGAGTCACAGAACGCATTATTTCCGCCATCGCGTTCAACAGATTTAACCGCTTCTGACGTTTTCCTCTGGGGATATTTGAAAGAAAAATGGTGTACGTTAATAAGCCAAGAACCATCCAGCAATTAAAAAATAATATTCGTGATGAAATTGAGGCTATAACATCTGAAATTTTGCGAAACCCCGGTTGGTCACCCATACTTATACGTTATAATAAAATTCAAAAATCATACATACAGACGCGAATGCTAACACAATATAATACTTAATCATTTGGCGACCTATGGTGCTACATGAAGTCGATGGGCCGATGATTATAAGTATAAAATAGGAAAAAAAACGGTGGGGCAACATTCTTTATACATATGTTCGTCGCGTTCTATGTGCCTCAGCCTGTTTAAAATGTACCATATTTCTTTCAATGAATTTCCCAAAATCTTGGTACGTTCTTTTATGTAAATCTTAAATATAAATGTAAAGAGATAGTTAAAACTGAAATTACAAATAATTCATTCGAAGAAGATGAAGCTTTATTTTTCTTAAGCAAATCCCATTGCGTCACATATTACAGTTAATTCGTTTTATTTTAGGAATATTATTTTGTTATTTTGTTACAACAAAAATTATATTAAAAAATATTAAATTATAAAATATATTCAATATTAAATATGAAATCTTTTAAAATAAAATATTGTATAAGAAAACTCACCATATCATTGTGGATCATCTTTGGTTTCTTAAAAGTTTACTGTCGATCGTTGTCCATACAAATTATTACCTCCGCGTTAATTAATAAAATTGAAATTTACAACAAATTAATGGAAATCTTCGCGCACCCACACCATTACTTTTCAAAAACATTAAACACTATTTTGCGTTGCGAATTTAAGATTCGCATACATTTTCAGTATTAATTAAAAATAAAAAACTACAAGAAAATAAAGCTAAAACAAAATCAAAACAAAAATTGGTAGAAGTTAAAAACTGATCATCGTTTTAAACTTTTACCAATTAAATTATTAAATATTACTTTGAATAATTAATTAATTTTAGATCACTTTATCATACGCATTATTGTTAAAAACACAGATTTCCATTCTTATACTCTTTAAATTTAAATTAAAATACCATTTTTAAGGAACGCGACCGACGAGGACAACTAACAAAACACGATAACCTGTAAATTAAAAAACAAAATATGATTGATTATTATTCTATTTATTCTATTTCTTTCTATTATTAATATTATAACGGTGAATCTCAAAGGCAATAAAAAGAAGTACACACACACATAGACGTAACCGTCGGTGTTCATTTCATATGCTGTTGAACTCCAACAGTCGAGTATGTGCACGAAGGACAACGAATAAAAACCAATTTAACAATAATATGTAACGCACAGTAATAGTTTTAATAATTTTTGTAAATGGTACTACGCACACATGATGGTAAAACTTTTTTATTTTTCCGAAGTCCATCGTCTGTCTACGATGGTGTGTTTGACAATAATTCTCCACACACCTCTTTTTTATGTATATATTTTTGTCATTACATTTTTAAATTTTAAATATTTTGCACTTACTTTTTATGTGTTTTCAAAAGTGTGCGTTTGTGTGTACGGGCATTATAACATAATTGTGTGTGTGGTAATTGGTAAATTTAATGCATGGTTATAAATATAACTAATTGTACCCCAATACTAATATAGTGTAACTGTAATTAAAATAGTATAAGTGAAAGTGAGAATATATCGTACACATTCCTTTTGTTTTCGATAAATATTTAATATTTTTATTCAATTTTTTAAATTTTCAATTATTTTTGTTGTTTTTTGTTTATGATTAATTTGGCGTCTATAATTTAGTATACATAGGGTAAAGGTGCTAGTTTATGGAAAATTACTTCAAATTAATTAATTATCCCATATTCGATTTATGTTAGCAGTAACAATATATTATTATATTGATTTGGCAAATAAGTGATTGCGCATCTTTTTTTGCAACTTCATAATTCTTTGCTAATTTAATTTCTGGTCGTTATCATCGCCAATAAAATGAACCCAGTGCGTTTGGCCATCATCGTTATCATCATCATTATAGAAATTCTTACAATTTTGAGTTTAAGTGTTGCAAAGAACAAAATAAAATTTGTAATCTTAAGATATAAGGTAAAGAATAAATGCAGGATGTAACAACAACTATCCCAACCAATCTGTAATAATAATTTTTGACGATTGACCAAAGTCGTGTGCGTTCATACCGGAATATTGGAACACAGTAAATATTTCGATATATCAATTCTATCAATTTAAGATATGATATTTTATGATCTATGCTAAGGAATTAACACAAACCCATAAAAAAATAATCTACAACATTTAACCACCAACAAAATAACCGATTATCCATTATTTAAAGGCTGGTTAAAACGAATTTTAAATGGTCTACGATATAGGTGAATTGAAAGTGTTGTCTACATCCTGATGTTCAAAAATTGCACCGAATTGAAGTAATGATCAAATTGTTTTGCTTTATCTTTCACTATATTAACTTGCTTAGACATCCCCCCGCGACTTCTATCTATTCCCTTAATTTCCTTTGCCTTTGAATGGAAACCATTTTGCATCAGTTACATTAAAAATTCATTCGACATCTTAATGTAATACAACAAATGACTGCTGAGTATAAATTGTAACCACCGGATTTATTGCTTTATTTAGGTCAAATGCTGCACAATGTTTTAACCATGATGAAATTTTTACATATTAAATTTTATATTTTAAAATAATGTATTATAAAATAAATATTTATAGGTAAATATAGCGCAATATATGGAAATCATTGTAATAATAAGATTAATTTTTTTTTCTGCTTTGTTATCGCTTTGCACGCGGTGGCTGCTACTGTTGTTTTTCACATAAATTTATATATATTATTTTTATGGAACAACATTGTCGACATTTTCTTTTGATGTTGATATGCCGAATAAAGACAAAGAAAAACACCACTTTACACAGGAATCATAAAATAATAATAATAATAATAATAAGGTACACATTAAACAATTACGTGTAGGTAGAGCTATATATCGTACATTTTTTAGAAGTATTATCGTACATTCGTACACGTTAGGTAATTTACTATATTGATGTAAGCATTTTTTTTCTTATTTTATAATTATTAATTAAAAGATAAGATAAAGAGATCAAGCGAAGAGTTTTTGTTTGAGATGTTTCTTCTTCCTTTATAATAATAATAATAATAATAATAATAATACTCGTAATATTTATAAAATTTAAAGTGTACAATTTTTTCTTCACATTTCATTATCTTTTTTCTTAAATATTCATAATCTTTGCACACATGCCATAAAAATCGTTCTCCGTTGTTTTATACCATTGCGATGTAATCCATTAATCTAACAATTTGTTTAAAGATAAATTTTAATTGGTTTAGTGTTAAAATAATATATTGTTGTGCGCTACTTGCTTTTTGAACTTTTTTACTCGTATATTAAATAGTACAATAATGTTTTGCAAATATTACAAATGAATCGTTTTGTATTTATTCAAAAATACATTAATTTATAAGCTATGACATTTTTGGAGTATGTAAATTGAGTATTTCTTGATATTATGAAGTGGCCGATTCAGCTAAAATAGGATAGGTTGTTATTTAATTACACATCATGTGATGGTATTCTGATAATTTTATAAACACACGTACAATGGCAGTGGTTACTTACAATCCCTTTTTCCTTTCATATTTGAATTAGTAATAATAAGATTCACAACGGTTGAGCAAAGAATCGTCTTCTTAATTATAATAGCACACTCATGTGTTGCGGAAATTTCTATAATATTACATTAATAAATTTTTCTTTTCAATGGAATTTCGACCTTTTGAGAATATAACATCAAAGAATATAGGCATTATTAATTGGGATATGATATGAATATGGAACAATCTGTAGTTTGCACCTTTTAACTATTGAAAAATTCATTGAAATACCGTGCGGATGAAATCTCTCTATTGAAATTTTTACTCTAATACATATTTCCATGCAGATCGGTATAATTGTTCATTAAAATGTTACTATAAGATGGAACCAAAGACCCCAATTTATATTTAAACACATTAAAGTTTTATTCGTGGTTCTAGCTAAATTTTACTTCGCCGATGGATTTCCAAAATATTCTTAGAAATATATCCACAATGAATGTAGGCATCGATTGGGATAGGTTCAAATATAGTACAGTACGTTTTACAGTTGCGCCTTTTAATAACATTTCGATAAAAAATTACAGGAAACGGTATGAAAATACTGTATGTGTTGAGAAAATATCTTTTTTCTAGCAAAACTTTACTTGGGCGATGGATTTCTAAAATATTCTCAGAGATATATCCACAATGAATGTAGGCATCGATTTGGATAGGTCCAAATATGGTACAGTGCGTTTTACAGTTGCGCCTTTTAATAACATTTCGATAAAAATTACAGGAAACGGTATGAAAATACTGTCTGTGTTGAGAAAATATCTTATTTCTAGCAAAACTTTACTTCGCCGATGGATTTCCAAAATATTCTCAGAGATATATCCACAATGAATGTAGGCATCGTTTGGGATAGGTCCAAATATGGTACAGTGCGTTTTACAGTTGCGCCTTTTAATAACATTTCGATAAAAAAATACAAGAAACGGTATGAAAATACTGTCTGTGTTGAGAAAATATCCTTTTTCTAGCAAAACTTTACTTGGCCGATGAATTTCCAAAACATTCTCAGAGATATATCCACAATGAATGTAGGCATCGATTGGGATGGCTGCAAATATAGTACAGTGCGTTTTACAGTTGGGCCTTTTAATAACATTTCGATAAAAAATTACAGGAAACGGTATGAAAATACTGTCTGTGTTGAGAAAATATCTTTTTTCTAGTAAATCTTTACTAGGCCGATGGATTTCCAAAATATTCTCAGAGATACATCCACAATGAATGTAGGAATCGATTGGGATAGGTCCAAATATGGTACAGTGCGTTTTACAGTTGCGCCTTTTAATAACATTTCGATAAAAAATTACAGGAAACGGTATGAAAATACTGTGTGTGTTGAGAAAATATCTTTTTTCTAGTAAAACTTTACTAGGTCGATGGATTTCCAAAATATTCTCATAGATATATCCACAGTGAATGTAGGCATCGATTGGGATAGGTCCAAATATGGTACAGTGCGTTTTACAGTTGCGCCTTTTAATTGCATTTCGATAAAAAATTACAGGAAACGGTATGAAAATACTGTCTGTGTTGAGAAAATATCTTTTTTCTAGCAAAACTTTACTTCGCCGATGGATTTCCAAAATATTCTCAGAGATATATCCACAATGAATATAGGCATCGATTGGGATGGCTGCAAATATGGTACAGTGCGTTTTACAGTTGCGCATTTTAATAACATTTCGATAAAAAATTACAGGGAACGGTATGAAAATACTGTATGTGTTGAGAAAATATCTTTTTTCTTGCAAAACTTTACTTCGCCGATGGATTTCCAAAATATTCTCAGAGATATATCCACAATGAATGTAGGCATCGTTTGGGATAGGTCCAAATATGGTACAGTGCGTTTTACAGTTGCGCCTTTTAATAACATTTCGATAAAAAAAATACAAGAAACGGTATGAAAATACTGTCTGTGTTGAGAAAATATCCTTTTTCTAGCAAAACTTTACTTGGCCGATGAATTTCCAAAACATTCTCAGAGATATATCCACAATGAATGTAGGCATCGATTGGGATGGCTGCAAATATAGTACAGTGCGTTTTACAGTTGGGCCTTTTAATAACATTTCGATAAAAAATTACAGGAAACGGTATGAAAATACTGTCTGTGTTGAGAAAATATCTTTTTTCTAGCAAAACTTTACTTCGCCGATGGATTTCCAAAATATTCTCAGAGATACATTCACAATGAATGTAGGAATCGATTGGGATAGGTCCAAATATGGTACAGTGCGTTTTACAGTTGCGCCTTTTAATAACATTTCGATAAAAAATTACAGGAAACGGTATGAAAATACTGTGTGTGTTGAGAAAATATCTTTTTTCTAGTAAAACTTTACTAGGTCGATGGATTTCCAAAATATTCTCATAGATATATCCACAGTGAATGTAGGCATCGATTGGGATAGGTCCAAATATGGTACAGTGCGTTTTACAGTTGCGCCTTTTAATTGCATTTCGATAAAAAATTACAGGAAACGGTATGAAAATACTGTGTGTGTTGAGAAAATATCTTTTTTCTTGCAAAACTTTACTTGGCCGATGGATTTCCAAAATATTCTCAGAGATATATCCACAGTGAATGTAGGCATCGATTGGGATAGGTCCAAATATGGTACAGTGCGTTTTACAGTTGCGCCTTTTAATAACATTTCGATAAAAAATTACAGGAAACGGTATGAAAATACTGTGTGTGTTGAGAAAATATCTTTTTTCTAGCAAAACTTTACTAGATCGATGTATTTCCAAAATATTCTCAGAGATACATCCACAATAAATGTAGGAATCGATTGGGATAGGTCCAAATATGGTACAGTGCGTTCTACAGTTGCGCCTTTTAATAACATTTCGATAAAAAATTACAGGAAACGGTATGAAAATACTGTGTGTGTTGAGAAAATATCTTTTTTCTAGCAAAACTTTACTAGATCGATGTATTTCCAAAATATTCTCAGATCAAATATGGTACAGTGCGTTTTACAGTTGCGCCTTTTAATTGCATTTCGATAAAAAATTACAGGAAACGGTATGAAAATACTGTGTGTGTTGAGAAAATTTCTTTTTTCTAGCAAAACTTTACTAGGCCGATGGATTTCCAAAATATTCTCAGAGATATATCCACAGTGAATGTAGGCATCGATTGGGATAGGTCCAAATATGGTACAGTGCGTTTTACAGTTGCGCCTTTTAATTGCATTTCGATAAAAAATTACAGGAAACGGTATGAAAATACTGTGTGTGTTGAGAAAATATCTTTTTTCTAGTAAAACTTTACTAGGCAGATGGATTTCCAAAATATTCTCAGAGATACATCCACAATGAATGTAGGAATCGATTGGGATAGGTCCAAATATGGTACAGTGCGTTTTACAGTTGCGCCTTTTAATTGCATTTCGATAAAAAATTACAGGAAACGGTATGAAAATACTGTGTGTGTTGAGAAAATATCTTTTTTCTAGTAAATCTTTACTAGGCCGATGGATTTCCAAAATATTCTCAGAGATACATCCACAATGAATGTAGGAATCGATTGGGATAGGTCCAAATATGGTACAGTGCGTTCTACAGTTGCGCCTTTTAATAACATTTCGATAAAAAATTACAGGAAACGGTATGAAAATACTGTCTGTGTTGAGAAAATATCTTTTTTCTTGCAAAACTTTACTTGGCCGATGGATTTCCAAAATATTCTCATAGATATATCCACAGTGAATGTAGGCATCGATTGGGATAGGTCCAAATATGGTACAGTGCGTTTTACAGTTGCGCCTTTTAATAGCATTTCGATAAAAAATTACAGGAAACGGTATGAAAATACTGTGTGTGTTGAGAAAATATCTTTTTTCTAGCAAAACTTTACTAGGCCGATGGATTTCCAAAATATTCTCAGAGATATATCCACAATGGATGTAGGCATCGATTGGGATAGGTCCAAATATGGTACATTGCGTTTTACAGTTGCGCCTTTTATTAGCATTTCGATAAAAAATTACAGGAAACGGTATGAAAATACTGTGTGTGTTGAGAAAATTTCTTTTTTCTAGCAAAACTTTACTAGGCCGATGGATTTCCAAAATATTCTCATAGATATATCCACAGTGAATGTAGGCATCGATTGGGATAGGTCCAAATATGGTACAGTGCGTTTTACAGTTGCGCCTTTTAATAGCATTTCGATAAAAAATTACAGGAAACGGTATGAAAATACTGTGTGTGTTGAGAAAATTTCTTTTTTCTAGCAAAACTTTACTAGGCCGATGGATTTCCAAAATATTCTCATAGATATATCCACAGTGAATGTAGGCATCGATTGGGATAGGTCCAAATATGGTACAGTGCGTTTTACAGTTGCGCCTTTTAATAGCATTTCGATAAAAAATTACAGGAAACGGTATGAAAATACTGTGTGTGTTGAGAAAATTTCTTTTTTCTAGCAAAACTTTACTAGGCCGATGGATTTCCAAAATATTCTCAGAGATATATCCACAGTGAATGTAGGCATCGATTGGGATAGGTCCAAATATGGTACAGTGCGTTTTACAGTTGCGCCTTTTAATTGCATTTCGATAAAAAATTACAGGAAACGGTATGAAAATACTGTGTGTGTTGAGAAAATATCTTTTTTCTAGTAAAACTTTACTAGGAAGATGGATTTCCAAAATATTCTCAGAGATACATCCACAATGAATGTAGGAATCGATTGGGATAGGTCCAAATATGGTACAGTGCATTTTACAGTTGCGCCTTTTAATTGCATTTCGATAAAAAATTACAGGAAACGGTATGAAAATACTGTGTGTGTTGAGAAAATTTCTTTTTTCTAGCAAAACTTTACTAGGCCGATGGATTTCCAAAATATTCTCATAGATATATCCACAGTGAATGTAGGCATCGATTGGGATAGGTCCAAATATGGTACAGTGCGTTTTACAGTTGCGCCTTTTAATAGCATTTCGTTAAAAAATTACAGGAAACGGTATGAAAATACTGTGTGTGTTGAGAAAATTTCTTTTTTCTAGCAAAACTTTACTAGGTCGATGGATTTCCAAAATATTCTCATAGATATATCCACAGTGAATGTAGGCATCGATTGGGATAGGTCCAAATATGGTACAGTGCGTTTTACAGTTGCGCCTTTTAATAGCATTTCGATAAAAAATTACAGGAAACGGTATGAAAATACTGTGTGTGTTGAGAAAATTTCTTTTTTCTAGCAAAACTTTACTAGGCCGATGGATTTCCAAAATATTCTCAGAGATATATCCACAGTGAATGTAGGCATCGATTGGGATAGGTCCAAATATGGTACAGTGCGTTTTACAGTTGCGCCTTTTAATAGCATTTCGATAAAAAATTACAGGAAACGGTATGAAAATACTGTGTGTGTTGAGAAAATTTCTTTTTTCTAGCAAAACTTTACTAGGCCGATGGATTTCCAAAATATTCTCAGAGATATATCCACAGTGAATGTAGGCATCGATTGGGATAGGTCCAAATATGGTACAGTGCGTTTTACAGTTGCGCCTTTTAATAGCATTTCGATAAAAAATTACAGGAAACGGTATGAAAATACTGTGTGTGTTGAGAAAATTTCTTTTTTCTAGCAAAACTTTACTAGGCCGATGGATTTCCAAAATATTCTCAGAGATATATCCACAGTGAATGTAGGCATCGATTGGGATAGGTCCAAATATGGTACAGTGCGTTTTACAGTTGCGCCTTTTAATTGCATTTCGATAAAAAATTACAGGAAACGGTATGAAAATACTGTGTGTGTTGAGAAAATATCTTTTTTCTAGTAAAACTTTACTAGGCAGATGGATTTCCAAAATATTCTCAGAGATACATCCACAATGAATGTAGGAATCGATTGGGATAGGTCCAAATATGGTACAGTGCGTTTTACAGTTGCGCCTTTTAATTGCATTTCGATAAAAAATTACAGGAAACGGTATGAAAATACTGTGTGTGTTGAGAAAATATCTTTTTTCTTGCAAAACTTTACTTGGCCGATGGATTTCCAAAATATTCTCATAGATATATCCACAGTGAATGTAGGCATCGATTGGGATAGGTCCAAATATGGTACAGTGCGTTTTACAGTTGCGCCTTTTAATAGCATTTCGATAAAAAATTACAGGAAACGGTATGAAAATACTGTGTGTGTTGAGAAAATTTCTTTTTTCTAGCAAAACTTTACTAGGCCGATGGATTTCCAAAATATTCTCATAGATATATCCACAGTGAATGTAGGCATCGATTGGGATAGGTCCAAATATGGTACAGTGCGTTTTACAGTTGCGCCTTTTAATAGCATTTCGATAAAAAATTACAGGAAACGGTATGAAAATACTGTGTGTGTTGAGAAAATTTCTTTTTTCTAGTAAAACTTTACTAGGCCGATGGATTTCCAAAATATTCTCAGAGATACATCCACAATGAATGTAGGAATCGATTGGGATAGGTCCAAATATGGTACAGTGCGTTCTACAGTTGCGCCTTTTAATAACATTTCGATAAAAAATTACAGGAAACGGTATGAAAATACTGTCTGTGTTGAGAAAATATCTTTTTTCTAACAAAACTTTAATAGGCCGATGGATTTCCAAAATATTCTCAGAGATATATCCACAGTGAATGTAGGCATCGATTGGGATAGGTCCAAATATGGTACAGTGCGTTCTACAGTTGCGCCTTTTAATAACATTTCGATAAAAAATTACAGGAAACGGTATGAAAATACTGTCTGTGTTGAGAAAATATCTTTTTTCTAACAAAACTTTACTAGGCCGATGGATTTCCAAAATATTCTCAGAGATATATCCACAGTGAATGTAGGCATCGATTGGGATAGGTTCAAATATGGTACAGTGCGTTTTACAGTTGCGCCATTTAATAACATTTCGATAAAAAATTACAGGGAACGGTATGAAAATACTGTATGTGTTGAGAAAATATCTTTTTAATTGCAAAAGTATACTTGGCCGATGGATTTCCAAAATATTCTCAGAGATATATCCACAGTGAATGTAGGCATCGATTGGGATAGGTCCAAATATGGTACAGTGCGTTTTACAGTTGCGCCTTTTAATAACATTTCGATAAAAAATTACAGGAAACGGTATGAAAATGCTGTGTGTGTTGAGAAAATATCTTTTTTCTAGTAAAACTTTACTAGGCCGATGGATTTCCAAAATATTCTCAGAGATACATCCACAATGAATGTAGGAATCGATTGGGATAGGTCCAAATATGGTACAGTGCGTTCTACAGTTGCGCCTTTTAATAACATTTCGATAAAAAATTACAGGAAACGGTATGAAAATACTGTGTGTGTTGAGAAAATATCTTTTTTCTAGTAAAACTTTACTAGGCCGATGGATTTCCAAAATATTCTCAGAGATACATCCACAATGAATGTAGGAATCGATTGGGATAGGTCCAAATATGGTACAGTGCGTTCTACAGTTGCGCCTTTTAATAACATTTCGATAAAAAATTACAGGAAACGGTATGAAAATACTGTCTGTGTTGAGAAAATATCTTTTTTCTAACAAAACTTTACTAGGCCGATGGATTTCCAAAATATTCTCAGAGATATAGCCACAATGAATGTAGGCATCGATTGGGATAGGTCCAAATATGGTACAGTGCGTTTTACAGTTGCGCCTTTTAATTGCATTTCGATAAAAAATTACAGGAAACGGTATGAAAATACTGTGTGTGTTGAGAAAATATCTTTTTTCTTGCAAAACTTTACTTGGCCGATGGATTTCCAAAATATTCTCATAGATATATCCACAGTGAATGTAGGCATCGATTGGGATAGGTCCAAATATGGTACAGTGCGTTTTACAGTTGCGCCTTTTAATAGCATTTCGATAAAAAATTATAGGAAACGGTATGAAAATACTGTGTGTGTTGAGAAAATATCATTTTTCTTGCAAAACTTTACTTGGCCGATGGATTTCCAAAATATTCTCAGAGATATATCCACAGTGAATGTAGGCATCGATTGGGATAGGTCCAAATATGGTACAGTTCGTTTTACAGTTGCGCCTTTTAATAACATTTCGATAAAAAATTACAGGAAACGGTATGAAAATACTGTGTGTGTTGAGAAAATATCTTTTTTCTAGTAAAACTTTACTAGGCCGATGGATTTCCAAAATATTCTCAGAGATACATCCACAATGAATGTAGGAATCGATTGGGATAGGTCCAAATATGGTACAGTGCGTTCTACAGTTGCGCCTTTTAATAACATTTCGATAAAAAATTACAGGAAACGGTATGAAAATACTGTCTGTGTTGAGAAAATATCTTTTTTCTAACAAAACTTTACTAGGCCGATGGATTTCCAAAATATTCTCAGAGATATATCCACAGTGAATGTAGGCATCGATTGGGATAGGTCCAAATATGGTACAGTGCGTTTTACAGTTGCGCCTTTTAATTGCATTTCGATAAAAAATTACAGGAAACGGTATGAAAATACTGTCTGTGTTGAGAAAATATCTTTTTTCTAACAAAACTTTACTAGGCCGATGGATTTCCAAAATATTCTCAGAGATACATCCACAATGAATGTAGGAATCGATTGGGATAGGTCCAAATATGGTACAGTGCGTTCTACAGTTGCGCCTTTTAATAACATTTCGATAAAAAATTACAGGAAACGGTATGAAAATACTGTGTGTGTTGAGAAAATATCTTTTTTCTAGTAAAACTTTACTAGGCCGATGGATTTCCAAAATATTCTCAGAGATACATCCACAATGAATGTAGGAATCGATTGGGATAGGTCCAAATATGGTACAGTGCGTTCTACAGTTGCGCCTTTTAATAACATTTCGATAAAAAATTACAGGAAACGGTATGAAAATACTGTCTGTGTTGAGAAAATATCTTTTTTCTAACAAAACTTTACTAGGCCGATGGATTTCCAAAATATTCTCAGAGATATATCCACAGTGAATGTAGGCATCGATTGGGATAGGTCCAAATATGGTACAGTGCGTTTTACAGTTGCGCCTTTTAATTGCATTTCGATAAAAAATTACAGGAAACGGTATGAAAATACTGTGTGTGTTGAGAAAATATCTTTTTTCTAGTAAAACTTTACTAGGCCGATGGATTTCCAAAATATTCTCAGAGATACATCCACAATGAATGTAGGAATCGATTGGGATAGGTCCAAATATGGTACAGTTCGTTTTACAGTTGCGCCTTTTAATTGCATTTCGATAAAAAATTACAGGAAACGGTATGAAAATACTGTGTGTGTTGAGAAAATATCTTTTTTCTAGCAAAACTTTACTAGGCCGATGGATTTCCAAAATATTCTCAGAGATACATCCACAATGAATGTAGGAATCGATTGGGATAGGTCCAAATATGGTACAGTGCGTTCTACAGTTGCGCCTTTTAATAACATTTCGATAAAAAATTACAGGAAACGGTATGAAAATACTGTGTGTGTTGAGAAAATATCTTTTTTCTTGCAAAACTTTACTTGGCCGATGGATTTCCAAAATATTCTCATAGATATATCCACAGTGAATGTAGGCATCGATTGGGATAGGTCCAAATATGGTACAGTGCGTTTTACAGTTGCGCCTTTTAATTGCATTTCGATAAAAAATTACAGGAAACGGTATGAAAATACTGTGTGTGTTGAGAAAATATCTTTTTTCTAGTAAAACTTTACTAGGCCGATGGATTTCCAAAATATTCTCAGAGATACATCCACAATGAATGTAGGAATCGATTGGGATAGGTCCAAATATGGTACAGTGCGTTCTACAGTTGCGCCTTTTAATAACATTTCGATAAAAAATTACAGGAAACGGTATGAAAATACTGTCTGTGTTGAGAAAATATCTTTTTTCTAACAAAACTTTACTAGGCCGATGGATTTCCAAAATATTCTCAGAGATATATCCACAGTGAATGTAGGCATCGATTGGGATAGGTCCAAATATGGTACAGTGCGTTTTACAGTTGCGCCTTTTAATTGCATTTCGATAAAAAATTACAGGAAACGGTATGAAAATACTGTCTGTGTTGAGAAAATATCTTTTTTCTAACAAAACTTTACTAGGCCGATGGATTTCCAAAATATTCTCAGAGATATATCCACAATGAATGTAGGCATCGATTGGGATAGGTCCAAATATGGTACAGTGCGTTTTACAGTTGCGCCTTTTAATTGCATTTCGATAAAAAATTACAGGAAACGGTATGAAAATACTGTCTGTGTTGAGAAAATATCTTTTTTCTAACAAAACTTTACTAGGCCGATGGATTTCCAAAATATTCTCAGAGATACATCCACAATGAATGTAGGAATCGATTGGGATAGGTCCAAATATGGTACAGTGCGTTCTACAGTTGCGCCTTTTAATAACATTTCGATAAAAAATTACAGGAAACGGTATGAAAATACTGTGTGTGTTGAGAAAATATCTTTTTTCTAGTAAAACTTTACTAGGCCGATGGATTTCCAAAATATTCTCAGAGATACATCCACAATGAATGTAGGAATCGATTGGGATAGGTCCAAATATGGTACAGTGCGTTCTACAGTTGCGCCTTTTAATAACATTTCGATAAAAAATTACAGGAAACGGTATGAAAATACTGTCTGTGTTGAGAAAATATCTTTTTTCTAACAAAACTTTACTAGGCCGATGGATTTCCAAAATATTCTCAGAGATATATCCACAGTGAATGTAGGCATCGATTGGGATAGGTCCAAATATGGTACAGTGCGTTTTACAGTTGCGCCTTTTAATTGCATTTCGATAAAAAATTACAGGAAACGGTATGAAAATACTGTCTGTGTTGAGAAAATATCTTTTTTCTAACAAAACTTTACTAGGCCGATGGATTTCCAAAATATTCTCAGAGATATATCCACAGTGAATGTAGGCATCGATTGGGATAGGTCCAAATATGGTACAGTGCGTTTTACAGTTGCGCCTTTTAATTGCATTTCGATAAAAAATTACAGGAAACGGTATGAAAATACTGTCTGTGTTGAGAAAATATCTTTTTTCTAACAAAACTTTACTAGGCCGATGGATTTCCAAAATATTCTCAGAGATACATCCACAATGAATGTAGGAATCGATTGGGATAGGTCCAAATATGGTACAGTGCGTTCTACAGTTGCGCCTTTTAATAACATTTCGATAAAAAATTACAGGAAACGGTATGAAAATACTGTGTGTGTTGAGAAAATATCTTTTTTCTAGTAAAACTTTACTAGGCCGATGGATTTCCAAAATATTCTCAGAGATACATCCACAATGAATGTAGGAATCGATTGGGATAGGTCCAAATATGGTACAGTGCGTTCTACAGTTGCGCCTTTTAATAACATTTCGATAAAAAATTACAGGAAACGGTATGAAAATACTGTCTGTGTTGAGAAAATATCTTTTTTCTAACAAAACTTTACTAGGCCGATGGATTTCCAAAATATTCTCAGAGATACATCCACAGTGAATGTAGGCATCGATTGGGATAGGTCCAAATATGGTACAGTGCGTTTTACAGTTGCGCCTTTTAATTGCATTTCGATAAAAAATTACAGGAAACGGTATGAAAATACTGTGTGTGTTGAGAAAATATCTTTTTTCTAGTAAAACTTTACTAGGCCGATGGATTTCCAAAATATTCTCAGAGATACATCCACAATGAATGTAGGAATCGATTGGGATAGGTCCAAATATGGTACAGTTCGTTTTACAGTTGCGCCTTTTAATTGCATTTCGATAAAAAATTACAGGAAACGGTATGAAAATACTGTGTGTGTTGAGAAAATATCTTTTTTCTAGTAAAACTTTACTAGGCCGATGGATTTCCAAAATATTCTCAGAGATACATCCACAATGAATGTAGGAATCGATTAGGATAGGTCCAAATATGGTACAGTTCGTTTTACAGTTGCGCCTTTTAATTGCATTTCGATAAAAAATTACAGGAAACGGTATGAAAATACTGTGTGTGTTGAGAAAATATCTTTTTTCTAGCAAAACTTTACTAGGCCAATGGATTTCCAAAATATTCTCAGAGATACATCCACAATGAATGTAGGAATCGATTGGGATAGGTCCAAATATGGTACAGTGCGTTCTACAGTTGCGCCTTTTAATAACATTTCGATAAAAAATTACAGGAAACGGTATGAAAATACTGTGTGTGTTGAGAAAATATCTTTTTTCTAACAAAACTTTACTAGGCCGATGGATTTCCAAAATATTCTCAGAGATATATCCACAGTGAATGTAGGCATCGATTGGGATAGCTCCAAATATGGTACAGTGCGTTCTACAGTTGCGCCTTTTAATAACATTTCGATAAAAAATTACAGGAAACGGTATGAAAATACTGTCTGTGTTGAGAAAATATCTTTTTTCTAACAAAACTTTACTAGGCCGATGGATTTCCAAAATATTCTCAGAGATACATCCACAATGAATGTAGGAATCGATTGGGATAGGTCCAAATATGGTACAGTGCGTTCTACAGTTGCGCCTTTTAATAACATTTCGATAAAAAATTACAGGAAACGGTATGAAAATACTGTGTGTGTTGAGAAAATATCTTTTTTCTAGTAAAACTTTACTAGGCCGATGGATTTCCAAAATATTCTCAGAGATATATCCACAGTGAATGTAGGCATCGATTGGGATAGCTCCAAATATGGTACAGTGCGTTCTACAGTTGCGCCTTTTAATAACATTTCGATAAAAAATTACAGGAAACGGTATGAAAATACTGTGTGTGTTGAGAAAATATCTTTTTTCTAGCAAAACTTTACTAGGCCGATGGATTTCCAAAATATTCTCAGAGATACATCCACAATGAATGTAGGAATCGATTGGGATAGGTCCAAATATGGTACAGTGCGTTTTACAGTTGCGCCTTTTAATAACATTTCGATAAAAAATTACAGGAAACGGTATGAAAATACTGTGTGTGTTGAGAAAATATCTTTTTTCTAGTAAAACTTTACTAGGCCGATGGATTTCCAAAATATTCTCAGAGATACATCCACAATGAATGTAGGAATCGATTGGGATAGGTCCAAATATGGTACAGTGCGTTCTACAGTTGCGCCTTTTAATAACATTTCGATAAAAAATTACAGGAAACGGTATGAAAATACTGTCTGTGTTGAGAAAATATCTTTTTTCTAACAAAACTTTACTAGGCCGATGGATTTCCAAAATATTCTCAGAGATATATCCACAGTGAATGTAGGCATCGATTGGGATAGGTCCAAATATGGTACAGTGCGTTTTACAGTTGCGCCTTTTAATTGCATTTCGATAACAATTACAGGAAACGGTATGAAAATACTGTGTGTGTTGAGAAAATATCTTTTTTCTAGTAAAACTTTACTAGGCCGATGGATTTCCAAAATATTCTCAGAGATACATCCACAATGAATGTAGGAATCGATTGGGATAGGTCCAAATATGGTACAGTGCGTTCTACAGTTGCGCCTTTTAATAACATTTCGATAAAAAATTACAGGAAACGGTATGAAAATACTGTGTGTGTTGAGAAAATATCTTTTTTCTAACAAAACTTTACTAGGCCGATGGATTTCCAAAATATTCTCAGAGATATATCCACAGTGAATGTAGGCATCGATTGGGATAGCTCCAAATATGGTACAGTGCGTTCTACAGTTGCGCCTTTTAATAACATTTCGATAAAAAATTACAGGAAACGGTATGAAAATACTGTGTGTGTTGAGAAAATATCTTTTTTCTAGTAAAACTTTACTAGGCCGATGGATTTCCAAAATATTCTCAGAGATACATCCACAATGAATGTAGGAATCGATTGGGATAGGTCCAAATATGGTACAGTGCGTTCTACAGTTGCGCCTTTTAATAACATTTCGATAAAAAATTACAGGAAACGGTATGAAAATACTGTCTGTGTTGAGAAAATATCTTTTTTCTAACAAAACTTTACTAGGCCGATGGATTTCCAAAATATTCTCAGAGATATATCCACAGTGAATGTAGGCATCGATTGGGATAGGTCCAAATATGGTACAGTGCGTTTTACAGTTGCGCCTTTTAATTGCATTTCGATAAAAAATTACAGGAAACGGTATGAAAATACTGTCTGTGTTGAGAAAATATCTTTTTTCTAACAAAACTTTACTAGGCCGATGGATTTCCAAAATATTCTCAGAGATATATCCACAATGAATGTAGGAATCGATTGGGATAGGTCCAAATATGGTACAGTGCGTTCTACAGTTGCGCCTTTTAATAACATTTCGATAAAAAATTACAGGAAACGGTATGAAAATACTGTCTGTGTTGAGAAAATATCTTTTTTCTAACAAAACTTTACTAGGCCGATGGATTTCCAAAATATTCTCAGAGATATATCCACAGTGAATGTAGGCATCGATTGGGATAGCTCCAAATATGGTACAGTGCGTTCTACAGTTGCGCCTTTTAATAACATTTCGATAAAAAATTACAGGAAACGGTATGAAAATACTGTGTGTGTTGAGAAAATATCTTTTTTCTAGTAAAACTTTACTAGGCCGATGGATTTCCAAAATATTCTCAGAGATACATCCACAATGAATGTAGGAATCGATTGGGATAGGTCCAAATATGGTACAGTGCGTTCTACAGTTGCGCCTTTTAATAACATTTCGATAAAAAATTACAGGAAACGGTATGAAAATACTGTCTGTGTTGAGAAAATATCTTTTTTCTAACAAAACTTTACTAGGCCGATGGATTTCCAAAATATTCTCAGAGATATATCCACAGTGAATGTAGGCATCGATTGGGATAGGTCCAAATATGGTACAGTGCGTTTTACAGTTGCGCCTTTTAATTGCATTTCGATAAAAAATTACAGGAAACGGTATGAAAATACTGTGTGTGTTGAGAAAATATCTTTTTTCTAGTAAAACTTTACTAGGCCGATGGATTTCCAAAATATTCTCAGAGATACATCCACAATGAATGTAGGAATCGATTAGGATAGGTCCAAATATGGTACAGTTCGTTTTACAGTTGCGCCTTTTAATTGCATTTCGATAAAAAATTACAGGAAACGGTATGAAAATACTGTGTGTGTTGAGAAAATATCTTTTTTCTAGCAAAACTTTACTAGGCCGATGGATTTCCAAAATATTCTCAGAGATACATCCACAATGAATGTAGGAATCGATTGGGATAGGTCCAAATATGGTACAGTGCGTTCTACAGTTGCGCCTTTTAATAACATTTCGATAAAAAATTACAGGAAACGGTATGAAAATACTGTGTGTGTTGAGAAAATATCTTTTTTCTAACAAAACTTTACTAGGCCGATGGATTTCCAAAATATTCTCAGAGATATATCCACAGTGAATGTAGGCATCGATTGGGATAGCTCCAAATATGGTACAGTGCGTTCTACAGTTGCGTCTTTTAATAACATTTCGATAAAAAATTACAGGAAACGGTATGAAAATACTGTCTGTGTTGAGAAAATATCTTTTTTCTAACAAAACTTTACTAGGCCGATGGATTTCCAAAATATTCTCAGAGATACATCCACAATGAATGTAGGAATCGATTGGGATAGGTCCAAATATGGTACAGTGCGTTCTACAGTTGCGCCTTTTAATAACATTTCGATAAAAAATTACAGGAAACGGTATGAAAATACTGTGTGTGTTGAGAAAATATCTTTTTTCTAGTAAAACTTTACTAGGCCGATGGATTTCCAAAATATTCTCAGAGATATATCCACAGTGAATGTAGGCATCGATTGGGATAGCTCCAAATATGGTACAGTGCGTTCTACAGTTGCGCCTTTTAATAACATTTCGATAAAAAATTACAGGAAACGGTATGAAAATACTGTGTGTGTTGAGAAAATATCTTTTTTCTAGCAAAACTTTACTAGGCCGATGGATTTCCAAAATATTCTCAGAGATATATCCACAGTGAATGTAGGCATCGATTGGGATAGCTCCAAATATGGTACAGTGCGTTCTACAGTTGCGTCTTTTAATAACATTTCGATAAAAAATTACAGGAAACGGTATGAAAATACTGTCTGTGTTGAGAAAATATCTTTTTTCTAACAAAACTTTACTAGGCCGATGGATTTCCAAAATATTCTCAGAGATACATCCACAATGAATGTAGGAATCGATTGGGATAGGTCCAAATATGGTACAGTGCGTTCTACAGTTGCGCCTTTTAATAACATTTCGATAAAAAATTACAGGAAACGGTATGAAAATACTGTCTGTGTTGAGAAAATATCTTTTTTCTAACAAAACTTTACTAGGCCGATGGATTTCCAAAATATTCTCAGAGATATATCCACAGTGAATGTAGGCATCGATTGGGATAGCTCCAAATATGGTACAGTGCGTTCTACAGTTGCGCCTTTTAATAACATTTCGATAAAAAATTACAGGAAACGGTATGAAAATACTGTGTGTGTTGAGAAAATATCTTTTTTCTAGTAAAACTTTACTAGGCCGATGGATTTCCAAAATATTCTCAGAGATACATCCACAATGAATGTAGGAATCGATTGGGATAGGTCCAAATATGGTACAGTGCGTTCTACAGTTGCGCCTTTTAATAACATTTCGATAAAAAATTACAGGAAACGGTATGAAAATACTGTCTGTGTTGAGAAAATATCTTTTTTCTAACAAAACTTTACTAGGCCGATGGATTTCCAAAATATTCTCAGAGATATATCCACAGTGAATGTAGGCATCGATTGGGATAGGTCCAAATATGGTACAGTGCGTTTTACAGTTGCGCCTTTTAATTGCATTTCGATAAAAAATTACAGGAAACGGTATGAAAATACTGTGTGTGTTGAGAAAATATCTTTTTTCTAGTAAAACTTTACTAGGCCGATGGATTTCCAAAATATTCTCAGAGATACATCCACAATGAATGTAGGAATCGATTAGGATAGGTCCAAATATGGTACAGTTCGTTTTACAGTTGCGCCTTTTAATTGCATTTCGATAAAAAATTACAGGAAACGGTATGAAAATACTGTGTGTGTTGAGAAAATATCTTTTTTCTAGCAAAACTTTACTAGGCCGATGGATTTCCAAAATATTCTCAGAGATACATCCACAATGAATGTAGGAATCGATTGGGATAGGTCCAAATATGGTACAGTGCGTTCTACAGTTGCGCCTTTTAATAACATTTCGATAAAAAATTACAGGAAACGGTATGAAAATACTGTGTGTGTTGAGAAAATATCTTTTTTCTAACAAAACTTTACTAGGCCGATGGATTTCCAAAATATTCTCAGAGATATATCCACAGTGAATGTAGGCATCGATTGGGATAGCTCCAAATATGGTACAGTGCGTTCTACAGTTGCGTCTTTTAATAACATTTCGATAAAAAATTACAGGAAACGGTATGAAAATACTGTCTGTGTTGAGAAAATATCTTTTTTCTAACAAAACTTTACTAGGCCGATGGATTTCCAAAATATTCTCAGAGATACATCCACAATGAATGTAGGAATCGATTGGGATAGGTCCAAATATGGTACAGTGCGTTCTACAGTTGCGCCTTTTAATAACATTTCGATAAAAAATTACAGGAAACGGTATGAAAATACTGTGTGTGTTGAGAAAATATCTTTTTTCTAGTAAAACTTTACTAGGCCGATGGATTTCCAAAATATTCTCAGAGATATATCCACAGTGAATGTAGGCATCGATTGGGATAGCTCCAAATATGGTACAGTGCGTTCTACAGTTGCGCCTTTTAATAACATTTCGATAAAAAATTACAGGAAACGGTATGAAAATACTGTGTGTGTTGAGAAAATATCTTTTTTCTAGCAAAACTTTACTAGGCCGATGGATTTCCAAAATATTCTCAGAGATATATCCACAGTGAATGTAGGCATCGATTGGGATAGCTCCAAATATGGTACAGTGCGTTCTACAGTTGCGTCTTTTAATAACATTTCGATAAAAAATTACAGGAAACGGTATGAAAATACTGTCTGTGTTGAGAAAATATCTTTTTTCTAACAAAACTTTACTAGGCCGATGGATTTCCAAAATATTCTCAGAGATATATCCACAGTGAATGTAGGCATCGATTGGGATAGGTCCAAATATGGTACAGTGCGTTTTACAGTTGCGCCTTTTAATTGCATTTCGATAAAAAATTACAGGAAACGGTATGAAAATACTGTGTGTGTTGAGAAAATATCTTTTTTCTAGCAAAACTTTACTAGGCCGATGGATTTCCAAAATATTCTCAGAGATACATCCACAATGAATGTAGGAATCGATTGGGATAGGTCCAAATATGGTACAGTGCGTTCTACAGTTGCGCCTTTTAATAACATTTCGATAAAAAATTACAGGAAACGGTATGAAAATACTGTGTGTGTTGAGAAAATATCTTTTTTCTAACAAAACTTTACTAGGCCGATGGATTTCCAAAATATTCTCAGAGATATATCCACAGTGAATGTAGGCATCGATTGGGATAGCTCCAAATATGGTACAGTGCGTTCTACAGTTGCGTCTTTTAATAACATTTCGATAAAAAATTACAGGAAACGGTATGAAAATACTGTCTGTGTTGAGAAAATATCTTTTTTCTAACAAAACTTTACTAGGCCGATGGATTTCCAAAATATTCTCAGAGATACATCCACAATGAATGTAGGAATCGATTGGGATAGGTCCAAATATGGTACAGTGCGTTCTACAGTTGCGCCTTTTAATAACATTTCGATAAAAAATTACAGGAAACGGTATGAAAATACTGTGTGTGTTGAGAAAATATCTTTTTTCTAGTAAAACTTTACTAGGCCGATGGATTTCCAAAATATTCTCAGAGATATATCCACAGTGAATGTAGGCATCGATTGGGATAGCTCCAAATATGGTACAGTGCGTTCTACAGTTGCGCCTTTTAATAACATTTCGATAAAAAATTACAGGAAACGGTATGAAAATACTGTGTGTGTTGAGAAAATATCTTTTTTCTAGCAAAACTTTACTAGGCCGATGGATTTCCAAAATATTCTCAGAGATACATCCACAATGAATGTAGGAATCGATTGGGATAGGTCCAAATATGGTACAGTGCGTTCTACAGTTGCGCCTTTTAATAACATTTCGATAAAAAATTACAGGAAACGGTATGAAAATACTGTGTGTGTTGAGAAAATATCTTTTTTCTAGTAAAACTTTACTAGGCCGATGGATTTCCAAAATATTCTCAGAGATACATTCACAATGAATGTAGGAATCGATTGGGATAGGTCCAAATATGGTACAGTGCGTTCTACAGTTGCGCCTTTTAATAACATTTCGATAAAAAATTACAGGAAACGGTATGAAAATACTGTCTGTGTTGAGAAAATATCTTTTTTCTAACAAAACTTTACTAGGCCGATGGATTTCCAAAATATTCTCAGAGATATATCCACAGTGAATGTAGGCATCGATTGGGATAGGTCCAAATATGGTACAGTGCGTTTTACAGTTGCGCCTTTTAATTGCATTTCGATAACAATTACAGGAAACGGTATGAAAATACTGTGTGTGTTGAGAAAATATCTTTTTTCTAGTAAAACTTTACTAGGCCGATGGATTTCCAAAATATTCTCAGAGATACATCCACAATGAATGTAGGAATCGATTGGGATAGGTCCAAATATGGTACAGTGCGTTCTACAGTTGCGCCTTTTAATAACATTTCGATAAAAAATTACAGGAAATGGTATGAAAATACTGTGTGTGTTGAGAAAATATCTTTTTTCTAGTAAAACTTTACTAGGCCGATGGATTTCCAAAATATTCTCAGAGATACATCCACAATGAATGTAGGAATCGATTGGGATAGGTCCAAATATGGTACAGTGCGTTCTACAGTTGCGCCTTTTAATAACATTTCGATAAAAAATTACAGGAAACGGTATGAAAATACTGTGTGTGTTGAGAAAATATCTTTTTTCTAGTAAAACTTTACTAGGCCGATGGATTTCCAAAATATTCTCAGAGATATATCCACAGTGAATGTAGGCATCGATTGGGATAGCTCCAAATATGGTACAGTGCGTTCTACAGTTGCGCCTTTTAATAACATTTCGATAAAAAATTACAGGAAACGGTATGAAAATACTGTGTGTGTTGAGAAAATATCTTTTTTCTAGTAAAACTTTACTAGGCCGATGGATTTCCAAAATATTCTCAGAGATACATCCACAATGAATGTAGGAATCGATTGGGATAGGTCCAAATATGGTACAGTGCGTTCTACAGTTGCGCCTTTTAATAACATTTCGATAAAAAATTACAGGAAACGGTATGAAAATACTGTGTGTGTTGAGAAAATATCTTTTTTCTAGTAAAACTTTACTAGGCCGATGGATTTCCAAAATATTCTCAGAGATATATCCACAGTGAATGTAGGCATCGATTGGGATAGCTCCAAATATGGTACAGTGCGTTCTACAGTTGCGCCTTTTAATAACATTTCGATAAAAAATTACAGGAAACGGTATGAAAATACTGTGTGTGTTGAGAAAATATCTTTTTTCTAACAAAACTTTACTAGGCCGATGGATTTCCAAAATATTCTCAGAGATATATCCACAGTGAATGTAGGCATCGATTGGGATAGCTCCAAATATGGTACAGTGCGTTCTACAGTTGCGCCTTTTAATAACATTTCGATAAAAAATTACAGGAAACGGTATGAAAATACTGTGTGTGTTGAGAAAATATCTTTTTTCTAGTAAAACTTTACTAGGCCGATGGATTTCCAAAATATTCTCAGAGATACATCCACAATGAATGTAGGAATCGATTGGGATAGGTCCAAATATGGTACAGTGCGTTCTACAGTTGCGCCTTTTAATAACATTTCGATAAAAAATTACAGGAAACGGTATGAAAATACTGTCTGTGTTGAGAAAATATCTTTTTTCTAACAAAACTTTACTAGGCCGATGGATTTCCAAAATATTCTCAGAGATATATCCACAGTGAATGTAGGCATCGATTGGGATAGGTCCAAATATGGTACAGTGCGTTTTACAGTTGCGCCTTTTAATTGCATTTCGATAAAAAATTACAGGAAACGGTATGAAAATACTGTCTGTGTTGAGAAAATATCTTTTTTCTAACAAAACTTTACTAGGCCGATGGATTTCCAAAATATTCTCAGAGATACATCCACAATGAATGTAGGAATCGATTGGGATAGGTCCAAATATGGTACAGTGCGTTCTACAGTTGCGCCTTTTAATAACATTTCGATAAAAAATTACAGGAAACGGTATGAAAATACTGTGTGTGTTGAGAAAATATCTTTTTTCTAACAAAACTTTACTAGGCCGATGGATTTCCAAAATATTCTCAGAGATATATCCACAGTGAATGTAGGCATCGATTGGGATAGCTCCAAATATGGTACAGTGCGTTCTACAGTTGCGCCTTTTAATAACATTTCGATAAAAAATTACAGGAAACGGTATGAAAATACTGTGTGTGTTGAGAAAATATCTTTTTTCTAGTAAAACTTTACTAGGCCGATGGATTTCCAAAATATTCTCAGAGATACATCCACAATGAATGTAGGAATCGATTGGGATAGGTCCAAATATGGTACAGTGCGTTCTACAGTTGCGCCTTTTAATAACATTTCGATAAAAAATTACAGGAAACGGTATGAAAATACTGTCTGTGTTGAGAAAATATCTTTTTTCTAACAAAACTTTACTAGGCCGATGGATTTCCAAAATATTCTCAGAGATATATCCACAGTGAATGTAGGCATCGATTGGGATAGGTCCAAATATGGTACAGTGCGTTTTACAGTTGCGCCTTTTAATTGCATTTCGATAAAAAATTACAGGAAACGGTATGAAAATACTGTCTGTGTTGAGAAAATATCTTTTTTCTAACAAAACTTTACTAGGCCGATGGATTTCCAAAATATTCTCAGAGATACATCCACAATGAATGTAGGAATCGATTGGGATAGGTCCAAATATGGTACAGTGCGTTCTACAGTTGCGCCTTTTAATAACATTTCGATAAAAAATTACAGGAAACGGTATGAAAATACTGTGTGTGTTGAGAAAATATCTTTTTTCTAGTAAAACTTTACTAGGCCGATGGATTTCCAAAATATTCTCAGAGATACATCCACAATGAATGTAGGAATCGATTGGGATAGGTCCAAATATGGTACAGTGCGTTCTACAGTTGCGCCTTTTAATAACATTTCGATAAAAAATTACAGGAAACGGTATGAAAATACTGTCTGTGTTGAGAAAATATCTTTTTTCTAACAAAACTTTAATAGGCCGATGGATTTCCAAAATATTCTCAGAGATATATCCACAGTGAATGTAGGCATCGATTGGGATAGGTCCAAATATGGTACAGTGCGTTCTACAGTTGCGCCTTTTAATAACATTTCGATAAAAAATTACAGGAAACGGTATGAAAATACTGTCTGTGTTGAGAAAATATCTTTTTTCTAACAAAACTTTACTAGGCCGATGGATTTCCAAAATATTCTCAGAGATATATCCACAGTGAATGTAGGCATCGATTGGGATAGGTCTAAATATGGTACAGTGCGTTTTACAGTTGCGCCTTTGAATAGCATTTCGATAAAAAATTACAGGTAACGGTATGAAAATACTGTGTGTGTTGAGAAAATATCTTTTTTCTTGCAAAAGTATACTTGGCCGATGGATTTCCAAAATATTCTCAGAGATATATCCACAGTGAATGTAGGCATCGATTGGGATAGGTTCAAATATGGTACAGTGCGTTTTACAGTTGCGCCATTTAATAACATTTCGATAAAAAATTACAGGGAACGGTATGAAAATACTGTATGTGTTGAGAAAATATCTTTTTTCTTGCAAAAGTATACTTGGCCGATGGATTTCCAAAATATTCTCAGAGATATATCCACAGTGAATGTAGGCATCGATTGGGATAGGTCCAAATATGGTACAGTGCGTTTTACAGTTGCGCCTTTTAATAACATTTCGATAAAAAATTACAGGAAACGGTATGAAAATGCTGTGTGTGTTGAGAAAATATCTTTTTTCTAGTAAAACTTTACTAGGCCGATGGATTTCCAAAATATTCTCAGAGATACATCCACAATGAATGTAGGAATCGATTGGGATAGGTCCAAATATGGTACAGTGCGTTCTACAGTTGCGCCTTTTAATAACATTTCGATAAAAAATTACAGGAAACGGTATGAAAATACTGTGTGTGTTGAGAAAATATCTTTTTTCTAGTAAAACTTTACTAGGCCGATGGATTTTTAAAATATTCTCAGAGATACATCCACAATGAATGTAGGAATCGATTGGGATAGGTCCAAATATGGTACAGTGCGTTCTACAGTTGCGCCTTTTAATAACATTTCGATAAAAAATTACAGGAAACGGTATGAAAATACTGTCTGTGTTGAGAAAATATCTTTTTTCTAACAAAACTTTACTAGGCCGATGGATTTCCAAAATATTCTCAGAGATATATCCACAGTGAATGTAGGCATCGATTGGGATAGGTCCAAATATGGTACAGTGCGTTTTACAGTTGCGCCTTTTAATTGCATTTCGATAAAAAATTACAGGAAACGGTATGAAAATACTGTGTGTGTTGAGAAAATATCTTTTTTCTTGCAAAACTTTACTTGGCCGATGGATTTCCAAAATATTCTCATAGATATATCCACAGTGAATGTAGGCATCGATTGGGATAGGTCCAAATATGGTACAGTGCGTTTTACAGTTGCGCCTTTTAATAGCATTTCGATAAAAAATTATAGGAAACGGTATGAAAATACTGTGTGTGTTGAGAAAATATCATTTTTCTTGCAAAACTTTACTTGGCCGATGGATTTCCAAAATATTCTCAGAGATATATCCACAGTGAATGTAGGCATCGATTGGGATAGGTCCAAATATGGTACAGTTCGTTTTACAGTTGCGCCTTTTAATAACATTTCGATAAAAAATTACAGGAAACGGTATGAAAATACTGTGTGTGTTGAGAAAATATCTTTTTTCTAGTAAAACTTTACTAGGCCGATGGATTTCCAAAATATTCTCAGAGATACATCCACAATGAATGTAGGAATCGATTGGGATAGGTCCAAATATGGTACAGTGCGTTCTACAGTTGCGCCTTTTAATAGCATTTCGATAAAAAATTACAGGAAACGGTATGAAAATACTGTGTGTGTTGAGAAAATATCTTTTTTCTAACAAAACTTTACTAGGCCGATGGATTTCCAAAATATTCTCAGAGATATATCCACAGTGAATGTAGGCATCGATTGGGATAGGTCCAAATATGGTACAGTGCGTTCTACAATTGCGCCTTTTAATAACATTTCGATAAAAAATTACAGGAAACGGTATGAAAATACTGTGTGTGTTGAGAAAATATCTTTTTTCTAGTAAAACTTTACTAGGCCGATGGATTTCCAAAATATTCTCAGAGATACATCCACAATGAATGTAGGAATCGATTGGGATAGGTCCAAATATGGTACAGTGCGTTCTACAGTTGCGCCTTTTAATAACATTTCGATAAAAAATTACAGGAAACGGTATGAAAATACTGTCTGTGTTGAGAAAATATCTTTTTTCTAACAAAACTTTACTAGGCCGATGGATTTCCAAAATATTCTCAGAGATATATCCACAGTGAATGTAGGCATCGATTGGGATAGGTCCAAATATGGTACAGTGCGTTTTACAGTTGCGCCTTTTAATTGCATTTCGATAAAAAATTACAGGAAACGGTATGAAAATACTGTGTGTGTTGAGAAAATATCTTTTTTCTTGCAAAACTTTACTTGGCCGATGGATTTCCAAAATATTCTCAGAGATATATCCACAGTGAATGTAGGCATCGATTGGGATAGCTCCAAATATGGTACAGTGCGTTCTACAGTTGCGCCTTTTAATAACATTTCGATAAAAAATTACAGGAAACGGTATGAAAATACTGTGTGTGTTGAGAAAATATCTTTTTTCTAACAAAACTTTACTAGGCCGATGGATTTCCAAAATATTCTCAGAGATATATCCACAGTGAATGTAGGCATCGATTGGGATAGCTCCAAATATGGTACAGTGCGTTCTACAGTTGCGCCTTTTAATAACATTTCGATAAAAAATTACAGGAAACGGTATGAAAATACTGTGTGTGTTGAGAAAATATCTTTTTTCTAGTAAAACTTTACTAGGCCGATGGATTTCCAAAATATTCTCAGAGATACATCCACAATGAATGTAGGAATCGATTGGGATAGGTCCAAATATGGTACAGTGCGTTCTACAGTTGCGCCTTTTAATAACATTTCGATAAAAAATTACAGGAAACGGTATGAAAATACTGTCTGTGTTGAGAAAATATCTTTTTTCTAACAAAACTTTACTAGGCCGATGGATTTCCAAAATATTCTCAGAGATATATCCACAGTGAATGTAGGCATCGATTGGGATAGGTCCAAATATGGTACAGTGCGTTTTACAGTTGCGCCTTTTAATTGCATTTCGATAAAAAATTACAGGAAACGGTATGAAAATACTGTCTGTGTTGAGAAAATATCTATTTTCTAGTAAAACTTTACTAGGCCGATGGATTTCCAAAATATACTCAGAGATATATCCACAGGGAATGTAGGCATCGATTGAGATAGGTCCAAATACGGTACAGTGCGTTTTACAGTTGCGCCTTTTAATTGCATTTCTATAAAAAATTACAGGTAACGGTATGAAAATACTGTGTGTGTTGAGAAAATATCTTTTTTCTAACAAAACTTTACTTGGCCGATGGATTTCCAAAATATTCTCATAGATATATCCACAGTGAATGTAGGCATCGATTGGGATAGGTCCAAATATGGTACAGTGCGTTTTACAGTTGCGCCTTTTAATTGCATTTCGATAAAAAATTACAGGAAACGGTATGAAAATACTGTCTGTGTTGAGAAAATATCTATTTTCTAGTAAAACTTTACTAGGCCGATGGATTTCCAAAATATACTCAGAGATACATCCACAGGGAATGTAGGCATCGATTGAGATAGGTCCAAATACGGTACAGTGCGTTTTACAGTTGCGCCTTTTAATTGCATTTCGATAAAAAATTACAGGAAACGGTATGAAAATACTGTGTGTGTTGAGAAAATTTCTTTTTTCTAGCCAAACTTTACTAGGCCGATGGATTTCCAAAATATTCTCAGAGATATATCCACAATGAATGTAGGCATCGTTTGGGATAGGTCCAAATATGGTACAGTGCGTTTTACAGTTGCGCCTTTTAATAACATATCGATAAACAATTACAGGAAACGGTATGAAAATACTGTGTATGTTGAGAAAATATCTTTTTTCTAGTAAAACTTTACTAGGCCGAAGGATTTCCAAAATATTCTCAGAGATATATCCACATGGAATGTAGGCATCGATTGGGATAGGTCCAAATATACTACAGTGCGTTTTACAGTTGCGCCTTTTAATAGCATTTCGATAAACAATTACAGGAAACGGTATGAAAATACTGTGTGTGTTGAGAAAATTTCTTTTTTCTAGCCAAACTTTACTAGGCCGATGGATTTCCAAAATATTCTCAGAGATATATCCACAATGAATGTAGGCATCGTTTGGGATAGGTCCAAATATGGTACAGTGCGTTTTACAGTTGCGCCTTTTAATAACATATCGATAAACAATTACAGGAAACGGTATGAAAATACTGTGTATGTTGAGAAAATATCTTTTTACTAGCAAAACTTTACTAGGCCGATGGATTTCCAAAATATTCTCAGAGATATATCCACAGTGAATGTTGGCATCGATTGGGATAGGTCCAAATATGGTACAGTGCGTTTTACAGTTGCGCCTTTTAATAGCATTTCGATAAACAATTACAGGAAACGGTATGAAAATACTGTGTGTGTTGAGAAAATTTCTTTTTTCTAGCCAAACTTTACTAGGCCGATGGATTTCCAAAATATTCTCAGAGATATATCCACAATGAATGTAGGCATCGTTTGGGATAGGTCCAAATATGGTACAGTGCGTTTTACAGTTGCGCCTTTTAATAACATATCGATAAACAATTACAGGAAACGGTATGAAAATACTGTGTATGTTGAGAAAATATCTTTTTTCTAGTAAAACTTTACTAGGCCGAAGGATTTCCAAAATATTCTCAGAGATATATCCACATGGAATGTAGGCATCGATTGGGATAGGTCCAAATATACTACAGTGCGTTTTACAGTTGCGCCTTTTATTTGCATTTCGATAAAAAATTACAGGAAACGGTATGAAAATACTGTGTGTGTTGAGAAAATTTCTTTTTTCTAGCCAAACTTTACTAGGCCGATGGAATTCCAAAATATTCTCAGAGATATATCCACAATGAATGTAGGCATCGTTTGGGATAGGTCCAAATATGGTACAGTGCGTTTTACAGTTGCGCCTTTTAATAACATATCGATAAACAATTACAGGAAACGGTATGAAAATACTGTGTATGTTGAGAAAATATCTTTTTACTAGCAAAACTTTACTAGGCCGATGGATTTCCAAAATATTCTCAGAGATATATCCACAGTGAATGTAGGCATCGATTGGGATAGGTTCAAATATGGTACAGTGCGTTTTACAGTTGCGCCTTTTAATAGCATTTCGATAAAAAATTACAGGAAACGGTATGAAAATACTGTGTGTGTTGAGAAAATATCTTTTTTCTAGTAAAACTTTACTAGGCCGATGGATTTCCAAAATATTCTCAGAGATATATCCACAGTGAATGTAGGCATCGATTGGGATAGGTCCAAATATGGTACAGTGCGTTTTACAGTTGCGCCTTTTAATAGCATTTCGATAAAAAATTACAGGAAACGGTATGAAAATACTGTGTGTGTTGAGAAAATATCTTTTTTCTAGTAAAACTTTACTAGGTCGATGGATTTCCAAAATATTCTCATAGATATATCCACAGTGAATGTAGGCATCGATTGGGATAGGTCCAAATATGGTACAGTGCGTTTTACAGTTGCGCCTTTTAATAACATATCGTTAAACAATTACAGGAAACGGTATGAAAATACTGTGTGTGTTGAGAAAATATCTTTTTTCTAACAAAACTTTACTAGGCCGATGGATTTCCAAAATATTCTCAGAGATATATCCACAATGGATGTAGGCATCGATTGGGATAGGTCCAAATATGGTACATTGCGTTTTACAGTTGCGCCTTTTAATAGCATTTCGATAAAAAAATTACAGGAAACGGTATGAAAATACTGTGTGTGTTGAGAAAATATCTTTTTTCTAGTAAAACTTTACTAGGCCGATGGATTTCCAAAATATTCTCAGAGATATATCCACAGGGAATGTAGGCATCGATTGGGATAGGTCCAAATATACTACAGTGCGTTTTACAGTTGCGCCTTTTATTTGCATTTCGATAAAAAATTACAGGAAACGGTATGAAAATACTGTCTGTGTTGAGAAAATATCTTTTTTCTAGTAAAACTTTACTAGGTCGATGGATTTCCAAAATATTCTCATAGATATATCCACAGTGAATGTAGGCATCGATTGGGATAGGTCCAAATATGGTACAGTGCGTTTTACAGTTGCGCCTTTTAATAGCATTTTGATAAAAAATTACAGGAAACGGTATGAAAATACTGTGTGTGTTGAGAAAATTTCATTTTTCTAGCAAAACTTTACTAGGCCGATGGATTTCCAAAATATTCTCAGAGATATATCCACAATGATTGTAGGCATCGTTTGGGTTAGGTCCAAATATGGTACAGTGCGTTTTACAGTTGCGCCTTTTAATAGCATTTCGATAAAAAATTACAGGAAACGGTATGAAAATACTGTGTGTGTTGAGAAAATATCTTTTTTCTAGCAAAACTTTACTAGGCCGATGGATTTCCAAAATATTCTCAGAGATATATCCACAATGGATGTAGGCATCGATTGGGATAGGTCCAAATATGGTACATTGCGTTTTACAGTTGCGCCTTTTATTAGCATTTCGATAAAAAATTACAGGAAACGGTATGAAAATACTGTGTGTGTTGAGAAAATTTCTTTTTTCTAGCAAAACTTTACTAGGCCGTTGGATTTCCAAAATATTCTCATAGATATATCCACAGTGAATGTAGGCATCGATTGGGATAGGTCCAAATATGGTACAGTGCGTTTTACAGTTGCGCCTTTTAATAGCATTTCGATAAAAAATTACAGGAAACGGTATGAAAATACAGTGTGTGTTGAGAAAATTTCTTTTTTCTAGCAAAACTTTACTAGGCCGATGGATTTCCAAAATATTCTCAGAGATATATCCACAATGGATGTAGGCATCGATTGGGATAGGTCCAAATATGGTACAGTGCGTTTTACAGTTGCGCCTTTTAATAGCATTTTGATAAAAAATTACAGGAAACGGTATGAAAATACTGTGTGTGTTGAGAAAATTTCATTTTTCTAGCAAAACTTTACTAGGCCGATGGATTTCCAAAATATTCTCAGAGATATATCCACAATGGATGTAGGCATCGATTGGGATAGGTCCAAATATGGTACATTGCGTTTTACAGTTGCGCCTTTTATTAGCATTTCGATAAAAAATTACAGGAAACGGTATGAAAATACTGTGTGTGTTGAGAAAATTTCTTTTTTCTAGCAAAACTTTACTAGGCCGATGGATTTCCAAAATATTCACATAGATATATCCACAGTGAATGTAGGCATCGATTGGGATAGGTCCAAATATGGTACATTGCGTTTTACAGTAGCGCCTTTTATTAGCATTTCGATAAAAAATTACAGGAAACGGTATGAAAATACTGTGTGTGTTGAGAAAATTTCTTTTTTCTAGCAAAACTTTACTAGGCCGATGGATTTCCAAAATATTCTCATAGATATATCCACAGTGAATGTAGGCATCGATTGGGATAGGTCCAAATATGGTACAGTGCGTTTTACAGTTGCGCCTTTTAATAGCATTTTGATAAAAAATTACAGGAAACGGTATGAAAATACTGTGTGTGTTGAGAAAATTTCATTTTTCTAGCAAAACTTTACTAGGCCGATGGATTTCCAAAATATTCTCAGAGATATATCCACAATGATTGTAGGCATCGTTTGGGTTAGGTCCAAATATGGTACAGTGCGTTTTACAGTTGCGCCTTTTAATAGCATTTCGATAAAAAATTACAGGAAACGGTATGAAAATACTGTGTGTGTTGAGAAAATATCTTTTTTCTAGCAAAACTTTACTAGGCCGATGGATTTCCAAAATATTCTCAGAGATATATCCACAATGGATGTAGGCATCGATTGGGATAGGTCCAAATATGGTACATTGCGTTTTACAGTTGCGCCTTTTATTAGCATTTCGATAAAAAATTACAGGAAACGGTATGAAAATACTGTGTGTGTTGAGAAAATTTCTTTTTTCTAGCAAAACTTTACTAGGCCGATGGATTTCCAAAATATTCTCAGAGATATATCCACAATGAATGTAGGCATCGTTTGGGATAGGTCCAAATATGGTACAGTGCGTTTGACAGTTGCGCCTTTTAATAGCATTTCGATAAAAAATTACAGGAAACGGTATGAAAATACTGTGTGTGTTGAGAAAATTTCTTTTTTCTAGCAAAACTTTACTAGGCCGATGGATTTCCAAAATATTCTCAGAGATATATCCACAATGAATGTAGGCATCGTTTGGGATAGGTCCAAATATGGTACAGTGCGTTTTACAGTTGCGCCTTTTAATAGCATTTCGATAAAAAATTACAGGAAACGGTATGAAAATACTGTGTGTGTTGAGAAAATATCTTTTTTCTAGCAAAACTTTACTAGGCCGATGGATTTCCAAAATATTCTCAGAGATATATCCACAATGGATGTAGGCATCGATTGGGATAGGTCCAAATATGGTACATTGCGTTTTACAGTTGCGCCTTTTATTAGCATTTCGATAAAAAATTACAGGTAACGGTATGAAAATACTGTGTGTGTTGAGAAAATTTCTTTTTTCTAGCAAAACTTTACTAGGCCGATGGATTTCCAAAATATTCTCAGAGATATATCCACAGTGAATGTAGGCATCGATTGGGATAGGTCCAAATATGGTACAGTGCGTTTTACAGTTGCGCCTTTTAATAGCATTTCGATAAACAATTACAGGAAACGGTATGAAAATACTGTGTGTGTTGAGAAAATATCTTTTTTCTAGCAAAACTTTACTTGGCCGATGGATTTCCAAAATATTCTCAGAGATATATCCACAGTGAATGTAGGCATCGATTGGGATAGGTCCAAATATGGTACAGTGCGTTTTACAGTTGCGCCTTTTAATAGCATTTCGATAAAAAATTACAGGAAACGGTATGAAAATACTGTGTGTGTTGAGAAAATATCTTTTTTCTAGTAAAACTTTACTAGGCCGATGGATTTCCAAAATATTCTCAGAGATATATCCACAGGGAATGTAGGCATCGATTGGGATAGGTCCAAATATACTACAGTGCGTTTTACAGTTGCGCCTTTTATTAGCATTTCGATAAAAAATTACAGGTAACGGTATGAAAATACTGTGTGTGTTGAGAAAATTTCTTTTTTCTAGCAAAACTTTACTAGGCCGATGGATTTCCAAAATATTCTCAGAGATATATCCACAGTGAATGTAGGCATCGATTGGGATAGGTCCAAATATGGTACAGTGCGTTTTACAGTTGCGCCTTTTAATAGCATTTCGATAAACAATTACAGGAAACGGTATGAAAATACTGTGTGTGTTGAGAAAATTTCTTTTTTCTAGCAAAACTTTACTAGGCCGATGGATTTCCAAAATATTCTCAGAGATATATCCACAGTGAATGTAGGCATCGATTGGGATAGGTCCAAATATGGTACAGTGCGTTTTACAGTTGCGCCTTTTAATAGCATTTCGATAGACAATTACAGGAAACGGTATGAAAATACTGTGTGTGTTGAGAAAATATCTTTTTTCTAGTAAAACTTTACTTGGCCGATGGATTTCCAAAATATTCTCAGAGATATATCCACAGTGAATGTAGGCATCGATTGGGATAGGTCCAAATATGGTACAGTGCGTTTTACAGTTGCGCCTTTTAATAGCATTTCGATAAAAAATTACAGGAAACGGTATGAAAATACTGTGTGTGTTGAGAAAATTTCTTTTTTCTAGCAAAACTTTACTAGGCCGATGGATTTCCAAAATATTCTCAGAGATATATCCACAATGAATGTAGTCATCGTTTGGGATAGGTCCAAATATGGTACATTGCGTTTTACAGTTGCGCCTTTTAATAACATATCGATAAACAATTACAGGAAACGTTATGAAAATACTGTGTGTGTTGAGAAAATTTCTTTTTTCTAGCAAAACTTTACTTGGCCGATGGATTTCCAAAATATTCTCAGAGATATATCCACAGTGAATGTAGGCATCGATTGGGATAGGTCCAAATATGGTACAGTGCGTTTTACAGTTGCGCCTTTTAATAGCATTTCGATAAAAAATTACAGGAAACGGTATGAAAATACTGTGTGTGTTGAGAAAATATCTTTTTTCTAGCAAAACTTTACTAGGCCGATGGATTTCCAAAATATTCTCAGAGATATATCCACAATGGATGTAGGCATCGATTGGGATAGGTCCAAATATGGTACATTGCGTTTTACAGTTGCGCCTTTTATTAGCATTTCGTTAAAAAATTACAGGAAACGGTATGAAAATACTGTGTGTGTTGAGAAAATATCTTTTTTCTAGTAAAACTTTACTTGGCCGATGGATTTCCAAAATATTCTCAGAGATATATCCACAGGGAATGTAGGCATCGATTGGGATAGGTCCAAATATACTACAGTGCGTTTTACAGTTGCGCCTTTTATTTGCATTTCGATAAAAAATTACAGGAAACGGTATGAAAATACTGTCTGTGTTGAGAAAATATCTTTTTTCTAGTAAAACTTTACTAGGTCGATGGATTTCCAAAATATTCTCATAGATATATCCACAGTGAATGTAGTCATCGATTGGGATAGGTCCAAATATGGTACAGTGCGTTTTACAGTTGCGCCTTTTAATAGCATTTCGATAAAAAATTACAGGAAACGGTATGAAAATACTGTGTGTGTTGAGAAAATATCTTTTTTCTAGCAAAACTTTACTAGGCCGATGGATTTCCAAAATATTCTCAGAGATATATCCACAATGAATGTAGGCATCGATTGGGATAGGTCCAAATATGGTACATTGCGTTTTACAGTTGCGCCTTTTATTAGCATTTCGTTAAAAAATTACAGGAAACGGTATGAAAATACTGTGTGTGTTGAGAAAATTTCTTTTTTCTAGCAAAACTTTACTTGGCCGATGGATTTCCAAAATATTCTCAGAGATATATCCACAATGAATGTAGGCATCGTTTGGGATAGGTCCAAATATGGTACAGTGCGTTTTACAGTTGCGCCTTTAAATAGCATTTCGATAAAAAATTACAGGAAACGGTATGAAAATACTGTGTGTGTTGAGAAAATATCTTTTTTCTAGCAAAACTTTACTAGGCCGATGGATTTCCAAAATATTCTCAGAGATATATCCACAATGGATGTAGGCATCGATTGGGATAGGTCCAAATATGGTACATTGCGTTTTACAGTTGCGCCTTTTATTAGCATTTCGTTAAAAAATTACAGGAAACGGTATGAAAATACTGTGTGTGTTGAGAAAATTTCTTTTTTCTAGCAAAACTTTACTTGGCCGATGGATTTCCAAAATATTCTCAGAGATATATCCACAGTGAATGTAGGCATCGATTGGGATAGGTCCAAATATGGTACAGTGCGTTTTACAGTTGCGCCTTTTAATAGCATTTCGATAAAAAATTACAGGAAACGGTATGAAAATACTGTCTGTGTTGAGAAAATATCTTTTTTCTAGTAAAACTTTACTAGGCCGATGGATTTCCAAAATATTCTCAGAGACATATCCACAATGAATGTAGGCATCGTTTGGGATAGGTCCAAATATGGTACAGTGCGTTTTGCAGTTGCGCCTTTTAATAGCATTTCGATAAAAAATTACAGGAAACGGTATGAAAATACTGTCTGTGTTGAGAAAATATCTTTTTTCTAGTAAAACTTTACTAGGCCGATGGATTTCCAAAATATTCTCAGAGACATATCCACAATGAATGTAGGCATCGTTTGGGATAGGTCCAAATATGGTACAGTGCGTTTTACAGTTGCGCCTTTTAATAGCATTTCGATAAAAAATTACAGGAAACGGTATGAAAATACTGTGTGTGTTGAGAAAATTTCTTTTTTCTAGCAAAACTTTACTAGGCCGATGGATTTCCAAAATATTCTCAGAGATATATCCACAATGAATGTAGGCATCGTTTGGGATAGGTCCAAATATGGTACAGTGCGTTTTACAGTTGCGCCTTTAAATAGCATTTCGATAAAAAATTACAGGAAACGGTATGAAAATACTGTGTGTGTTGAGAAAATATCTTTTTTCTAGCAAAACTTTACTAGGCCGATGGATTTCCAAAATATTCTCAGAGATATATCCACAATGGATGTAGGCATCGATTGGGATAGGTCCAAATATGGTACATTGCGTTTTACAGTTGCGCCTTTTATTAGCATTTCGTTAAAAAATTACAGGAAACGGTATGAAAATACTGTGTGTGTTGAGAAAATTTCTTTTTTCTAGCAAAACTTTACTTGGCCGATGGATTTCCAAAATATTCTCAGAGATATATCCACAGTGAATGTAGGCATCGATTGGGATAGGTCCAAATATGGTACAGTGCGTTTTACAGTTGCGCCTTTTAATAGCATTTCGATAAAAAATTACAGGAAACGGTATGAAAATACTGTCTGTGTTGAGAAAATATCTTTTTTCTAGTAAAACTTTACTAGGCCGATGGATTTCCAAAATATTCTCAGAGACATATCCACAATGAATGTAGGCATCGTTTGGGATAGGTCCAAATATGGTACAGTGCGTTTTGCAGTTGCGCCTTTTAATAGCATTTCGATAAAAAATTACAGGAAACGGTATGAAAATACTGTGTGTGTTGAGAAAATTTCTTTTTTCTAGCAAAACTTTACTAGGCCGATGGATTTCCAAAATATTCTCAGAGATATATCCACAATGAATGTAGGCATCGTTTGGGATAGGTCCAAATATGGTACAGTGCGTTTTACAGTTGCGCCTTTTAATAGCATTTCGATAAAAAATTACAGGAAACGGTATGAAAATACTGTGTGTGTTGAGAAAATATCTTTTTTCTAGCAAAACTTTACTAGGCCGATGGATTTCCAAAATATTCTCAGAGATATATCCACAATGGATGTAGGCATCGATTGGGATAGGTCCAAATATGGTACATTGCGTTTTACAGTTGCGCCTTTTATTAGCATTTCGATAAAAAATTACAGGAAACGGTATGAAAATACTGTCTGTGTTGAGAAAATATCTTTTTTCTAGTAAAACTTTACTAGGTCGATGGATTTCCAAAATATTCTCATAGATATATCCACAGTGAATGTAGGCATCGATTGGGATAGGTCCAAATATGGTACAGTGCGTTTTACAGTTGCGCCTTTTAATAGCATTTCGATAAAAAATTACAGGAAACGGTATGAAAATACTGTGTGTGTTGAGAAAATATCTTTTTTCTAGCAAAACTTTACTAGGCCGATGGATTTCCAAAATATTCTCAGAGACATATCCACAATGAATGTAGGCATCGTTTGGGATAGGTCCAAATATGGTACAGTGCGTTTTACAGTTGCGCCTTTTATTAGCATTTCGATAAAAAATTACAGGTAACGGTATGAAAATACTGTGTGTGTTGAGAAAATTTCTTTTTTCTAGCAAAACTTTACTAGGCCGATGGATTTCCAAAATATTCTCAGAGATATATCCACAGTGAATGTAGGCATCGATTGGGATAGGTCCAAATATGGTACAGTGCGTTTTACAGTTGCGCCTTTTAATAGCATTTCGATAAACAATTACAGGAAACGGTATGAAAATACTGTGTGTGTTGAGAAAATATCTTTTTTCTAGCAAAACTTTACTTGGCCGATGGATTTCCAAAATATTCTCAGAGATATATCCACAGTGAATGTAGGCATCGATTGGGATAGGTCCAAATATGGTACAGTGCGTTTTACAGTTGCGCCTTTTAATAGCATTTCGATAAAAAATTACAGGAAACGGTATGAAAATACTGTGTGTGTTGAGAAAATATCTTTTTTCTGGTAAAACTTTACTAGGCCGATGGATTTCCAAAATATTCTCAGAGATATATCCACAGGGAATGTAGGCATCGATTGGGATAGGTCCAAATATACTACAGTGCGTTTTACAGTTGCGCCTTTTATTTGCATTTCGATAAAAAATTACAGGAAACGGTATGAAAATACTGTGTGTGTTGAGAAAATTTCTTTTTTCTAGCAAAACTTTACTAGGCCGATGGATTTCCAAAATATTCTCAGAGACATATCCACAATGAATGTAGGCATCGTTTGGGATAGGTCCAAATATGGTACAGTGCGTTTTACAGTTGCGCCTTTTATTAGCATTTCGATAAAAAATTACAGGTAACGGTATGAAAATACTGTGTGTGTTGAGAAAATTTCTTTTTTCTAGCAAAACTTTACTAGGCCGATGGATTTCCAAAATATTCTCAGAGATATATCCACAGTGAATGTAGGCATCGATTGGGATAGGTCCAAATATGGTACAGTGCGTTTTACAGTTGCGCCTTTTAATAGCATTTCGATAAACAATTACAGGAAACGGTATGAAAATACTGTGTGTGTTGAGAAAATTTCTTTTTTCTAGCAAAACTTTACTAGGCCGATGGATTTCCAAAATATTCTCAGAGATATATCCACAGTGAATGTAGGCATCGATTGGGATAGGTCCAAATATGGTACAGTGCGTTTTACAGTTGCGCCTTTTAATAGCATTTCGATAGACAATTACAGGAAACGGTATGAAAATACTGTGTGTGTTGAGAAAATATCTTTTTTCTAGCAAAACTTTACTTGGCCGATGGATTTCCAAAATATTCTCAGAGATATATCCACAGTGAATGTAGGCATCGATTGGGATAGGTCCAAATATGGTACAGTGCGTTTTACAGTTGCGCCTTTTAATAGCATTTCGATAAAAAATTACAGGAAACGGTATGAAAATACTGTGTGTGTTGAGAAAATTTCTTTTTTCTAGCAAAACTTTACTAGGCCGATGGATTTCCAAAATATTCTCAGAGATATATCCACAATGAATGTAGTCATCGTTTGGGATAGGTCCAAATATGGTACATTGCGTTTTACAGTTGCGCCTTTTAATAACATATCGATAAACAATTACAGGAAACGTTATGAAAATACTGTGTGTGTTGAGAAAATTTCTTTTTTCTAGCAAAACTTTACTTGGCCGATGGATTTCCAAAATATTCTCAGAGATATATCCACAGTGAATGTAGGCATCGATTGGGATAGGTCCAAATATGGTACAGTGCGTTTTACAGTTGCGCCTTTTAATAGCATTTCGATAAAAAATTACAGGAAACGGTATGAAAATACTGTGTGTGTTGAGAAAATATCTTTTTTCTAGCAAAACTTTACTAGGCCGATGGATTTCCAAAATATTCTCAGAGATATATCCACAATGGATGTAGGCATCGATTGGGATAGGTCCAAATATGGTACATTGCGTTTTACAGTTGCGCCTTTTATTAGCATTTCGTTAAAAAATTACAGGAAACGGTATGAAAATACTGTGTGTGTTGAGAAAATTTCTTTTTTCTAGCAAAACTTTACTTGGCCGATGGATTTCCAAAATATTCTCAGAGATATATCCACAATGAATGTAGGCATCGTTTGGGATAGGTCCAAATATGGTACAGTGCGTTTTACAGTTGCGCCTTTAAATAGCATTTCGATAAAAAATTACAGGAAACGGTATGAAAATACTGTGTGTGTTGAGAAAATATCTTTTTTCTAGTAAAACTTTACTTGGCCGATGGATTTCCAAAATATTCTCAGAGATATATCCACAGGGAATGTAGGCATCGATTGGGATAGGTCCAAATATACTACAGTGCGTTTTACAGTTGCGCCTTTTATTTGCATTTCGATAAAAAATTACAGGAAACGGTATGAAAATACTGTCTGTGTTGAGAAAATATCTTTTTTCTAGTAAAACTTTACTAGGTCGATGGATTTCCAAAATATTCTCATAGATATATCCACAGTGAATGTAGTCATCGATTGGGATAGGTCCAAATATGGTACAGTGCGTTTTACAGTTGCGCCTTTTAATAGCATTTCGATAAAAAATTACAGGAAACGGTATGAAAATACTGTGTGTGTTGAGAAAATATCTTTTTTCTAGCAAAACTTTACTAGGCCGATGGATTTCCAAAATATTCTCAGAGATATATCCACAATGGATGTAGGCATCGATTGGGATAGGTCCAAATATGGTACATTGCGTTTTACAGTTGCGCCTTTTATTAGCATTTCGTTAAAAAATTACAGGAAACGGTATGAAAATACTGTGTGTGTTGAGAAAATTTCTTTTTTCTAGCAAAACTTTACTTGGCCGATGGATTTCCAAAATATTCTCAGAGATATATCCACAATGAATGTAGGCATCGTTTGGGATAGGTCCAAATATGGTACAGTGCGTTTTACAGTTGCGCCTTTAAATAGCATTTCGATAAAAAATTACAGGAAACGGTATGAAAATACTGTGTGTGTTGAGAAAATATCTTTTTTCTAGCAAAACTTTACTAGGCCGATGGATTTCCAAAATATTCTCAGAGATATATCCACAATGGATGTAGGCATCGATTGGGATAGGTCCAAATATGGTACATTGCGTTTTACAGTTGCGCCTTTTATTAGCATTTCGTTAAAAAATTACAGGAAACGGTATGAAAATACTGTGTGTGTTGAGAAAATTTCTTTTTTCTAGCAAAACTTTACTTGGCCGATGGATTTCCAAAATATTCTCAGAGATATATCCACAGTGAATGTAGGCATCGATTGGGATAGGTCCAAATATGGTACAGTGCGTTTTACAGTTGCGCCTTTTAATAGCATTTCGATAAAAAATTACAGGAAACGGTATGAAAATACTGTCTGTGTTGAGAAAATATCTTTTTTCTAGTAAAACTTTACTAGGCCGATGGATTTCCAAAATATTCTCAGAGACATATCCACAATGAATGTAGGCATCGTTTGGGATAGGTCCAAATATGGTACAGTGCGTTTTGCAGTTGCGCCTTTTAATAGCATTTCGATAAAAAATTACAGGAAACGGTATGAAAATACTGTCTGTGTTGAGAAAATATCTTTTTTCTAGTAAAACTTTACTAGGCCGATGGATTTCCAAAATATTCTCAGAGACATATCCACAATGAATGTAGGCATCGTTTGGGATAGGTCCAAATATGGTACAGTGCGTTTTACAGTTGCGCCTTTTAATAGCATTTCGATAAAAAATTACAGGAAACGGTATGAAAATACTGTGTGTGTTGAGAAAATTTCTTTTTTCTAGCAAAACTTTACTAGGCCGATGGATTTCCAAAATATTCTCAGAGATATATCCACAATGAATGTAGGCATCGTTTGGGATAGGTCCAAATATGGTACAGTGCGTTTTACAGTTGCGCCTTTTAATAGCATTTCGATAAAAAATTACAGGAAACGGTATGAAAATACTGTGTGTGTTGAGAAAATTTCTTTTTTCTAGCAAAACTTTACTAGGCCGATGGATTTCCAAAATATTCTCAGAGATATATCCACAGTGAATGTAGGCATCGATTGGGATAGGTCCAAATATGGTACAGTGCGTTTTACAGTTGCGCCTTTTAATAGCATTTCGATAAACAATTACAGGAAACGGTATGAAAATACTGTGTGTGTTGAGAAAATATCTTTTTTCTAGCAAAACTTTACTTGGCCGATGGATTTCCAAAATATTCTCAGAGATATATCCACAGTGAATGTAGGCATCGATTGGGATAGGTCCAAATATGGTACAGTGCGTTTTACAGTTGCGCCTTTTAATAGCATTTCGATAAAAAATTACAGGAAACGGTATGAAAATACTGTGTGTGTTGAGAAAATATCTTTTTTCTGGTAAAACTTTACTAGGCCGATGGATTTCCAAAATATTCTCAGAGATATATCCACAGGGAATGTAGGCATCGATTGGGATAGGTCCAAATATACTACAGTGCGTTTTACAGTTGCGCCTTTTATTTGCATTTCGATAAAAAATTACAGGAAACGGTATGAAAATACTGTGTGTGTTGAGAAAATTTCTTTTTTCTAGCAAAACTTTACTAGGCCGATGGATTTCCAAAATATTCTCAGAGATATATCCACAATGAATGTAGTCATCGTTTGGGATAGGTCCAAATATGGTACATTGCGTTTTACAGTTGCGCCTTTTAATAACATATCGATAAACAATTACAGGAAACGTTATGAAAATACTGTGTGTGTTGAGAAAATTTCTTTTTTCTAGCAAAACTTTACTTGGCCGATGGATTTCCAAAATATTCTCAGAGATATATCCACAGTGAATGTAGGCATCGATTGGGATAGGTCCAAATATGGTACAGTGCGTTTTACAGTTGCGCCTTTTAATAGCATTTCGATAAAAAATTACAGGAAACGGTATGAAAATACTGTCTGTGTTGAGAAAATATCTTTTTTCTAGTAAAACTTTACTTGGCCGATGGATTTCCAAAATATTCTCAGAGATATATCCACAGGGAATGTAGGCATCGATTGGGATAGGTCCAAATATACTACAGTGCGTTTTACAGTTGCGCCTTTTATTTGCATTTCGATAAAAAATTACAGGAAACGGTATGAAAATACTGTGTGTGTTGAGAAAATTTCTTTTTTCTAGCAAAACTTTACTAGGTCGATGGATTTCCAAAATATTCTCAGAGATATATCCACAGTGAATGTAGGCATCGATTGGGATAGGTCCATATATGGTACAGTGCGTTTTACAGTTGCGCCTTTTATTAGCATTTCGATAAAAAATTACAGGTAACGGTATGAAAATACTGTGTGTGTTGAGAAAATATCTTTTTTCTAGTAAAACTTTACTAGGTCGATAGATTTCCAAAATATTCTCATGGATATATCCACAGTGAATGTAGGCATCGATTGGGATAGGTTCATATATGGTACAGTGCGTTTTACAGTTGCGCCTTTTAATAGCATTTCGATAAAAAATTACAGGAAACGGTATGAAAATACTGTGTGTGTTGAGAAAATATCTTTTTTCTAGTAAAACTTTACTAGGTCGATGGATTTCCAAAATATTCTCATAGATATATCCACAGTGAATGTAGGCATCGATTGGGATAGGTCCATATATGGTACAGTGCGTTTTACAGTTGCGCCTTTTAATAGCATTTCGATAAAAAATTACAGGAAACGGTATGAAAATACTGTCTGTGTTGAGAAAATATCTTTTTTCTAGTAAAACTTTACTAGGCCGATGGATTTCCAAAATATTCTCAGAGATATATCCACAGGGAATGTAGGCATCGATTGGGATAGGTCCAAATATACTACAGTGCGTTTTACAGTTGCGCCTTTTATTTGCATTTCGATAAAAAATTACAGGAAACGGTATGAAAATACTGTGTGTGTTGAGAAAATATCTTTTTTCTAGTAAAACTTTACTAGGTCGATGGATTTCCAAAATATTCTCATAGATATATCCACAGTGAATGTAGGCATCGATTGGGATAGGTCCATATATGGTACAGTGCGTTTTACAGTTGCGCCTTTTAATAGCATTTCGATAAAAAATTACAGGAAACGGTATGAAAATACTGTCTGTGTTGAGAAAATATCTTTTTTCTAGTAAAACTTTACTAGGCCGATGGATTTCCAAAATATTCTCAGAGATATATCCACAGGGAATGTAGGCATCGATTGAGATAGGTCCAAATATACTACAGTGCGTTTTACAGTTGCGCCTTTTAATAGCATTTCGATAAAAAATTACAGGAAACGGTATGAAAATACTGTCTGTGTTGAGAAAATATCTTTTTTCTAGTAAAACTTTACTAGGCCGATGGATTTCCAAAATATTCTCAGAGATATATCCACAGGGAATGTAGGCATCGATTGGGATAGGTCCAAATATACTACAGTGCGTTTTACAGTTGCGCCTTTTATTTGCATTTCGATAAAAAATTACAGGAAACGGTATGAAAATACTGTGTGTGTTGAGAAAATATCTTTTTTCTAGTAAAACTTTAGTAGGCCGATGGATTTCCAAAATATTCTCAGAGATATATCCACAGTGAATGTAGGCATCGATTGAGATAATTTTAATAACATTTCGATAAAAAATTACAGGAAACAATATGAAAATATTGTCTGTGTTGAGAAAATATCTTTTTTCTTGGTAAACTTTACTAGGCCGATGGATTTCCAAAATATTCTCAGAGATATATCCACAATGAATGTAGGCATCGATTGGGATAGGTCCAAATATGGTACAGTGCGTTTTACAGTTGCGCCTTTTAATAGCATTTCGATAAAAAATTACAGGAAACGGTATGAAAATACTGTCTGTGTTGAGAAAATATCTTTTTTCTAGTAAAACTTTACTAGGCCGATGGATTTCCAAAATATTCTCAGAGATATATCCACAGGGAATGTAGGCATCGATTGGGATAGGTCCAAATATACTACAGTGCGTTTTACAGTTGCGCCTTTTATTTGCATTTCGATAAAAAATTACAGGAAACGGTATGAAAATACTGTGTGTGTTGAGAAAATATCTTTTTTCTAGTAAAACTTTAGTAGGCCGATGGATTTCCAAAATATTCTCAGAGATATATCCACAGTGAATGTAGGCATCGATTGAGATAATTTTAATAACATTTCGATAAAAAATTACAGGAAACAATATGAAAATATTGTCTGTGTTGAGAAAATATCTTTTTTCTTGGTAAACTTTACTAGGCCGATGGATTTCCAAAATATTCTCAGAGATATATCCACAATGAATGTAGGCATCGATTGGGATAGGTTCAAATATGGTACAGTGCGTTTTACAGTTGCGCCTTTTAATAACATATCGATAAACAATTACAGGAAACGGTATGAAAATACTGTGTGTGTTGAGAAAATATCTTTTTTCTAGTAAAACTTTAGTAGGCCGATGGATTTCCAAAATATTCTCAGAGATATATCCACAGTGAATGTAGGCATCGATTGAGATAATTTTAATAACATTTCGATAAAAAATTACAGGAAACAATATGAAAATATTGTCTGTGTTGAGAAAATATCTTTTTTCTTGGTAAACTTTACTAGGCCGATGGATTTCCAAAATATTCTCAGAGATATATCCACAGGGAATGTAGGCATCGATTGGGATAGGTCCAAATATACTGCAGTGCGTTTTACAGTTGCGCCTTTTATTTGCATTTCGATAAAAAATTACAGGAAACGGTATGAAAATACTGTCTGTGTTGAGAAAATATGTTTTTTCTAGCTAAACTTTACTTGGCCGATGGATTTCCAAAATATTCTCAGAGATATATCCACAATGAATGTAGGCATCGATTGGGATAGGTTCAAATATGGTACAGTGCGTTTTACAGTTGCGCCTTTTAATAACATATCGATAAACAATTACAGGAAACGGTATGAAAATACTGTCTGTGTTGAGAAAATATCTTTTTTCTTACAAAACTTTACTTGGCCGATTGATTTCCAAAATATTCTCAGAGATACATCCACAGTGAATGTAGGCATCGATTGGGATAGGTCCAAATATGGTACAGTGCGTTTTACAGTTGCGCCTTTTATTTGCATTTCGATAAAAAATTACAGGAAACGGTATGAAAATACTGTGTGTGTTGAGAAAATATCTTTTTTCTAGTAAAACTTTACTAGGCCGATGGATTTCCAAAATATTCTCAGAGATATATCCACAGGGAATGTAGGCATCGATTGGGATAGGTCCAAATATACTACAGTGCGTTTTACAGTTGCGCCTTTTATTTGCATTTCGATAAAAAATTACAGGAAACGGTATGAAAATACTGTGTGTGTTGAGAAAATATCTTTTTTCTAGTAAAACTTTACTAGGCCGATGGATTTCCAAAATATTCTCAGAGATATATCCACAGGGAATGTAGGCATCGATTGGGATAGGTCCAAATATACTACAGTGCGTTTTACAGTTGCGCCTTTTATTTGCATTTCGATAAAAAATTACAGGAAACGGTATGAAAATACTGTGTGTGTTGAGAAAATTTCTTTTTTCTAGCAAAACTTTACTAGGCCGATGGATTTCCAAAATATTCTCAGAGATATATCCACAATGGATGTAGGCATCGATTGGGATAGGTCCAAATATGGTACAGTGCGTTTTACAGTTGCGCCTTTTATTTGCATTTCGATAAAAAATTACAGGAAACGGTATGAAAATACTGTGTGTGTTGAGAAAATATCTTTTTTCTAGCAAAACTTTACTAGGCCGATGGATTTTCAAAATATTCTCAGAGATATATCCACAATGGATGTAGGCATCGATTGGGATAGGTCCAAATATTGTACAGTGCGTTTTACAGTTGCGCCTTTTATTTGCATTTCGATAAAAAATTACAGGAAACGGTATGAAAATACTGTGTGTGTTGAGAAAATATCTTTTTTCTAGTAAAACTTTACTAGGCCGATGGATTTCCAAAATATTCTCAGAGATATATCCACAGGGAATGTAGGCATCGATTGGGATAGGTCCAAATATACTACAGTGCGTTTTACAGTTGCGCCTTTTATTTGCATTTCGATAAAAAATTACAGGAAACGGTATGAAAATACTGTGTGTGTTGAGAAAATTTCTTTTTTCTAGCAAAACTTTACTAGGCCGATGGATTTCCAAAATATTCTCAGAGATATATCCACAATGGATGTAGGCATCGATTGGGATAGGTCCAAATATGGTACAGTGCGTTTTACAGTTGCGCCTTTTATTTGCATTTCGATAAAAAATTACAGGAAACGGTATGAAAATACTGTGTGTGTTGAGAAAATATCTTTTTTCTAGTAAAACTTTACTAGGCCGATGGATTTCCAAAATATTCTCAGAGATATATCCACAGGGAATGTAGGCATCGATTGGGATAGGTCCAAATATACTACAGTGCGTTTTACAGTTGCGCCTTTTATTTGCATTTCGATAAAAAATTACAGGAAACGGTATGAAAATACTGTGTGTGTTGAGAAAATTTCTTTTTTCTAGCAAAACTTTACTAGGCCGATGGATTTCCAAAATATTCTCAGAGATATATCCACAATGGATGTAGGCATCGATTGGGATAGGTCCAAATATGGTACAGTGCGTTTTACAGTTGCGCCTTTTATTTGCATTTCGATAAAAAATTACAGGAAACGGTATGAAAATACTGTGTGTGTTGAGAAAATTTCTTTTTTCTAGCAAAACTTTACTAGGCCGATGGATTTCCAAAATATTCTCAGAGATATATCCACAATGGATGTAGGCATCGATTGGGATAGGTCCAAATATGGTACAGTGCGTTTTACAGTTGCGCCTTTTATTTGCATTTCGATAAAAAATTACAGGAAACGGTATGAAAATACTGTGTGTGTTGAGAAAATATCTTTTTTCTAGTAAAACTTTACTAGGCCGATGGATTTCCAAAATATTCTCAGAGATATATCCACAGGGAATATAGGCATCGATTGGGATAGGTCCAAATATACTACAGTGCGTGTTATAGTTGCGCCTTTTAATAACATTTCGATGAAAAATTACAGGAAACGGTATGAAAATACTGTGTGTGTTGAGAAAATATCTTTTTTCTAGCAAAACTTTACTAGGCCGATGGATTTTCAAAATATTCTCAGAGATATATCCAAAATGAATGTAGGCATCGATTGGGATAGGTCCAAATATGGTACAGTGCGTTTTACAGTTGCGCCTTTTATTTGCATTTCGATAAAAAATTACAGGAAACGGTATGAAAATACTGTGTGTGTTGAGAAAATTTCTTTTTTCTAGCAAAACTTTACTAGGCCGATGGATTTCCAAAATATTCCCAGAGATATATCCACAATGAATGTAGGCATCGATTGGGAAAGGTCCAAATATGGTACAGTGCGTTCTACAGTTGCGCCTTTTAATAACATTTCGATAAAAAATTACAGGAAACGGTATGAAAATCCTGTGTATGTTGAGAAAATTTCTATTTTCTAGCAAAACTTTACTAGGCCGATGGATTTCCAAAATATTCTCAGAGATATATCCACAATGAATGTAGGCATCGATTGGGATAGGTCCAAATATGGTACAGTGCGTGTTATAGTTGCGCCTTTTAATAACATTTCGATGAAAAATTACAGGAAACGGTATGAAAATACTGTGTGTGTTGAGAAAATATCTTTTTTCTAGCAAAACTTTACTAGGCCGATGGATTTCCAAAATATTCTCAGAGATATATCCACAGGGAATATAGGCATCGATTGGGATAGGTCCAAATATACTACAGTGCGTGTTATAGTTGCGCCTTTTAATAACATTTCGATGAAAAATTACAGGAAACGGTATGAAAATACTGTGTGTGTTGAGAAAATATCTTTTTTCTAGCAAAACTTTACTAGGCCGATGGATTTTCAAAATATTCTCAGAGATATATCCAAAATGATTGCGGGCATTTTCGAACGGAAGGTACTCCGTGGCATATTTGGTCCCGTCAAAGAACAGTATGGTTGGAGGCAAAGATACAATTTTGAATTAGACAAGTTGTACGGTCAACCAAATATTGTCAAAACAATCAAGATCAATAGATTGAGATGGCTTTGGACACGTGGAACGCATGGAGGAGGAGCGTGTGCCAAAAAAACTGTTAAATAGTAAAGCAGAGGGTAGAAGGAGAGCCGGAAGACCTAAGGCGAGATGGCTAGATGCAGTAAACTGTGATATAAAGATCCTTAAAATTCGGGATTGGAAGACATTAACTGCGGATAGGTCAGGTTGGAAAAGCGTGTTGGAGAAGGCTAAAACCGCACCCGGTCGGCTCGATTTTTATTTGCGTTTTTTATGATTTTTTGTGAAAATTTAATTTAAATTTTTGTCTGTCTTAAGCCATTCCGGTCTGTTATGGGACACCGGAGTGTATTATATATTTTTACAATGACACCATCTCTAAGAGGCCATAAATATTCCTGATTTTCAACGGAAAAACAAAAGAAAATTCCATTAAAATAGCAAGACAATAAATTTCCTCAAGTTTTTTACGCGTCACTTTCAATTCGATGACATGGCACTGCGTACATTTTCTTGTGTTTGTTTTGTTTAACAAAAATATGGTGTTGACACAGTTTCGTATCGAAATGTGTGTGTGTGTGTGTGTGTGTGTGTGTTTGTGTGTATGAGGATTATCTAAAATAATTTTTTTTATATTTTTAATTCTCATTTTTTTTGTTTTTCTATTAATTTCAATGTGTTAAAAAAATTAACTGATTAAAAGAAAATTTATGATGACCGGCATCTTAGATCTTTATAGTTTATGGATGACGATGAACAGGAAAAAATTAATTTTATCAAAAGTAAATGTAAATAAATATTAACGTACGTTGGGAAAAAAAATACAGAATATTCTTGATAGGTAAATATTTTATAATAAATTATTAAAAGTTTTTTTTCTATGGTGAATGTGTATTTAAATATAATGTTATTATTATAATATTGGATGCCCGGGTGTGTGTGTGTGTGTGTACTTTGGATGGGCGGCGGTTGTGCACGAGGCGGAGAGAAAATCAGGTTAATAATATTATAATCGGTCGGTAATTTTCATCTTAATACACATTTAATGCCTATAATTAATTAATTTATGTATACTTTTTTAAATTTTTTTTTTATTAATACTAACACCAGCTCACACATTTTTGTTTGCCTTACTTATTTGTCCATAAATATTCCGCCGTGCTTGTATTTATATTAATATTATAAATTTAATATAATATTAATTTTGAAAATCTTCTCATATACGCGCGCACAAGTAATATTTTGTTTAATGTAATTTAAAAGTTTCATGTTGGTTGGTGGCGTCGTATTATTTTTTTAATTTTTTTTCTATTTAACATAATATTATTATTGTACAAAATTATAAATAAATAATCTAATGATATTCGAATATTTTATTGTTTTAAAAACATTTTTTTATATATATATAATTAAATTAATAGCTTTATGATGACTTTAATTGACCCATAATTTAAAATAAGTTAAAATATAAATAAATTTTTGGTGGTATGGCTGTGGCTATGGTAATATAGAAAGGCAAATAAAAAAACAAATATTTATTTAGAAAATTATCCAGATAAAAAATTAAAAATATATTATCTAATTTTTTATAATGAAAATTAATTCGAATATAGGTGTTGTGTGTGTGTGGTACTGGTGGCTGCACACATAAACAGCGAAACAGTTGTAATGTATAGACAGAGTTTTGTATATTGAAAAATGAATAAATTAAAATCAATAATTAATTAAAAATATATAAAAAAAAAACGATTGATGACAGTAAATGGCGCCTACCAAATTTTAATTTTAATTTAACAAAATTTAAATTTCGGTATTTTTAAATTCGGTGTATGAAGAAAATATTGTACAATAACAAATTTTAAATATTCGTTGTTCATCAAATTACATTACACAGCCATATCCCATGATTTATGTGGGGCACTTGAATTGTCCGATTTATGGATTAGTATAAATTTTTCGACACTCTCTTGACTTATATGCTGGTTTGGTTTTGAATTTCTGCGATCTGTCTATGTATAGAAAAAGAATATATGTTTGCAATTGCAGAAATCATGAATTCATGAAATAAAATGTCATTCGAAAGTTTTGTAGATACTTACTTACTTAATCCATGGTGTTATAACGCAGGTGCGGTTTAAGCCTTCTCCAAACCCGCTGCTCCAACCTGACCTATCCACAGTCAATGTCGTCCAAGTTTTGTAGATACAGCGATAACAAATTCTAGACAATTCTTGACATCTAGGAAAGTCTGGAAACATATAAACAATATACAGGTAAAATATATAGTAAATTATAAATTAAGACTGTTACTTACTTACTCACTCCATGGCATTGTAATCCAGGTGTGGTTTTAGCTTTCGCCAAACCCGCTTCTCCAACCTGATCTATCCGCAGTCAATGTCTTCCAATCCCGAATTTTAAGCATCTTTATATCACAGTTTACTGCATCTAGACATGTTGCCTTAGGTCTTCCAGCTCTCCTTCTACCTTCTGCATTATTACCATTCAACAGTTTTTTGGCACACGCTCCTACTGCATGCGTAGTACGTGCATCCAAACCATTTTAATGTATTGATTTAGATTGCTGTGACAATATTTGCCGTTGACCGCGCACAACTTGTCTAATTCAAAATTGAATCTTAGTTTTCGCAACCATTATGGTCTGTGTGTCGGTACCAAATATGCCACGGAGTACCTTTCGTTCAAAAATCTGAAGTAATTGTTCCTGATTCCTTGTAATGCACCATGGCTCCAATCCATACGTTAATATTGGACGTATTAATGTTGTATATAGCTTAAGATCTCGTTGTAATGTTTTCGATTAGATTAGTTTTTTTTAGGCCTTTATAAAATGGTGTTTCTACCAGTTGCTACCCTGCTCAGCGAATTTCCTCGTCAATATCATTTTCTATATTTCATCAATGATCCTAAGTATACCTAAAACTATTGACTATTTTAAAATAGTGTTCTCCAATATTCCAACAGTTTGAGCTCGAATTCCTGCGATGTATTCGTTGTCACCATATATTTTGTTTTGTCTGCATTCACGGTGAGACCTAGACCCGATGCCTCATTGTGTAACGATTCGAAAGCATCTACTTTCATCCATTTAACACATTGCGTGCCAAGCAGAGTTGACACATAAATTACCCACCCAGGAATATTATTTTGTTATTTATTGTTTTATATCGATTAGAAATAATATTTATATTATTTATTAAAAAAACAATTAGTAACCTATACGTTATTTTTTATCAATATTTAGCCTATGTGCTCGTGTCAGTCGTATGCGTATGTCGGTTTTTTGTTCGAATTAAAATGAATTTACATACTGTCAACGATATTGAAGTGAAGAATATAGAAATAGAGACGCGCTTCAATGCTGTTTGTGATGGAATGGAATAAAAGACCAATAGGTAAAACGCAAACTACGTTACAGTAATGGAGTACACAAGAAGTCATGTTTATACTATCATTGTTAGCTGACGCTAATAGCTATCTAATCGAATGGGCTCATATGCTACAAATCTCCGAAAGGGTTTGAAATTGTACAGAATACTTGATATTGAACTATTATTAGGTGTAACAGTAGCAAATGCACGGGTTCTTTACAAGCATCCAACAAAGAAAAGAATCCGTACTTTTCGTGAACAATTGGTGGCAACTCTGCTAAATATAGCTGGTGATTTTCCTGTAACATATTCGAATTAGCAACTTCTTGAAAACTAGAACTCATGAAAATGACCAAAAAAACCGTAGAAAATGTGTAAAATATTACTCACACAAGGCAGAAGGAAGTGAAGTAGCAAGAAAGCAAGCTCCAATGTTTTATAAATGATGTGGTCAGTTCTCTGGGTTGCCTCAGCTATGCCTAGACTGCTTTAATTTAACATACAAATTATCTTGTTAATAATATACGATTATATTTCTATGCAAATTAATGCGAAAGTGTTATACGAATGTTTTTATTCATCTGTTGTCGTCATAAAAAATATATTTGACACGGCCTAACTTGGTCAATTCCATAATACTGCTCTAGAATATCGATTTCATAGAAATTCAGTATGGGAACAGTTCATGTAATCCCATTATTATACAACTACATATAAAATTTGATTAAAATTGCGCAAGAATTGGTCTAATTTCAAATTTTTTAAGAAGCTGGACCAGAATGTGGAATGAATGGATTGTCAAATTATTAGGTTTGTAAAATAAAAATAATTATCGTATTATAAATTAAGAGGACTTAAACTTTGATGCACACATTTTTTTTCCATGTTTCAATCTGATCTGGTTCGATAGATATTAAAAAAAAATATGTAAATAAAAGCCTGTTTACATTTTTCCTCGAACCATGTGCTTTTGAATTAGTTAACGCATAATTAAATGATTAAAATCGCTACAGATTATTATGTCAAGAGGAATGTCCCAATTTTTTATGGCGAATTTTTATTTAAGGTGAAAGAAGACGAGACGGGTTGAATTGAAAGATATTTTGTAGTCTTATTTTGCATATAACCGCATTTTCCAATACAAAATAATAGCTGAATGGAATTTTGTACTATTACTCCGTACTGCATACATGTAAAACGAACCAAGCTGATGAATTCAATTCTAGAAAAGTGATCAGAAATTTATTGTGTTCCAATATTCCGGTACGCACGCACACGACTTCACTCGTCAAAAATTATTATTACAGATTGGTTGTGATAGTTGTTGTTACATCCTGCATTTAATCTTTACCTTATATCTTAAGATTACCATTTATTTCGTTCTTTCCAACAATTAAATACAACATTTTGAGAATTCCTATAATGATGATGATAACGATGATGTCCAAACGTACTTGCTTCACTTTATTGACGATGATAACGACCAGAAATTAAATTAGCAAAGAATTATGAAGTTGCCAAAAAGATGCGCAATCACTTATTTGCCAAATCAATATAATAATATATTGTTACTGCTAACATAAATCGATTATCGGATAATTAATTAATTTTAAGTAATTTTCCATAAACTAGCACCTTTACCCTATGTATACTAAATTATAGACGCCAAATTAATCATAAACAAAAACAACAAAAATAATTGAAAATTTAAAAAATTGAATAAAAATATTAAATATTTATCGAAAACAAAAGAAAGGAATGTGTACGATATATTCTCACTTTCACTTATACTATTTTAATAACAGTTACACTATATTAGTATTGGGGACTATTAGTTATATATATAATATAATACCACGCATTAAATTTACCAATTACCACACACACAATTATGTTACAATGCCCGTACACACAAACGCACACTTTTGAAAACACATAAAAAGTAAGTGCAAAATATTTAAAATTTAAAAATGTAATGACAAAAATATATACCTAAAAAAGAGGTGTGTGGAGAATTATTGTCAAACACACCATCGTAGACAGACGATGGACTTCGGAAAAATAAAAAAGTTTTACCATCATGTGTGCGTAGTACCATTTACATCAAATTATTAAAACTATTACTGTGCGTTACATATTATTGTTAAATTGGTTTTTATTCGTTGTCCTTCGTGCACATACTCGACTGTTGGAGTTCAACAGCATATGAAATTAACACCGACTGTTACGTCTATGTGTGTGTACTTCTTTTTATTGCCTTTGAGATTCACCGTTATAATATTAATAATAGAAAGAAATAGAATAAATAGAATAATAATCAATCATATTTTGTTTTTTAATTTACAGGTTATCGTGTTTTGTTAGTTGTCCTCGTCGGTCGCGTTCCTTAAAAATGGTATTTTGATTTAAATTTAAAGAGTATAAGAATGGAAATCTGTGTTTTTAACAATAATGCGTATGATAAAGTGATCTAAAATTAATTAATTATTCAAAGTAAGATTTAATAATTTAATTGGTAAAAGTTTAAAAGGATGATCAGTTTTTAACTTCAACCAATTTTTGTTTTTAATTTGTGTTAACTTTATTTTTCTCGTAGTTTTTTATTTTTATTTTATTCCTTATTGAAAATGAATGTGAATCTTAAATTCGCAAAACAAAATTGAGTTTTTGAAAAGTAATAGTGTGGGTGCGCGAAGATTTCCATTCGTTTGTTGTCAATTTCAATTTTATTAATTAACGCGGAAATATTAATTTATGCGCTCGATATAAATTAAATACAATGTTGACTTTATCAACAACAATCTACAGTAAGTTTTTGAGAAACTAAAGATGATCCACAAAGATATGGTGAGTTTTTTATACAATATTTTATTTTAAAAGATTTCATTAAATATTGATAGAACATAAATATATATTCTAATTTAATATTTTTTAATATAATTTTTATAATAAGTGACGCAATAAAATATATTTGAAATACTTTATCTTATTATAACCTTACTTTTTTTAATCGACTCTATTCAATTACAAAAATTAAAATATCACAATGGTACATTATGGTATGGACTATCTTATTTAAGTGTCATTGCTCAGAGGTAGAATAAACGAAAATGACCAAAAACCAGCTGGAACGCTCATATGGGTTATAGCCTAAAGTGAATGGAAGTAAGACAATTAGAAATAAAGTAATCTGAACCATTGCGCATAATTAAAAACTATAGAAACTATAGAATTAAGAGTTTTATTGAAAGAATTTATTAATTTCTAATCTTTGATAGAAGATATTTTTAAAATCGATTCACGCATTCAATAGATATGACCGATTTCCAGCATTAACCGGGAATATATTTGGTTTTATTTTTAAAATTGATGATGTTGGCCATTTTTGGTCTATGAGTTCTGCGGTTCGGGATAGGCTAAATCTTTTGTTCAATGATTGCACTCATTACATACGTTTATGGTTTAAGTCATTTTGATCACATTTCAGAGTATAATTCTAGTATTTTGAGATGTCGGTTTCTTAACTAATTATAGGTATTTGGTATTTTTTACCATTATCCATTAGAAATGATTTGTTAATGTTTGTTCTTTTAAGCTGCATCATATATTTTAATTCCAACATTTGCTAATTTTTTAGATTAGTTTGTTGTGTATTATCTGACCACAGAGAAGATCGTTGTTTGTTTGTATTATTTCTTGTGTTGTCAGTTACAGTCACATAAGCATATGTAGTCCGACGTACCATATAACGGTTTGATTTACTATCGATATTACGTGACAGCCATATTTATTACTATGGTTTCATATAATTCGTCGGATCGTTTGCGGATAGTAATATTTAACTTCATTATTTCAGTTTGTTATGGTGGCAATGTTGTGGTACAGTCGCTTAATGGTGTATATTTCTTTATTAACAGCGTTTTGGATACTATCAACGTAAAATAGTAACAGCGGCCTCTTTGTTATTCAATTTTTTTTATACTATATTTGTTGGTAATCTTAAGGCCTTGTGCCTCAATCTCGACCTTGATTATTTGAATATCTATGTAGTTCTAGTTTATAGTATTACTATAAAAGTCCCTTTCTAACTTCAGCTTATAAATATGATATTTCTGTTCATTTTTTCCCTAAAACATTACTATTGTTCTTCTTAAAATTCGGGATTAGAAGTCGTTACCTGGATATAGCTGCGGCTGGAGCAGGCTAACAGTTAATGTAACAAATATAATACAATTCATATAAAAAAATGAATCCATCTGTTTTCCTATATGTCTGTTATTCATAAAACACATTGTGTGTCCTTTTACAACATAATTATGGAAAGCTATCCATCAAACCAATTTATAGAAAATTCAAATGTATGTTCATGTGCCAAGTCTTTGAATCACATATACTTAACCAATATAAATGTACTTAATGAATAGTGAATATATTGTAGAATTTGTAATAAATAAAGCACGAAAATACACCATATCATATATTTTCGTCATAATATTTGTATATAGGAATAACTACCACCAGCATCGTCTTTAAAAACATATTAAGAGCTTTTTGCTAAGGGTAAATGTATTGTATAACCATCCCTCATTATGATTTATATTGGGCGGATTTTTGCCCTCAACAAAATTTATATCATGACATTTAAAATTGCATAATAACTATATTTTATATTATTAAAATTCATCTATCCATTTCTTGGTCTTCATATAATACTCTTATCCATGGTATAGTCTATACATTACAAATGGGTAACGTATATGCGTTGCATAGCTATTATATGTTATATTGTAATATACGGTGAAATTGTGTACATAAATATGAAGATATTTTTGTTTCATATAATAAATTCTATTCATATATAAAAAATAAATAATATAAATATGACAGGGTTTCAAAAACTTTGTATCCAAATATAATATAATATTTTTACATAATATTGATATAATAAAAAAACTATTTGATTATCACTCACAGTTATTCATTTAATTGTTATACAAACAAACAAAAATTCCTTATAACATTCAGCCACGCCATAATCTTAAAAAACTTTCAATCGAATATAATTTATAATTATTATAATTTCTGTTCATGTAAATGTAAGAACAGCCAGAGTATTATCCACCTATACAATGTGTTTCACAAATTTTATATCCCTGCGGTAATTTTGACACGGTCTAGAAAACGAGAAAAACGAATAAGATGAATGTTTAACTTTTGGTATGGTCATAAATAAAATAGTAACGAATTTTTAATTGCTAGTTTATATTATGTTCTGTACAAATTTTTTTTTATATTATATTGTATTGTATATAATGTTTTTAAAATAAAAAATACCAGTATTTATGGCAGTATGAAACAATACAATAAACTAAAGTAAACTATATATTATAATCACAGAGAAATCTCTGATGCTAAACTTTTGTTATACGAAAAATTTCTATCAAACGTATATCGTCCTTTCTATTTTTCATATAAAATAACCGTTATTCATACGAACATTTGTCATGAGTATTTATAACTCCGATATTATTATTCTAGGATACTGAAGCACAATAATTTGTATGCCGATTAAAATTAAAATCAAAATTATTATACCCATACAACTATCGAGTCATTTTCAACCTATCAACTTCAACACATAAACTTAAACCTCTGGTAAAATAATAATTTAGAAGCGGTTTTTTTCTTACCTCTCCTATATATTTTCATATTACTCCAAGTGTAAAATTATGGCATCTAATAAAAATTCAATACAATCCACTTGGTGAATTACTCTGCATGGGAGTATATATAACAATTTTCCAATTGTACTATAATTATAACGAAAGATAGATCCCAGTGGGGCCTGTATGATGATTATTGTCTACTTACTTCTTGTCGGCACTACTCCTTTCTTGCAATACTTTCTAGATTACTTTTGTACAGAGATGTTATTGGTGGTAAGTACTTCTACTCTAGATGAGTTGTTCATGGGTTATAATGGTTATAATAGATAGGTTTTTCATTAAATCGGATTGGGTGAGTTTTTCTTCTGTTCGTACTGGATAAACAGTTCATTTGTTCGAAATTGACTACTATTTAATGCGTTCATTATCATAAAAAAAAAAACCATATTATGTTGAGTGCTTCTGGGTGCTTAAGTTTGTTTAAAAGATATTTTCCTAACATAGTTCTTTGCTCACGAGTGGGTGCCGACGGCATATGCGCATAACGTAGGACTTGTAGCGTAGGGTATCGTGAACGACTCGACGAACTAGGCCTTCAGACACTTTAAGATCTCTCGTGAAGGCTCTTATTGACTTTGAAAGATTTTTGTCAACGATTGCTGGTATTTGTTGAATAAATTATGTAGTTTTAAAATAGTGTCCGAACGTTCCTCATGCTTTTTTTTTCATTTTGCAACGGATTGTGTATCGCCATCTGATGCTTCCAATTCAAGATGAACCTTATGTGCGAATGATCTGGCGCTACTATTTAGAGAAATTTCGAAAATCATCGAGTTGATGAATTTCTCTGAATTTCGCTGCTGAATAATATTTCAATTTATAAAAGTTGAAAATAGCTACGTGGTTTTAATATTACCTAAATAATTTTTGTGCCGATTAAATTATTAGCTGTTGATGGAATTATTTTACAAAAATATGTTAATGGCAAAAATTCAATGGAAATCTAATAATACAAAACATTCGATTTAATTCAATGGAATTAAAAAGGATTAAAATTGAAAAAGCCATGAAAAATGTTGGAATGTAAGTTGAATTTCTTTTAAATTAAAAGTGTTTATTTGTATAGATACCGGTAAAGTTGGCACTCCTGTTTCCTTGTGCAGTGAAAATGTTATTCACTTTATTGTTATTCTTGGTTTTTTTTTTATAGTTTCCTCACCATTTCATATTCATATTTGTAATTGTTTTATTGTTTAATTATCAGCAAAATTAGATTATAATATAATTATAAATTAAATTGGTCAAAATAGTTACCATTAATATAGAAATTCATCTTTGATCCTTAAATTATCAGCCAAAATTAATTTCTTATTTGGTTTCCTTTATAATATTTTCGGCACGACAACATTTGTGAACAGTATCCATAGCAGGAAAGCGTAAACTTATTATTGAGAATTATGCCTGGAAATGGTCTTAATCCATCAATCGCTAGTTACATTAAATTTTCGCTTTAACTCCATATATGTGGCATACAGCTATTTTCAATAATTATATTTGGAAAGTGGTGGAAATATTTTTGATCATTCAATTGTTAATTCAACTCAATTTTCTATTTAATTCACACTCATATTTGAAATTGCAAAATATGTTTACTTTAGAGATTTATCACTTGAAAGTCTTGGAAATATTCCTGATTTTTCATGTTTTTCGTTCTATTTAATTTCTTCTTTCACAAGATGGACATAATTTATCTTTACACGGTCCTGAAAATGTTTCTGATTAATCGTCATTTTCATTCTATTCTCTCTGTAATAGAAACTTTATTTTTAGGAATTTCCCATTGAAATATTCTACAAAAGTCTTATTGTTCCTTTAATTTTTTGTTTTATTTATAATTTCCATTCATGACACTCATGTTTTTTTCGAAAATTATTCAGGGTTCTAGGAAAATAAAGCTGCACCGATTTTTACATCATGAGTTTTGGTGTATTTTTTTAACAAATATTTACGTTAATTATAGAGATTACGTGTATGACAGAGGTTTCGCTGTATATATTCATTTAATTTGTTAGTTTAGTACTATGTTCCAAGTAGTCGTAGTAAGTAGTTAAGTAAATGAAAATAAATAATAGAAACTAACCAACCAACCAACCAACAGAGAAGCGATCTTCGTACATGCACCGCCATTTACATATACGAGAAGAATAAAATTAATAATAATAATAATAATAAAAGTTTTTCCCTTTTTTTTCATTCCAAATATATTTATTGTATAGGGTTTGGGGCTAAAAATATTATGTATATTTATTTTTGCAAGTGAAAACCTATAAATTAGTAATCTTGACTTATTTATTGTAAGGAAATGATAATAAAAAAATAAAATATAAAAAATTTACGAAAAAAAAAAAAAAAACTTCTTGTTAGTAATTGAAATTAGCTATCGCCGTATTCAAACGTAGAATTTATAATATTTGTTTTATAAAAGTGGGATATATATTTCGCTAGTATATTTCAAAAATAAATATGTGAACAATAAATTAATGTCATAAATAAATATTTCTATGATTATAATATAAGAATTTATGAGCTGCATGTGTACGCAATTCTCAATTAATATAATCTGCATCGCATACAATCAGATATATGATTTTAGATTTCAATCGAATGTGGATATTATCAATATTATCGTGTGGCACAACTTTAAATCAGATTATATAAACATTAAATTGTTTATTTATTTTTTGTGTCACTATACTTTAGCACAAATCATCATCATTAAGTAACAATTGAATGAGGATAAAATGGTTATGTTAACTGTTGTGTGTTTAACTATACAAAATACCAGCAGGTATTCAATTATTTTGTGTAAAAGTGAGTTTCTAATAACCGTTTTCGTTCAATTATTAGTTTTAATGAACAGTTTTATATATAAGTGTTTCGTGAGGCACCGTAAGACACCATTTTTTGGGTTTAATTTTCTTTCAAATACGGCCGACCAAACTTTACTCCGGTTGGTAGTCGTAACGAAAATCAAGCAATACCGCCATTTGTTCTTAAATTGTTGTCAAACTATTAATATATCATGTAAATATTAGCTGTTTGCATTAATTCGTGCCGTGTTTTTTTTGAAAAATTTAAACTTTATTGTTAAAAACTAGCTTAGCTTAGAATATACTTTTTTTGGATACCATCCCAAAAAATTGTATTGAACCATTTTTTGACACCTACAACTTAAATTGAAACGTATTCCGGGCAAGGGCATTCTGCATGCATCGGAATAAGTGGTAATTAAAAGGCGTCTGAAATATAAGACGGATGGGGTAATACTTCCCTGCAGACGTTCTCCACGTAATGTGGTCGAGCATTGCCATCAAGGAAAATTAGCGATTAGTTCCTAGTCGCATATTCTGACTGTTTTTCCCTCAATTTGTGATCCAATTACATCAATTGTTGTCGGTAGCGTGTACCAATAATAATTTCAGAAGGATTTCCGTTTGGTACTTCATCTTCGAACTTTTTTGGCTGGCATGGTTTTTTCCTCGTTTTCCAACCCAAAATCACCACTTTCAAACCGTGCAAACCACTTCGGCCATATTCGCTCAGTCACAGAGCATAGTCACCATAAACTTCCACTAAAATACGATGATTTTCGTCATCAATTTTCTTCATGTTGATGTAATGAAGAAGAATTCTCGCCGCAAAAAAATACTTTATCAGGCACAAAATTCGACATTTTCACTTTAATAAAAATTTTGGTTATTTTTACACTTCAACCGAATGATGATATACTAAAAAAAGGACGCACAATGACAGTAGCTTTACAATGTATATTTGAATAATGCTGACATTAGAATGTAAGGCTATTTACGTCATCTGTGTTTCAAAACCCCAGGAATTAATTCACACGCAGCTAATAATAGAATGGCTGGATGGCAGTAATTAAAAATAGTTGTAGTAAGTGTAACGATGTACCAAATTTAAAATTTTATAATTATTAGCCAAAAAAATTATAGTAAAGATACAGCTATAAAACCTTTCGGCAATAGTTTGCACACAGTAAAAATTAGCAATATATCGAATTTAAATGTTACTTGCGGGAAGTCCAAATAAATCTACATACAAAAAATAAAATATATGAAATTTTCTATTTTCCATTTACAATTAAAATACCAACCGACCTCCAAAATAAATAAATAAATAAAATAAATAAATAAAATAAATAAATAAATAATAAAAGGATAACTAAAAAAAAAGGAGCCATAAAATATAAAAGGAAAAAAGTGTATGTAAGTAAGTGTCTGTATATCATATGAACAATGATGTGCCATAGATATATTGTTTATATAAATGTGTGTGTGTGTACCTCTTTATATTATACTTTTCTCACTGCGGCAAACGGAGAAGGCCATTAGACTACAACACAGCACTCCTTGATTTACCACGAACATAAAAATGATTTATCAGTGACATTAAAATAATGCACATATACACACACATACATACATACAATAATATAAAATAGGAAGAAAAAAAATGCATTATTATATTTATTACACACACACACACACACACACACCCATACACATTAACATTTGAAAAATATTTAGTATAAACGAAAAATGAAATAATTTTTAATGTTTATTATTGCATAATATTTCTATTTTATAAATATATATCTTCAGTTCTTCTATATTATTATATAATTTTGTGTAACGTCAAAATGCCTATTTACGTCATTACATTTAAAAAAAAATTAAAATCGTCCCTATTTACAGGACACCATCAGTTAAAAACTAATCGCATTTATTCCTGCTATGTACTTTGACACAGTCAATCGTCTACGAACACTAAATTCAATTTAATTTTTCCAACTTTTCCATCGTCCTTTTTTTTCTTTAATGTATTGTAAAAACAAATTCTTATTTTGAATCAATTTTTCAAAATTTTTAAATAGTTTTAAAAAGCAATCGCTAAGGACTACTACTAAACCAAATGCTGATCTTATTTGCGTGACACTTGTATTCACACGCCTATGCAAATAGAAATGTATAATAATTCATACAAATATAATCCCGAATTTAATAAAACCCAGAATGACTTAAATGAAAATGCCCTGAATAACTTCACTTTAAGTTTTTTGAGAAAAAGGAGACGTCCCAGAGTACACTAAATATGATTCAATACACGTAGAAGTTATTTTTTGCCAAAAATCTGCGGGCTATAAATGATTTGTGAAGGCGCGATACAAATCAATTTTTCAAATATTCTTACAAAATAATTCTAATTGTTTCTTTGTTGATTTTTAAAGACTTTTCTATCATTCAGAGTGACGTCCACCGATTGTGTGCCACAAAATCCTACATTTTTTTGCAATAATTTCAGACGACGTCCTGACGAACTGAAATACAAAAATAATTCGGCAATGAAATAAAAATTTAATTCGTTCGTAATTTTTGACTTGTTTTACTATTTTTGAAGCTTCATTTCCATAAATGATTTTTCTAATACTGATATCTTATAAGACGGACGTGTTGTTTTAGCGTTTCTTACAAGACAGTTCGATTGCTATTTTTCATTCGTTATTTAGTCGTGGTTAATGTCATTGATACAGATACACGATACTCTTTGACATCCTCAATTTTGACATATTTAATATGAATGAAATGAATATGTGAACGTTGAAGTAATCTTCATATAAAGTTGCCATCAAAGTAAGAAAATTCAAAGAAACCGAATGGTACAAACAAAAAATTTATAGACTACAAATTATTTGATACAAAATTTTACTTACATCGAACGGAAAATTGGTTAAAAGTATATGGCACGTAATTCATTAATATAATCAATTCTTAAAAATCGATATTCCTGAATATTTAGTAAGTGTAGATTTCAATTTTTTTTCATAATCTGGTTTACTTATTTGTTAACATTTCACGATTTGCCACTGCTTGTGCGGTCCATGAAATGTCCTTTTCTTTTTCTTCTTCAAATTTCTTGTTCAAATTGCTATAACAACGTTAGGTGTTGTGTGCATTCAAATGTCAACAAAAAATAGTCTTGTAAGGTCCTTGAAATGTTCTACTCGAATCCTTGTTTTATTCTCATTCATTTCAGATATATTGTATGTGTAATTTAAAAAATATACTTGATATACTTGTAACGTGCCAGAAATATCCTTACTCCTACCATCAACAATTCTACTGGATTTTTTGTTCCACATAAAAAATACATGTCAGTAAGTACAAAATTTGATCGAAATTGAGTTGAAAACGAATTCGCTATATTTATTTATTTATTTTAACACTTTTTACTTATCGAAAGATAATAGGAACTAATATGTGCACCAGGTTGACAAAAGCTTATAGCAAAAATTTCATTAAAATAAAGTAAGGCTCATTCTTAAGAAATATGTAATATATTGCTTTGGCTAGACCATGTGGGGTACATAAGATTTATATAATAATATATAGAATACCCCGTAATATCCCATCCAATTTTAATAATAATCGATTATATTTTAACCCAATTTATTTATTATTTTGTCAGACAATTTTACAAAACAATCGGTTTCACAAATTAGAAATATTTGTAAGTTCTTTAGAAAATCTCAAGTAGGAAACACAATTTTTCAAAATTATATCAAACAAAAAAAAAACGGAAAGGAATTAAATTTAATTATTGGCTGCAAAACAATGTGGAATAATTGTATAGAGGACATGAGATTGGAAGTATTGTGACAGTAAAAGAATGTGTTGTTTTACCATTGAATGATTTTGATTCTTCTTATATGTGGAATGAAGATCAGCAATATCCTACACTTTTGGAACGTCTTGGGACTGATTCGTCTAGCAGATGAAGGCTTAGGACGACGCTATGCCAATTTGTTAACTTTTTCTGTTAAATGAACTAAAACATTTTAGATCTGAAATAAGTTTGAAATTATTATAATATGCTTTGGAAGAACTGAATGCAAAGAAGAAAGAAGTCAATTAGTATTAGCAACAATTTTACTGTATTTTCATCAATCCACAAAACATTTTCAATTTAGCAAAGAAATTTGTATTGTACCTTGGCTTTAGTTTTGCAAAACCGAAATTATTAAGTTATCACTGAAGATATTGTCGACTAAAATATTTCCAAATTCTTATGTGAAAACGGATTCTGATGCAGAACAAATCGAAGAAACTATCATCATCAGAGTTAGTGTAATGTTTTTTTTGAAGGATGCCAATCAATTCATAAGTTTCTCGAAGACCCTGAAGAAAAACTTACAAAGTCCAAAGACATTGTAAGCCGAATTTTTTTTTACATTGAGGCAACAAATAAAAGAACCACAAAAACTTAGATTTGTTATTTGATGCCCTGAAAACCAATTAAAACCAAGCTCAATAGCTAGTGAACAAGTATTTTCGATTTCATGCAATATTGTTTCCAAACTAAGAACAAGTCACCATTAGTCACCATGTTCAGTGGATAGTTTATGTATTTTAAAATTCTGGTTTCTAAAGAGAAATTAAAATTGGCGAACAAAATATAAATATTATTTGAAATTTTAAATTTTTGTTTCACTTTTCGTTATATTTGTGTAAATAAAGTTTAATCCTTAATTTGTTTTTATATTTTGAATTTGGTGTTGATTTCGATTTTTGCAATTTTATATAAATTAAATAGAATGTTTTTACCTCTTCCATGTTTTTGGGACGAAAATTCGAGAATCGGGTAATACCGGTTTTTTGGAAATCTGGAATTCAAAAACCGGTTTTTCAAAAAGTCAATAGACGATATGATTAATTTATTGTGTTTAAGTAAATAAGTGAAAGAAAAATTGGAGTATAAAGTTCAAATTGTTTTGGCCAAACCATATGCTTATGGGGTGGGGTGTCCACGTGTGTGTTAATAAACTCCTTCAATAATTGTACATTATATATTTTAAGGATGCATGTGTCTCTTATTAAAATTATTTTTCCTAATATCATCCATCATGGAAATAGGCGTGTTAACATTATCATATATTGTACAATAAAATATGAATATTATAAAATATAAAGTTTTAAGGGTAACTATGTACAAAAAAATAATAATAATATAGAATAGTAGATACGGCGCTATTCTAACTGTTCTTACATAAATAAATGTTGTGCTGCTATAAAACGTTGGTGGGCCATGGATACAAAATATACGCGCGCGAGTATATTATAAATAATATAATAAAAGTTTTTATTTGCGCTACAATGATATAACACGCAAATAGTGAAAAACAAATAAATATTATGTATTATTTTGGGAAAACATAAAAAAAAATTAAATTGAAAAAATTAATTCTAATGAGAAAATAAAAAAAAAAAAAATGTGTTTATGTTCCTACATATCCTTAATATTTTTATACATATCCTTAATACATACATATACACATTTTTATTTACACATCTATTGTACCCATTACATTTTTTTGTTTCACATATAGTCGCAGTTAGATAACGGGCAGAAAAGGGAATTTCTATTGTCATCACATCACACATAAGGGAAAATACGGTGGCTCTGTAAATATCCCATTTCGAATATAGTATTGTATAAATACGAACATTATCCTATGTATGGTATATTCAGATATAATTATTATATTATAGCACAGCACATACAAAACATTATAATAATAAGAATAAATTCGATGTCTATCTCCGCACAGTCTACCACTACAAAAACAACAACAACAACAACAACAACAACACCAACAAAAGTATAGAGAAAATCCTAGCAATGAAAAAGAAATGTAATGATTTATTGAAGTTTAATTTTTCTGTTGAAGCCATTTTCTGAATGTAATGTTCTTTTGCACGCTGCTGTTATATTACATATTTTTATGGCTAGATATGTGCATATTTGTATTTATAAATATTGTTTGTGTGTGTGTGTGTGTGTGTAAAAAAAATATCCTTTAGATTTAGTTAGAGTTTTAGAGACATTTTAGTTTTATAAATTCTGCATTAAGTATTTATAGCTCCATAGATAGAATATTATATATTTGTACTACAAACTGTTTCCATGCATATCCTAATATAACATAGAATAAAAATGTAATGTAAAAGGCTATGACTTACACACACTATAGTAATTATATAAAATTCGGTGCATTTTCACATATCAAAAATAATATAACATAAAAAAAGTCGTGATGGACACTTTAGGCTAATTGGTGATTGTATAAAATAAAATAAATAAGGAAAAATATACGAATTTTTATTTAGGTATTCATATTATCGAATTTACTAATTATTATTGATTAATATACCACACCATGGTATTTATTCATAAAATTTAAAATACATTATTCTTTATCAAAATTTATGTTGTCTCCTTCGAAGGACTCTCTATCCACCAATGCCAGCGTTTGTGCCAGCTCTTGCAATACTTCCGGTATAGTATTTTAAACAATTTTTGTTGTATAACTTTAGTGCTCTCATGTGTAGTGTACCTCGAAGTAGTTTTTTGATTGTATCGAATAGAAAGAAGTCACAAGTTGCAATATTAGGTTACTGTTGTGTTGTTTTTAACCAAAAATTCACGAATAATATTTGCATTGTGCGTTGGTGCATTATCATGATGCAAAATTCATGGTTTTTTTTCCGTAACTCTGATCTTGTTTTATACATTGATTTACGCAAACGTTTCATAACGCCAAAGTAGTATTCTTTAACCTAGTAACGATTGTCCATACCGTGTTCAAAAATGGGGAAACATTGCCATAGAAAAAATATATTGAAATTTGTCCAAATAATGTCCGTATAGATTTTCCTCTTAATATAATAGTATTTTCTTTAGATCAATTAAAATCTTTGGATTGTCAGGTTAATATGGCCATCCGCGGTATTGTATTCATAATTTATTTCACCAATTATCCAAGCTAGTGGGTTCAAATTTTACATATATTTCGCTTATCTATAGATATAATCCTCACTCTTTTCATTTATTTCCATAATTTTTAACTTAACCAGAAACTCAAATCGATATATTTCCGATGAATTTTGTAAGACTTTTCATGGATTTTATCCGCGGCTTTTGTTTCTTGTTTATTACAAAAAAAAATGCATGAATGATGAATGTTCGTTCAGCATCTTCATTCCGTGCTCATAGAACTTCTGGTCTATCGGTAAACAACCGCGATTTGACATCATCGTCATAAGAAAATTTATTCTGCTAATACGAACAATTCACGGCTATTACTTACCAAAATACATAGACAATCCAAAGATATTTTGCCGAAATTCTGTGGATCTGCTCACAAATTATTTGAATATAAATTGGATATGCTGTGGAATAATAGAAACGAGAAATACTTCCAAGGAGAATCCGTAGAAATTATCATCGGAAATATACGCGGATAATCCAAGGACATTTTTTATAAAAATCCTCATATATTTAACATAATTTTCTAGCGGAAATCCTTAAGAAATCGGTAGATATTTCTTCTGATTGAAACTACGGACCACTATACATATAATGCGGAAATTTTTCGGACAAACTACGAACAATGTTATTAGGGTATTAACTGTTTGACCTTTTGGGAAGAAATTCGTGACGCTCAATACCATTGTAATAGATGAAAACAATGGGTATGACCTTCTTTTTTGATTGAAAACGACGTGATTTTTTTGTTTTTAGTTCTTCTGGAGACTGCAGCCATTGACTCGATTGATGTTTCGTTTGCGTGTATGTATTCATAAACCCATGTCTTGTCACCAGAAATTTGCGTTTTATAAATGTTGGAAAGTATCTCTTCAGCAAGTTCTATTTTTTGCAAAGCTATTTTATGGTATCAATCGATTAGTACACGTTTCAAGCCCAAATCATCATGTATATAGGCTATGTGTTGATCCAGTTAATGTGTTCATCTGTTCAGCCATCTCCCTGATGGTTAATTTAGGATTTTCAATTAAAATTTTCCTTATTTTTTCAACGTTTTCTTCGGCTATCGATGGTGATGGCTTTGCCACATGAATATCACTTACAACATCATGTGCTGTTTTCTTCAAAGTATTATCACGGCAACATTTCCAGATGATACGGTAATATTGGTGTCGAATATACTACACCCGCTAATATATGGCGTCAAGAATATAACACAGAAAAATATAAACGAGATTTAAAAGAGTGAGTTTAAGTAAAGTTTAAGAAATTAGAGCACGTAACCTTTACCATTTATACATTAAAATATCGAAATATTTCAACAAACTGAAGAAGTATCTTAGTATCTGGTACCTGCACCTGGCGAAATCATATAATATGGACAAAAAGAAATTACCTTGGAATAAAACACAATAAGATGTACTGGCCTATATGAAATTCACCATTATCATTGAACTATACTTGAATACCTATGTTAAATTATAATGAGATTGCTCGGGTGTTATTTAAGACTCACAAATAGAATTAGTAGGACATTGTATTTGCTATATTTGTGCTTTACAAGATGAACAACGTGTGCCTCCGAACAAGAGTGTCCGATAATTTATTGATGAATGGGATGGGAACACATAATGAATACGTATCGCTGTATTAACTCACAACACTGCGAATATATTGAATCTATAGATTATCGCGATTAGATTAATGTTAAAAGTAAAAGATATAATTTTTCCTATTATATTAAATTTAGTTAAATTTATACTTTTACGATAGATAATAAAATGATATTTATAAAATAAATGAACCACATTTCATTAAATTATAATGTAATAATATTCACAAATGAACTTTTAAAGTATCCTATAATTTCGTATATAAATTCACATAATAATAATTCATTTGATTGTGTACTCCATTTATTAAGTAAGTATCCAAATACTTATTATTATGTCTATAAGTAAACAATATATAACCTCTGTCCCATAATAAACCGGAATGGCTATATGTAAACCATAGAACTCAACCTGTGAACCTCAACAAACAGAAGAACCAACATTAAAATTGTGAAAATGCTACAGAAACGCTTCAAATTATTAAAATTGGCTATGTTGCGAAAATTGTTTATCCAAACCACAAATTTTTGAGTGGTTTCGAATATTCAAAGATGTGTTAGAAAAGATGTTAATGTGCTGATGAACATTCAGGTCGACGCGGTGAATTGATACTGAAGAAAATATTGAAAAAGTACGTGATTTCGTTAAAGTTTGCTAGAAATCTTTAATCAGATTCATGGTAATGGAACATACCTAAAACAAAAATTCATCAGATTTTAACTGAAAAAATTGATCTACGGAAGCTGAATTTAAAGTTTTTTTCCACATCTATTAAGAGATGATCAAAAATTGCATCGAATTGTGAAATGAATGAAATGAAATGAAATAAAAAAATCTAGTTTAATGAAGTCAAAAATCAAAACAATGATTTTTACGATTCCAAAGGAATTATTCATAAAGAGTTTTTCCAACTGATTCATCGGTTAATGTGTTGAGTATTACTTTGGTGTATTGAAGCCTTTACTAAGTCGTATTCGTTCCGAATATCGAGAAATAAGCAGTTGGAGATTACTGCATGGTAATGCACCAGCACATCGTTCAACAATAATCATTGACTATTTAAGTAAAAATCACATTTTTTTGCTTCAACATTCACCATATTCACTTAATTTAACTACCTGCCAGTGGCAATGCGTGACAAAATGTTCTCAGAATGCAATATCACTATATTCTTCCTGGTAGACGATTTGAAAGTAGACTTTTATTATGAGAAAAAGTTGGAATGTCCACTTACTAATTTTTTTGCGGAAAATCAACTTTTAAAAATTATCATCTTTTTGAATTACGGACCATAATTTTAATGGATCTCCAGTTTTGTATACAGAATTGTAAATTATAATCAATTTTCAATCTTTCAGGGAAGAGATTTTTAACATCGATTCACGCCTTCAATAGATATAACCGATTTTGTCAATGAAATTTTATATGAAATAATGGGGTTCACAAATTTCTTTAAACTTTCTTTGCCATCGATTGGAAAATTGGTCATATTTTTTGAACGCGTTAATCGATTTTAAAAATCTCTTTTGTTAAAGATTGGAAATTGAATATAATTTGAAATTCTTTATACAAAATCTGCAAATCAGTTAAAACTATGGTCCGTGTTTAAAAAAGATGATAATTCTTAATAGTCTATTTACCTGAAAATTTAATTTAGTTTAATTTCACCCAGATTATAAGAAAAGTATAGCGACATTGTGAAAACTGAATGGTACTTATCAGCTTGGCCACTGTTCGCTGCTGCTAATTTCTATTCTAAAAACTTCTAATTCCTATGGAAGGAAGTTTCGTTATGCATCAGCTGAAGTATTTCAGTTATTCGGATATTATTTTGAATAAATATAAAATTATATTTTGTGTTTAACATTGTGTCTTAATTGATTGTGCGTTCTAAATCATTTTTTGGTATATGAAATCTAATCTGAAATTGTCTATATTAAAAGTATTCCTGCTCGCCCCAATTCCGTAAAATAAACTCTTAGCCAAGTGTCTCTTAAAAAACATTATTCTCCTTTATAGATTTTTTATACATTTGTATATTTATTTCACAGTGAATATTATTTCTATAATTCTGAAGATTTAAATTTTCGTCTATGAGAAAATTTTGTAAACCGCCATATCTCAGGAACCAAAAGTAGGCTCAACTCTGAACTTCACAAAACATTAGCTTATGACTCCCACTTATGGTCAGAATCAATTGGAACAATATTGGGATTGTGTCGAAACAGACCGTCTTTAACATTCATCTTTGCGGTTTTTTTATTCCATTCCGGTGTATTATGAGACAGAGGGATGCAAAGAAGCATAACATATATTATATTTTATAGATAGATCTATAGAGTCACAAATAGTTGTTGTTGTATATTATGTATTATATAATCAACAATTAAATATCCTATGTGGTGACACATGTTCTTCATCATCGTTGTTGTCTGCCGTACGACAAATATATTCAATCAAATCATTTCATATACAATATATGGTATTACGTTACGTTACGTTAAGGATATATGTATAAACTTTGTATGTTTTTATGTAATATATATCAAAATAACATGATGTTTCGTATATATATTTAGTAGTTGGATTAGTTAGAGATGTACAACCAGCAACCACTATATAATGTTTACTTTAATATTTAACATCCCTGTGTATGTATAAATATTTCCCTAGTACATATACTACATTTGCATACGTATCTCTCTGTGCTCCACATATATTTTACAATATACATATTTAGGTTATGTATATTAGAAATTTATAAACTTCCCCGTACACACAAATATGAATATAGATTAAGTCAAAGTTGTTTATCATTCATCAAAGTTGATGATATATTATATGAAAATGATGATGAGTTGATTTCATCCTTTATATGAATTTATTAGAAGCAATTTAATGATTTGGATATACAATATATTGTTTGTATGCGGTGTGTTGTGTATGGATTTGTGTTGAAAATGTATGTAAATAAAATTTGGGTTTAGTGTGTGTGTGTTGTGAGTATTAATATTGTAATATTTAGAGGTGTTTAAAATATACATTATTATATATTGCGGAATATAGATGATGAGATGCGGCGTAAATTATTGGTAAATGTGTTTCTAATGCAGAAAATATGGAATTGAATAATAATCCCGCGTATAATCTGCGGATACTATTTATATTGGAAATGATAGTGTGATGGTTGACGATCCAGAACACATATAGCACATCATACAGTTGTCACAAGTAATTTAAACAACATACTGTTAGAACTTCTATTAATTTCAATAAAACTCATTAAATTATTACATTATTTCATTAATAATGTGGTGCGACGGTTAGCAAATGAAAGTTGGAATACTAAAAACAAAAATTCATTAGGTTTGTACTGGAAAAATTAGTGTATACACAAAAGATGAATTCATATAATAGGTATTGTAATATGATTTGATCGCTCATGGATTAATCGCTGTAGCCGTCTAAAACAATGGCTTGTGAACGTATTCACTTAATATCTTCATCATTCAGTTTGTGTTACGAGCTAAAAGTGTAAACAACATAATTTTTGCGTGTGGTTAAAAAGTCGTGTTTTGTATCGCAGAAAAATCTGATTTGTGGGGATGTTTGTTTTTATTTCTTTCATTGGAAGAAAATTGTTTCTGAAAGTCATTGAATTCTTGTCGAAGCGAAAGCCATTGCAAAGTGGTGGTTTCAACGAATCAAAAGTTGTGATTTTGATGTGAATTACAAAGAACGTGGAAATCCACCCAAAAAATTTGAAGATACTAAATTGCAAGCATTTGTGGATGAAGACGATACACAATCGCAACATCGACTGGCAGATTCATTGATTAAATGTATGTCAAAAATCCAATTCTAATCGCTTAAACACAATGCGGGCAAGATGCAAAAGGAAGGAAAATGGGTTCTATATATGAATTGACTGAAAGAAAAGCATAGAGCCACCAAAATTTTGATTGGAAGACAACTAAGGAATCCGTTTTTGTGTCGTACTGTGTCTCGCTGGTGATGAAAAATGAATTTATTTTGATAATCCTAAACGAACTAAACAATGGACGCCAAAACACAATAGCCATGGAAAGAATACGACCTGAATGGACCAACATACATGGAAAAGTGATTGTTTTGCGCGACAATGCTCATTCTCATGTCGCATAACCGGTAAAATAAACATTCGAAGCACTCGGATGGGATGTGTTACCACACGCGCCCTATTCACCAGATTGTAGCTCCATCACATTACTACTTGTTTAGATAGATGGCACATAGACGTTGTACACAGCACTTCCATAATTATTAAGACAACCAAAATTGACTGGATTCTTGGATCGCATCAAAAGTGAGAAATTTTATTTTGATATGGTATTCATAAATTGCCAAAAAATTGGGAAATGGTTATGCTTAATTATATTCAATAAAAAGTTTTTACCGTTATTACCGAAATTAAATTAATTAATTTTTAAAAAAACGATCAAATCATATTATTACACCTCACTGTCTGTTGAAAATTATGCGATGTTAAATATTGAAAATAAATGTAAACTTATTACATACAACCCACAATTTTTCATTCTAAACTATAGTACAAAAAGGCATATATTATCAGATCAACATCATCATCATCAATATCATCATCATCGTCATCATCATCATCATCATTAACATATCCATATGTATATTTAAACTTTATTTTATTAAATATGCACATGTGATTAAGTCTTGCTGTGTGTAAAATATGTCATATGAAATTATGTCGGTGCGGTTATACTTATTATAAATGCATATTTATTTAAAATATAATATATGACTCCGTTTATATTTATTTACAACCAATTTCTCAAAATATAAGTTCATTTTTAAATAGAATTCATAAATATTTTATTTAAAACATATAAAATCATATGCAAATTTATTTTGATGACGAATTTATTTTTTATATTATATTTTATATTTTGTTTTATAATATGATATTGAAAAATGATAAAAATCACACATAGAGTGACAATTAATTTTGAACTATGGACACAGAATAGTGTTATCAGTCGGCAATAAACGCATCGACAGTGTTTGCATGCTAACAGTCAAAATTTCTGCTTATTCAAACTCAAAAGATATGGCTGTACATATATTTATGTGATAGGTGTTGAGCCACAGTGGAACTTAGTGGCACATTGGTTCTACTCTTTTTGGCCATTTCTAGTTGCATCCACACACAGTTGCTTTCGTCGATTTTGTGTTTCTGTGAAATTTCGCTATACTTATGGTTCTTCTAACTATGACCCAAATTCTTTAAATGTTTCTGTAGATTTTGGGTGCATACTTCCCGCCTGATATATCCAAATAGCTGCGTGATTCTATAATGTATTGGTGAAATAGAGATGCCCGATGTGACTTCTGTTGGATGATACAATTGCGTAGTCATTCATCGACTGATTTTGGAATTTATTTATATGTTTTAAATACGTGATTCAACAAAACGAATTCAAACCAATTATAATTCGTTGAATTTTAGAGGATTGTGTTACATTGACAATCGGACATTGTAGGTCAACGAATTATGCTACTGCAGGACAAATGAACACCTTAACTATTCTTTTTGTCCGTTTTACTGATGATTTTGTTGTAAATATAATTGATCAGCTGGATTCTTTACAATATTTGAGTGCGCATATATTGGTTTAAAAATAAACGCATGTATAAATATCAGGCTTTTGTTAATGTGTTGTATGTAATTAGCCATGCCTGTTGACATTGTTGACAATTGATTTGATTGCTTATGCTAATATTGCCAGAAATTTCTATATTATATTCACTAAGACGCGCCTAGCATCTGGAGCGGAATAGTTTACTCTATTTAACGAATACTGAGTGGTGCATAGTGACCCTTTATACCACGTCAAAACCTGTAATATCTGCTATTATTATTGGGTCTGTAACTAAGCCCCGGGGATAATCTGATAGGTGTCGTAAGTAGTATTGCTTCTATTCTAACTTCGCTATTGTAGTAGTTGAATCCACCTTTCATATTCAGTGTAAACAAGTATTTTTTTGTAGTTGATTAAAAATGGAAATGTTTTGTACCAACGAAACAGAATTTGAGGTAAGTTATGTTAAGTAATTTTATTCAGAGAAGAAAACAGCAGCAGAAACTTATCGCTTTTTTAGGTTATAAAGTTATGGTGAACATTCCCCATCACAAAACAATTGTGAGTATTGGTTTAGCGACACTTTAAAAATAATGATTTTGATGTTAGTGATAAAGAACACCAAAAAAATTTGCTCAGTGAAGATCCATGTAAAAACGGAAGAAGAATTACCATTGGCATTAGATGTTACCCGCAAGCAAGTGTTTCCTTTAACGAAAATGGGAATGGTCCAAAAGCTATCGTATTGGGTACCACATGAACATTGACGGAAAGACAACAAGAAAATCGAAAAACAATGTGTGTGAAATTTTGCTTCAAAGACATTCAATTTTGCATCGAATTTTGTGGCTGGTGATAAAAAGTGGATCCATTACGATAATCCAAAACGTCTGAAAGCATGGGTGAACACAGGTGAACAAGGTCCATCGACACCAAAACGCAATATTCATGGTTCTAAGGTTATGCTGTGTATCTGATGGGACCAATGCTTGGTGTAGTGTACTATGAGCTGCTTAAACCGGGACAAACCATCACTGCTGAACGTTACCGACAGGCAATTAATCCAATTGAGCCGAGTATTGCATCAAAAACGACCAGAACAGACGTTGCTCCATCAGACTACTATATGATCCGGTCGATGCAGTCAGCCGTTTCTGCACAGCGGTTCAATTCATACGAAGATATGAAAAAATTTCTGAATTCATGGATTGCTTCAAAACCTAACAAGTTCTTATATGAGGGAATCCATAGTTTGCCACAAAGATGGTCAAAAGTTGTAGCTACCGATGGCCAAATACTTTGAATAAAATATAATGTACCGTGTACTTTTAAATAAATGTGTGGTTCTTACCAAAATATCACCAAAACTTAGTTATAGAACCCAATATATTGTTATGTTGTATGTTATTTTCTATGGGTTCCCGATAGTCTGAGTGGATTAAATGTTCTGTACCATAATTCAGAGCACAATTGAAATTGAAAAGAAGAATTTTTTTCGAATTGAATAAAAAACTATTAGTGAATTCCATTTAAATGTTTTGAGGTGGCAATAATTTGTTGCATCCGTCCAGAATATGTTGTTGATTTTTGGCAAAAAATATAACGTCTCTTTTATTTCGAAAATATACAGTGTGATTAAAAGGATGTTAGTTTTATGATGGTAATGATCGATCATATATCACAAACAACTTCGGCACGTATTTTGTAGGCAATTCTTTAAATTGAAAATAGAAACTCTTCGAATCATTGTTATTAAATCGCAAATGTGGGTGTAAAACGCCGACGTATTTATTTTGTTTCTATATATGTCATTTTACAGATCCAGTCACGCTCTGAGTGTGTGTGTGCTTCATTGCATATATATTTTTAACACTTGCCTTATCAATATGCAATATTTTCATGTAATTTTTGTATTTCCAATCTTGGATAATGTTGTAAAGAAATAATTTATATAACACAACAAAACGATGACATATATCAATATAATATTATTAAATGTATACCAAATATTTCGAAATTCTAAATATTGAAAGAAGTAACTGAAATAAATCAACAAAAGTTATATGTATCTGTGTGGACCAACAAAACAATAACAATAAAAATACAAAGCAGAAAAAAAAATTATACTAATAATAATAATAATAATAAAAGAATATTATCCAAAGAAAGAAATATCAACTCAATTTATTCCAATGACCATAATTCATTTAATAATATGATGTATTCAATGTTCCCTGATAAAATATAACCATTTTGTAGAGATTTATATTAATAATTCTTCCATATATATTGTATTATAATGTGCATATATTGTATTAAGAAGAATTCTAACATAGAAATGTCCATTTGGAAATATACTTTTTGGTCTGACATTGTACATATCGTTGATTTATATTTGTTTTTTGTTCCCTTTACCAGCGCTTCCATATCATAACCAGAAATATTTTGTGAGCCCTTTATTCTCTCATCTATTTATACCATCCATATATCGTATATTTGTGTGTTTATACCATCAACTTTTACATAACATATTTTATTCTTTATTTATTTATTTATAGTGCCACAATAATATAAGATAATATATCACCGTACATGCAACTAACTATAATATTTACATGTAAAAGTTAGTATATGTACTAGTAAAATGTGTTTTGTGTTACTTATAGTTCAACCAGTAACGCCCGCTTCGTCACTGAAGATTGTGAGATTTTTGTGTCCAAAATGTGAACCAATTTAAAGTTGCTGTAAAGTCAAAAATTTTAATATATTGAATTTTGAATGCGTTGTTCAATTGTGTATTTACATTAATTATGCTAAAATCTGTATAACATACTGATAATAAATGTTAGATCACAAGAATATCACTCTGTAGAGCAGTGGAATTGCGCTCATGTATATTAATCGTGAAATATAGCGGATTAAATTTTTACTATTTACATGGGACATTTTTCAGCTGCCGGTGACCATTTGTTTGTTTATTGAATAAATTGAAAAACGGATTTGTTTGTAAATATGGTGTTGGACGCTATACTCAAAGATTAACCATTTTTTCACACACACACGAACATCTCTATGGGCTGATCACCCATATCTATAAAATAATAGAATTATGAAAACATCTATCTTTCGTTAATTGCAGTATACAAATATTGGTAAATTGTTATATACTCCGATGCGTCGGAGTATTTAAACCAAATTGGCTGTAATGAATGTTTAATAAATGCCATAAGCTCCACTTGGAATAATATGACGTGCTAAATGTCGAGCCAGTTTATATATATTGGAAAACACTTTCCAAAAAAAACGTTATCAGAATTATCCCAGAATTTTCGACAGTAATACGAAAAATGGTTATAATTTGCGATTTTACACTCTTCTGGGTCCATGTATTAACATTAAAATAAATTAATTTAGAATGATTAAATTAAAAATGTAATTTTCAACCAGAACCGCTTCGATTTTTGGCAATGTTGGCAATAATATCCATCGACTTGGTATACTAGAAATACATTAAAAACTATAACTGTGGTGAATGGGAATTGTTGCCATTCACGTGATTATAAAAAAATATCAATAAATCATTGGTCAATCGTTTATTTCGTTTAAAATCAAAAAATTAAATAAGGTCTAAAAAGTGTTTCAGTTTATAAAATTAAGCTACCAAAAGGCGACCCTTAACTGTTTTATATAAACACATTGATTTTATAAACTGATTATAGGCGTCATCAATGCGTGACATTCACAATGTGACATTGAGTTTCCCAATGAAAATACTAGAATTTCATTCAGTAAATAGATCAGCGAAAATACCATTCCATACCATATACAAATGTTCCTTAATAAAATCATAGACTCGATGAGCATTTTGTTTCTCCTTGGTCTTTTTCATTCTCAAAATTTCCATCATTCAATGGATAATTAAAAATAAAAATAATTTGCAAATTTACATAGAAAATCAAATGATTGGAAGGAGTCAGCCGCTGTAAAGAAGTAATTATGGTAAGAACGTATAAGGTAAACGATATGTTCTATTGAAATCTCTTGTTATAGATATTTCTCGTTATTGAGATCAAAGTCATTGGTTGGATAATTAAAAATAAGAATAATTTTTAAAATTTAAAGAAATTCGTATGACTGAAAAGACTCAGTCTCTGTATGGAAATAATTTTGATATGGCCATAACGTAAACAATTTGTTCTATGGAAATTTTTCGTTTATAGATATTTCTTGTTAAGGAGATTAACGTCACTCGTTGCATAGTTAAAAATAAAGAAAATTTGTAACATTTTAAAAAAATTCTTATGACGTAGGAACAGGGCCAATGTCGATAAAGAACTGATTTTGCTATAAAAACACCGTAGAAAATATGTTCTATGAGAGTTTTTTTCCCTAATACTTTTTATTATTGAGATTAAATTCAATCGATCGATTATTAAAAATTAGGAGAATTTGCAAAGTTTAACGAAAATTGGAGGATTGCAAAGGTCTACCCTCTATAAAGAAATTTTCAGTACCTTATATTCTATGGAATTAATTTTCATCTCTAGAACATTCTCTTAATTGAATTGTTAACATAAATCGAGTATTTTTCCATGATCAACTAAACAGGCTATCCGGATTATTTTATTAGCAAATTATTTATTTATAGAAAAAACCAATATCGGGCATCAGACACAGATACAATTATATAAAAGAACATCTTAAATTTATTTGTATTTCCTTAAAGAACTGAAGTCTTATTCATATTAAGTATCACTGGATGCATGTGATATTTATATAGGAACACATAACTTACATTTTATGAAACAGTCTATATTTATTACATGTCGCACATATAAACGTATATTAGTTTTTATCGAATGATACATAGCTGACATGTTTCGCGAAACGGGATACATAAACTATTATTTGCATACATAGAAACGATGATTTATTTAAGAAGTTAGCAGTTGTGAAGGCGTCACATATAAAAATGTAAAATATAATGTTTTTATTATATAAATAAAAAATATCGTACTCGTACTGATTTATTATTGTAATTTGAATTGAAATTTTCACAAAATGCATTAACAGAAATTTTAAAATATTTTACATTTTCATTAAAACAAGTATTCAATCATGTAATTACATGATCCGATTTTCAAGGATTATTACGAATCGCACACGCTATCAGTTTAAATTCAAGAAAATCGATAATAAAAAGAGATCGGGACTAGAGTCGATAGGTGGAATTTTTTTTGCATCATAAAATTGCAAAGCTTTTAATTTGTTCTTCCTTTCTTTTAGCAATATTTCAAATGTAATAGACAAAATAAGTCTATCCGACTTAAATATAATACAATTGTTACAGAGATTATGATGTCTGTTTCAGTTCTAACTGCGGTGCCTTCTTAATGCTTCTCTAAAACATATTTTTTAATAATTTGTAATTTATTTTGTTATGATTTTGCTGTACAAAAGTATGGTGGTTTTAGTTTGGATTCAAATCAATTGCGATTCATAAAATATGCTGTTGCGTTTTGGTTGAGACATTAATAAATAAGTGATTCACAAAATATTAACAAAACCTATAAATACATGACAATAAAAGACATTGAGTAGAATATACTTTAAACAGAACGTATGACTGTGACCTCAACTTTGACATATTTAGTAATTGATCAATGCTGAATCAGTTATCTTCCTGTAAAGTTGAGGTCAAAGCAATGTATTTATTTGAGTATTTCTAATTGCTACAAGGAGAGCAATACAAACCTAAATAAAATGAATACCAAATATCTTGAGAGATTAATTGTTCATAACATTTTGGCTTTATCGTAGCGCATTGATTGCTGAATATAACCAATGAATATTCACATATTTTGTGCAATTTTTATTCAATATCACTCGTCCAAACGCCGCTAATTTAAGTTCTATTTGTACTTTTTTTTAGGTATATTATTTCTCGATGCTTTCTCCTCGACTTTTCTTTATGAAGAAATTATTTAAAATGCTTTTTCGGCCTAGTGTTGAGTGATAAATAATTTCATCTTATCACTATCAACACGAACTTTATAAAATCTCCTTACATTTACGGTGTGCTTATCAAAATTAGGTCTTAATAGAGGCTGGCCATTTGAAATCATACGATTTTCCTTAAATTTTACAAATTTTCCTTATTTTTAATTATTTATCGAATGATGGCCATTTAAATGATGAGAAAATTCTGGGAAAAAAAATTCGCATAGAACATACGGTTTTGCGGTAAGGTGTATTAAAAATTTGTACTTTATAGCGGCTGGAACTTTCCAATCATTCGATTTTCTTTATATAGTCTCCTTATTTTTAATTATCTGTCGAATGACTTTAATCTTAATAAAGAGAAGTATCTATAAAATAGAATTCCCATATAACATATGCGTTTACGTTATGTTCTTACATCATCAAAATTACTTCTTTGCAAAGGCTGACTCATTCCAATCGTACGATTTTCTTTAAGCTTTAGAAAGTCTCTTCATTTCTAATTATTCTATTGTATATATTGTTAACGTTGTAGTTAAACCGATTGTCTGGATGAACTGAGCCATCACCGCTTATGTCATAGATTTCAGCCTGACCAGAGACTGCAGCAGTTAGACTGTTTCAATGCACACACGTCATACAGTTTCAACATCATTTTCAAACCCAATTGAGTTCATTGTTTTACCACAAAGCCTATAGTCCGTACAAATTTAATCATTTGTTGATGGATGTCATATTCTCTAAAATTATGCATTGTTTTTTCATATTGTTAAAAGTTGTATGGCTAATAAGAAGGTATCCAGCATAAATTCCTTATAGATGTCTAGCCTAGCCTAGATACGCTGACTACAACGGTTTAGTTTTGGTATAAATGTGTTATAAACTCGTTTACTTAAACTACTGCTGTTTATAGGCTGTGCCCTAATGTAAGTGGAGAAACCAGATTTCTTTCGAATTCATCACGTAACGCACAGATTTTCTTTAAAACCACTCTAATAGACTATATTTTCAAATAGTCAATGCAATATTTTGTGTCATTCATATTTCACCAATTTTATCTTAAAAAATACATAACAATCGAGGTTTATATTAACACATGTGCTGCATAAATGAGACATAAATAATTTATAATTATTATTTTCGGTGAGACTGTGTGTAAAGTAATTGGCGCAAGTGAACGACACAACACTACACTACCCATTCATTATAACATTATTTTATGATATGCAAATAATAACTGACTGACTGAAACAGTGTATTTTGTGTCAATTCTATTGGTAATAATATATGTAATTTTTAACCATTTTTTCTGTTGGCAAAATTAAATGCATCTATAAAAATTTATTCAATATTTAATATATTAATATTGAAGCTAAAAACTAAACGCATATGCAAATGAAATACAAATAAAACAACAAAAATAGCCTTTTAATTTATCGAAAGAAATTAAATGCGTCTACTTAAAATTTATTTTATATTATGATTGAGTGAAATGAAATGTTGTGTTGAAAATTATCATTGGAATTTTGCATATATTGTACATCGTTTTTGTACATTTAATACATTCGCATTCATATATTTATAAATATTTTCGTATGCAAAACAGCAATGTGTACGGAATGTGAGCATTGAACGACACGAAAACAACAAAGTCAATGAATTTTATAACAAATTTACAAATATATTTAATTTTTGTTGTCGTAAGTCAAGCTGACATGATTTGATATGTTTCTGTGTTTAAATATATTATTAAAAAAATTTACGAGCGACAACCAAAATTATAATTTGTGTGTGGATATTTGAATGATATTATTGAAAAATTTATTAATATTTTTCATGTTTATTTTTGGGTTAATTTATTTCAGAAACATTTTATTTTTTTTTTGTATTTTATATGAAACATTTATGATTTAAATTATTAAATTTATTAATATATGCCACCGTGACGTATGCCTGCACTGATTTCGATATAAATAATTTTTAACTGTTGCATGACATTCATTCAGTCCATATTTCATTGTCTATTATTGTCTTTATTTTCAGTTCACGTGATTGTTCTTTTTATTACACTTGAATATTTTTATATCTAATCGCATCACATCAAATCAATTGTCAGTTCACAGTTCTAGTAACACTGTTCGTAGTTTGTCCGCAAAATTCCCGCAATATATGTATAGTGGTCCGGTAGTTTCAACCCGAGGAAATATCTATGGATTTCTTACGGATGTCCGCTGGAATTTTATATATGATGATTTAGTTCAACCCTGTCCATGGATTTTTATAAAAAATTTCCTTTGATTATCCGCGTATATTTCCGATGATAATTTCTACGGATTCTCCTTAGAAGTATATCTCTCTGTGCTATTATTCCACACAATATCCATAGAATTTATATTCATATTTTTTGTGAGCACAGATCCACGATATCTTTGGAGCGTTTATGTATTTTGGCAAGTAATATCCGTGAATTGTTCGTATTAGCAGAAAAAATTTTCTTATGACGAAGATGCCAATGATCGCGGTTTGATTCAGTTTTTTACCGATAGACCAGAAGTTCGATGAGCACTGAATGAAGATGCTGAACGATGCCAAAAATACCATACAAATACAAAATACAAGAACAAAAAAACCGCACAGCTAAAATCCATGAAAAGTATTACAAAATTCCTCGGAAATATATCGATTTGAGTTGCTGGTTGTTTTAAAAATTATGAAAATAAATTAAAAATCGGTGAGGATTATATTGGTATAGATAAACGAAATATACAAAATTGGAACCCAATGTCTGTGAATAATTGGTGAAATAAATAATTAATACAATACCATGGATATATTTTGGACATATTACTCTGACATTCCAAAGATTTGGACCTTGAATAAAATACTATTATATATTGAGTGGAAAATCTATGGACATTCTTTGGACAAATTTTAAAATGTATTTTCCATGGAAAATATGTGGATGTTTTCCACGAAAAATTTTCCTCATTTTTTAAAGTACGGACAAATTGTTACTTGTAGGATTATCTTTAAAAATTAACGATGAAAGATAAAAAGCTAGTAAATAAAACAACTTTTTCCCATCTTCCAATCATCTAATCATTTTCGCACTTTTCAACATTTTGAAAATGTGTGTACCAACCAGAGGTGGTGCTGTATCGATCTGAACAAGTGATAAGCGGAAGGCGATATGTCTACGGTGAGAGCACTGCGGTTACGGTAGCATTTCCCATTCGAGCTCCAATAGAGTGTTCTTCACACAGCTTTTGCAACATGTGGCCGAGAGTTACTCGCTATTGCTGGACTTTTTTTCGAGTAATTTATTCAATTGGCGTTTGTAAACGTTTTCTTGAATCAAGCGTTTTTTCTGTTTTTACTGTTACAAATCAAAATAGTGGAAAAAGGACATATGTAAAAAAAAAACAGACAGAAATACATGCAAGTTCCTAACATATTATTTTTATTATTGTAGACTTATTAGATTTATGTATTTTATAAGTCTCTAATGGTTAATATTAAGAAAGTGTCATAGCAATAGTATTTATAGATAAATGTTATACGTATGTGTGTGTGTGTGTGTGTGTGTAGGTATATATTTATATAAAAAGTATATAAAGGTTGGACTGAAGTCATTTCATTTTAAAACTTTGGTGGTTAGTCGAAATTTTATACAATACAAAAACTATAAAACGAGATATAAGAAAAGTTAAAGGAAAAAGATAGATATTATGAAATATTTATTAAAATTTGATAATTTATGATATTAATTACATACTCGTACGAATTTCCTATTAGCAGATAATGTACAAATATTCTATCTACAACTAACTAACTAACATTTCCTTATTTTACATAGTTGTAGACATAATTAATTTTTTTTCTTTTTTGGATTGGGTGTAAAGTCTGTTAAGAAGAAGACAAGAACATTTTTGGTATTTGTATACAAATTCCAAATATATGTACAAACAAATATATTTAAAATGGTCAAAAGTCATATTAACAACAGTAAATTATTGTTATCAAGAATTATGTATATGGTTTATGGATCGAATAAACTAGCCTCCAAACACACACACACACACACACACACACAGACACATTCATATAAGGATATCTGAATATTATTGTACAATATATATAAAATTTATCCAAATATACTGCTCGAAGTGCACACATATAAATTTGAATTTAAATTGTTCATTCTTCTTCAAATGATACATATTATAAGGAAGATATACCATTAGCAATAACAACGGCTCCTGTTGTCGTTGGTCGTGGTTTTATCACATACGAATATATTTTATTTATATATTCATATAATATTTGGTATATCTTAAGTATAAGAACGATGATGGTAACGCGATATAAGGTGGTTTACATATATATATACAATATATACCAACAATTGCTAACCGGTAACGACACAATAAAGTAACACAAACAAGGACTTTACACATGCGATATTTATATTTAGTTACATATAAATAATAGATATTTATATTGTATAATATTATGCTATACCTTAAAACATAAACTTTCTACATTAGCCATTCAAGTAAGAATATTTTATGAGCTTTAAATATTATGTAATTTGTGTACTAACTATGTACGTGTATATGTAACACGGACATATCTATATAAGGATTCATATGTAAATATAAATATATGTAAGTTATTGTAGAAACAAAATAGAGTAAATAGTCGAAATATGTTTGAGCAAATAAGTATACCGAACGAACTCACACACAATACTCACATACATGTACAACATATATATGTTCTATAATAAATCTATTATAAAAGGATATCTATAAATCCTGTTTGTTTTAGGTATATGAATTATAATATATTTGTATATTAATAATAAATCTATATGTAATTGTGAAACATTTATGCGATACAATTTATAATTTTTGTGTACAAGTATAAATATAATACCTATAAATTAGTTAATTAATTAATGGCTGGGCTAATTAACAGAATTGGTGGATTGTAGTTACGCCGGTATATGCCGCATAAAAATATTCACAAATTTACATGGTAATCATCAGACAGACGAACAATTAAACAAGATCACATTGTTTTAAGTAAAAAAAATGGAGGAGATCACTTTAGCGGATGTTTGTAACCCAATGCGCGGTGTCTATGTGTCTAAAGAGGGATATCATAGATTATTATATTTATATTATGGTATAGAGTCATCACTGATGGTATAGTATCGAAATGTACGTTTAATCTGAAATATCCATGGATTATCGTTTTCGATGTTGTTATTTCACAGACATGAACTATTAATATAACATTTTTCGTAGCATCGGATCAGAAATTAAACTTAAAAATTACGCGTTAATTACTAATTAAGTTCTGGCCTGTAATTAAGGTGTTTTATTTGTGAATCCTGTCTTTATGTGTATACTTCCAATTGGAGCTTATATGACATCTACCAAACATTTCCTACCAGTTAAGTTGGTAAATTACTCCCTATGTATTACAAAACAATTCACTATATGTTCTGCAATTATCGAAAGGAAGATGTTTCCTTAATTCCATTCAATTTTATATATGGGTGATTTTTCCATATAATAATTCACTTGAAATTAATTAACAAAAATTACTCTATCTTTAAGAATTCCAATACCTGTATTTTCATTTTGGATGCGGATCGATACTTCACTCATATCAGGAAAGATAACAGTGTTGTTAGAAATCGCATTAGTTCCTAATGTGACGGATATAAGTTAACAGGCTGATTTTGCTCCACTTGTAAATATTATAATTTTTATGATAAGCAATTTACGATATACAATAAAAGTGGAACAATCAATGGGCGAATGTATAGCATCATTTGAATGGATTATGTTTGAAGAAGTTCTTACTAAAACTATTACATAAATGTACTATACATGGAGATCCGGTTTGCGGTATGCTGATCCGTTATGGGGTGATTTAAGTAATTTATTTTGAGGCAGAGGTGAGCCCATAAGATGGTCGCCAAGTTCTCCAGACTTAAATCCATTGGATTTCTATTTATGGGGTTGCCTAAAAGAAAAAGTCTATGCAACTGTGATTAATTCACTTGTAGAGTTAATTCAGCTTATTGAAGGCTGTATTCAAGACCTTCGCCACAAGCAAACACTTAGATTAGTTCGATTTATTGAAAAGCATTGTTGTCTATGTATTCGAGCTGAAGGAGCACATTTTCAGCAATTACTTTAGGCTTTGTTGGTTTAAAACTGTGGTAATATGCGTGCGTGTGCTTTTGTAGGTTAATGTGTTTGGGCCTTTGTGTGTGAGATCGCGTGTGTGTGTGTGTGAAGGTTTGTGTGAATGCATAGAAGTGTATTGAATCAATTATCTGTCACGTCCATATTGTTGGTTCTGGATAAAGCCAAAAAAAAGATGAAATTTTTCCATAGCGAAAATCAATTTTATGCCAACATCGTTGTAGTTATTTGTGAATATCTTTGGAACCAGTTGAGACCTATCGTAATGTTATAGCTTAAACGAAAGCTTATGAATGTGGCAAGTTTTTAAAATTATACCGAAAAAAATTTTTCATCATGATTTTTCGACTTACGGCTTGAACAAACTTTCAAAAAGAATAATGGCGTTCAGCTAATTGTCAATATTCCTGTAAATATCTGGATAACCACATGCCCGAATAGCCTTATCTTAACGTCGAATTAAAGATCTCGGTATGCTAATGCTAATAGTGTATAAAAAATTTAAAATCGGTTAATTAGTTATTGAGATATTGATGCCAGAAGAGCGCAAAACACGGTCTGATTGAAAATTTGGTTATTTGCGTGTAACTTCGTACCGAAGTCGAATCGGCCAAAATGTTACCTAATATTTTCGACGCAAAATGACTCAGAGAACCTAATGTTTTCGTATTGCCGTCGAAATTTGGGACACCCTGTATATATAGAGATTACGAGAGCACAATGAATATATTTCACTGGCATTTCATTGGATTCGAAGTACAACACTTCAGGTGCTTCCGTTGTTATTCCAATTAATTATTATTGAAAGTATTAATAATTTTCTGGATTAAGTCAATCCCCACAAATTGACTGTTTCTTAATAGCTTCAATTTAATTCAGAACTAATTTTACAATTGATAATAATTTGTTAAATGTTACGGGGGCTGAATTGCAAACAAATAAATTCTTCTATTAATGGGTATGCGGAATTAATGAGCTTTTGACCACCACCAATTACAGTATATAAAGTGCAGACAACGACCAATTATCAATTCATATGAAATCTATTTGAATGTTGTTAATCACATAAGCAATACGGAACCACTATAATTTGTAACGAATATCAATAAACCATAAAATTATGTATTCGACTTTGTAACGTTGTGCTGATGATGGGTAACTTTATTTTGTGTTTCGAAATATTTTCGTACTAGGTTTTATATTTATTTCATTGTGGTGGTGGTGGTGGTGGTGGTGGTGGTAGTACTCTCACCCTTTAATACCAATAAAAGTAATGTTTCAATAAAATTAGGAAATGAATATGTATAGGGAAGATCAATTGAATATGAAATTAATATAATTTATATGTGGTGCGGCTTTTTTGCTAATATATGCGTGCGTAGAGGTTATATGGGAATAATATGGAAATAAATAAAACAACCCTTTCGAATTTATTTATTTAGTTTTAAAATTATAAATTATATTACTAATAAAAAAAAAACAGAAAAAACTCTGCATTTTGTTTTTAATTGTATTTATGATATTTTATGGAATCAAATAAACTATAACAAATACACCTAATCTGTTCATTCCCCTTTTCCATCCGCGTTGTGTCCTCTCGTCTCACCTCTTCCTCAATTTATTTTATCTTTATGCATTGTAATATTATGGCCAATGTGTTTGCATCACTCTTTGTCTGCTTTTTTCCCATTTTATTCATACATCTTCCATACACATGTACCATAACATAACATACTGCGTTATTTTCAACTTTAATCTTATTTATTATAGTATAAAATTATTATAAAATAATGCTCCATGCACATATAAATACAATATAATGTCCTCGCCATACAGCAATAAAAAGATGTAATTTCACAACAATAACCTCCCTTTGTATAATTAATCGGATGATTTACACTACTTGTATAAAATACATTATCCCTTAACTTACATGCATTTATTTAGATATTTATGTAATTATATATATTTATATACATTTGGTATATGTGTGAATGGATACATATTATAATTATTATTATTATTATTATTATATTTATTTATAATTATATGTAAAGTACAATATATAAAAATATATATATATATCGTCATCATAACTAAATGTAGTGTAGAGGTGGGTAATGTTGAGAAAAATTGTTAAGAATTGCTACGGAAAATCACAAATGAATTTAAATCTGCCGTGTAGAAAGGACCATCGTCATCATAAATATACCATATGTAATGTAGAGGTGGGTAATGTTGAGAAAAATTGTTAAGAATTGCTACGGGAAATCACACAATGAATTTAAAACTGCCGTGCAGAAAGGACCATCGTCATCATAAATATACCATATGTAATGTAGAGGTGGGTAATGTTGAGAAAAATTGTTAAGAATTGCTACGGCAAATCACAAATGAATTTAAATCTGCCGCGCAGAAAGGACCATCGTCATCATAACTAACTGTAATGTAGAGGTGGGTAATGTTACGAAAAATTGTTAAGAATTGCTACGGGAAATCACACAATGAATTTAAAACTGCCGTGTAGAAAGGACCATCGTCATCATAAATATACCATATGTAATGTAGAGGTGGGTAATGTTGAGAAAAATTGTTAAGAATTGCTACGGCAAATCACAAATGAATTTAAATCTGCCGCGCAGAAAGGACCATCGTCATCATAACTAACTGTAATGTAGAGGTGGGTAATGTTACGAAAAATTGTTAAGAATTGCTACGGGAAATCACACAATGAATTTAAAACTGCCGTGTAGAAAGGACCATCGTCATCATAAATATACCATATGTAATGTAGAGGTGGGTAATGTTGAGAAAAATTGTTAAGAATTGCTACGGGAAATCACACAATGAATTTAAAACTGCCGTGCAGAAAGGACCATCGTCATCATAAATATACCATATGTAATGTAGAGGTGGGTAATGTTGAGAAAAATTGTTAAGAATTGCTACGGGAAATCACACAATGAATTTAAAACTGCCGTGCAGAAAGGACCATCGTCATCATAAATATACCATATGTAATGTAGAGGTGGGTAATGTTGAGAAAAATTGTTAAGAATTGCTACGGCAAATCACAAATGAATTTAAATCTGCCGTGCAGAAAGGACCATCGTCATCATAAATATACCATATGTAAGGTAGAGGTGGGTAATGTTGAGAAAAATTGTTAAGAATTGCTACGGAAAATCACAAATGAATTTAAATCTGCCGCTCAGAAAGGACCATCGTCATCATAAATATGTGTAAGGTAGAGGTGGGTAATGTTGCGAAAAATTGTAAAGAATTGCTACGGAAAATCACACAATGAATTTAAATCTTCCGCTCAAATTTTTATTTAAATAGTTGTCGGTTTGTGTGTCCCAATAACTAAAATAATATTTTTTGCAATGGTGAGTATATTAATATTTTGAATATTTTCAATTTTTCGTGTCGAAATTAATTAATATTTTATAAAATTACATTTCTTTTATTATTGATTGAAAATATAAATTATCAAAACCTATAATTTATTTGAGATAATATTTTGGAAATAAATAATAACAAAATTACTTATAAAAAGTTATACTCTATGAGATTTTGTTGGCCAGTGGTGAATCCAGGCGAATAGCCTTTAGATTTTAATATCACTATATTTTTCTTATAACTTGGGTGAATTTCCCAATCGATGGCAGAGTTTGAATGTAACATAAATGAACTAAGGGAACAAGGGAACCACCTGAGGTGTTGTACTCCGACGATACCAATGAAGGTTGTAGTATTCATCAAAGTATAGAACAAAGTTTTTTTCTTTTTTCCCCAATTTCAATTTGAAGGTGGTAACGATCCCTCCTAAACTAAACTAAAAGACTAAAAAAACATTACATTTTATAAAAATCCATAACTTTTGAACTCCCGAAGTGCCACAATAATTTTTGTAGTTGAAAATAATAGCTATCTAAAGTGGACTTCATTTCACTAAATAAAATTCTTAAAAATTAATTGGATCTGTTCACAGGGTGTATCAAAAGTTACTAATTTTGAAAAATTGTGTTAAAAAAATGTGAATTTATGCATTTAATTTTTTCAGGAGCAAGTTTTTTTTAAAATTTACTTTAAATAAAGTCGATGGAGAAATTCTGCACCTTTAATTTGAGCCATAATTTTTTAATATACGGTTACCAGTTATAAAGTTATGTATATTTTTATAACTGGGTGTTTCATATGTTCAATATTTTTTCAGGTACAATTTTCATTTTTATGATTGTATCTGCGGTGGTACTTTGATTGAAAGAATCTAAAAATGTTGTCAGTTTAACGATTGTTCTGTCCAAAATGGAGGAAATATTGGGTGTGTCAAAAAATCGAATACATTTTACAGCAGTTTTCATAAATTCCTATAATATATTTAATTATATAGTTAATTTTTAATTGGTTTAGAAGTACAACACTTAAGTTGTGGTTTCCTTGTTGTGAGTATCTTGTTTCGACATCAGAACTTCCTAAATAAAAAACAAATATCTATAAAAGAGTATAAACTGAAACTTCATGTGTGTTAATTTAATCATTTGTTATGATATCTAACTTTGAAATTAAAGCATTCGTAGAATTACCACACATATGCGGGTGCTGTATTGCGTGAACTTGTAGTGATTGCCTATTTTAACCCCGAATATAATCTTATATTTAATAGTATTTCTAAATTGTATATAGCCCAAGGAGCATCGCTTCAAACTAAATACTATTTCAAATATCAAACAAATATACCTGTCAAAGCTTTGAAAAAGGAAAAACTGTACCCTCGCAACATTACCCCAATCTACCCTATCCATATATTTCTACATTGTACTCCTTAGTATATATTTTATGGAATGTAGCGCATATGTACTTACTATCCGAGTGTCTCCATATTATAGTTATAATAATATTTATGTTTACAATACATAAAATTTGATACTATTTTCTATAAAATACCTAATAATAATAATAATAATAATAATAATATTTATTATATAGTAAAAATGTTGTGGAGACATATGAATCATTTCAAACATAATGAATAATTGAATAAATATATAAATAAATTACATCATATTTCATATATATGTGTAAGAGGATATGAGTACATGTAATGCAAATATACGGACTGGTGGAAAGATCGACGGCAAAATCGAGATATGTGTCGTCAAGTTATGTTCATCCAAATGGAACAGCAACTACCGTAGTCATTTAATATGCAGTCAAATATAATAACTCCTCAATTGGGAGAAAAGATGTATACCCTTTTAATTGGTATCTCATAAGTTAAGTACCAAACACACATAACAATTTAGGAAAACCGAGACGGATCAGCGTCAACTGTTAAATTGTCGTCGATATGGTAAAGTTTCGTTTACAATTTTGGAAAATGTTGGAAAATGAAAATAAATTGTTAAATTTAATGTTTGTGTTATATTTGTTATATTTTATAGTTGTTAATATCAACTTGTATAACATTCAAAATATAAACGCAGTAGACGATGAGATCGGTATGCCAGATCGAGCCACTATGATTGCAAATATTTAAAACATAAAAAGAAACCGATCCAGAAGAGTTCTTTAAAAACACACAGAAGGATTCTATTAATTTTTCAATATATCCATATTGTTCTGAATAAAAATTGAACTTATAAATTTACATGATCGTCATCGATCATCGTCCATGATTATGTGATTGATTTCATAACAATAAATGTGTTTATCTTTCCACTGACAATTGACGGTGATGAACATCAACTTATCTGTTTGTACCTTTATTAAGAGGCCAAATTTCTGAATAATGTGCGATTTCTGTGCATATTTTCAATTTCATTTGATTCTGGATTCATAATATCTTACGGAATTCATATGAATTACACACGACGTTAGATTATATGACACAACTTGCTGTAATAACCCATTCGATTCCACCGAATTTGTAGTTGAAGATTTACATGTCTTATTCGTTGCAATTGCAATGACGATTAATATTTTAATGTTCTTCATGAAGAAATATTATTAATTTATATAAAATACAAACAGTAAAACCCAAATTGCCAAAAAAACATGCCACCCAAAATACTACATTATCTGATGATCTTAACAAATTATTTGAAAAATAGTCGATGTTCATCAATAAAATTCTATTTTATTAGTTTAATTTCGACTGCACCTACGTGGGCCATAATTACATAAATTTACTTATTTATTTATTTAATTCAATTAAGGTGCCGAATGAGTATAAAAATAGACGACATTCTATGGTATATGAAAATCTATAACTCTTTAAGTCGAAACCCTCTATACAATAATATTTGTGGTTTGAAAATATGAGCTATCGTAAAAAAATGTGTTTGATGCAATATATAGGCCACCCAGTATTTCTGTCATTCTGAAAAATGAATTAATCGCAATCGCAAAACAGTCACCATTTCGTGATCGAAAAAAACCAAATATACCACGTCAAAGTTACATTTTATTATGGATACAAAATTACCTAATTACTTGCTTACTTACTGCATTGCCTTAAAACCCAGTTGCGGTTTTAGCTTTCTTCAACCGGACCTATCTGTAGCTAACTTCTTCCGATCCCGAATTTTAAGGATCTTATTAATCGTTGTCCTATTTTCTTTGCTTGAATCGTTGCCGTTTTCAGCCCGGCCGTGTTGTGCAGTTCATAACTGGTTGTTTTTCCGAAGTTGACAATTTACGCACATGACCAACCTACTTAATCATTCTGTAAATTCGTAGGGCATTTACAGGGATTTCATACCATCAGCTGCCAGATTGTTGGCGGCTACTTATTTATTATTCATATCGGACCCATTACGGACCGTTCCACTATCCGAAACGTGTGGACGTGCTCGGTTGCAATTCGATTGGCAAGTACCCTAATAACAATTTGTCCGTACCGTGTTGAAAACTGAGGAAAATTTCCGTAGAAAAAACCTACATAGTTGCCATGGAAAAGATATAATATTAGAATTTATTCAAAGAATGTCCGTAGATTTTCCACTTAACAACTCAAATCGATATATTTCCGAAGAATTTTGTATTAGTTTTCCTGGATTCTATCCGCGCGGTTTTTTTTTTCTTGTTTATTACAAAAAAATGATGCACAATTGATGAATTTTTGCCATCGTTCGGGCAGCATATTCATTCCTTGCTCATAGAGCTTCTGGTCTATCGGTAAAAAACGCGATTTGGCATCATCGTCATACGAAAATTTATTCTGCTATTACAAACAATTCACAGGTATTACTTGCCATAAAATACATGGACGATCCAAAGATAATATTGTCAAAATCATAATATGAATATTATGTGGAATAATAGCAACGAGAAATACTTCTAAGAAGAATCCGTAAAAATTATCATCGGAAATATACGTGGATAATCCAGGGACATTTTTTATAAAAATCCATGGACAGAGTTGAACTCATCATATAATTTACCAGCGGACATCCGTAATACATCCATTGATATTTCGTCGGATTAAAATTACGGATTACTGCATATAATGCGGAAATATTTTACGGAAAAACTACATACAGTGTTACTAGGGTATTCCATATCCACAACATGTAACATCTGAAATAATTTAACTATTATATAATATTAAAAGTTTGTAACCTTAAATTAGTATATTTTTTTAAGAATATTTAAGTGATATAAAACTTATGCTCAGTATTATTACCTTCAATCTGCCTGATAATTAAGAGATTTATTAATTGTATTAGATCTGTAGTTGAATAATACAACCAAAATTCCAATGATAACATTGTCTAACAACATTTTAATGAATTTATTAGTTTTTATTTTTTGTTTTAGTTACAGTATAGTTTTTGAGTAACCGCGAGTATTTTCATTTTACATTATATATTGTATTGGTTTACATACTATTACTTACTCCATGGCATTAAAACCTATAGGTGCGGTTTTAGCCTTCTCCAACCTGACGTATCTGCAGCTACCGTCTTTCAATCCTGAATTTTAAGGAACTTAATGTCTACGTCACTTAGTTCTTACGGCTCTCCTTCTACCCTTTGGACTACCAACAGTTTTTATTTATTGGATTAGAGTTAAGTGAAAATGCTCAAGTGTGTTATAGGAGAACCAACGAATAAACGTGTAAAGTTGGTATAATAATATAAAAAGTAATACAATATTAAATTTTGTACTAAATATCTGAAAATTCCAAATTTTGTTTTCATAATGTTGTCATAAATTATAAAATATTTATGAATTGTTTATTTAAGAATATGTAATATTTATGTAATTTAAAAATATTATATTTGTTGGATTGTGTATAAACTGAATTGAGTTACAAACTTCATGGTAATATTTATACACACTAAAGTAAGGCTAAAGTAATACAATATACAAATATAAATCCACTTACTTATTTCTTATTATTATTGTAGATTTAGAATCAGAGAATAAATAACAAATGTATCGATAAATAATAAAAATATAAAATAAACTTTTATAAATTATTCAAACATTTGAGTGTGAAAAACATATAATTTCTGTTCTTTTATTGCTATTTGCATGTTGTTTGTGGATAATTGTACTTTGTATAAATGCGTATTCTGAAGAAAAATATAATAACGATATACTTATTTATGGATACTTTGAATGAAATAAGAAGAGAAATAAAAAAAAGGATAATTTTATTTACTTATTCATAAAGTCACTGTGAACGACAACGATGTTGATATTGCTTCTTCTTTTTTCACTTTATTTTTAAAAATGTAATACAATATACCCACCCATTGGCGTGCAGTCTAATGAGCCGAATGCGTCGAGAACTCATTGAATTTATTGATAAAAATTATTCGCATAAAGATATTCTAACCCTTAAGTTTATTTTATAGACAAAAACTTTTGCTACATCTAGCGCAAAATTCTCTTTCATGTACATAAATGCGGTGTCACATACATAATTTCAAAAAATATCCTTAAAATATCCTTAAACTTTAAAACATCTTGACTTCAAGATTAATTCTTTTTCGACTGAGGTGTCGTATGTTCAATTTCAATAAAATGTCCTTGTAAGGTCCTAGCAGTGTCCTTCATCTTTCAAACGGAAATTCTTCCTTGTTTGAAAATAGGTGTTCATCTTTGAATTTCTATTCCATGTTTTGATACTGTTAATTTCTGATTCTGATAGGGGTGACACTTTTCGGCCATTGACAATTAATAACGAATTGTATGTGGAAAATTAATTTAACAAATAAAACCGTTTTCCAGAAAACTTTAAAACTTTGCAATTTTTTATATTAGGTATATGCAAATGTAAGTTCCGTTTTTTTTAATACAGACGACGTAAATCTTTTGATAGTATGTTTAGAAGATGGTAATTACATCTGGAAAACTGTCTTTATAAACTTCAAAACGTAGTATTGATAACATTTGATTAAAGTGTAAACAAGACATTTTTTTTATTCGAATGAAAATGTTGTTTTCATTGCAAAAAATCCATTGCTGAAATTGTGACTGGGAGAGGAAAAAATGGGTTTATTATGAGAATTCTAAGTGTAAAAAAAGTTTGGATATATATTGCCGGATGAAAGCAGTTCATCACTGTCAATACTGTTAATGAGGTTATGCTATTTGGTGAAATCAAAATTGTTTATTTGTGTATTGAATTGTTGAGAATTTGTCGAACTATCACTGGTGATGCGTTTATCGATGACAATTACTGCGTTTGAAACAAACATTGATTAAAATCCGATCAAAATGGGTATAAGTGGACACAATAAATTAATTTTTTAAGTTGAAAATGTCAAACCTGATACTGCAAATGTCATTAAAAACAATTTGCAAAGACAAAACACGAAAATTCTATGTCACTCGCCATATTCGTCAGACAATACTTCTTCAGATTACTATTTATTTCGGTCGATGCAGTCGGTCCTTCAAGACACACGATTCACATCTTATGAAAGCATTAAAAATTGGCTTGACAAATGCGTGGATCGATACATAAGACGATGACTTCTTTAGACAGCGAATCCGTAAATAGCGTGAAAGATGGACGATGCCTTCGGCTTCTGATGGAGAGCTTGCTTTGAATAATGTACCACTTTTATATAATTGCAAAATTAACATGTAATTTTACATAAAATAAACGGAACTTACTTTTGCATATATAACCAATACCATTTGGTAAATCTTTGTGTGCAGATTTATATCATATCATTTGGGATAAAATGAATATTTTCTAATGAATTTCTAAGAAATCAATACCTGGAACAGATTTATATGGGTCAGCGTCTTGGTCATTTCTATAATCCAATTTTTATCAAATTTTGTATGCAGATGTTTAATGAGATTGTATGAATTGGGCCTAATGAATTTATAAGAAATTAATATACTCAGTGCAATTTTATGGATCAGCTTCTATAAAAATTTGGAATTTAATTCAATCGTTGCTAATTTCGATAAACTTTTGTATGCAAATGTATGTTGTGGGATTTTATGAATAGTTCCTGTAATGGATTTTCCGAAAAAAGTAATATCCACAAAATAATGTAGTCAGAACACACATAGCATGGATTTTTGGAATGGTCATGATGGTACCGAATGCGTTTATATATTTGTATATACGCGGCACGTCACTGATATATGCTGTTTACCAACAACAAACATTCGAACTACAAGTAGACGTTATTTATAGTTATTTAAAATCACTTTTTGTCACACTAATATGTTAAAATATTAATTTTCATATAAACTAAAAGGTTTATTGAATTGATTAAAGTGTTTTATGGAAATTAGACACACCGATCGACACACACCCAAACACATTAATTGCAAATATTTAAAAATTTCTGCTTCATAATATTTCAATATTCTGCATTGTTTATGTAAAATTGCAAAAAATCATTATAAAATTTGTGTTCATCGTAAATATTTTATGGCAAATTATTTTCAAAATAATATTAATAATTTTTCGTATGAATTGGTGACTTGTTGTTATTTAAATCGCCTATGGAACGGCGTCATAATCAAAAGAGTTTAGATTATAAATTGTATTTCACTCGACTTTTTAAATTGATTTCTCTATATAGTTTTTTCCTCACAATTATACGTATTTTTTATTCCGAATTGAACTGCTTCTAATCAGAAATAAAATGAATAAAGAACCAATAGTGTAAAATTCAAGTTCTATTCGGTATGGTTTTTAGTTAATATTTCGTTGATTACCTTTTATTATTCAATCTGCCTCTATAGGTGACCCATTCAGAAATATTATTTTCCTTTTGTTGACTTGTGCGCTGGCGCATCTATCTACCGCTGATGATCTCCATAATTTAACTGTATATTATTTTACATTCTTAATATGTGGATGTTCGTTGTTGTAAAGGTCCAGTATATGGCTACCATTAACTAATAAAAGACATCACCACTACTTTTCACAACTGTATGACTAATAATAAGTAGCAAATAAGTAATGCTAATAGTGACGTCGGCACGACTTTCACTATAAAAGGACCAAAAATAGAATAGACTAAAACTGACTTCAATTTGTCAGATGCATTGCATATCGACGCTTTATTGGAAATATACTTTAAAATACTATCAGTGGATTGTGCTATATAGTTGGGAATAATTATAGGATTATATATTATAACAACAACATGGTAATGTTCATATTGACCAGAATTTTGTAAATGATATAGGTATACCGGTACGAAAGGATCGTTTTTATTAAACACTTCCCAATTTTTGGACATTTTTACCATAATATTGTACAATAAAAAAATTAAAATTGCGATCCAAGAATCGAATAATTTTTTCACGTCGTCATGGTTACGGCAGCTCTGTGCCCAGAGTCCATGTGCTTTTGGTTTTCTTTTTGCTTCTTTCACTCAACTCAATTGACTCAATTCATATAATAATTTGCCTTCCATTTGTATTTTAACCATTTTATGTTTAAGCGATCATAAATGGTTATGGTTGGCTTACATAGAATGAATCTGCCTGTTGTTATTGTGCCTATTTGTGCATCGTCTTCATCCAATAATGCTTGCAATTCGATATCTTCAAATTTTTTGGATGGTTTCCCATGTTCTTTGCCATTCACATCAAAATCACAACTTTTAATCCGTTGAAACCACTTTAGGGAATGACTTTCATGTAAAACATGTTCACCATGGTAATATATCAACAGGCAGAGTAATCCTATTTCGAATACCATCAACAGTTGAATACAATGCAATGCATCTTCACATAAGACAGTGGATATAAAATTGTTGTGGAAGATGCTGGTTAAACAAGAGAAGAAATAGCAACTTGAAAATGTTTTAATAGTTCCAGAACAACGTGCTGCGATGGTTGGTTGAAACTATGTGGTATACATTTGTAACTGTGACAGTCATAGTGATTTAAAAACAACTTGGTAGTCGACGAGATATACACAATTCTTCAGTTTCTCAGTTTTTGATATGAAAAAATTGTCCAACTAAATTTATTATTTGTTCATTTATGAAATCAAAAATTGAATATATTTTTAAATATGGTGCATTGGACGCTACATTCAGAGATTAACAATGTTTCCTTACATAACGCTATTGAATTAATAAAGAATCTATCGAAACATGGCAGCAAACCAATTGGTGAATTTTTATATACAGAAAGATACGGAGTAATTTGACTGCAATGTTAGATAGTTAGTTAGAGGAACTATTATGGAGCCGTATGTCTGAGTTATAAACCAATATATTCCACTCGACTGCTGAACTAAAAGTGACCCAAATACTGTTCTGATTCGATTTTATTTTTAAAACCTCGTGCATACGTTGTCTTATTGATCCACTCTCATGTGTAATATCTTCTAAACGTTGTAGTAACACCCACATCCTGAATGTTAAAGTGGTACAGATCATATATGTTTACATAAAATTGTTCAGTAAAAAGCCATCATCATTATATAGGCGCACCGCACCTTCAGCGATTAAACCGTGAATGATCCTTTCACATCGGTATACCGATCTATTTGTATTAACAAAAATTTCTTTTCATATAGACAATCCACTATCAAATAATAATAATAATAATTATTATATTTATTTAAACGACGCGACTCAAACAAACGAAAAAAGGCACCTGTTGATTGTATGATGATAACGCATGAATTATATAGGCCATTGGCAAATACTCGCTACTTATGTTCATATATATTTTATATTTTTGTATGCACAAGACAAAACTTAACAACAACAATATAATCAACATAAAATGTAAGAAAAAAAAATGAAGACAAAAAATCTGAAGTGAGTAAAAATTGGTGGTTTGTTGGTAAGTTGGTGTAGAATATAAGAAGAAGCAAAGAAATTTTGTGATGGTAAATATTTTCTTTATAATTTCACGTATAAGAGAACAAAATATATTTTGGTATTAATTTTTTTATTTGTCGTTTTTTGTGATTTTATTTATTTTTTTTTCTAAATTTTTATGGTGTTATTTATTTATTTTTCGTTTTTTTATTTATTTATTATTTATTTTATTTTTTATTTTACCATTCCATAAATTTAATAAAAAAATTTGTTTTTTTCTACTTACTTTTACTAAACGTACGAGCGACCGTATTCTATTTTGTTGTGTACAATATTATATAGAGACGCTCATTTATATATATACCAGGTATAGGAGTATGAAGTGAGCCGCTGCCAATAAATGGCTGTACTTATATTAGTAATTGTGAAAGAGCCTTAATGCGATGTTTTATTTATTGTTTTGACATCTATCAACAACATTCAGTGTGGTAAATTCCATTTGTAATACAACAACATAAAATTTTATCGTTTTAAAAATGTCTAATTTTGTGCCTTCAACAAACGATTTGCGGGTATCATTAGTTTTTTGTTATCATTTAAAGAAAAACGCAGCTGAATCTCAACGAATGCTTGTAGAAGGTTTTGGTGATCATGTTCTATCATTAGCAACATGCAAAAGGTGGTTTCAACAATTTAGAGACAAAGATTTTGATTTGAGAAATGAAGAACGTGGAAGACCACCAAAAAAGTTTGAAGACAGTGAATTGCAAGCATTGTTGGACGAAGATGATACGCAAACTCAAAAACAACTTGCAGAAGCCTTAAATGTAGATCAAAAAACAATTTCTAATCGTTTAAAAGCAATGGGAAAGATTCAAAAGTGTGGAAAATGGGTTCCACATGAATTGACTGAAAGGCAACAAGAAAATCGAAAAACCATTTGTGAATTGCACCCGTCAACAATACAAAAGGAAGTCTTTTTTGCATCGAATCGTGACTGGTGATGAAAAGTGGATATATTTTGATAATCCTAAACGCAAAAAATCATGGATTACACCAGGTAAAGCAGCAACATCGACTGCAAAACCAAAACGATTCGGTACGAAGAGAATGCTTTGTGTTTGGTGGGATCAGGAAGGTGTGGTGTATCATGAACTTCTGAAACCTGGCGAAACTGTTAATACGGTTCGCTACCAACAACAAATAATCGATTTGAACCATGCTTTATTAGATAACCGACCAGAATGGACAGAAAGAAAGAAAAAATCTGTTAAGGTAATTTTGCAACATGATAATGCACCAGCACACATAGCAAAACCAGTTCAGGATACGATAAAGTTGCTTGGATGGGAGCTGTTACCACACCCGCCTTATTCACCAGACATGGTTCCTTCCGACTACCATTTGTTTTCATCGATGGGACATGAAGAAGTTGAAAATTGGCTATCTGAATGGTTTTCGTCCAAAGCAACACCATTTTTTTTCGACGTGGTATACGAAAATTGCCTGAAAGGTGGTTAAAATGTGTAGAAAGCGATGGAAGTTATTTTGAATAAAATATTTTTGATTTTTCTATTCTAAATAATGTGTTTTTCTTCCTTTGAAAAAGCCTCATTTCATACTCCTATACGTGGTATATATTGTAAATCCACCGACATTACAGATCCGTTTACTAACCGACTAAAGTTGTGCTAATATTTACACTAATTTTACTTTGAGATTTAACCGCACAAAATGCATCATCATATAATGTTGTTAATGTTTTATAAATGCGTATATTAACAATAATGTTTGTATATTTAGTTAGGCACTGTGTGTGAAGTTGAAGTGTGTGTGTGTGTTTGTGCGAGTTAGTAATGGAAATTGTTCACGTAAATTTTAACATATATTTTACAAAAATGTATTATTTTATTTATATGAAATTGAATATGTGATTAGATAAAATTTACATATTGTAAAATGTAATACGAAAACAAAGTAGAGTTGCGGCAGTAACGTTTTATTAAAAATATAATTATTTCGATAAGATCGTGTCTTTGCATTATAGAAATTAAATAAATAAACAATAAATTATAACCCATTTGAATGTGCAACTAAACAAATGAAAATAGACTATAATTATGATGGAAGAGGATACTATAAAAGAAACTACTGCGCTATATATGGACAAATGAGATGTTAATTGATTGCGATCATCATCACATTGTGTCATTTTTTTGACGTTTGTCAATATTTAATTAATTTTTAATCACTACTGATGACCAATTCTTTGTTATCTAGAACGATAATTATATTCGCCTATATCATCTGTTGGATTGTAAATGTTTTAAAAGGAAATGTCTGTGATTTTTGGAAATTTATAAATAATAATAAGAAATATTCACGGTGATTTCACATAGATTTCTGTTGGACGTGATAATTTATTTAATTAATTACTAATGTTTGAGAGTATAATAAATAAACAAATTTGTAATTTTCACTATTTTAGCCATTTAGCTGATTAGATTCCTTTTTCCATTGTCCTTAACATGAATGATGCTAAAATAATTTCGGTTGTTATATGAAATCTTTTCTTCCCATGTTGGGTAGGGTTGGAATTAACCCGTTTACACTTGTATTGTCCATTTGATGCGGTCTTAAATATGTTCACAGTCCTTTTCCAAGCAGCTGGTTCGTGGTTTGTATAGTATTTTGACTATACATCTGTTTGCGCGTCATCTCATTATTCGTGATAAGATTTTATAAGTAAAATCTTTACTACTACCCTGTCTTTGGCTAGTATCTTATGCAATTTTTCTGCATCAGAAATGGAACTGATGTCTTCACAGATGTTCCTAAAATTTTTCTTTTTACTCTAACTTATTTCGTTGTTGTATTCAGTCAGCGCTATGGAGTATTTTTAGCCGCTGTTACCGTGAGTAATAATTAAATCTTTATCATCCAGAATGTTTGTTATAAGAGCTGAAAGTAGAAAGCTAACAAAATGATCAATAACTAGTTATTTTTTTTTTAAAAAACTCTTGTTTGATCAAACACAGCTTCTCTACCTTTACAATTATGACAGATATCGAAAAGTAACTCAATTCTTCAATGGAATATCAAAAGAGGATAGCCATTTGAATATTTGTGAATTATTATTTAATAGTTTCATATAAAATAATTTTATAAACTTGCTGACAAACGAACTTCATCTAGTAACAATTCGTCCGTACCGTATTGAAAAATAAGGAAAATTTCGGTACAAAAAATTCACATATTTTCCATGGAAAATATATATTGCAATTTGTCCAAAGAATGTCCATAGATCTTCCATTTAATATAATCGTATTTTATTTAAGTCAATTGAAATCTTTGGTTGGTCAAGGTAATTTGTTCAACATATAGCGGCCCGGTATTGTATATTCATAGTTTATTTCACCAATTATTCAAGACAGTGGTTCAAATTTTGTATATTTCGCTTATCCATAGATTTATAATCCTCACTCTTTTTAATTTATTTTCATAATTTTTAACATAACCAGAAACTTAAATCGATATATTTCCTAGGAATTTTGTAAGACTTTTCATGGATTTTTATCCGCGGCTTTTGTTTCTTGTTTATATGTAAGCGTGTTATATCTGAGGTCCGTAACTTTCATATAAACAGAACGAACATAGAAACGGGTTGCGTATGAGTTAGGGGTGCCGAAAACTGAAGAGAAAAAAAAACGCTAAAATCATGTCACAACCCAATTTAAAATTAATATTACTTTCCTACGACTGTCTCGGGGTAACGTTTTTAGTAATTTGTCGGGTTGTAGTTAATATTTTTATTTTTTAATAAAAAGCAAATGGAAAGATGAATGAAACGAGAAGAGAATCTATATAAATTATTTTGCCAAAAAATTGTTTTATCAATTAAGAATATTAATTTAAAATTGATTGTTATTTTTACCATTTAATTACTAACCGATATATTACTAAAAACCAAGATTCAATTAGAACCAATTAGGCGTAATCAACTTACCCCGAGACAATCTAAAACCGTAGGATGAGTTTAACGAAGATAGAAGACACCTATATTAGTTACTTTCATTAGTTTTTTACTTCAGGAAAAATTGTTCGGAAATTACACAGGGGGTTAATAATAATTCATAATAATAATTACATAATTCAGAAAAAAATTATATTCTGTAGGTGACTAGGCCTGTAAGGACGAAACCTCATAAAAACGCATTGAGACTCTTGGGTGATGTGGAAACGGTTCTATTACACACACACCAAGAAACAAAAAGAAGATTCAACTAAAATATAATTAAATTGTAAAGATAGAACAAAAATAACCATATTCAATCATTTTCAAAGCCTTTTTTTCGAAGAAAAATCTTTGTATATATTAAACAGTATTGATACATTTTTATTTAAGGGCGTATTTTCCAAAATTATGAACAGTTACTAGGCAAATCCAAAATAGACATATTCAAAAATTTTAATAGATAAAAAAAAAACAAAAAAACCAAACCAAAATAAATAAAATCAAAAATTAAATAAAAAATGGTATTTTTTCTTGTAAAATAGGGTTTTCATTTATCAATATTTAAAAATAAATAGTTGACAGCACCACACTGGTTAAAAAAAAACAAAAAGATCACTCAACTGATCGCCAAAAATATTACTAATCCCTCTGAAAATCTTAACAACATCATCAGCACAAATTCTATATTCCGAATTCCATTAGAAATTGCTCTGATTTATAAAATATACAGAGTAAATAAATTAGGACACAATTCGTAATCATTACATTCGACATTGTATGCAATTAAGTAACACCACCTTGGTCAATTGGTTCAAGTGAAACTGTCGCAAAATTGTCTTCTAAAAGAAAACAATTTTAAATCATCTTGATTCTATCTATTAATTAATTATAATTAAAATTTTGTGAATAATAACAACAAAAATTGGACATCATTTGCGTAAATGTGTTAATCAAAATTCTAGTATTTGATCAAAATGGAAAAATCAATTAATTGATTTATCGCGAAACACAATTCAGTAAGTTTTATTGTGTGTGGTACTTCGGGTTAAACTTTCATAAAATATCAAAGAATGAATTACGATGGATTTGTCTATTTCGGACAAAATTTTAATTCAGTGATGTGTGAGTCCTGTGAACATTCAATATATGCAAATCTAATCAAGCTGAGGAATTCAATTCTAGAAAAGCGACCAGAATAGATGTGTTGTAAAATTTACTGTGTTCCAACATTCCGTCAAACACATAAGCACACATTTTTGGCCACTCTTTAAAAATTATTATTACAGACTGGGATAGTTGTTGTTACATTCTGCATTTATTCTTTACCTTATATCTTAAGATTAGCATTTATTTCGTTCTTTCCAACAATTAAATACAACATTATAAGAATTTCTATAATGATGATGTCAACTGGCACTTGGTTCACCTTATTGCCGATGATAACGACCAGAAATTAAATTAGCAAACAATTATGAAATTGCCAAAAAGATGAAAAATTAATTAATTGTGAAATCAATATAATAATATATTGTTATCTGTTAACATAAATCGAATATGGGATAATTAATTAATTTTAAGTAATTTCCCATAAATTAGCACCTTTACCTTATGTATTGTATACTAAATAATGAACGCCAAATTAACCATAAACAAAAAACAACAAAAATTATTGAAAATATAAAAAAAATTGAATAAAAATATTAAATATTTATCGAAAACAAAAGAAAGGAATGTGAATTCTCACTTTCACTTATACTATTTTAATTACAGTTACACTATATTAGTATTGGGGTACAATTAGTTATATATATAATATAATACCACGCATTGAATTTGCCAATTACCACACACACAATTATGTTACAATGCCCGTACACACAAACACACAAGCACACTTATGAAAACACATAAAAAGTAAGTGCAAAATAATTAAAATTTAAAAATGTAATGACAAAAATATATACCTAAAAAAGAGGTGTGTGGAGAATTATTATCAAACACACCGTCGTAGACAGACGATGGACTTCGGAAAAATAAAAAAGTTTTACCATCATGTGTGCGTAGTACCATTTACAAAAATTATTAAAACTATTACTGTGCGTTACATATTATTGTTAAATTGGTTTTTATTCGTTGTCCTTCGTGCACATACTCGACTGTTGGAGTTCAACAGCATATGAAATAAACACCGACTGTTACGTCTATGTGTGTGTACTTCTTTTTATTGCCTTTGAGATTAACCGTTATAATATTAATAATAGAAAGAAATAGAATAAATAGAATAATAATCAATCATATTTTGTTTTTTAATATACAGGTTATCGTGTTTTGTTAGTTGTCCTCGTCGGTCGCGTTCCTTAAAAATGGTATTTTGATTTAAATTTAAAGAGTATAAGAATGGAAATCTGTGTTTTTAACAATAATGCGTATGACAAAGTGATCTAAAATTAATTAATTATTTAAAGTAATATTTAATAATTTAATTGGTAAAAGTTTAAAACGATGATCAGTTTTTAACTTCAACCAATTTTTGTTTTAAATTTGTGTTAGCTTTATTTTTCTTGTAGTTTTTTATTTTTAATTCATACTGAAATTGTATGCGAATCTTAAATTCGCAACGCAAAATAGTGTTTAGTGTTTTTGAAAAGTAATAGTGTGGGTGCGCGAAGATTTCCATTATTTTGTTTTCAATTTCAATATATTTATACGCGGAGATAAGAATTTATGCAATCGATATAAATTAAAGGCAATAATGACTTTATCAACAGGAATATTTTAAAATATGAAACAATCTAAAGATGATAAGAGATATGGGGTGAGTTTTTTTTAACATATATATAATTTTACAAGTTTTCAGTATGCAATAAATTTCATATATAATTGTATATATAAAATGTTACGGGATATACCGAATCAGAGCACCGATTGGGTCACTTTTCGTCCCCCTAAGCAACAAACTATACCGCTTGGTTGCCGTGATCATAATCAAACCATCCCGTCACAGCATCGTCTCTCGTCATATCCAGCATCTGTTTAAAGGTCAACCGAAATATATTCACCTCATTGATCAGATGCAATCCAGTAATCTAAAAAACTTCTATTTGCCAAAGACATACGAGATGTGCCGCTGTCTCATCGTCTATAAATATCTTCCGAAAAGATTCCCAGCTTAATCGGAACCTCCATGTCCAGGAACAATTGCCGCAAATTTTCTAAGAGTACCTCGCTCCATGCTTAGAACCCTCATGAAGTTATTTTCTGCAGAAAATCTAAGAGATCATTCAAAATTTGTTTTTATTTGTTCAACGTTTTCTTCGGTTTACGATGTTTATGGGCTTTTGTTGCATGCGAGAATCACATTCAACTACAGTGGCGATGGCTGAGAAATAGCATTCACTTTTCAATATCGCTATATTTTTCTTATAACCTACGAGTGAAATTAAACTAAATTATGAAAAACAATTTGGGTGTTCATCGAATTAAATTTTCCGGAAAATCGACTTCTATGAATTATCGTCTTTTTTAATTACGGTTCATAGTTTTAATGGATTTCCATTTTTGTATACAGAATTTCAATTTATATTCGATTTCCAATCTTTCATAGAACAAGTTTTTAAAAATCGATTCAAGTGTTCAAAAAATATGACCGATTTTCCAATCGATGGCAGAGAACATTTTTAGGAAATTTGTGGTATTCTGTATAAAGTTGACCGCCCAAATGGTACAACAAATTTATACACCATCATTATTTCAACAAAATTTCAATGACATTTAAATGTAAAATTGGTCATATCTTTTGAATGTGTGAATCGATATTAAAATTCTCTTCTATAAATGATTGGAAATTGTTTATAGATTGCAATTATGTATACTAAACTGGAAATCCGTTAAAACTATGGTGCGCATTTTTCAAAAAGTTGATAATTCTTAAAAGTCGATTTTCTGACAAATTCAAGTAAGTGGATATTCCAATTTTTTGTCATAATGTAGGCGCTACTTTCAACTCGGCTGCCTCAAAAACATAGCGATAAAGCAATATGAAAACATTTGTTCACGCTTCGCCACTTCATCACGACCACTTTGTGGAAACTACTGGTATACTACTGTTTTCTTCAAAACATTATCACCGCAGATCACTTTATTTTCAATGTATCCGAACATTTAATTTCGTTTTTAACACAAATTTTAATGCAAATTCGTTGTTCAATCAAGCTGTGCAAAAAAAAAACAAAGCAACAATTTCACATTATCTTAAACGCGTGAGAATTTTAAAAATAAGAATTTCCGCTTCAAATTTGAGCATCGTAGTATGCATTGTATTTTGGGGGATGTTATTGTATAGTAATATTAATATTACATAAGAAATATATATAGAATTTAATAGTTTTTCGAACGATCTTATTTATTTGATAGCGTAATTTTTGTTTTGCACATAATATTATACTATTCATTTGTTGAATAATTTATTGATCTGGTGTTCAAATATAAATTCGCATTTAATTTATAAACAGCCAAACATCCAAACACACACACACACACACACATGTATTTAATATACACATAAATCTTTTCATTTTACATACAAATAAATAATTCAAATATTCAATCCAAAGTGTTATTCCTGCGGCAAAATTAATACTAAATTATCTGTTTATTTATTTTTTTGGTTTTTGTATACCTTTTTGTAAATAAATCAAAAGCAACAAAAATCATATAGGTAAAAAAAAATTAAACATAATTTACAATACCTGTACCTCGGTCGGCTATCTATACACATATATTACGTGTTTATTTATATACACGTATTAACAACCTATAAGAACAATTAATAAATTCCAACTATAGCTTATACATATATCGACTCGGTTGTATACAAGCACCTCCTATTCTTTCGTTATTTACGTCCATCAATTAATTAAACCATCGCATTTCTTTATATGTTCTTCATCGATTCAAATAAATTTTAAATTCCCTAAGAAATCATTTGTTGTTCATATAAAAAATACACACAGTCTATGTGGAAGAGATAGAGAGGTATTAATGTATTGTATAAAATATGTATTATGGCCAGTGTCTACATAAATAAAGTTTGCGTACAATGTACAATGAGTATAGCTTGAACCTCTACAACAGCATATCTACAACATTTTTATACAATAATGTAATAATATATAACAACTAACAACTAACACACATACACAACATATTGTATATATGTAATTGAATATATTGAAATGAAGAAAATATTTATATTCATGCTATTTTCTGTATTACAATGTTCTTAAAGTGGATATGAATGAATTCATATAAGTATAAATACAATAATTTTTTATATCTCTGACAATATATAAATTTTCATATAACCGAATAAAAATATACGCCCAATTCCAGCATCAATCAGAATCGCAAGGTGTAATTATAGTTGAAATAAATCGTTATTTTTGTTTCAACTTGAGTCCAGAGAATGATAAATTACAATTCGATCGACTTGCATGCAATGCAATGCAACTACATAAAAATAAATTTGTGTTTGTATTGAATGAATAATAAAATCAAACGAATGTGAAAAAAAAACCACTGAATAATTTATTAAATTATAAAAACTAAAAAATATAATTAAAAAATATAATAAAAAACGCTGTATAAGAGATTTTATTAGAAAATATTAGGAGTTAAACTTTGATTTAATAAGAGCTCAATTGAAAATTTGAATTCTGTTGCTTTATTTAAACAATAAATTAAAGTAAAGATCATGCGAACATTGTAAAGTATTGTTCTTCTAGCTATACTGCTTTATCCCATATCTATCTAAGCAGATTACGATAGTATCATGAACTCATCTTTTTTTGATGTTTAACCACAATTCAAATCATTTTTTGTCATCTTCATCGGAATGGAAGTGATACTCAGCTAGGCCATATGCGTTATCAATCGGAACAAATAGTAATCGGAAGAGCAATATCTGTGATGAATACTGCGTGTGGGCTGTAGGACTTACCATTTAAATGTTTTGCAAGCAGGTTATGACTAGATTTGTAACATTCGGACGATCTTTGTCATGTTTCTGAATTTAGTATATTAACAACTTCAAAATTATATTCTCCAATAATTACAGTTTTATCTCGATTATTCTCATCCATTAGTTGTCACCATACAATTTCTGTTGTTTGCATTCATTTTCAGACCTATATACGGAACGGATGTCTGCTTGTTTAACGATTCGAAAGCATCCTTAACCCATTACTATTTCTATAAATCGCGGGCATACGCCAATAAATGACTCGATTTTGTTAAAAAAAAAGTTTTGTATCAATATTTACAATCCTTGCTGTTTTCTTCTCCGCATTATTAAAATAGATAATGGGTCACCGTGTAGTAGTAACATCAAGCGTCGTAAAATTTTCAGATTATTAATCGAACGGATTCGTACACATATGATATAACATTAACATCCAACGTTATAACCATAAAATCTATTAGTTTTTTTGCAAATACCAAATTCTTCCATAATATTCTATAATTTTGGCTTACACATTGTTGATCGGTGACGAGTTAACTCGTCATTTCATGCCCAAGTGTTGTTGACCGCCGGTGACGCGTCATTGCACTTGCATTATCTATTTTAATTTATGAAAGCCGCAGGTCTACATAGAATAGTAAAATAGCCGGTCAACAATGTGTTAAAATTGCAACCATAACAAACGGTTTCGTGTATCAACATTGAAACCCTGACACTTTTCCAAAATTTACTTACTTACTTACTCCATGGCGCTATAACCAAGGTGCGGTTTTAGTCTTCGCCAACCTGACCCATCCGCATTCAATGTCTTCCAACGCTGAATTTTAAAGATCTTTATATCACGTTACTGTATCAAAGCACCTTTGAAAACGCAAATCTTGCACAGAATTTGCGGTGCGTGTGTTTACATTTAATAGATTTTTAAAAAACATCTCTCGATGGCATTTTTGTTGTAGTTAGCGCTAGCATTTTCAGTCTAGATGCATTACGAACATAACTGTACTCATAATCAGACATCTCATTCCTAAATATCACACTATCCTTCCAGCCTCTGCAGCTGTAAACATAACGAAAATTTTTGATTTACAATTATTTTCATGTTAGTAATCATTCTAATCTGTATAATCATACGTTGTTCTATTCCGCATTTGTTATACAAATGTATAATTGTTTTATCGCAATCTGTAGCCTGACCATTTCGTTCTTATTTACTGGTTTTGTGTGTTATTAATGTTTTTGGTTCGCAACAGTACGAAAAATTTCCTATGAAAAATAGTGGGAATTGAACCCGCTGAATGATGGAATGATCGAATGCCTTTTTTTTTATTAATTATATTAATTATTATTATTATTATTATGCAATTGAAGTTTTTCTGAGTACGCAACAACAATTTCTGCTGATTATAAAATGTGTTTTCTCTTAAGAAAATATTTTCCTAGTCAGCTAGTTTCTTGAATAGCAGCTTCCTTATACCCAGTTTGGTTTTTTTTTTAATGTATCAGTAAGGGTTTTTAAATCACCTTTGCCACCTCCCAAAAAAGTTCAATCATAATGCAACTTTTAAATCGTCCAGATTTTTTTAGTTTCTAGAATCGTTACAGTTTATCCTGTCTGATTCAAGACTTTGTTGCGGTGAGTTCCTAATAACAGTAGTTGTTTTTCCTTTCGTATAACATATAACCATACACATCCAACTGAACCATTCTATAAATTCGTAGGGTATTTAGTTAGACAGGCAGATAAATTTCAACTAATTTTATACTCAGAATTATGAATATTTTGGTTTTTGTATTTAATTGCATATTTTAAAGAAAATATAAAACTAAAGTTATTTCAATAAGAAGTAACGAAACAATTTTATTCATTTTGCTATCATAAACATTTTGTCCCATATATCATATTCAGGCAGCTCATCCTAATGCGATAACTACCACATTCATAATATAAAATATCTGGTTTTTATCGGCTTCTTCTTTTAAATTCTCCTTTATTTTATGATAATTAAACAATTATTTACAATAATATTTATAAAAAACGACGTCGACATTCCTCCGCCTCTGGTCCATAAACAAAATTGTTTCTTTCCAAAAACATAGACAATAAATATTTCAATTATGTATTTATTGTTTGAAAAATTTAAAAGTTTTTAATCAAAAATATAAAAATAAATGTATTTAATTTTCTCATTCTCAATAAAATAATAAGTGCGCGCTAGTCGGTCGAGTCACCGCGCACCGCACCACATTTTCATTATTTAGATTATTATTATCATTATTCTCATTATTATCATTATTATCATTATTATTATTATTATTATTATAATTTGAAAGTTTATGTAAACGAAGACAAAAAATATATACAAAAAAAAAAAGAAAGAATTATTTTCAAAAAATTAAAAACTTTTTAAAATAGAGCTCCTTATTGCAAATAATTTCATATTATTAACCCTCGCACTTCTTATCCTATAAATATATATATTTTATAATAATAATTTGCTGCATATATACCACCAGTTTCAGAAAAATTGTATGCGGATAAGAATTTTCATACATATTCAAATAATTCCATGTACTGAAATGGTATATATTTGTATAAATATTGTACTTAGAATAGAAGGACTTTTTCATTTTCATAAATTTACACCAACTTCTTTTCCATTTTTTTTTTTGTTTTTTAACTCATCTTATGTACATTTTATTATTATTTCTGTGTGTGGAAAAATGGAAAAGGATACTTTGTTATTTTGTATATGTAAAAAATATTTATAATAATCTGTACATTTTTTGTACTCATATTTTCTAAAATAATGCAAATATTTATATGGCCACCGTAAAACTTTATAAAAATTTGTTTTTTTTTTTGCATAACACACACACACACACACACACAAAATATTATAATAGATAGATCCATTTATAAACAAAATTATATATTTATTTATAACTTTAAATCCCCAATCTCCACCATCCATAATATACTAACTTTCAAGTATCATCCCGCACATAGTTGATTACATTCGTAAAAAATAAATATACTTATATTAAACGTTGTTTCAATTTGTACAAATATACAAATATACAAACGCATACCAATATAATAATAATAAGTAGGTATTTATAAAAGGAAGTTATAAGAAAATTTAAGGATAAAATATATATAGAGACGAGAGTTTGAGGTGTTCTATGCAAACAGGGTATCGGTATAGAATATACAATGCAATATATTTATAGTAACTATTATATGCAAGATCTACTGTGGCATTGGTATTTACATAAAAATTGACACATAGACTTTGTTATTACACTATTGTTATTATTATAAACGCACCATCTGTCCCATAATAAATCGGAATGGTTTGAAAATATTAATTTATCATAAAAACCATTTTATTTATTTAAAATAATCGCAATCAATTGAAATACATGGATTTGTGCGTGTACTTGACAATTGAATCAAATGACTATTGGAATGCGGTCATTGTGAACGGTGGTTGTCGTCTTTCGAATGCCTTAAACTGTTGACGACTTCTTTTAATAGCCAAATGAAGTTTTGGGAATAGAAAATAGTTATAAGGAGCTAAATCTGGCGAATACGATGAGTGTTAACACAAAAAAATGTGATTTGTAGTTAAAAAAAATTAGTGATTATTGTTAAACGATGTACTGGTGCATTATCATGCTGGTAACATCCAACTGTCTGGTTTTCGATATTCAGGTCGAATTCAATGAAAACATTGCTCGTATAAAATCCCACTATAAATTTACAAACAAAATTATATTAGGATTCGATATAAAATAACAAAAAAAATTCAAATTTAAAGTATCGTTTATCCGATTTTGGAAAAAGGTGGCACAATCCCATTGTTTGGGAAATCCCATATTTTCCCAAAAAATGTTCTCAATAGAATATAACACTTGAACCTTTTTAAATTGGTTTACTTGAAGTTCTAAAGTTTATTGGTATGAATAATTTTTAAATGTTGGATGTAGTGGATGACTACCCTTTCCACTGCTGGTCTTCCAATTTGAAAAATTATATGGCGACATGTCAAGTGCTGGTAACGCATATAGACATACTTCCAAAATTGACGCTTTCACAGGATACAATTCCTGTGCTCTGTTTTCGAGATACGGCCCTCTAAGAATTTATGTCGGTAGTCTTGTCTTCGAATTTACGGTAATTACACAACATTTACGATCACCGACTTCGTATGGACACAATTAAATTCTTAATTTATTTATCGTACACACCTTTTTTTATTTATAACTTGCTCCAATTCCGAGTTATTATGAACATAATACATTTCATTATAATCGAATTAAGGATATAAATAATATCTATCTTTCGTTATTGCAGTACAATTGGTGAATGATTATGTATATCCTATGCGGAGAAATTTACAACTTGGGTGTAATGCATGTTTGGTAGATGCCATAAGCTTAGCTGGGTGGTAACATATGGCTTGCCAGAAAAAAAAAGAGCAATACATTTGAACAATGTTGACAGTACATATACTAGCGAATAATGACAAATGAAGTATTTAACCTTAGCACAATCAAATAAATGGAAGCATCTTCAAAAATTTCATTCCCAAAATATATATAAAATTAATTTTGTGGGATGTCTACGTTATTAGATAGTTCGACGATATTATCACTCAAAACTGGTTAACTAAAAGATTAAATTAATCTGTTTTTGGTGTTAGTTTAGCAGAGAATGTAGTTTTTGAAATTAATTAAACCTTTGTATTTTTGTTTGGCCTCGTTTGTGTTACTCTATCCATTTTGAATAAGAAGCTTTGTCTACTATATCTGTTCTATTTTTTCAATATCCTTACACATGATTGTATTATACAAACAATAATTTACAACTTTATTTTCCATTTAATATTTATGTGATATTTTAAACTCACATAATATCTATAGATCACACAGTTTAAATCCTTATATGTATAATTACACAATATATTTAATGAATTTATTTTACTATAGTTACACGTATGCGGATGTAATACATACACCATATGAGCAATAGAATATTTGCATCATACTATAAATACTATATTATATTATGTATACCGTATTTGAAATCCATATATAATATAGACTAAACTGTAAGTCCAACCCTCTGCTAAAACCCTAAAGGGGTTATTAAGATTTTAACGCGACTTTAATGCATATAGAATGTCTTAAAGATAACAAAATAAACAGGGTTAATCTTACAAATGATTTATTTTGAAGAATATTTTAAGTTATAAGTTATATATTGTTTGTATATTGCACAAATACAGTGACTCAGCAAATGTATGTATACCAAAAAAAACAAGTGGAAAACTTGGAATGAGTCCACCGCCAACCAAAGATAAAATGTGAGTAGTTCATTTCCATTTGCCATATATTGTAATAAACATATTGTTCAAAAGTTCAATAATTGAATATTGAAATTAACAATAAATTTTCGATTAGATTAGATTATATAAAATACAATATATAACCTCTGTCCCAAAAATGACCAGCATTGCATCGATTACAAGAAAAAAGCAAACAATTAATTTATTTTTATAAAAATAATTTTATTTATTCGAAAAATTATCACAATTTTTTTATATCGCTTGATTTGGAATGTTATTGAGAATTATGCCGGTCCATTGACTGCGTTGTTTAATGTTGTTCAATTTATGAAAAACTGTCAAATGAAAAGTGTAAATTAGTCAAATTTTTCAATTGACATTTTGAAGCGTTTCAGTAAATACATTTGATTGTTATTGAAAGAAAAAATATATTGGTAATGGTCGCACGATGAAAGGTGCATTGCAGAATAATAATCGTCCAGCGCCTAACACTCAATATTCAAGACGAACATGTCGAAAATACGGTTTATCAAATTCTTCAATTCAATAAGACAATACAAAACTCTCATATTTTTTTTTAAGAAATTCATATGATTGTAAAGGGCCAACCTTCACGGAAACAATTTGTATCAGATCTACTGATTGAAACCATATTTTGTATGGTAATTTCTTTTCAAGATTACGTTTTTCACCATTTAAAGGAAATCGTATGATTGTAAAGGGACAGCCTTCATGGAAACAATTTGTATCACGTTTACTGATTGGAAACATATTTTGTATGGACATTTTTCATCCAGATTGAGTTTAACATCATTTAAAGGAAATCGTATAATTGTAAAGGATCACCTTTCACGGAAAAAACAATTGGTATCAAATCAGCTGATTGAAACTATATTTTGTATAAGAATTTCTTATCCAGATTGAGTTTATCAACATTTAAAGGAAATCGTAAGATTTCTGAGGGCTAGCCTTCACGGAAACAATTTGTATCACATCAGTTGTCCATATGATATAACTGTATGAAGATTTCTTGCCAGTTTACATGAGATCAACCTTCACGGAAACAACTTGTTTCACATCAGCTGATTGAAACCATATTTTGTATGGAATTTCTTATCAAGATTACGTTTTTCACAATTTAAAGAAAATCGTATAATTGTAAAGGATCACCTTTCACGGAAACAATTTGTATCACATCTACTGATTGGAAACCAGATTTTGTATGGAATTTCTTATCAAAATTGAGTTTATCAACATTTAAAGGAAATCGTATGATTTCTGAATGTCAGCCTTCACGGAAACAATTTGTATCACATCAGCTTTCCATATGATCTAACTGTATTTCTTGCCAATTTACATGAGATCACCCAATTTTTATATGTTATCTTCTGTAATCGTTGTTATATTCATTTATCATCATCCACATCTTCTCTCTGTCGTCTTTGAATACTTGATGCCATTCTAAAACTTGGCTTTTGATTAAAAAAATTTTAACCATTACAAATTTTTCCAAAACATTTTTACCAATTTTAATATTGATTTTTTCGACCATCGCACAAGAACTACACCGTCACATAATGCCTTGTATTTTTTGCACACACTAAAGAAGGTAATGTCATCATAAACGGTTGCCAGTTTGTTAAGGTCTTCGGTTCACAATACATAAATTAATTAGCAGCCAATAGATGAACGTTATCATCAAATCCACAGTAAATATTAGGAAAGAGATTCCGGTTTGGGACAGAGGATGTATATTATTTATATATTGGTAGAAAATCATTTTTAGAATATCGAAAAAAATGAATAAGAACAAAAAAAAAATATGGAATCATCATATCGTTTCAAAATTGTGCAAATATTATTTTAATAGTACAAAAAGATAATTTAACAATTAAACGAAATCACTTGTAATTTGTATATTCTCATAAATTCTTCGTATTTTTCAACTCCTCATCCTGTTTTCCTTCATATATCCTTATTATTTATACTGAATTCAACGCAAAAAGGCCAAACCCATTTTGTTCACAAAAAACATCTATACAATATGTATTAGAAGATATTTTTTTAAGCGTCATATAAAAGCCATTTCTTCGTTCTTCAAACTGAGTGTTTGCTAAACTCGAACTCTATATGTGCACAGGCTGAAACCAATCCAAGCAGCTATGGGATGCATTTACATTTTCTATATTGTACTTAATTTAATATTAAATTTTAAATTGTTCGTAAACGTTCCTGCCTGACGAAATTAATGTTACGACTAAATACTGAAAAGAAATAAAAATTGAAAGCATTGTCGGACGTGTCGGACATTCTGTCACACTTAAAAAAACATCAGATATTCCAGATTCAAATGTACAATATATTCACAATAAAATTATACAAAATAAAAAAAAACCATTTGAAAATATTTAAAATGCACAATAATATAGCTTTTAACGTATGGGTTAGGTATGGAATAGATAGAAAATCAGTATTATCATATATTTGAATGCATTGGTATTGGTATTATATAAAACGGATAGTGTACATATTTACAATTATACAAATTTACACAGCTATAGTCAAGAATATAAATATAGAATGAATAAAATTAAGCATTGTTCTAAAATATATATGCTCCCGTTCCCCGTTCGTATTCAAAGCAGAAATATATAAATATATAAAAGACAATTACAAAAAACAACTTGGCAATTAGTGGATCTAATTAAAGACAGTAAATTAGGCGTTAGACTGGAAAGAGTACTTTTTATTGCAAATCTTTATGGTATTGGATTTTCATTTTATCTTCTTTTCTCCTCCAAATGAATATATATATTTTGTATTTAATATATAAAGACAAAATATACCGATATCTAGGGCTACCGGCACACCTTTCTGTAACTGTAAAATGGATAATTTTTTAAATTTCGGCCACCCCATGACATTTTTTTAAAGTAAGGAAAGTACTACTTATAAGGCCAGTTCGTCTATATGTGCATTGTCATTTAAATCTATGAAGTGTTTGGATTGATTTTGATGAAATATTGCATTAAAAATATACATTAATAGGTACATAAGTACGTAACGACCATTCTTCTTAAAGAAAAATTCGTTTATTTTGGAAATAATGTAAATAATTTTTTATTGAATGCATAATTATACCATAACTTTGCAATTTCTTGTTAATCTATGAATACCATCAAAATAAAATGTCTTCTCTTTTGATGCAATACAATCCAGTCCATGTACAATCGACCTGAACATGTGGTAAACTGGTAACATCTGATGATTACGGTGAGTAAGGTAAGGCATCCGATCCAAGTGCTTCCAACCTTTTTTTGACCGGTTTTACGATATGAACATTTTTCTTTCAATTCACAATTCAATTCAATAAATTGTTGTTTGTAACATTCACCAATTTGCTAGTTTGACAAGGTTTCAACAATTCGTAATATATCCTTTATTTGATAATTTATTCATGGTCTTTGTCATTCAAATCAAAATCAAACCATTTGGCTGCAACGCTCTGCCCATTCTTTCAGATGAAGTTGGTTTACCTCTCGCGCGCAAATCACGTTTTTTTCCGGTACACAAAACACATGACATTTCGATAAGCGAAAAAAAATATGTTGTTTACATTTTATGTTTAGATTTAGAATAAAGAATTATTTGTAGAGTAGAATATATGAAGGATGTAATAAATCAATCACACACACACACACACACATGACAGGTTTTAGAAATTTATTTATTTATGGCTCTGAAATCAATCATCCTTTATAGTGATAATTTTACAAGAAGTTCGTCAAAATACCATTCCTATATAATGCGTTTATTCCAACTACCTACTAAATTTTATCAAAATTGCTTGAGGAATGGTCAAATTGTACACATTTTAGAAATAGACTCCTTTGATCTAATCTCTGATTTTATCATTGCAACAGTTTACTTGTGAAAATTCCCGGAAAAGATGAAAAATTAAAAAGACTGGAAACAAAAATCCGCTTTCTTTTCCCTTGACCTTTTTGCGGACTATTAAATTGATAGAAAATTTTTTTACTAAAAATACTCTAACCATTCGATTGCACTTTAAATTAATTAATTCATTTTTTAGAAATGTCCATTCTGCTAAAAGTCCTAATAAGAAGGTGAATAAAAGAAAAAATAAATAAAATATCGAATCAATTATGTTACCATCGACTTTGAATGGACCAGCAGCCCATAATCTCTTTCCTGACTATAGCAATTTAGTTTTCAACACGTTGATCCTTAGAACTAGAAGGACTGAAAATCTCTTTGACTTTATTTAGCAACAAATATCACATTTCGTATATTTATCAACAAATCATCGGCAACAATTCGATTGAATTAACGGATCTCATTATAACGATCAACAACAATAATGAATCGTAATGTAGTGGCAAATGGATACACAACCTGGTTTTACCGCAGCACGCGAACGTTGATTAATATTTCTTCCATCATGTCGAATAATTTAATCCTGCGATTGATTAGCTCATATTTCGTTGAAAAATTTGGCAAATAAAATATTTCATCGTGTTGTCATTATTCAATTCTGAGTGGGCAAAATTTTTGTGAATTAATAAAAGATTTTTAAATGTTATGTGGAAGTAATAAATATATGACTTCTGCTGGAGATTGTCCAAATACTGATCATTTTGCATATAAAAATATCGGAGCGATGGTAGCCCTATCCATACATAAATTTCTAGTTATTTATAACATAATTGTGCAAACATAGATGCTCAAAAATATATGTAATACCAGAGTAATGCTCTGTGCATAAAATCTATGTGTTTGTGTGTGTGTGTGTGTGTATAATAGTAAAATAAATATTAAAATACATAAATTTTTTTCAATAATATAATAAAAAATTAAAAAAAATAAATAACTAAATAAATAAAAATGTAGCGCAATCGATTTAGGAAAATTTTATTTGATTACCGGAAGATTAGTTTTTAAAGAATTATATATATAGAAATTTTTATGGGCACATTCAAAATGACATATACAAACAAAACATCCTAGTATATTTGGAAAAACTATAAAATATAACAAACAGCGATACTCGTCGACTAGTGCTGGGAAGAGAACAATGAAAATTAAAATTTTTTACTGTTATATATTAGATTTATTTTGTTATATAATTATAAATCTGAGGCTTAGCCAAAATTATTTAATGGGCATATGTACCAGAGACTCCCATTCACATTATATACAACATTTATTACATGGCTATATATGCTATTAGTTATAGAAATAACAACGATACCCTTATATAACACACACACACACACACACATTTATACACATATAATAAACACTAAATCTATACTAATATAAATCTAACTATTTTGGGTTTTAATATGCCGTATGAAGTCATAAATTAGAAACGTTTTGTTAATTTTAGCACAGATCCTTTGCTTATTTTTAGGACATCTGCTTGCTTGTCTCTCTGCAAATAATTGGTATTAATTAACTAAATATAATGTAATTTATTGAATAATCATACTAATTATATGAGGTTTGTTTAGGAAATATTATTTATGCTATTTGTACTAAATCCTTATTTAGTAAATGACATATCATATACTATCCTAGCGTTCCACAAGGATTTTTGTTCATGATCATATCGGTTGGACTATATTTATTCGCGTTAATAGCTTAACCTAATGCTTCTTGAATTCAAGTATCCATATAAAATCTTAACAACGATGGCCGAAGCATGTGAAATGGCATTCAGTTTTCAATGGATAAAATTAGACTAAATTATGAAAAATAATGTGGGTGCTCACTGTAATTAAATATTCGGGAAATCGAATTTTATGAATTATTATATTTTTTAATTACGGGCCATAGTGTTTTAACAAATTTAATCAATTTCCATTTAAATGGCACAACAAATTTATACGGGTGTTATTATTTCTTTTCATCTTTTTAGTTTGCCTATGAGAAATTCATATACGATCCTTCAATAAAAATATTTTCTATTTTAGAGTGGGAAGAAAACGGGGATTGCATTCTGGTGAGGCACGGAATACGAACGGTTTCATAGACTTCGTCGTGGTGCAACTGCAAGAAATAGAGTGTGGATGTTTTGTGGCGGTCTATGCATTTCTGTCGCAGGCTCCACAAAATCGGGGTACAGAAGTGATACTTTTGGAGTGCGAGGTATAATTCAAAATTATGCCTAGAATGCTCATAACATTACCATTTTGTTAGAGAAGTACTTCTAATATTGTAATAATGAAATCAACATTTGTTAATTGCCGATGAGGTGATTGATGTTATCCTATATGTAATGGTAAGATGTTGTTGAAAAGGTAATCGAATTGAAAGATAATGGATCAATTATAAATGTCTGCACACAGGGGCGTCTATTTCTTATTTGTATACGGTATACTATAAAAACAGAATTCCCCGTAACACGTAGATAAGGTTAAATCCCTTAGTGGAAGTCTTATTGTTGTGAATCTTATGAATAGAACAAAATCAATACCGAAAACTACTTGAAATGTGGAACAACGATATCTATAAATGTTGTACATTCCGCTGTGATAAATACATTGCAATGGTAATGCCCTGTAAAGCTAGTGGGGCTGTTTTGGAAACTGGAGAAACTATAGAAAGAGATGGGTTTTTAATCATTCGTTGACAGACAATTCTCAAGAAGTATGAATATAAAGCAAGAAAAACAATTTGCGACAACTAAACTGGCAATCGTGAAGAGACTTCTGCATGGAGGTGCGGTGACTTTATTTAAAAAAAATACACATTATATTTATCGCTTAATAATCTTTTGAAAACTTTTAATGTTAATATGGTAATTAATTAATACATTTCCTGCAATTTTATATAATTGATTATTCAATGATTAAGGACATGTTCAAGCTAATAACAAGGATATTTTTACAAATTAAACATAAGACACCTCATGCGAAAGAGAAATATACAAAAAATTTAGTAGAATTGGTGATCAATGACATTTCTATGAACTATGTTAAGGAGAATTTTTCAAATTATGCAGGTGACAGCTCATGTTTCATAGTGAATCAAACTTACTTATTTACTTATATTACTTACTTACTTACTTACTTAATTACTTACTTACTTACTTACTTACTTACTTACTTACTTACTTACTTACTTACTCCATGGCATTATAATTCAGGTGCGGTTTTAACCTTCTCCAACAAGCTTTTTCAACCTGACCTAAGTCAATATCTTCCAATCCTGAATTTTAAGAATCTTTATATCACAGTTTACTGCATCTAGCCATCTCGACTTAGGTCTTCCGGTTCTCCTTCTAGCTACTGGATTACCATTCAACAGCGCACGCTCCTCCTCTTAATCTTAATCTTAATCTATTGATTTTGAATAGTTTTGACAATATTTACGGTTGACCGTACAACTTATTTAATTCAAATCTGTATCTGTGTCTGTATCTTCGTCTTCGCAACCATTATGTTCCTTGACCGGATAATTTATGTGTTTATATAGTCATGCAACAACATCTTATCTTATACAAGAAAATTAACGAAGAAATTGTATATAGAACTTAAGTTTGCAAGGATTTTACAAGGATACAATTTGAATTTGTTCATAAGAAATAAATAATAAAATACTTTGTTCGTATAAGGTGTCTATTTTCAAGTCTAACATATATTTAAATTACTTAAAAAGCATGAAATAAAATGAATATGTAAATTTATAAGGTCCTTTTGATGTATATATTTGATCCTTAAAACAAAAGTTGTACTAAAATTCTTTTTCTAATTTTTTTTCACATGAGGTTCATTGAGTAAAAAAAATTATTGTTGCCACGTCCTTGAAGTGTCCTTAATCAAATTGAAACACCCATTCTAATATAGACATTTTGTTTGAAATAACTTAACAGTGCCGATGTGTGAAACCGAATTTGGTTAAAAAACGAAAATTTTAAATTTCTATATCACTTGATTCTGATAAGTGTCTGCTGGGTGGGGAGGAGTGTCTCTTAGAACAATTCTTTAAAAAATTATAGTTGTTATATAGTAAAATTTGGAGTAATTATAAAAGTCAGTAGTTAATTAAAATTTAAAAGGAAAGGACCTCTTTCTACTTCAACCAATATACAATTTACACATAATCATTTGTCACCAAAATCCCAAATTTATTTGTTTCATATTTATATGGTTTTTATATAGAAATTCTAATATTAATATATTTTCGGTTCTTAGAACACACACACAATCAAAACGGTGTACACAAAGAGAATTTTCCAATTCATTTAAGTATATTTACTTCTTTCGTTCACTTTTCTTATGTATTATTACATTTTCCACATCAATGAAAATGGTATAGGACAAAAAATAAATGAAAGTGTTAAATATACAATTCATTCGGCGGGGGCCAGTTATAGTAAAATAATTGTGTACCACTTTTCCATCTTCCCTTTTTTTTTTTCTCTTCACCAAATTTATACGTATTTTTTTATTACGTTTACGCATTTTACAGATATTATCTAATCTATAAATATGTATACTAAATTTTAGTATATTATTTCGAACAGATAAAGTATTAAAGTATATTGACTGTGGGAAAACAATTAATTATTCAATTTATCTATTTGAACAATAACAGACGGCTATCGCTTCGATGAAGAAGCAAACTTTGTCATAACATATAACTCTGAAAATATCTTCTTGTTTTTTTTGCGTGAGGTGGCCATGAAATTTTTGTGACAGAAGTTACATATCGACCGCAACTATGACAATCAAAATATTTTTAATAAAAATTTTCTAACATCCAAATGAAGTCCCTTGATCCATTTATTTTCAGTCATCACTTTTTTTTTTATTTTATTGTTACATTGCTATTATATTCATTGTAATATATTTTATGTTTAGTCTATCTATTATTTGGTAAGAGAGTAGTACCATACGATAATATATCTAACTGTAAGTTCATGTATACAACCATCTGTCGTTAAAAGTAAAACATAAAAATATATACACACACACATTCACATACATTATAATGGCAAAAATATCTGGACGGTAAAAGATGTGAACGTTATTTTTCCAACATTAGAAAAGAAAAGAATAAATTTGTCATAAATCCTTCACCGGGACGACACATGTCCTAATTTATTGTCAAAAGATATATATAGGGAAGATAATGTTTGTATATATATGTTTGTGTATAAGGAGTAGAGTATAAATATTATGAACTTTATGTATACACTAGATGGAATGGATAGTATAATATACAGAGGAGACACAATAAAATGTAAAAAATGTACTCGTGAATAAGACAATATTGTATTGTGTCAGTGACGAGTAAAATATTTTATAATGTATATGGTCGTTTTTTTTCTATAATTTATGCTTATATGAATAAGAAGGACGTTCTTTTAAGCGTGTGTGCTACTTTGGATTCTGTATCTTTTTATTTTACAATGAATTGGGTTGTAAATATAGCAAGTGAGGGGCTTTTTTTTTATGGAAACAAGAGACTTTTAACATTATCATCATTATTGAAATATTTACCATTCAAGAAATTTTGCCTACTTCGAAATAAATGGTAATCTGATGATGGTGGTTCATGTTTCCGATTATGTCGTGGATGTGGCCACACACTTCCCAATCACAACCAAGGCTTCAATCATTTTTGACGAGTGATCAAACATGTGTGTGTGGGGCTTTTCGATTTGCTACCGCTGGTCGATTTCCTTTTTAAATATGTTCAATTTGGTTAGTTGTTGTATGTAAACATGTGAATTGATCGTTTGGTTGAGTGGTCAAAATAAACAATGTCTTTGTAATCCCACAAAATTAATAACATAACCTTCTTTTGATTAATGTCTGCTTTAGATGTTGTTTGCGCTGGTTCATCATTCCGGATCCACGATCTTTTTCGATTTTACATTGTTATAAGCAATCCATTTTTCATCGCCAATTATCAATCGTTTCGAAAATGAATTATTTCCGTTACGTTTTTCATAAGCAAATCACAGATATGTTAATGCGTTGTATTACATGAATTTCTTTAAGTTGATGAGGAATCCATATATCAATGGATTTTTTTCGTTTTCAAGTTAATCAAAATGCTTTGCAATGTGCATATATGTGATACGCCTAGCTTGTCTGCAATCTCACGTGATAACGATCCGCATCGATTATTGCTTTGATTTGGTTGTCATCCACCTCACCGCTGGACGACCTGAAAGTTGTGCATCTTTGAGTGAAAAATATCCAGAACGAAACCATTTGCAAACCGTTTTCGACACTGCCATTGTTCTTTTAAGGCTTTGATCAACACATACACAGCACATAACTTCTTGTAAGCTTGTGATGTTTCGTTGTTTCCTTCGTGGAAACGAAAAAGCAAAATATTTGGCTTGTCAGTTTTCAAACTAAAAATTAAACAAAAAATACACAACCGATCGATACAAATTTTTTTTACAAACTGACAATTTTGAAATATTTCAAGTATATGAAGTGATTCAAGTTTTATATCGTTACAGTTTTTTCGCGTTGCTTATGAGTTGTTGGTGTTTGTCCGATTCGAGTGAACCATACGTTCAACTTACTTAATCATTCTGTAAATTCGTAGGGCATTTACAGAGGTATACTTCACTGCCAATAAAAACAGTTATAATGGTGCAACAGACTCACCATAACACTGTGTAATCATTGAATCATTAACTAAATTTCAAGTTAAATTAAAATAATAAAAAAGAAAATTATAAAATATTGATTATTTTTAAGAAATTATAAAATATTGTTATTGTAAGTGAAGCTAATGACATTTGCCAAACATGCGTGTGCAGATATTGCTAATCTTTGAGTAGGGTCCAACTTTTCCCGTCAGTTTCTAAAATCTATCGATAGTTAAAGAAGTTGGACATCCAAAATGGTCATATTTATTATCAAGGCTTATGGCAAATCTCAATTTTCGGAACCCAAATTGTTGGCATCAGAAAAATTGAGTGGATCGAGAAAATAATTATTTAGAAAATATATTTTCATTTTATTTTGAAAAATTTATTATAGGAAAAAAAATCATTAAATATAATTTGTCCAGAAAAACTATCAGAATTCTTTTGTCATTTAGCTTTGCCTTTTGTGATTCTAATTATCAATTTATTTTGTAGGAAAATATCGTCAAATGTTTATAAATTTTGTTAGCCGGACGGATCAGTTATCAAATAAATGAAATTATTTCAAAACTATCGCTTCATCCTTTACGTATTTATTGTCGATTAAAATTAATATTCGTTTTCGGATCAGTTCTGTGATGGCATTCTTTGTGATTCGTAAACATTTGCTGCATTGAATTCTACAATTGGTTTGGTGAGAAATGTCACGTTGAACGGGTTCATTTTCGAATAGTATTCTTAGATTTTGTTGGTCGACAATATTGACATTCGCATCGGTTGGAAAACTATTTTCACCAGCTGTTGTTATATTGTTTTGTAGTAATTAATTCGGTTGATTGTCAATCTGTGGCTGTAACCATTCGAAATTAGTATTAAATTGCTCTTCTTGTTCTAAGAAATTAATTTCAGTTTCTTCTGCCATTAATTTATTTAAACAAAATTTTAAAAGAAAATCAATATCGTACTGATCTATTTCATGAATGTTGTGATTATTTGAATCGGTATTTTGTAAATTTAACGAATTCGGAATGTCATCAGTTTGTAATCCATCATTTCTGTGAACATTAATTTGTGCGTCCAATGAATTTGTTGGATTTTGTTCAACCACATTATTCAAAACATTCGTTTCAGATGAAATTTCAACTTCGTATGAATAAAATTGTTCGTAAGAGTCTTGTGGCTGAACATCAATTTCCACATTAATATTTTGGATATTTATGTTTGAATTTTGTTGTTTGGTTTCGATTTGATTTTGAACAGGAAATGGCATTTTAAATATATTTGCATCAACTCTTGATTTACTACTTGGACCAGGTAAATGCTGATTATTTTGAATAGGTTGTAGATTGATTGCAAGAGTAATATTATTATGGAAAACACAAACACTGCTTTCGTTATTATTACCAGTCACATTTTGTAGTTGATCCGTTGCATTTACAGTTGTCACGGCCATGTGAGTTTTTCTATGGTATTTAAAACCGCTTAATGAACTGAATGCACTTGGGCATTTTTCACATTTATATGATTTCTCACCGGTATGAATTATTGTGTGATTTTTTAAAGTTGAATTTTTCGAAAATGATTTCGAACAAATATTACATTTAAATGGTCGCTCACCGGTATGCAATTTCATGTGACCTTTTAAAACACCATTCCGCTTAAAAGATTTCGAACAAATATTACATTTGAATGGGCGCTCACCGTTGTGAATTCGTTTAGGTGCGATCAATCGACAGGCGTTTTTAAATGTTTTGGAACACACGTCACACTTATATTTATTGTTCTCTTTATCAGAATTTGAATTACGTTCATTTTGTGAATTCAGGTCCTGATTTTGGTCTTGTTCGGAATTCATATTAACAATTATTTTTCGATTATTGTTTGTAATTGTTTATTAAAAATTGAAATCAATACGAGATTGTTCTGGCGCGAATATTTTATGAAATTATGCACTACTTTAAGGTTAAATACTAAACAGTCTATTCACGTTGAAAGTTTTATTGGAACTAATTAGAAATGTTGAAAAAATATATATAAGAAAATTCTCAAAGTTTCAATTAAGAAGAAAAAAGAGTTCTTTGACAATTTAAATAGGTATTGCCATTTACTAAAAATTAATATCACACCACAAACTAGAAGAAGTATTACCACTGATCAAATTATTTTCGAAATTAACAAAATATAATCACCACTTCGAAGAATACAATCCTGAGGTTTGTACAAATTATTAGTAATCACAACACCACAACCTTTGGGATGAAATTGGCTTCAAAGTTAAATCCATTTTTCTAAGTAAAGATTAATATTAGTATTAATTTGCAGTACCTCTACTGTGTCCAGATCTTAAGAGCAAAGTACGACATCGAGGTGGGCATCGATAGATGGGTGAGACTGATAAATTTGATTTTTAATGATTTTGTGTGTAAAATTCAAGTGAATCATTACCCAATCCAACCGAATTAGATTTATTCGACGTAATTGTAAATATGAATCAAATACAGTAAAACATTGTGAAAGGAAAATGCATTGACTACAAAGGAGTGTGAGTATATTGACGATCACCATCGTGTTACTGTAAGTGAAGCTAATGACATTTGCCAAACATGCGTGTGCAGATATTGCTAATCTTTGAGTAGGGTCCAACTTTTCCAATCAGTAATCTGTAAATTATTATTAAATACAAATTTGTTGTAATGCTTGTCGTCGATTGGGATTGCATAAATAAATTAGGTTAGTTAGTAGTTAGTAGTGGTTAGTAGTGACAAATTTCCAACACATTTTTAATAAACTTTTAATGCCAGTGAATTCGCATTAGAATTTAATTAAAATAAAAGTTGAAGTTTTTTTCACATGCAAATTTTTATTGATATTCATTCTTTTGTTATAATTTTTCGTGAAATAAATTTTCATTTCTTAAATTTTGTAATTATTTTCTGAACGGAATAGTTTTCAAAATTCGTTTGTCATTTAATTAATTATTTATTTTAGAATCTCTTCGAAAGATTTCTGGTCAAATTTAATATTATATTTATTGTTAAAGTCAACTCGCTGCTCTACATTTAAATCTGAACGTTTACAAAATTGGATTTCATTCATTGTTTCTGTCAATATTATGCGAAGTTGCCGTTACTAAAACGTTGGATATTGGTTTGGTTTTTGGTGTTGTTGCTGCTGCTGTTGTGAGTCTTGTGGAATATTCGGTAAATTAATACTCACATTTTGTGGTGGTATATTTGGAAAGGTATTGCTTATTTGAGATGAAGCTTCAGCAATATTTTGTAAATTATTTTGTATCGTATATCGTTGTGCGATCTCTGGCCGAACTAAGTCATACCGTTGAAAATTTATGTGAATATTTCGATCAATTTGCAAATATGGTGGAATTACAAAGGGTCGGTCTAACGATTCCTGAATATTGCCAGGTTGTGCATAATTTCGAAGTTGTGAATTATAAAATATACCGTTAAATTGATCCTGTGTTGGGCCATTGATTGCTTGTGGATATTGTAACACATTCTCAGTTTGGTGCCGTAAAGATGGGTTTGGTGAAATAGTTGATGACCACGGCTGATCTTGAACTCTAAATAGCATTACATTACTAGGTTGCAGTGCAGTTTGATTAACCAATTGTTCTGTATTAACGTTGTTACCAATTTGATTGGAGTTATTATCTGTTTCACTCCAGTCAGTTTGGTGCCATAAAGATGGGTTTGGTGAAATAGTTGATGACCACGGCTGATCTTGAACTCTAAATTGCATTACATTACTAGGTTGCAGTGCAGTTTGATTAACCAATTGTTCTGTATTAACGTTGTTACCAATTTGATTGGAGTTATTATCTGTTTCACTCCGGTCAGTTTGGTGCCATAAAGATGGGTTTGGTGAAATAGTTGATGACCACGGCTGATCTTGAACTCTAAATTGCATTACATTACTAGGTTGCAGTGCAGTTTGATTAACCAATTGTTCTGTATTAACGTTGTTACCAATTTGATTGGAGTTATTATCTGTTTCACTCCGGTCAGTTTGGTGCCATAAAGATGGGTTTGGTGAAATAGTTGATGACCACGGTTGATCTTGAACTCTAAATTGCATTACATTACTAGGTTGCAGTGCAGTTTGATTAACCAATTGTTCTGTATTAACGTTGTTACCAATTTGATTGGAGTTATTATCTGTTTCACTCCGGTCAGTTTGGTGCCATAAAGATGGGTTTGGTGAAATAGTTGATGACCACGGCTGATCTTGAACTCTAAATTGCATTACATTACTAGGTTGCAGTGCAGTTTGATTAACCAATTGTTCTGTATTAACGTTGTTACCAATTTGATTGGAGTTATTATCTGTTTCACTCCGGTCAGTTTGGTGCCATAAAGATGGGTTTGGTGAAATAGTTGATGACCACGGCTGATCTTGAACTCTAAATTGCATTACATTACTAGGTTGCAGTGCAGTTTGATTAACCAATTGTTCTGTATTAACGTTGTTACCAATTTGATTGGAGTTATTATCTGTTTCACTCCGGTCAGTTTGGTGCCATAAAGATGGGTTTGGTGAAATAGTTGATGACCACGGCTGATCTTGAACTCTAAATTGCATTACATTACTAGGTTGCAGTGCAGTTTGATTAACCAATTGTTCTGTATTAACGTTGTTACCAATTTGATTGGAGTTATTATCTGTTTCACTCCGGTCAGTTTGGTGCCATAAAGATGGGTTTGGTGAAATAGTTGATGACCACGGCTGATCTTGAACTCTAAATTGCATTACATTACTAGGTTGCAGTGCAGTTTGATTAACCAATTGTTCTGTATTAACGTTGTTACCAATTTGATTGGAGTTATTATCTGTTTCACTCCGGTCAGTTTGGTGCCATAAAGATGGGTTTGGTGAAATAGTTGATGACCACGGCTGATCTTGAACTCTAAATTGCATTACATTACTAGGTTGCAGTGCAGTTTGATTAACCAATTGTTCTGTATTAACGTTGTTATCAATTTGATTGGAGTTATTATCTGTTTCAATCCACTTAGTATGAGATTGAAGGGCATTGTTGTTATCGTATACAATTTGATTATTTGATGTTGCCACATTTACATTTGATGCTGAATTTGAACCACCGGCATGGTGCCTAAGCATATGATCATTTAATAGTTTCCTCATTCCAAAAGATTTTTCACATATTGTACATTTATGTGGCTTTTCATGTGAATTCATGTGATGTTTTAAATGTGCAGCTGATGAAAATTCTTTTGAGCAATCAATCCTTGTACATTTAAGTAACGTTTTATTTTCATGATTGTTCCGAATATGATTATTTAAATTAAATAAACTACAAAACATATAACAACAAATATTACACTTAAATCTTCGATTCCGAAAGTGTCTAATTAAGCTACTACTATTTTTAAATTTTGTCTGGCACAATTCACATCGAAATGGCTTCACGTTGTTATGGATTGCCATATGTGTTTTTAAGTTACAATTTAGTGTAAATGTTTTCTGGCACAATTCACATCGAAATGGCTTCACGTTGTAATGGGTTTCCATATGTGTTTTTAAGTTACTATTTCGTATAAATGTTTGCTGGCACAAATGACATTGAAATGGCTTCACGCCGATATGGATTTTCATATGTAAAACTAAACTTGTCTGATGTGCAAACGTCTTCTTACAAATTCTGCATTCTTCTTTATGTTCTTTTCTATGAATTATTAAATCGTCAATGTGTGTAAAACTTCTTCTACATTTCTGACATTTAATTGAGTTATCATTAGTTGGTAAATTACCATCTGCTCCTCGATAATTTTCCGAATTCATTTCAATGTTTATTTTTCTATAATTTTATTTCAAATTTTTTAATTATTTTTAAATTTTTTCTCGAATTGTTTCGTTTAGAAGTTTATGGAAATTGAATGGAAATTTTAAAATATTCTTACTTTACAACGAATGTTTTATATTTCTCTGCAATTAACGATCCTCACACACCAAAAATTGCGATCGAACTAATTGGAATTTTAAATTATAATTCTTAAATAACAGAAAAGAAATGAGTGGGAAAAGGGTTGCCCAATTTAAAAATTTATTTTCCGAAAATTCTGGAGTTTTCTGTCCCTAAATGTTTTAGAATATGTCAATGGAAAATGGAATGGTATTGCCCACGCGCATTAATGTAACGGTAAAAGTTTTCATGCTATTTTAGTATAAATTTGAATTAAGAATCGATTATTGAGTCGATGTTTGAAATTTATTGTGTTTTAATAAAATCAATTTTCTCGATAGTTTTGTTGCCAAATGCGCATTCATCAACGCTGGACATAAACAATTATACAATAAGGTGTAATGTTTCAATCAAAAATTAACAATTTACACAAATTATAATTAATTAAACGTCCATACACGTCTGCATTCACTCCATGCAATCGATTTTGGTATGAGACTATGACATTTTTCGACTGCAACCCATCGCATTCGTTCGCTAATGGAATAAAATAACCTAATATATTTTTGAAAATGTGTTGTTTTAAGCTACGAAACTATTCAGACATAATCGATATATTACATTCACCCAAATAAGGGCTATTAATGACTAATATGGAATAATGGAATTAAGGAAAATCAATGTATCTTTGGCAAGTTTCACAGATCGATTTGTGCATTGCCAACTTAATTGTGATGAGAACAAATGGCTCATCGGGATTGGGCTCTAACGATCTGTAGTAGAATGCCCACATTTTTGTCATAGTTCTTACAGGCCCAGGTAACTCATAGATGAGATAAAAACGAGAAAATACTAACCGTTTGAAAAATTAAATGGTTCTAGCAAGACGCTACACCGGCGATGCGAAGGTGATCATTATAGTTAAACACAATGTCAGAATGTTCCCGAAAAATACACTTAATTTCAGTTCAATGCATAAGAATTTTGCTCCTAATTACTGATGGCGGTAATACTTTTATACATACCGAATCCGGCGGTGACCTGAAAATAATTTCTAACAAGGAAACATACCCATCTGCAACTCAAACTTCGAATAATTGATAGGTTTGTTTGGAAGTGTACTAAAAAATTTATTTTTGGTAAAATATCAGAGGTTTTTGAGTTAGGGCCTGGGGAAGTTTTTATAAAATTCCAGTGTTTTGGAAATAACTTTGAAACGAATAATTTTAGGAGGCAAAAATGTATGACCGACCCCTCTTACTTTTTCTCAAAAAATCGTATATTTTGTGAATTTTTTTGGAATTTTTTTTGCCTAAATGTTTATGTGTCTATTGCGTGCAAGCTTGGGTTTATTTGTACAAACATTATTTTACAAGGAAATGTAAATGATAAATAAAAACAAATGACTTGTATTTGTTGTTTTCATATATAAATTTATTTTACATACAATTCATATGAAAATTATTATTAAAAATTACTCTAAAATTAAACATTTCCTTGTGCACATAGAAAAACATACACACACACACACACACACACACACACACACACAAACAATTAATATAAAAAAATGGAAATTGGGAAATTTGTTGAAAACCGAAAATACTGAAAACAAAATTTTAAAGGTAAATTAGTGTAAAAATTATTATATATTTGGTACACGGGAAAAATCCTAGATCAGCTGTTTAAAATGGTAGGAGGTTGTGATACATATTAAAAGATAGGTACTTGAATGACCTAACTTTTGGTAACATAAAAACATGGATTTTTCACCATGCCTATGAAACCGTTATAGGAAAATTCCGAGGAAACCCGTAAATAGATTCGGGTCCTATAGTGGTGAAAAATGTTTCTAATATTCTAACGAAGACATCTAGAAATTTTCATGAAAATCGGGAAAATTTTAATTTTGATCGGAAATTTCCGGGAAAACTGTAATAGTTAGGAAAAATGTTCAGTACCACTCCCACAGTACATTTACCATCTAAATCCATTTAGTTAAATTGTTATCATTTCATAAAAATGTATGAGAATGAGTAATAACCCTTTTTTTCTGGTTATTATATTTTGTAAAACGCATTATTATTTGAAATGAATGTGTATTTTATAATATTCTTTATTTTGGTGAAATAAATCCGTTGATCGCAAATTGCCAAAAAAATGAAGTTAAAAAGAAGAAGAAGAACTCTAAAAACACAAAACAGTTTTGTTAATATTCATGCCGGTTTTGTTATTTCTTGTTTATAATATTTTCAATTTTATGAATGTGAATTCAAATAAATAATATAAATTTGCAATAAACCATCCATAAATCGTCAATGTATAATATTTTGTATTTTTTGTATGGTATTTTTAGTGCTGGTAGTGGTAATTATTCAGTTCCGACTTATTTTATAAGCAAATATATACAATTTAAGAAATGAATGCATTTTTGCTTCTCATCCATTCTCTTTCGAAAAGTCTTCAGTTATATTAATTAGAATATCGATCAAGAAATAAAAATAATAAAATGTTATAATACATTATTAATGTATCGAATAAATATATACTCGTACGAGTTACATGAAAAAGTAACTATAAAAAAAATAATACAGGGTATTCTTCGTCGTCGGGCATTGTTTGTTTGGTCACCATTTTGGCAAACATGAATTTTAACAGTTCATTTCTCACAATTATAAAAAAATACTCGTTATAAACAAACGTGTGTTTTCATAAATTATTGTGGCTACTAGGAAATTATGTGAAATTTTGCATAGAAATATAATGTGCCATCAAAACACCTACTATTTATCGTTTAGCGAATGATTATGAAAAAATCGGCTAAATACAGAATAGAGGATCAGTTGTGAAAACCTTGCTGATGTCGTAAAAAGTGTTCAAAACTATCCATCAAACTCATTTTGACACCGTGCTCTCTAACACATATAATTGATAACTTTGGAATCAGATGCTTTGGACTACATTCGCATGTGGTTCCAAACAATACGATGCAAAAATATTACAATGGAATTACTGCAAGTAGTAAACCTTATCGTCGAACAACCCGTTAAAGACATTATATATTGTATAATCTATCTGTAATATATCGTACGTACAAACGTATATTTTATTAATTTATGATCATTTACAACGCCCGACAATGTATATTTCAGTTATTTATTGCATTTTCATTGATTTATTGGAAAAGGCGCGCCGCGCCAATCAAACATAAATTTTATTTCCTTCAATATTTTTATCATTTTTTATTTTACTTTTATTAGTGAATAGTTTATTTTTATATTTTATTATTATTTTTATTATTATTATTATTATTATTATTATTATTGTGTGCGTATATGTGCACGAGATGGTATCTCTTTTTAGTTTTTATATTTTTTATCTACTGCTAACGTAAGTTTTAAAAGATTTCTAAATATTGTGATGGGGTAATAGTACCAGTTGAGAGCCACACACTAGGAAACCCCAAAGGTTCAAATACTTTTAAAAATGCGCAACTGTGAATTGTGCCTTACCATATTTGTACCTATTTCAATTGATACTTACATTCTTTGTGGATACATTCCAAATAATATTTTGGAAATTCAGCGGAAAAGAAAAATTTCACCAGAACGAAGATATTTTGTTAACACTGAATTTCCATGTGACTTCATATAATTGTTTATAGAGATGTTATTAAAAGGCGCAACTGTAAATCACTCTTTGCCATATTTGCGCCTATCCTTATTGATACCTACATTCATTGTGGAAATATTCCTGAAGTTATTTTGGGAATCCAGCGATGAAGAAAAATTTCATCAGAACAAACATATTTTCTCAACACATTATTTCCATGTGGCTTCATAAAATTGTTTATTGAGATATTATTAAAAGGCGCAACTGCAAATCAGTCTGTGACATATTTACACTTATCCCAATTGATAACTACATTCATTGTGGATATATTTCTAATAATATTTTGGAAATCCAGCGATGAAGAAAAATTCCACCAGTACGAAGATATTTTGTCAACACAGAATTTCCATGTGGCTTCATATAATTGTTTATTGATATGTTATTAAAAGGCACAACTGTAAATCACTCTGTGCCATTTTTGCACCTATCCTTATTGATACCTACATTCATTGTGGATATATTCCGAAACATATTTTGGAAATCCAGTGGTAAAGAAAAATTCCACTAGAACAAACATATTTTCTCAACACATTATTTCCATGTGGCTTCATAAAATTGTTTATTGAGATATTATTAAAAGGCGCAACTGTAAATCAGTCTGTGAAATATTTACACTTATCCCATTTGATAACTACATTCATTGTGGATACAATCCTAAACATATTTTGGAAATCCAGCGGTAAAAAAAAATTCCACAAGTGAACTATTACATTTTCTCAGCACAGTATTTCCATTTCAATGTCAAAATAAAAATTTGTTCAACATATCGCTGGTTTAGTGAAATATAAATTTAAGATTTTGTCTTTTAACCTTCCATAGGCAAATATTTGCAAATATATTTCACCACATTGAAAAACCATCAATTTGTTGTTCTGATCATGATGCATTATTCTATTCCGCTTGTGGTTATTTGTTTCGGGAAGTCCTAATTGCGATTTGGATCATTCACAGGAGAAATATATTTACTAAATATATACTAGAAAGAAAATATTATGTAATTAGCTCGTCCGACCTATGAATCGTTAATAATAAAAATGATAATTACTGTATTTCGTTAAAGAATTTTTTTCGCTAAATAGCTTTTATTAATTCACAATCAATATATATTTTGCCTTTTTCATCATCATCGTCATCATCAATTAAATCATTATTATACCAATGCAATAACAATATTGCAAGCAGAGCAGACCGACAATACAATAGCAAATAGAATAATAGAAAAAAAATAGCTATAACTCTTCAGTTTGGAAAAGTTAATCGGTCGATGAGCACGCGCATTTTTATTATTTTTTATCCGAGTTGTTTTTTTTTTTCTTCTTTAATTGTAAAAAGTGAATATTTGCATTTGTTTTTATGGTTTTTCATTAAATTTATTTAATTTATATTTAATTCTTTGTTATTCATAAAAAATAAGAATGTTTAATTAATTATTAGAAAAGAATATGTGTTAAAATTAATATTTTATTGGTGCCTTTGCAATTGCAATTCTATAATTTTGTAACGCGTATAAATCCATTCGTGAAAGACAATACACCGTCGTCGTCATCGTCGTCATCGTCGTAGTCGTCGTCGTGGTCTTCGTGCCCTTGGTATTTTTGACATTGTGAGTGAGGAGGAATTTAAAAAAAAAAGTGTGTTAAATTCACACACTCACACTTATGCAGACGTACGTACAAATGTGTAGGTTTATTTCGATTTCATATTTTATATTATTTTAATTCGTATATTCAATTGTTTTTTTTAAATTTTGTAAGTTTTTGTTGTAATACGTATTTATTTAACGTTAATTGCAGTACGTTTATGCGTTCATATTTTGCATGGTAAATTGCAGAAGAAAAGTCAGATAGTCAAATGTGGATGGTGTGTGGTGCGGTGTGTGTTGCGTGCATATTACAAAACAAGTACAGTCATTTTTTTTCCTTCATTGGAATGCTCGTGTTCTTTATTTGGTCTGAAGTTTTGTCTTTTATTTTTAAAATTATTAAATTTAAATTCGTTAATTTATAATAATTTCTCAAAAATACAGTGTCGCCAATGTGTGTTGTTTCGGTGTATTGTTGTAATAATAGGCGACGCCGTACCTTTTGTCTGTGTTTTTGTTTTAACAAATTTCATATAGTACATGATAATTAATTAATTAATTTAATTAAATTACTTAACTTATCGGTTCGGTAATTTACTGCGCATCCACAAATTCCGATTCCATAAAAGTTTTAAAAATGTTAATATCTTTAATAGTAAGGTATGTCAAAAGCGGCAAATTCATCGATTGAAGGACATTTAATTTTAAATTTTATTTTATAATTTTTATTATCTATTATTCTATTCCAATATTTATTTATTTATAGGCCAAATGATTAACTAAATTATAATATTGTTTCCTTTATTTATTTTACAGTTTGTCATCGTTTGCATGTCACACAGCAGCTACGTGCGGGTGAGTTTAATTTAAATAATAATTTAATATTTTACAAACAATCATTTAGAAAATAATATAAAATAGAGAAAATTTGCATAACATTTCAAATGTAATTCAATTTATTTAGTAGTTTAATTTTTGTATCCATTTTTGGTAAGAAAAACAAAAACACTTAACAATGAAAAATAAATAATAATATTGTTGAGGTTAAATACGCACGATTTGGTTCGGTTCCGTAAATCTATAGTCTAAGAATATCTCGAAGCTATGCACAACTTCTTATCATATTTATTGGTTAGTAATATTTTTACGTTTTATCATTCAAAATGGCAACTATACAATCGAACTTAAAAAAACACCCTTATAATAACACATACATTATCTATAAAACACAACAACGAAATGTAACGATAATTGCAAACACTGCACAATATTTGTAGAAAAAATAAAGTATATATATAAAAACATGATGAAAATTAAAAACTCTTATCTGCAACCATTAAATATGATATACACACCATCAGAGCACAGTACCACCACCATTTAGCTCCTCATCATCTCAGCAATACATTCTCCTTCATCATATATTAATAAAATTTTTCAACAACGCAAATTATTTTCTTTTCACATTATATTTCTTTTTTTTTAAATTCTATATATGATGTAAGTGGCAAATAATTTACAATTATGAGGGCTTTTATTTTATGTAAATTATCAGTTTCAAAACAGAGTTGAGAAATAAAAAATATGATATAATGAAGGAAAATATGCAAAAGTTAACTGGTGTTTTGACGTTATATTATAATGTAATGTGCGTGTATATAAAAATATATATGTAACATTGTAACATTGTTCCGGCTGGTTCTAATGTCATCGCCGCGATACACTGTGTAGAGGTGTTGGTTGTAGCTACAGTCAAAGGTACATATTGTTATATCTTTTCCCATATATTTATCGCGTATATACGCAGGATGACTTAATTTGGCGTCTAGCAAATAAATCGTACCTCATTTTCGCTGTCGATGTGTCATAGTTAAAAGTTTTTATGTCTATAGTCAAGGAATGTTATGTACACGCAGTTACTAAAATTATTTAAGAAAATATACAGTATGCTATTATTTTTGTGGTGATTGGAATTTTAATAGAGGAAAAACAATCAATGCATTCTTATAATATATCCGAAAGTGGAACAGAAACATATACTACAATATATTATATTACAAAATCAAATTTGCTAAACCTCAAATTGGCTTAACCTATACGTAAATTTGTATATAAAATAGAAAAAAATAATAGGAACCACGTCATACACCTACAGTCTTTTGTTATATTATTTTATTATTATAGCTAAAGCTTTTTTCCACTTGGATCATATTCATCTAACGTACACCTGCATACATACAGCCACAATAATATCAAATATATGTAAATTGTGTAAATGTATAAGGTTATACTAAATGTATTTTCGTTGACATATCCGTACCGTCTAAAATGAAAACACACACAACGCTCCATTCCGCATACTCTATAAATTTTCATTAAAAATTCATTTAAATTAAAAGATGTTTTAAAATATATAGTCACATTTTTGTTTATATTTCGATTAAATTGAAGGAACATCGGTTCCAATCAATGCTATATGCAATCTAATGGCGTCCAAGAGTTACAAATTCCCGCAGGTGAAAATATTCTGTTACATTTTTGTGCGAAAACGTAGTGCAATATTATTAATTCTCGCCAAAGAAAAAATATAAAAGTGCTTTTTACAGCGGACACTGTTTCTATAACGAACACGATTACATTCGTCATTTTTTTGCAGTCAAAACAATGCATTGAACCTGATGGAAGTGTACCAAAAAGGCAACTAAAACATATTATTCGGCAGCATAGATTTAGTTTCAATTTTCTGCGGGTATTTTATCGATTGAAATAGGCCAAAAAACAATAACCTCCATATACTATTTGTGATGGGCAAGTTTAAAAGAATTTATAGTAGAAATTATTGAAACATTCACCTTTTTCACCGAATTAGGCTACTGCCGCCTTCCATTTGTTACCAAAGCTTATAAAAAATGTTCGATAGAATGCATTTTTCATTAATTTAAAAGGCGACAGCAGCTGCAAAATCACGGTAATACAATCTACTTATGGATACAAATTGTTTGCCTTTTATGAATTTTATTTTATGTATATTGCCATATTTGAATATTTGGCATTCCGCCGTTATGTAGTCGCATTTAGAGATATAACCGACTTTGTATATTAACATGTTTCGCTCCATTCGATCTGATGCGGTGTTTTGCCATAGATTCTGTTTTGTCTGTTCACTGCACGAGAAGCTAAAATGTAGTCGTACAAGACATAAATTTCAGTAATTTACAAACTGGTCATTCATTCAGTGCATGAATCAATGTATGAAAATATAGATGTCAATATGAAAAATATACGCTAATACTTTTCGTTTCGAAATGATTTTGAAGCAACAGAGAATTTGTAAAATAGATTTGTGTGCAGATAATCCAAAACAATGAAATGCATAGCTCAAAACACTACAGATAATCTATCAACATTAAAGTCGACCATTTAGGCTCCGAAAGTGTAACTGTGTATTTGGTGGGATTGTTTCTTAAACCTGTGTAAATACTGAACGTTATAAATGACAAATGATCAGTGATTAAGTGTTACTGTATGGAGGAAAAGGACTCAATATGTCATCCTAAACTTTTTCTGAGTAGTGTTCTGTGATGCCGCGTATCCATCAGACTTAGTCTGATTACCACCTATTCAGTTCTATGCGTAGTCTTGTTTTACCGACCAGCAGCCATACTCACAATTTCAGACCATTCTTTTAGATTTATATAGCAATTGTATAGTAACAAGAATATATCATGAAAAATGGAATAATTGTACAATTGATGGAAGAAAATTTGTGGTCAAGATATGTTTCAGTACGAACGCTTTATGCTCGCATCCATATAAATTAAATATCAGCTACATTTTTTATTGAGATTTGCTATTATTATTAACAATAATATATTCACGAATATTTACGTGACACTCTTCAGTGTAATTTAATTTTGTGTTATAATAACAAAATTCAATTAAATTGAAGTGAACATGGAATAGGGCTATAGGTAAAATACAAAACATATAACATAAATATTGACATATAAAGACTCGAAATTATTCTTTGGCTATATTTGTGATTCGCACGCGTTTAGTATTTATTTGTATAATAATTTTCTTTCTATAATAATAATAATAATAATAATAATAATAATAATAATATAAAGATAATAACAATACTATCGTATATTATTATTATGCGTGTGGTTGTGTGTGTGTGTGTGTGTTTGTGTGTGTATATAACATATTTCTAAAAAGCGATATTCTGCTTAACTTTCACCCTCTCTGCTGTTCACAAATTTTTCCAAACCTATCGTTTATATATACGGTTTCTGTTGATATGGTCTTGACTTGATATTAAAAAGACGGCTACAAATTATGATTATAATTTCTCGGTGACATTTATGTGTTCAACAGAAGAAGGAATATCATTGCGATGGGTGATGGAAATTGCAACAAAAATATAGAAGATGAAATGGATTTTTATCTTATACATTTCATATATTCCATAATATATATTACCAAGATTATTTGAATGTAAACGTTGTTGTTGTTGTTGTTGTTGTTGTTATTACTGTTGCTAATAATAACTATAAAAATATATCATGATGATGAGTATTCGCATAAGTTCCTTGTTTGTATTTATCATCGAATATATATATTTATATTTTATATACGTGTTTAATGTGTGGATTATGAGAATAATAGAAAAATTCCTAGATGGATTTTGTGTAAACTTTTTGCGTATAAATGTGTTTTATTTTGTTATTTTATAATATTCAATATTTATAACTACAAAATATTTAAGCTCTAGATGTACCAATCGGTGCACGATTGAAAAAATTATTAGCAAAATATGTTACTAAAATAGAATCATCAATTTGATTATTTATCAACAGCCCGTGGTAAAACCACCATTAAAATTAGAATTTTAGATATTCGTTAAATTTTTATGCTGCATTAATGTACTAATACGTGCGGTGCCTAAAAAACACTCTGCAAAGTGGAAAATCTGCTGTTGCTATGTTGGTATTCTATTTAAATAATTTTTTTTAAAACTGGAGAAGTATTAAGAGAAGCCTCTTGAATACCATTAACACAACTTTTTTCGCTCCTCTTTTGAAGCGATCCAAGAATCGAGCCACTTTTCATAGTTGTGAAAGCGCTGCGTTGTTCTATGTGCAAGTGTTAATCTGATGGAGTAACATCTGGTGAATAAATCTCATTCAAATGCTTCCAACATTATTTTTATTTATTTCATGCCGGTATCAGATTTTCATTAAAATTTGGAGAAGATATTACGATATATTTTAAGAGTTCTAAATTAATTTATTATATTTTAAATTTATATCGAAATTTAGTATATTAATGTAAAATTGGATTATAAAGAAGCGTTCAAATGTAGTTATGAAAAATGTATACTATTTTATTTCAGAACTCTTTCAAAGATATCAGCTATTTTAAACCACGCGCTGTTGGTTCTATAGATATTTAAAAAATATATAAACATCATCATTTAATTGATTTAGAATAAACTTTTAATTCACCTTTCGTAGATCAATTTTTTCAGTTAAAATTCGAAGAACTGTTGTTTTAGGTATATTCCAAGATAAATTCACATGAATCTTATTGAAGATTTCTTAAAAAATGTCTGGAATTCTGACACGTCGTCTTCAGTAATTGCTTCAGATAATTCTGATCATCACTTATAGCTTGTCTGCGTTCTGTGAATCATTTATGCCATCTAAACAGTTGTGCTTTTAACACAAATTATAATTATTTATTACAAATCATACGTTTAAGTAGCATTTTTATCAATTTTAAAACACATTTATTGTTGGTTTTATATTCAATTTTCGACCAATGCATTTAAAAACTAATGTCACTTAATGCATTGTATTTTGGCTTAAACTAAACGAAATGCACTGAAAATTTGTTAAGGTCGCGGTGGCTAAAAGATGGTTTTATGGGTTTTATATTTTATAAAGCCTCATTCACAATAATTTTTGGAACAGAGGGTGTGTATAAAAAAATATAATTCTTTTTAAATTTTTGCTTTTAAATAAGCGGGCTTGGTTGTATGCGATTCATAACTATCATATATCTCTCAAGGATTATCTGTATGAGCGAAAATAAATGCGATTAATGGTATTTTATATATTTAATCTGATAGCCTATAGATTATAAGATGATGGTGTTAGTTTAGTCATTTATTTTTAATTCTCTTTCAATTCATAAATTTCATCAGGCGCCCAGTTAGGTATCCTAGATAATATTTCGATAGTGAAAACGAGAATTTTGTAGTGGTTTTTTTGTGTGTGTGAATAGCTGTTATACAAATGAATTTACAGATTGTAATGAAATTTGTGTGACAAGTTAAATGTAGTAGATTATTTTGAGTTCCTCTACTATGTTTTATAGATGAGTGGCTCCTTGAACTATTTGAATGCTCTATATGTTTTGTGTTTTTCTAATATGGGTGCTCTATATATGTGTCCTCGCGGAATAACATAACTATAGATATATAGTATAATGATGATGGCTAACTGAATATACAAATTCAATGTTCTATTAGATGTAAAAAACTAAGAGTAATATTATAAAAGAATAAGTAAATCACACTATAAATCAGATAAATTCTGATGATGCATTCTAACATTAAAAAAAACCGTAGAAATTAACACTAAACGTACCAAAGCCGGTTTTAAAACAGATAAATTTGCCATGATATCTATGATTTGGAATACATTCATTGAGAACAGCCAAAACTGTAGGCGAACAGCTATTTTCGACTAAAGCAAAATGTAAATTTACTCAATACAATCAAATTTTGGTTAGCATCGGACGTCGATAGCAAATACATCAAAAATACAATTCCATATGTAGGAAATGATGAAAATAGGTCGTCTCGTTGTACTCGAATTCATGAAACCATTTACGGGTTGCACGTTCAAAAGATATGACCGATTTTATAATCGATGACAAAGAGAATTGAAAGAAATTTGTGGTACTGCATAAAGATGACAACCGAATCGTACATTTACAAAATTTCAATGACATCAAATCGATCATATCTTTTGAATGTGTGAATCGATTTTAAAAATCTGTTCTATGAAACATTGGAAATTGATTATAATTTGGTATTCTGTATCAACAAATAGAAATCCGTTAAAACTATGGCCCGTAATTCAAAAAGATGATAATTATTAAAAGTCGATTTTCCCGAAAAATTTAGTAGTTGGACATTCTAATTTATTTTTTTCTTTTTCATAATGTAGTCTACTTTTAACTCGTCTTACTTACTACTTACTCCATGGCGTTACAACCCGGATGCGGTTTTAGCCTTCTCCAACACGCTTTTCCAACCTTACCTATCCGCAGTTAATGTCTTACAATTCCGAATTTTAAGGATCTTTATATCACAGTTTATACTGCATCTAGCCATCTCGCCTTAGGTCTTCCGGCTCTCCTTCTACCTTCTGGTTTACTATTTAACAGTTTTTTCGGCACACGCTCCTCCTTCATACGTACTACGTGCGTTCAAGCCATCTCAATCTATTGATTTTGATTGTTTTGACAATATTTGCAGTTGACCGCGTACAACTTGTCTAATTACAAAATTGTATCTTCGCCTCCAACCATCTTTGACGGGACCAAATATTCAACTCGTCTACCGCAGAAAAATATAGTGAAAACATTTTTTCACGCATCACCACAGTTCTAAACATAAATTTGTTTGACAGTTGAAAACAATAGTAAACGTTTGCCTGAAACCAAATAGGATATTATTTGTTCTGTAATGTGAAAAATATATGTTTGCGAAAAATGTACAATGGAGACATACTTTGCATTGAATTAGAAATTCTTATTTTTTGATAGAAATAGACAATCAATACAATTTTCTTTAAATTATAATAATGTTAATTTGTTTATTTCCTTCCTATAACATTCCAATTTCATATACATCCAATCAGCAAACATATAGTTGCGATCATTTGATCGGCTATGGGGTAGCAAAAATTGGTGTATGTATTAGGTGTTGGTATGTTTAGTGTTAAATAAAACAAAATATTATAGAAACACTTATTATTATTCAAATTTTTTAATCATTTAACATATATATAATATTTAAATGTATATGTAATATCCAAACACACATTCGCATGCAGAGGTGAATACAATATCTGAATGTGGTGCATGAAAATATAAATAAATATAATATATTGTTATAGCGTTGTATTATATTGTATGTTATTCATATATAATCTGAATATTAAACAAAACGTATAACATATAGATAAAAATAATATTAATAATAAAAGGGTAATCCAAATAAGAACCACCCTTGAAATTAATCCCTTCTCTCAAAAACATAAAACCTTGCGCAGAATTCAGATGTCAGAAATATTTGATTTATAAACACCCTTAGAGCTTATAATGTTATATACCTTATTTGGTACATAGATCTGTATTTTTTTTGTTGTATTATTATAAATATAAGAGTACATATAATATTTAGCATATATATAGTTAACATATTATACGATAAAACGATCATATCACAATGTAGTATGTGCCATATTACTATATTCTATATCACATATTAAGAACGAAAGGACTGCGAACAACACATATCCATATTATAAATAACAACAATAATAATATGTAATAATAATAATAATAACTATTATAAGTTACATATAAATAATATAAATACAATAACATACATGAAAATGTGTATAAATATGAATGATAATAAGAATTGTGTTGTTGTTAGCTTGTTGTAACATGCACATGAAAATTCATATTCATATTTTTACACATGGGCTGAAAAGTTTCCGAAAATTCTAAGAAGTGGTGCCACTGGAATTTTTTTCATCTGATTTTTAGTTAATACCAATCTTCAAACGATACGTGTCAAAATTTGACAGCAGTCCGACCATTAGTTTGTGAGTGTAGCTACTTTTGTTATTTGAAAATAAAATGGAAAAACACGAATTTCGTGCGTTGATTAAACATTATTTGGAAAAAATATTTCTGAAGCTAATAAACAGCTTGAAGAGCATTATCCCGACGAGACTGCTCCAGCTCTTTCAACAGTACATTTGTGGTTTGCAAAATTTAAAACCGGCCATATGAGCACCAAGGACGATGAACACAGTGTGGACGTCCAAAGGAGGCTGTTACTCCAGAAAATATCAAAAAAGTCCACAAAATAATTTTAGATGACCCCGTAAAGTGATGTTGATCGAGATAGCTGAGGCTCTGAAGATATCAAAGGAGCGTACAGTTGGACATATCGTGCATGAATATTTGGGAATGCAAAAGCTCTGTGCAAAGTGGGTGCCGCGCGAACTCACAATCGATCAAAAACAACAACGTATCGATGATTCAGAGAAGTGTTTGGGCTTGTTCAACAGCAATAAAAGAGAATTTTTGTGTCGATATGTGACAATGGATGAAACATGGCTTCATCATTACACTACGGAGTCAAATCGGCAGTCAGAATCATGGACAACAAGCGACGAACCTCGTCCACAACGACCAAATACGCAACAGTCGGCTGGCAAGGTTATGGCATCTGTATTTTGGGATGCACATGGAATAATTTTCATCGACTATCTCGAAAATGGAAAAACCATCAATAGTGACTATTACAGAGCCTTGTTGGAGCGTTTGAAGCATGAAATCGCTAAGAAACGACCGCATTTGAAGAAGAAAAAAGTGTTGTTTCATCAAGACAACGCACCGTGTCATAAATCAATGAAAACGATGGCAAAACTGCATGAATTAGGCTTCGAATTGCTTCCACATCCACCGTATTCTCCAGATCTGGCCACCAGCGACCAGTTTCCTGTTTGCAGACCTCAAGAGAATGCTCACTGGAAAGAAATTTAAGAGCAATGAAGAGGTGATCGCCGAAACAGAAGCCTATTTTGAGGAAAAAACGAAATCGTACTATAAAAATGGTATCGAAAAGTTGGAAGATCGTTGGAATCAGTATATCGCCCGCGAAGCGATGTATGTTGATGAATAAAGTTTAATTTTGCAAAAAAAATGTTTTTTTTTCTTAGAATTTTCGGAAACTTTTCAGCCCATGTGTTATACATATTATAAACATTAAATATATACGTGTACGTGTACGAGTACTACACCTATTATACCATATAGATATGGACATAATTATATAAATATATTTATAACAATTCCTGAAAGTAGTCACCCGAAAAAGCTGGACACAAACACCCACCCATACATACATAAATATTTTATTATACTAAAAATGTATATTAGTAAATATACTTTATTTATTATGATATTATGTTCACCGTACGTACGTACGTACGTACGTACGTATTATATTATATAAAAACGCGGAACATTTAATATATTTTGGGGATTATATGCTTTTAATAGTTTTAAGGTAATAAATAATCGTGAATTTTCAGTTTAGCTTTGAAATTTTTAGTATAAAAATAATATAAAATAAAATAAAAGGGATGGACATTCCGAATACTTACTTTTATAAATAATATTGTGTATAGGTATTTCATATATCCACTCATATATGTATAATGTGCAATGTGGAAACGGACGTCTCTGATGCTGTATTGTTATATGGCCGAGAAGAAGTAGACTACATATTAACGACTTTAGCTTGCGCTTGCATTAGCTTAACTATACAATATATTATAATATTCTATACATATGTAATGACATAAATTTTTGCATATTTACATAAATGTTATATTATTGTAATGTATAATATAAGTAATACAATATATAACCTTCATATATATTATATAATATTATATTATATACAGGATGTCCCAAATTTCGGGACGGCAACACAAAAACACTAAAAAGTTACACAAATAATCATATTTTCAATTAAACCTTGTGTTTTCCACTCTACTGCGATCAATATCTCGATAACAAATTAATAGATTTTAAATTTTTGATAAACTATCGACATAACCTAGATCTTTAATTTGACGTCAAGATAAGGTATGGTTGGTTATCCAGATACTTACAGTAATGTTGACAAATGGGTCTCAACTGGTTCCACAGATATTCACAATTAACTACAAAAATTTGGGGATAAAATTGATTTTCGCTATGGATAAATTTTATCTGTTCTTTGCTTTTGCCAACAACCAAACAATGAGAACGTAACAGAAAACTGGTTCTACACACTAATACGCATTCACACAAACGTTTATACACATACAACGCCCACACACATTGACCCCAAAAACGCACACGCACTCATATCATCACAATTTTATGCAGACAAAGTCTAAAGTAAATGTCGAAAGTGTGCTCCTTCAGCTAGAATACATAGACACCAATGCTTTTCAATTGACCGAATTACTCTAAGTATTTGTTGTGGCTTGTGGTGATGTTCTAGGATACAGTCTTCAATACATTGAATCAACTCTTCACTTGAATTAAGTTGCTTAGATTTTTTGTTTAAGGTATCCCTATAAATAGATATTAAACGGATTTAAATCTGGAGTACATGGCGGCACCTTTATGGACCCATCCACCTTGAATGTTAGGTCCTGACTGGACGCAAACTTTTATCAAAATTGAATTGAAAATCTATTCTATGGCTACATACTTACTTACTTACTCCATGGCATTATAACCCAGATGCGGTTTTAGCCTTTGCCAAACCGGCTTCTCCAACCTGGCCTAACCGCAGTCAATATCTTCCAATCCTGAATTTTAAAGATCTTTATATATTTTTTACTGCATCTAGCTATCTCGCCTTAGATCTTCCGGCTCTCCTTCTACCTTCTGGATAACTATTCAACAGTTTGTTCGACACTAGCTTCTCCTCCATGCGTAATACGTGCGTCCAAGCCATCTTAACCTATTGATTTTGATTGTTTTGATAATATTTTCGGTTGACCGTTTACAACTTGTCTAATTCAAAATTGTATCTTCGTCTCCGACCATTCTGTTGTTTGACGGAACCAACATGCCACGGAGTACCATTCGTTCAAAAATCCAAAGTACATCGTCTTATTTAATTGTGAATGTTTCTGGAACAGATCGTAATGTTTCGCAAGCTTATACGAAAGCTTATGTGGCAAGTTTTTAAAGTTAAAGTGAAAATAATTTTTCATCATAATTTTTCGACCTATGCTTGAACAAACTTTCAGAAAGAAAAAATGGCTGCAAACTATTTATCAACATTTCTGTAAGTATCTGGTTAACCAGATACCCGAATTACCTTATCTGAACGTCAAATTAAAGATCTCCGTATGCTAATGTCGATAGTGTATCAAAAATTTAAAATCGATTAACTAGTTATCGATATATTGATCGCAGTAGAGTGCACGGTTTATTTGGAAATTTTATTATTTACGTGTAACTTCGCGTGCCGAAGTCGAATCGACCAAAATGTTATAAAATATTTTCAACTCAAAATTCGACCCAGAGAACCTAATGTTTTCGTATTGCCGCCCCGCAATTTGAGACACACTCTGTGTATATAAAATACATTGTTATATGAATGCAAAAAGTTTCAAATTTTCAAAATATTGTGTATTGTAAAACAAAGTAATATATTTTTAATGCTATATCAATAAATAATGTATTGATTAAATTTGATTTATTGATTCCATTAATTTTCAATTAACTATATACATGTATTTTATCAAATACGAAATGTGTGTGTAGGTTACGTGTATATTACAACTGTACGATTTGTATACAGTTCACACACTCTAATCCGCATATACTATAAAACTATATTTATGTATAGCAAAAGGGATCGAATAAATTTTAAAATATTTATAATTTATTAATTTCAAATTGAAACTTAATATTATTTTACACAATATATTGGTTGTTTAGCTTAGTTGTAACCACAACAACGATCCATATTGTAAAAAAATTCTTACTAAACGGTAACACACATTAAAATTAAAAGTGCATACAGCTTTTATGTAATGATCTCTCTGTATATATTATTAAAGTCCTTAAAATGCACCCCTGATCTGTAAAACATAAGTTATAATCACTTATAATACTCTCTGATATATATAAGGTATCGCATTCACAATTTAAAAAAATATCCTTGTAAGGTCCTTGAACGCTCGTTAATCGTAAAATCATTAATTCCACTCACAATCAGTGTTTGCCGCCGAAAATGTCTTAATTCTTACTCTACATGGCGTTATAACCACCCGGGTTGCGGTTTTACCCTTCTCCAACCTGACCCATCCGCAGTCAATGTCTTCCAACGCCGAATTTTAAGGATCTTTATGTCACATTTTACTGCATCTATCCATCTTGCCTGTCTAACATTCTAAGACGCAAGTTTTAAATCATTAATGTCCTTAAATTTTTGTTGCTTGAATAGTTTATCCTGTCCGATGTGGGGCCGTGTTGTAGAAATCATAATGTCTTAATTCATATTAACATTTATATTTTTCAAAATATAATTGATACATTAAAATAATAAGCATTTTTTAGTAATTTGTCACATTTATCGGCCGGCGGTGATACTTATCACATATTTATTGAACTATTAAATAATCTCATCTAAATAATTTCCTTATGCATAACAAATCGGTCACGATCACTATAGAATTGCAATTATCAGTTCTCCATATAGCTGAAATTATATAGTTAAAATATCGAATAATCTGTGAATTTCCACCAATCTTCACAACATGTATATGTATGATGGCGTTTGCACGATGAGGTGCAAACCAGTAAAAATGGATATTATTATTAAGCGTCCAAATTAGTGATATGAATTGAGGTGAAAGCTACGCTCATAAACAGCTTGAGTCAAAAAGAATTTTCTTATAAACATTTCAGTTCAAGAACTTTACATAATTTCATCTGATTCATCACGTGCTTTTCAGGACAATCAACACCCCAACACACGCAGTATAATTGAATTGAACGATTTCTATATTTTGTTCATCATTTCCCTTATTTTCCAGATGACCATAAAAAAAAGTAAATCTAAATACAATAAATAAATTTTCTGCATTCCCCGTTCAAATTGTGTTATAAATAAATACAATATAAAAAAATTGCAATTTACTTAAAATTTCTATTAACAAAAATTCTGCATAGAACAATTTTTTTATTTTCTGTTGTTAATTTCGTTTTAATTTTTCTCAGAGAATGTTGATCAAAAAAATGTAGAAATTTATACCTAACGACGACAAAAGGAATGTATAGGAAAAATAACAATAATTTTAAAAATATCTTATTACCAAATCTACATATTTTCCTGTACAAGTCTATTGTATATAAAAACGATTCAATTAAGAAAACTACCATATTTAGTATTTTGTTTTTTAAATGAAGTACCAACTACTTCCATCCTTTCGGTGTTTTTGTACATTTATTCGCTGTAATCTACAAATCACAAATATTTTACTGGTAAAAAAAAAGGAAGAAAAATGCATATAATAGAAAATCCAATCAGTTAAAATTCTTCTTTTCTATATATTATATATTGATATACAAGCGAAGGTGGATTCGGAAGTTTTTGCTCACAATCACAGGCAATGAAAGCTTAGTATTTTAATAGAATTTGTACTATTGACATAAAAAATCGACTGCTCAAGGCAATGGGCACATTTATTATCTTAATTGAAATTAATTATAACGCAAATCTTATCCCAAATTTTTGCAACCAAATAAAATTGGATAGTATATCACAAAGACTCCCATTCATAGATAACTGATTAGACAATTTAGTTCTTGCAGAAATAATAAAAGCTAACGAATGCGTATCCTAACGCAATTGTGACCTGAAAGATCTATTGTGTCGCTATACCAAGTGATACACATGCAGATTGATTAATATATATATGTGAAATTTTCCGCAAATATAGTAATACTCACTTCAATATCGAAGTTAGTACCGGCAATATAACCTGAATTTTGCTAACAAATCACAGAAAAAAAAACACAAAAAGATCGGTTGAACCAAAAAATATCAGGAAAAGATTTATTCCTTTCATCAAAAATGCGTCCACATCTGTCATGTTGCAATAAATTTTACCCCAAACACTCCTACATTACACTTAAAACCTACACGTCCCGTCACTCCATCTCATATTCCATATAACTTCTATATTTGCAACCTATCCACCACAAATATCCTTCCTCCAACTTTAGATACGCATTCATGTTCAAAATTTCAAAAGAATCGGTTGAATGGTTTTTAGTAAATTTAATACGACTGTATTCAAGATGGTGCGCGGAATCCCAATAAGAAGTAAAGATAGTATCACTAGTTTCCGACGGAAAAGAACTTATTATTAAATATTTATAAACCTGGAAATGTCTAGAAAACTTACGGATGACTGTGGTTCTTAAGTAATTCCAAATTATTATTATATGCAGGATATACGGGCGACTCCCCGCCGAAGCGATTGTACTATAGTGTTACCTATACCTCTGCTAAGTGTTAGATTTTGTAAATAAATAATAGTATATTGAAAATTTCAATAAAATCGGACAAATTGATCTTTATATTCGTTATTCGAAATGTTATTGGGTTGGTTGATTTGTAAAATGCTTCCAAAAATTTTTTTCTAGATATTTAATTCAAATTTTTAACTTCATATCAATTTTCCCAAACAAAAAAAAAATATGACAGTTTTGCAGGCAAGGATGCCGAATGAGGAGTCGGATATTTTTTAGTGTATGCGTTTGTCTGCGTACTTAAAGAGTCGATATGAAAAAGTTTTATTTTATACTAAATTAATATTTAAACTATATATTATCAGGTGTACCGGTATCAATTGAGCGTTTCTTTTGGTGAAAATAAAACACTAATTTTAAATGGGATAGTAAAAAACATTTTATTGAAAATATTGGCCATTGCTTTCTACACATTTTGACCACCTTTCTGGCAATTTGTGGATACCGCACGTCAATGGAATTGTTCGTCTTTTGAAGCAAACCAATCAGACACCCAATTTTCGACTTCTTCGTAGGCATCGAAGTGCTGCTCAGCCAATGCGTGTCCCATTGATGAAAACAAATGGTAGTCGGAAGGAGCCAAGTCTGGTGAATACGGCGGATGGGGTAGCAGATCCCAGCCAAGTGCTTTAATTGTATCCTGAATCGGTTTTGCTTTGCGTACAGGTGCATTGTCATGGAGCAAAATTTCCATGCCGTGTCTTCTGGCCCATTTTGATCGTTTTTCGATAAATGCAAGGTTCAAATTGATCATTTGTTGTCGGTGTAGCGATCAGCATTAATAGTTTCGCCAGGTTTTAAGAGCTCGTATGGTACACCACACCTTTCTGGTCCCAACCAAACACACATTTTGTCACACATTGTCTTCTTGCCGAAACGATTTGGTTTTGCAGTCGATGTTGATGGTTGTCCTGGATTAACCCATAATTTTCTCCATTTAGGATTCTTAATATAAATCCATTTTTCATCGCCAGTAACAATTTGATTCTAAACTGATTTTCTTTCGTGTCTGGCAAGGAAAATTTCCATCGTTTGCATGTTGCTTTTGAAAACAGCATAATCACCATATGCCTCGACTATCATTCGATGCAACTCTACACTTCTTCAAATGAAAACAACAATTTAATGCAAATCATCATTTTCCGGTACACAATTCGACATTTTTAGCACAATGAAAAATTATGATGATGTTTGCACCATGATTTGATGTATACGAAAATATGTTTGACAGATGTCATAGCAAACCAAAGCAAAAAAAAAAAAAATTAAGGCTCGTTCGCAACAAATGTTCCCTATTTGAATCTTGACGCTGATTGATTGGTAATGAATAAAATAATTTATCGATTGAATAAAATAAGTACACTACGCTGTCGTCGACGTTTATACAGCGCTAGAAATCACAACCACATCTTTGCATGCAATAATCAAATCAATGCTCTTATTTCACTGAAACATCTGGTTGACAAAACTTTTATACAAAATGTGTGAGTTTCCTTATTTATGTGCCGCACGGATTATGATGGAATTTTATAATATGAAATTGAGATTTTGCCATCATGTCTTCATGCTTCATCGGTTAAGATATTTTTTGATCGACCCCAGTATATTTTATAGAAATTATATATTATTTGTACATATGGTACATATAGTATATTGTATATTTGGAATAATAGTATGGACAAGAATAATTTAACATTTCTATACAATCAACCCATTTATAAATATTTATACAAATAAATAATAATATATAGTTATTGTATAATGGATTTTTTGTCATATACCAATGCGCTATATATTTATATAAAATAATGCTAAAATATATAGAAGTACAAGTGTGTGTACGTATTGTGTACTCCACATACTCCATGGTATATATATGGTCGCGTAAATCAAATTTCAATTAAACCTTCCTTCTATCAACGAATTGCTTTTCTTGCTTAAAATGTGTATCGAAGCAACAAAATAACCTGGAAAAATATTATTCGTTTTTAGCATTTTCGTCGAATTTTCCTATAATCGTATACGATACACGTATAAATACAATTATACCATTTATCCCTATATATATTGTAGTATTTATAAATCATATGTATATATTTGTTATGTATAATACAAATACGTGTATATAGAAAATACACATGTCTAATTCACGTACGAATATAGGAGAGAAAAATATCTTTTGTTAAAGCAATTGGTGGTGCGTTATGTTAGTGGTAGTGGTGGTGGTGGTGGTAGAAAACTGAAAGTATATTGCAGTATGATGGCGTTGATAATATAATAACCGGCGTATATATATTGTATGTATAGATGGAATTTATAGCAATATGAAAAGTAAACTCACCCTACACATCTACAAACAAAATATATTTCAAAATTTTACACCAAAAAATAACCTAACACAAAATATCATAAATAATCGAATTTTATGTGATTTATTTATATTTTAATTTAAATTGTTTATATATTTTATATATATATTGTTGCTCGTATAGTCCCAAATATATATATTAAATTAAATGTGTAAAATATATTGGAACATATACAAAATCAGTGACGAAGTGTCACAGCATGTGAAACTTTGCAATACATATGTTCTCCTTATGTTGGTAAAAGTATACGCTCTATATGTATGAAATTCCATTTTTAGATTTTCGAACTAAATTTTGCGGAAATTCGACTATAATGAATTATTAAATTTTTTTTTTTTAATTATGGGCCATATATAGTTTTAACAAATTTAATTCAATTTCCATCCATTTTTAGACCGGGTTTTTTTTTTAACAAAATCGATATATTAAAACTTGTAGTCGATTTTCGGGTTTCTTTTTTAAAATACACGAAAAAATGCTACACTATCATTATGTCATGTGATGATGATTTAATAAAGGGGAGAATTAATGCCGGCACTTAGACCCAAGAAGGTTCATTGTGATGTCGCTGTGAGTTAGTCTTTGAAGCTTCTTATTTTTTAAAATGAAACCAGAGATGTTTTTTCCCTATAGTAATACTGTTTGTAGTTTGTCCGCAAAATTTCCGCATTATATGTACAGTGGGCCGTAGTTACAATCCGAGGTAACATCTATCGATTTCTTACGGATATCCACTCGAATTTTATGTGATGAGTGCAACCCTGTCTATGGATTTTTATATTAAAAATGTCCTTGGATTATCCGCGTATAAATTTCGATGATAATTTCTACGGATTTTCTTTACAAGTATTTATCGTTGCTATTATTCCACACAGAATATCCATAGAATATATATTCATATTTTTTGTGAGCAGATACACGGACAATAATATCTTTGGATCGTGTATTTTGGCAAGTAATACCCGTGAATTGTCCATATTAGCAAAATATATTTTCTTATGACGATGATGTCAAATCGCGGTTTGATTCAGTGTTTTACCGATAGACCAGAAATTCTATGAGCACAGAATGAAGATGCTGAACGATGGCAATCTTGTAATAAACAAGAAACAAAACATCGCGGATAAAATTCATGAAAAGTCTTACAAAATTCCTTGCAAATATATAGATTTGAGTAGCTGGTTGTTTTTTAAAAATTATGAAAATAGATTAAAAATCGGTGAGGATTATATCTTTAGATAAGCGAAATATACAAAATTTGAACCATTGTTTTGGATAATTGGTGAAATAAATTATGAATGCAACACCGCGCGGATATGTTGGACATATTACGCAGACAATCCAAACATTTCAATCGATCTAAATAAAATACTATTATATTAAGAAGAAAATCTATGGTAATTTTCATCATTTTTCAAAGTACGGACAAATTGTTATTAGGGTTTTATATGCTGCGTTCATTGTGAAAGAGTCCATTGCGTATTTTCCAAATAACCTATTACTACATTTAGCACAAAGTGCATTTGTAACCAAACGGATTTTGTGAAGGTGATAGTTTAGCGTACAGTGTTTTGTAATCAACAACCAATCTTAATTTGTTTCTGGGTAACTCTAGCTATGCAGCATCCGTTTACCCCGCTTAGGCAACAACACATCTTGATGACAGTTGCCAAATTGTCTCCATTCGCGACCAAATTTTTCATATATCTAATGAGCAAAACACCGTCGAACCCACCTACCGATAACAGATAGGCAAATCTCAGGAGTGATGCAGGCGTATTGCCAGATCATAGCAGTATGTCAGTATCTTCATTCAATACCACTGTGAACCGGTATCCATACAAGTTTGTAATCATTATGTCTTGTAAAATTTCAAATTTACAAATCTCTTCTACGACGGTTTGATATGAAATAATGTATTTATGTAAACAAACTATTACTAACGTAATTTAAAAAAAAAATCCTTTCCCACGCTGCGCCACTGATACAAATCCATCATGTTCATATAAATTTATACAGAATATGAAGATATACGAATTTAAGATTTCTAGAGGTATGTATTGTAATTAAATGATACAACGAATACCTGCGTAATTCATGTTCATTATATAATTACGTAAATAAATATGTTTAAAGTATCAATTTAAGAATGTCCTTAATAAGGATGTAATAACTATAAATATAAATTCTTGTTTGTTTGCATTTCGTCCAAAGCTCCATACTACAACACATCATCAATTGGTTTTTGGGTCATCAAGGATTCAGCGAAAATGTACTGTATTGATCAAGTGTATGTTCGAATTTGATCACAAATAAATTGAATATTTAATCTAAAGTGTAAAAATTTTATTGTATTTAAAATGAAGTATACGAGTTAATTTCACCTGTAGTCTCTTACTCCTCTTTATACTATTTATCAGAAGAAGAAGTCCTATTCCAAGTGACTATATTTTTTAAACAAGTCATGTATAGTTGAATACAATTTTGCAGTTGAATAATTGTTCCAAATCACTGTACATAGAGATTTGATGATCATACAGAAGACATTCGTTAAACTTCATATATACTTTAATTATATATTGTAGTAAAAATGTGAAGAGTAAATGGATTCGTTTATTTATAATATACCACACACACATCAATCCATCTTTGATAAAATTTGCATCCAGTCAGCATCTAAAATTCCCTCCATAATGCGCTGGGCCACCATCATGTTGAAACCACATCTGCACTCGTTCAAAGAGGGAGTAGCAGAGGTGGGCCCATAAGATGGTCGCCAAGTTCTCCAGACTTAAATCCGTTGGATTTCTATTTATGGGGTTGCTTTGAAGAAAAAGTCTATGCAACTGTGATTAATTCACTTAAAGAGTTAATTCAGCTTATTGAAAACTGTATTCAAGACCTTCGCCACAAGCAACAGCAAACACTTAATTTGGTTCGGTCTATTGAAAAGCATTGTTGTCTATGTGTTCGAGCTGAAGGAGCACATTTTCAACAATTACTTTAGGCTTTGTTGTGTGCTTCTGTGGGTTTATGTGTGTGGGCCTTTGTGTTTGAGATCGTTTGTGTGTGTGTGAAGGTTTGTGTGAATGCATAGGCGTGTATGGAATCAATTATCTGTCACGTCCATATTGTTGGTTTTGGAAAAAACCAAATAAATATAAAGTTTTTCCATAGCGAAAATCAATTTTATGCCTACATCGTTGTAGTTATTTGTGTATATCTTTGGAACCAGTTGAGACCTATCGTAATGTTATAGCTTAAACGAAACCTTATGAATGTGGCAAGTTTTTAAACTTATACAGAAAAAAATTTTTCATCATAATTTTTCGACTTATGCTTGAACAAACTTTCAAAAGTAAAAATGACGTTCAGCTAACTGTCAACATTTCTGTAAGTATCTGGATAACCAAATGTTCGAATTGCCTTATCTTAACGTCAAATTAAAGATCTCGGTATGCTAATGCTAATATAGTGTATCAAAAATTTAAAATCGGTTAATTAGTTATTGAGATATTGATCCCAGTAGAGTGCAAAACATGGTCTGATTGAAAATTTGGTTATTTGCGTGTAACTTCGTACCGAAGTCGAATCGGCCAAAATCTTATATGATATTTTCGACGCAAAATGACCCAGAGAACCTAAGGTTTTCGTATTGCCGTCGAAAATTGGGACACCCTGTATATATATATATATTTTATAACTACTAATTTATATGCGAATTTTTTAATCAGATTAATATAAATTATTATTATATTAACAACGTCAATTTGATTGCGCCTGTATATATAACTAAGACGGGTGTGCATATATTAACTTCATATCTATATGTTATACATTACATAACTAATGTTTATTATTATTATTATACAAAGTTTCAAAATCAAATATATATATATACCAATCATTAACATTACCATCGTCATCACCATCATCATCATCGTCATCATCATCATCATATTATTCTCATCAACATTATCATCCTAAATATATATATATGTTATACCATATCGTCGTCATCATTTCATTTTCGTTATGTTTTCCTTCCCTCACAATACCAATAAATCGTTCTTTCTGTAAGCCTGAAAACGGGCCATTAATATTCTAATTGCTACTCGTTTGACAGTTTGGTGATAAAGACTAAATTTACGACTATCGAACCGTGCAGTTTACGTACGTATATATAAAGAGACTATACGCCATTTTATTCATTCGTTTATTTATTGTTTATGTATGTGTATGGATGTATGTATTTGTGTTGAACTATATTATATAAATTTTTTGTATATTTCTTCCCGTCTTGTGTCTTTCGCTCTGCAAATATATATTATTATTTTTTTTTTATATTTTGGGCGCTCTATATTTATTTATTAGTCCCTTGTCTTGTGTGATTGTCGTCTTTGGTTGACTGCTGTTCTTCATTGCTTTTTTCTGTTTTTTCGTTAGCTGATTTTTTTTAATACGTTGATTTGTTCTTTTCAAAGAAATTGAAATTGATTTTGTTATCATAGCACGATATTTACAATAAATAACAAAGTTAAGACATTAGCTAATATATTTATATAGATATTTGGAATATTTGGAAAGAATAAACTAATGTTGAATATGCGAATATGTTATATTATTTTAGTACAATATATACGTGTGTGTGTGTGTGTGTGTGTGTATAAATAGATATTGTATTATATTATATAACGATAATATTAAAATGAAGAACAATAGACGGAAAAATAATAATATTAAAATAAATAACTATAATAATAATAAAAATAATAATAATAATAATAATAATAATACTAAAAAAAATACGAATAGCCGGAAGAATAGGATTAAAGGACATTTATACAATTGGTATGAGTAAATTTGTATGATATTAAATCATGTTCATGTTCTTAAATTGTATACGTTATGTTACAACTTACAAAACAAACGCATATAAAATATGAATAAATATAAAATATTGTTCAACATTTAAGAAAATTAAATTTTTCGAAATAAAGATTATTTACGGAAATGGACACATTTTTTTATCTAAACGAATAGATATTATTAAATTGTATAAAATACAAATTACATGGAATTATGAGGGGCAATCCTGAAAATTGACATCTATAAAATAATAATACTTATAATATTGTATTTATTTTAATTGCCTATTGTGAAGGTGGTGTTTTTACTTAATCCTGACAGAACTTAAAATTTTGTACAATTTTTTTTTTTTTAATCGATTATATATTAAATGGTTTGTGTTTTATTCGAATTTAAAATGTCTTAAAACCCTAAAAAGTAAACCATTGTCCATTTGGGAGCGGAAGTACAGTTTCAAGTAACTTCAAAAATATGTATAACTATCCAGTGGGACTTTTTATATGTAGTTCCAATTTCTTCAATGATTACATATATAAATTGTAAGTACTTCCAATTTAATTCATCAAAATATTCACCAAAGAATTTATCACTGAATTTATCGGTGAATTTATAAGTAATTCTAATTTTATAAATGGATTCATCTGCAAATTCACGAACTAGTCAAAACAAAGAATTCATGGATGATTTTATCACTGAATTTATTTGTGTAAACTACACAATTTATTCAATAAATACAAGCGATCGTTGACGAAAGTCAACTCATCAAAGTCAATAAGAGCCTTCGCGAGAGACCTTAAAGTCTATGTGAGGGCTTAGTTCGTCAAGACGTTCACGAAAACCTACGCTAGAAGTCCTACGTTGTGCACATATGTTGGCACCAACTCGTGAGCAGAAAACTATCTCAGGAATATGTCAAGCTGAAGCACCCCAAAGGTTCTCAACATGATATGGTTTTTTTCTGATGATACAAAAAATTTCTATCAAGACCAAAAAATTAATCGGAGAAATGATAGATGGTGATGTGCAAAACCTACAGAGGTTTCCCGCATTATGCACACAAAAATTTTCAGCTACTATTATGGTCTTAGGAGTTGTGAGTAACGAACGTCATGTTATGCTACCTCACTTCTTTTCCCACGGGGCTCCTGTAGTTAATGCTGCCGCCGCTTACATCGTGGTTTTAGAAAGTGTTGTGAAACCCTGGATTGATAGTGAAGAAAAACTCATCCAATCCGATTCCATGAAAATTACATTTGTTCTGTACACATAAAAAATCCACCCATGCCGAACCCATTAACAACTCACCGATAGAAGAAGTACTTAAAACCAATGACATCGCTGTACAAAAGTAAACTAGAAGGTAATGCAAGTATATGGAGTTGTGTTAGTGTTGAACAAGAAGTAAGTAGACAATAATCATCGATGTTATCATAGATACCGGTCCCACTGGGTAGTTAAATTAAGTATTGCGGACTCATATGAAAATCTTAAAATTATCTATGAATTCACACTTAATCGTTAGTACAGCCCAACTCACGCACGAACACATTTTAATATATAAATTATAAAAATGCAATGATTTTAACTATTGCGGAATAGTTATTTGTTATTATAAAATAATTACTTTTGATTGTTGGAAAATTCATTCAATAACCAAAAAGAATCTCAACATCGAACAACAATATTCCTATACAAAATAAAATGGTGTAGGTGATGAAGATCACAAATAATTTGGACACTATTATTCTATATACAATTACAATAGCCAAATAAATTTTATGGAATAGAGAGTACAGTCGCTGGAAGCTAAATCTTGTGAATATATACAAGTCTGTCGCAAAATAAACCGGAATGGATTAAAAAAAAACATAAAAATAAATATTAAATATTCATTAAAACCATTTTATTTATTCAAAATAAACTCCCTCAATCGATTTGGACACGTGTTCAACAAGTGAATCAAATGAATTTTTTTATGTCTGCTGTGTTGAGAACGATGGTCGTCGCCTTTTGAATACCTTCAACTGATGCATGACGACTTACTTTCACCGGTCAAATGAAGTTTTGGGAATAGCCACAAGGAGCAAGGATTTGACGAATACGATGAATGTTGAAGCAAAAAAATATTATTTTTAGATATTATCATGCATTAACTGCCAACTGATTCTCGATATTCGGGAGAAATACGACGAAATACGATTTACAAAACTCTTGAATACACCAATGTACTTACCATTGACCTCCTTTAAACCACTTGCAGCATTAAATTCTTTGTTAATAATTTCTTTGGAATTGTAAAAAGAAGTGAGCATTGTTTAGATTTGATAAAACAAAATTTTTTCCTTCATCTAGTCGGATCGTCCTGAAGAGAAATTTGACTCTTAGTTTTCTCGTTTTTATTGAAAAACACTGTGTGATGTGTGTCATCGGTTTCAATAGTTTTTAGGCAGTTTTCTTCACTTCGAGCATTTGTAATGTAATGTCTTTAGTCTTTACAATTTATTCAATTCTGTGCAATTTTAATTGATGTGAAACAAACACATGAATTCACCTTTAATAGACCAATTTTTTTTTCATTTAATTGATGTTTTTGAATTTCAAGCTCTCTATTTCAATGATTTTCATGATTTCTTGTAAAATTTTGACACGAAATCATTCGATTTTTCAATGTTTTCTTCAATAATTAAATTCTGATGATTCGTCTGAACGTTCATTATTACTTCTATCTTCTATACCCACCTGTGAATCGATATATAGTATTTTTTATTAATTTTAAAACAACGTTAGTTTTATATTCATTTTTCGACAGACACACAATAAAAACTATACTGTCACTTAATTGATTCATTATATTTTGGCTTAAACTAATCACTAAAGTAGCCATATAATAGATATAGCACTGTACGGGTTCTATACATTATATAAATTCGGATTATTTTTGGGACAGAGGCTGTGTGTTATTAAAAATATATATTATTTAAAATAGGATAAAATATATAAACAAAATAGGGAAGTTATTTATGGTCTGCAATGGCACATACAATAAAATTACAATTTTTTTTTATATCTATGGGAACCTATACGCGTGTGCATATAACATGCCAATTGAAAAGTCCCCGGTCTGACACACAGACGGCAGTGCTAGTGTTAAATCCATATGGTTTTTAGTTAGTATCAACCTTCAAACGATACGTGTCAAAATTTGACAGCAGTCCGATCATTAGTTTGTGAGATATTGAGTTGTGAGTATAGCTACTTTTGTTATTTATTGTTATTTGAAAAAAAATGGAAAAAGAAGAATTTCGTGTGCTGATTAAATATTGGTTTTTGAAGGGAAAAAATACAGCAAAATCTTGGCTTGATGAGAAGAGTTTCCGGGGTCTGCACCAGGAAAATCAACCATCATTGATTAGTTGGCTAAGTTTAAACGTGGTGAAATGAGCAGTGGACGCCCAAAAGAGGCTGTCACCGACGAAAACATCCGGAAAGTTCACAAAATAATTTTGAATGACCGTAAAGTGAAGTTGATCGAGATAGCAGACATTGTGAAGATATCATCTGAACGTGTCGTATCATATCATTCACAAATATTTGTACATGAGAAAGTTGTGTGCAAAATGGGTGCCGCGAGAGCTCACAATCGATCAAAAACAACAATGTGTTAATGATTCCCGAGCAGTGTTTGAAGCTGTTCAAGCGCAATAAACCTGAATTTTTGCGTCGATATGTGACAATGGATGAAACATGGCTCCATCATTTCACTCCGGAGTCCAATCGACAGTCAGCTGAGTTGACTGCACACGATGAACCGAATCCAAAGCGAGGAAAAACACAACAGTCGGCTGGCAAGGTTATGGCATCAGTATTCTGGGATGCGGAAGGTATAATATTCATTGATTACCTCCAAAAGGGCCAGACCATCAACAGCGTTTATTTTATAGCGTTATTGGATCGTTTATTGGATGAAATCGTTAAAAAACGGACTCATTTGAAGAAGAAAAAAGTGCCGACTTTTTCCTGTTCTCAGACCTCAAAAGAATGCTCGCTGGAAAGAAATTTAGCGCCAATGAAGAAGTAATCGCCGAAACTGAGTCCTATTTTGAAGCAAAAACGACAAATCGTACTACAAAAATGGTATCAAAAAATTGGATGATCGCTATAATCGCTGTATCGCCTTCGAAGGCGCAACTATGTTGAATAATAAAATCAAATTTTGCCGAAAAAATGTGTTTTACTATGGTAGACCGGGGACTTTTCAATTGGCCTGTTATAAATATACAATTGTTCCAGAAATGATGAAAAAAAAATATATAAATACCAAATTCAAAAGTAAAATATTTACAAAAATGTAAATTTACATTCTTTTAAAAGGTATTTTTTTTTTAATTTTCTCTATTTATTTATTATAGAAATTGTGTGTGTTTTTTTTAAATGAATAATATTAATAATAATAATAATAATAATATAATAAATAAATAAAAATAGAAAATAATATCGTTGACTTCCTTCTTGAATATTTATTATTGTAATTTGCGTATAATAATGTGTGTGTGTGTGTGTGTATTGTGACTGGAAAAAAAAAGGAATACAAAATTATAAATAACAAACCATTGTATTATATTATTATAGTATTAGATACACTATATGGAATATCAACCAAAAAAGTATCACCATCATATACAATAATAACCATCAACATTATTAACCCATACAACAAATTCTATATGTAAACCCAACTAACCCAACTACACAATATAACCAAAAACATGAAGTTAATATGTATAAATATATAACAAAAAGGGATATCCCGAATGTTATGTAAATTTATAATACTGAATCAAAAAGTAGGAAAATAAAAAGAATTTCGTGATTTTTAAGAATTACTATCTTATTTTTATATTTTTAATGTTACAGTAGTGGTGCGTATTTACCACTTATTGTAACGCAAAATATTACCAATAAGAAATTGTTAAAATGGATAGTATTTTATATACGAAAAAAATTAAATTAATTTCAATTTCCAAAATGTAATGTATTAATTTGTGGTTATTACCAGAAAATACCTGAACCGCGTGCGTTTTAACATCATCACCATTATTAAAATTTTTACCATTCACGAAATTTTGCATACTTCGAAATAAATGGTAATCTGATGGTATAAGATCCGAACTATCTATAAATATAGTGGATATAGTAACACTTCCCAACCAGTCAGCTCCAATCATTTTTGACGACTAATCAAACATGTTGCGTGGTCATGCGGTGGTACACAACACCTTTTCCATTTGCTGATTCGGGTCGCTTTTCTTGAATTACACTTTTCAATTTGGTTAGTTGTATGTATCCAAACATCTGAATTGATCGTTTGGTTGCGTGGTAAAAGTTCAAAATAAACAATGTCTTTGTAATCCCACCCAACTGAGATCATAACCTTCTTTCGATGAATTTGTTTGATTTAAATATTGTTTGCGCTGGTTCATCTTTCTTGCTCCACGCACTTTTTCGATTTTACATTGTCCATTTTTCATCGCCAGTTATCAATCGTTTGGAAAATGGATTATTTTCGTTAGTAAATCGCTGAAGGATGCATAAAATTATTTTATATTTAAAAATTGACGTTTGTTGTATTGAACAAAAAAATGGCGATGCCAACTAATTAAATGTTGTAAATTTGATATTAAAACATTGTACAAGGTAAATGAATACTAAAACGGGGAACGTAAAGTGTAATTAGATACCTAAAATTATATAAATTAAACATTGTTATTACGGCAGTAACGAATAATCGTATATTGTTTCTTCTTGATGCCATTTCTTATAAATAATGAATGGTTAATATGAAAACTTGTATAATTAAAATTTTGGAAATATATATTTATTATCACAATAAATTCTATACTACTTTAAGTATAATTCCTCTATGCGTCTTACCAAATTCGGATCCAATCTATCCAATCGGTCAACAACCATAGGAGATTTCTTGAAATTTATACAATAAATAATAATAAATACTTGGCGAGTGATGACCAACAAAAAATTTTTACTAATTTTTTTTGATGATGTGTTTGCTTCTGTGCGGGGGGCTGGTATTTATAAATTGATCATTTGGCCACCGTCAATTTTTGCTTCACTTCTGATGAAATTATTGTTATTATTATTTAAAGAGATATTTATTATTCTTGTCGACCAGATGGAATTCCATTTGCAGTGCTTAATTGTTGTGCACTTTGAACTTTCATTATCTATCTGTACGTTTCAATGTATCTTTCAAAATGTTGTCCGAGAATTTGGAAGAAGTTTATTGTTATTCCACAATTTAAGTGTTGGCTAAGGAGAGATGTGTCTAACTACCGTCCTATTTTATCTAAATTATCGATTTATACGTTATTCCTTAATTATACCAAACTTGAATTGTAATATATAATATAATTTATAATATTTGTTCTCAGCAACATGGTTTTATGACTGGCCGACCACATCAACTACTAATTTGTTAGCTTTTGTTACTTTTTATACACATAACTTTGTCGATCAACTTCATTTGGATGGTGTTTTCAGTGAGTTTAGTAAGGCTATTGACAAACTATCCCACATAGAATATTGTATAATGTTATATGCTTTTGTATCCTATGGTTTTTAAAACTTATTTACACAATCGTACTTTATAGGATTTCTTTTAATGGATTTTTATCTATATAATGTTATTTTGTTGCCGGCACCTAAATTCCCCAGGTAACACAAATTTTTTGTAATTATGTTAGTTTTGAAGAGGTACCTTACACATATGATAAGCGGAAAACAAATTTTTAGGACCGCATCTTGAAAACATCACATCACCAAATTGATTGATTTCGCTGTACTCGTGAACACCCTGTATAAACGTGTATAATTATATGTCGCTCCTGGAAACCATTAAATGAATCATTGCGTACATACTTCTGAGAGCGAAAGATCAAGGCTCACACGTATATCGTAAGACACAGATAAATAAATAAATATGATCAACAATAATAGTTATCTGTAGAGATGAAATACTAATAATGACCGTAATTGGATCACATTAATTAAGGATAATTGAGCTAAAATTTACGTGATCATTTACACGCAGGCATTCATTTCAGAAAATAATCGCAGCCAAATGAAGAGTGTGGGAATTGTTATTTTCACGTTCGCTACAATAATCTGCACACCTTAAAAAAGGTTTTTATATAATATAATAAATTTTGATAAATAGTCGTAAGGATTGTTCGTTTACTATTGGAAACACCGCAAATATTGGGCCCCATTAACAGTTTCTATAATTTATAATACTTAAACATTTCTCAACTAATTTTGAATAATTTTTGTATGTATTGTATTCTTATTTGTATACGATTTTAACGTGTGCAATTTTTCCATGTAAACAATAAAGGATCCACGAAAGGATCCAAATAAATCAAGGAACAAGGAATAAAATACAAGATTAAATCAAGTATATTTCTATAGCAGGATCGTGTTAAGGATAATTTAAATTTTTAATTTATTTTAGTTATCCGAATCATCTCATTTGAATGAAAATTATACAGAGACTTGAGTAGTATTTATTTCTTTCGTAATATATTTATCTCAAATGCTTCTTAAATAAATCAATAGATAAATTAAAGTAATAAATCTTAGTTCGCTATATCGTATTTTTTGTCCGCATTAAAAAATTACAAAAAAAAATATATTATTAACCTCGAGTTTCATTTCAAATTGCTCAGAAGATTCATTATGGTAATATGCTAATTAAAACAGAACTGGATATCAATTATTAGCAAATACTTATGTATTGTTTAAAAGCTCGCACACCAAATTTCATCCAAATTAATCAGACAATTTATAGTATTCTGCATGTATAAAACATCCCTGCATGCAATTCTAAATAACCCTAAACTTATAAAATTCAATTTCATCATAATTGTGCAGGAGAACATTTTGTTCTATTTATATAATCTGCGGTGAACAGACCTGTTCACAGAACCACTTTTGAAGGAAATTATTATAGAAATTCCATTTACATTATTGTATTTTATATTGCCCATTCAAATTTCATCTGAATTGGATGATCAGCAGCATGAGTGAAAGTTCTGGCCGATTGTTGTTTAACATAATTAATAATAATATAAAATTAATAACTGCATTTGCTGCATTATTGTTTATTCCACAAATATAGACAATGAAATTATAACATGCATTTCAGTTTTAGTCATATCCCTATAGAAAATTACTCTTTGACTCTGGACATAGATACTTAACTTATATATGTTAGGCACAAATAGTATAGGTAATATTTACAAAAATAGGAAATAAAAATAATAATAACCTTCTACCTTCTACCCACTCCATCTTACAAACCATCCACCTTCACATTGTATAGACATACATTAAATTACTATAAAGAAAAATATTTTTGCTTACATTTATTGCTTGCCGCAGTATCCGCAATTATATTTTCATTTCCTTTCTTTTCTGCTTAGATTTTATTTATTTTTCACCATCTCCTTAACTGCTGCAAGTAATTCCATTTTTATATTATCAGTTTTTATATATTTACCTTTTGCTTTTCCATATATATAATATATACCTTAACACACACACACACACACATAACCCATGGATATCTTCTCTGCTCTTTATAATATAATCAACCGAAATTTGTATATACATTTTGGCGACACAGAAAACACAAACAATCAACAATAAATTCATTAACCTGTGCAGGAAAAAATTGCCCATTTTGGTATAAAAAAAAGTTATATTTGGTAACTTTTGGTTGTTTTTTTATTATTATTAACATATTTTGTACAAAATGATGGTATGACGAGTGATAATTAGATGAAAGGGATTTTGCATCACCACCCACCCACCCCCTTCAACGAGGGTTGATAACTAAACAAAATACAAACAATAACAATGAAACAACTCGTCATAAAATAAAATGTATTTTTCTTCTGCATATCTGCTATGAATACGCACCTTTAGAGTGTAATTTCAAATTTAAGTTTAATATTGTCTTTGCCATTTACGTGTAGACACGTCTATTTGCTATTTTTGGGGATGTAAAACAACCACGCAAACATATATATTTTATTTGATGCCACAAAATGTCACCAGATAATTTAAGATATATATTGTAACCATCATCATTTCTATACATAATTATATTGTAATATAAGTAATTGTAGTTGTATAAATAAACGAATATTTATATTTCACAAATGCCTTCGTTGAACACAAATTTATACCTATAACTTCATACACACAGAACATATTTCTACCAATTAGCAAGAATTTAATGATATTTAAGAAATTACACATTGTCATTTTAGTGTGAGTGTGTGTGAAAAATTCTCGACTTATATGATTACGATTAAATTTTCAGATTTTAGAAGTATACTCTGCCACCTAACCTAAAAGATCAATTGTATACTCCACACTCTAAATTGCTTGCATAATAGTGCGTTTCTTTAATTTTAATAGTTCCCACTTATGTTCCACTTCTTTAATAAATAAATTTTATGATATGAAGTGGTCTTAACGGATGATACTATGGCGTCAACCAAACAATAATATCCCAGATTATCTTTTAATTTGTTGAGAAGCGGTGCACAAATTTTACGTAGATGTTCTACAGATTCGCAAAATTCTATATTCATCATTTGTTTCTACACACCGCGTTGTTTCCATAGTCTGTAGTCTGCAGTTTGTAAATATTCTTGTCAGAATTCTAAGCATATTTGTGTTAATTTTTATGCATAGCCTTAATGTTTTCGGATTGAAGCAACCCCACCAAAAATTCCTTTAATTTGATTGATTCCATAGTTTAGTTTATTATATATATATGGACTAAATATACTCCGACGTCAGTGCCAATATTAATCTTTGACCCATATCTCTGTAAAATGTGAAGGCGCACGCAGTTTTGTTTCAATTTCTCTTTATGTAAGTTTGATGTGAATTTTTTCTCAAAACCATATCTATTGATCATACCTGAAAAGATTTTTCAAATTTTCAATTCGATATTTCCTCGCTATGAGATACCTCTTTGATGAATCTGATCAGACGAAATGCTTTGACAGTCTCATTTATTAGAAAGTGTATTGGGAACAGTCGCATATAGTAAAAAATTATAAATTCAATATCGTATTCTCAACGTGTGTAACGATTCGAAAGCATCCTTAACAGTTACCACATATTTCGACCTCTTTTTGTCTATATCATCAGCATACGCTAATAATTGACCCGATTTTCTAAGAACCGTGACTTGTTTCTCAATATTTACGCCACCAACTACCTTTTCCAGCGTCATATTAAATGGTAGTGTTGATAATGGGTGACCCTTGTCGTAGTCCATCAAGCGTCTCAAAATGATCAGATAACTTACCTTGGATTCGTACTTGTGACTTCACATTTTCCAACGTCAAGGACACTCGAAATCTATCACTTTTTTTTGAATACCAAATTCTTTCAAAATTTTCCATAATTTTGACCTATTGACGCTATCATATGCCGCTTTGAAATCAACAAAACAAATGGTGTGTATCAACATTGAATTCTGTACACTTTTCCAAGATCTGTGCAGAAACCACACTGGTATTCTCCGATAATTTCATTTTGGCATATGGAATAAGTCTATGGTATCGTATATTAGCAAATACCTTATAGACAATGTTTAAAAAAGTTATTCCTTTGTAGTTGTAACAATCTAATTTGTAACCCTTTTGTACAATGGATAATATTATCCTTCCACTCATCTGCCACCTGTTCATTATTCCGAAAACTTTACAATTAGCTCATGCATTTGATATAATTAATAAGTATTTTTACCATGTTTAAAGAGTTCATCTGATAAGTTATCAGATCCACGTGATTTATTATTCTTGACCTTTTGAATAACATTGTTTACTTCGTGTATTGATGTTTGGGCAGTGTGAAATTGCACATCTTTCACAGTATGCTGTGTTCACATTTAATAAGTTTTTAAAGTACCCATCTTTCGAGACACCTTTCCTCTTTTGCGCTATAACCTGACCATCTCTGTTTTTGCACACAATCAATTGTTGATTGTATCCGTTTCGAATACGATTAACATTCCGATACAATCTTCTATTATAATAGTTGTTTCTGTTAAACTTTTCCATTTCGACGTAAACCCTTTCGTTCCAGTTCTCGTTATTTTCTACGAATCAATTTACCCTCGAAATCCCTATACTTCGCGCGACAGTCTTCAATAGTGGTTTGTGTTGCCCGCGTTAGCATTTCCACATTCATCATCAAACCACTCATTTCTTACTATAATCCCTTTTCCAATAACCTCTGTTGCGGCCGGCACAACGCTTGATTTTAATTTCTTCCACATACTATTTATACTACTTTCCTGCTGGTAATCCTCCAAATCTGTAATAATTCGTTATTCCATTGCATCCATGTACAATTGTATTACCGCAGACTGTTCTAGTCCATCGACTGTCCATTTCAACTCTGCGGATTGTGTGTTTTTGATGACAGAAATTCTGGCTCGTAGCACTATCCTAACTGGATAATGATCAGAGTCAATATTTAAACGAAGACACGTTCGAACATCCATTATATTTGAACAATGATGTCCATAAATTACTAGTACATGATCAATTTGATTATTTGTTTTACCATCTGGAGACCGCCACGTCATCTTATGAATTTCTTTGTGTGGGAAGTATGTACACCACTAATGACCATGTTTTTAGCCATGCCGAAATCAATCAATCGTAGCGCCCGTTTTCATTCGCTGTTTTATGAAGACTGCGTGTTTACCTATAGTTGGTTGATATTTTGTTTTCTGTCCCACCTTGGCATTAAAGTCGCCTAAGAGAATTTTAATATCGTGGCCGCTTCCAGCTATATATGTTGCTATCAGTTTTCGATAAAACACATCCTTAACCTCATCAGTTTTTCTTCTTTTCTTCAGTGGTGGACGCTTGTACATTGATGAGTGTCAAATTGTAAAATTTCTTTCATGTGTTCCTATATATAGTGGGCTTAAAATAAAAGGACGCATTCACCATTGCATACCCAATAGAATATCTATTGAATTATATATAAAATATAGAATTACATTTAACATGGTAATATTTTTTTGACGAATTACTCGTCGCACAAATTTAATTGTACAAATATAATATTTATTTATTGTACTGGATTGAATTTTATACTATGCACAGCACAAAATATGTTAAATGTGCAATGTGTATGTAATTTATTATAAATCGCACACAAAAGGCAGAAATATTAATGACATCGAAAAAAAATTCACAGCGATCACAGATGATGGGGATGTGAACAGAACAGAAAAATAAACATTACTTTTATTTTCGAATTCTATAAATTAAATTGCATTTTATTTGAAATGGTATTAATAATACTCATGTGATATTATTATTTGTTTTTATTGTACAATACATATTAATAATATTGTATATAATCTCCATGTATATACACAGCATTTAATATACAATATATGGTACATAGTGTAAATGTATGTGTAACGATATTATAATATTTATTTTCTAAATGCACATTTTACGTATTAATATTTATCATTATTCGGATACAATACAAAATCCATGTATGTGCGCATTTATACGTTTTTTGACATTCAATAATAGTTGATTTATGTGAAATCTTCATGCATGATATTATTATGAGTTGCAGAGATATTATTATTATTATTATAGTTCCCTGTATCCTTTACACATATTCATGAATTCATATATGATACAATAAAATAAAATATATCCATCCATTGAATCAAACAATAATTTTTTGATTTTGTTAACACTTCTCTGTCCATGAGAATTTTACATCAGTTAATACCAATGCTGCATGTGGTTAGTGTGAAGATGCTCGTACGCATTATCTAAGGAACCAGTGTTATGAAATCAACAGAATGTGAATTAGAAGGTTTTTTATATCAGGTATACCGGTTAAAATACGCCGTTTTTTAAAGTGAAAAAACATATTTTTTTGTGGGAGAAAACCCAAAAATTCTTTAATCAAAATATTTTCCATCAATAGTTACACATCTTGTCCACCTTTTCGGGCACTTTGTGGATACCACGCCAAAAACAATTGTTGTTCCTTTGATGAAAACCAGTCAGACACCCAATTTTCGACTTCTTCAGACGTTTTCAAATGCTGATCATTAAGGGCGTGTGGCCCATCGATGAAAACAAATGGTAGTCTGAAGGAGCCAAGTCTGATGAATAAGCCGCATGCGATAAAACTGCCCAGTTAAGCGCCTCTAACGTTTCCTGGATCGGTATTGCTTTGTGTGATGATGCATTGTCATGTAAGAAAATTACCTTGTGTTGTCTCTTTTGATATTCTTGTCGTTTTTGCAGCAAAGTACGGTTCAAATTGTTCATTTGTTGTCGGTAGCGATCAGCATTAACAGTTTCACCAGGTTATAGAAGCTCGTGGTACACCACACCTTTCTGATCCCGCACCAAACACAAAGCATTCTCTTCTTACCAAAGCGATTTGGCCTTTGCAGTCGATGTTGATGGCTGGCCTGGATTAATCCATGATTTTTCCATTTAGGATTCTTAAAATAAATCCATTTTTCATCACCAGTCACGATTCGATGCAAAAAAGACTTTTTTTTGTATCGTTAAAGGTGCATTTCACAGATGGTTTTTCGATTTTCTTGTTGCCTTTCAGTCAATTCATATGGCACCCACTTACCTTCCTTTTGGATCTTTCCTATTGTTTTCAAGCGGTCGGAAACGGTTTGTTGAGCAACTTCTAGTTGTTCTGCAAGTTGTTGTTGCGTTTGCGTGTCGTATTCATTCAATAGAGACTGTAATTCGCTGTCCTCAAACTTTTTCGGCTGTCCACGGCACTCTTTGTCTTTCACATCAAAATCATTACTTTTGAATCGGTGAAACCATTCTCTGCATATTCTTTCTGTTAAAGTGTTATCGCCATAAGCTTCTACAAGCATTCGATGTGATTTTGCCGCAGTTTTCTTCAAACGATAACAAAAAAGCAATGATGTCCGCATTTCGCGTTTTACTGACACTAAATTCGACATTTTCAATTATTTTTTTAACAATGTTGTTGCTCGATAAGAGGTCTGCTGTCTGCAACTAATTTTTGGAGATAAATGTCACAGCTTTTAAACAAAAAAAAATTCCTGCATTTTGGTTTACTACTACCGCTTGTAGCGCCATACAAGTGTGATAATCTGAGATTATAAGTAACCGCAATGGTGCACATTGTTTTCTCTCAAGTCATATATTGCTGCTCCAAATGGAACTTGTGTCATCTAATAAACTTCATTACATCCAATCCTATAGTAACAATTTGTTTGTACTTTGAAAAATGAGGAAAATTTCTGCGAAACACATTCACATAATTTCCATGGAATAGATATATTTTAATTTGTCCAAATAATGTCCAACGATTTTCCACATAATGTATAATAGTATTTTATTCAAGATCAATTGAATCCATTTGCAGGCTAATATTTATTTCCAACAAATATTGTACTATTCATAATTTAATTCACCAATTATTCAAGACAGTGCTTCAAATTTTATATATTTCGCTTATTTATAGATATAATCCTCACCGATTTTAAATTTATTTAATTTTTAAAATAACCAGCTACACTCAAATCCGATATATTTCCAAGGAATTTTGTAAGACTTTCATTGTTTACGTTTTATCTGTCAGAAGTTTCTACAGAATTATACTATGAATTTACTAATTTAATCTTATGTATTTATTTCATTAAATTTTGTTTCAACAAGTTACAACGTGTTATAACAAAATGTTTGTGTCAAAATTCATGGATCTGCTCACAAAATAAAAATTAATATATATTCTACGGATATTCTGGAGAATAATAGCAACGAGAAATAATTCTATGGAAAATCCGTAGAAATTATCATCGGAAATAAGGCCCCATTGTTTTGCGTAATAGAATCTCCAAGAATTTCATGGAGAATTATTTAAATAATCACATTTTTTTTTGTTACATACAAATTTTTGTTGAAACATGAAACAGAAAATACCATATTGATATGAACACCTTGGTTACTTAAAATCACATAGAACTTCCAAAATATCCAGATTATGGAATTAAATCCGTATATATAATAATATTAACTATGGATTTCAACCTTTCAGTCATTTCACGTTTCATGTTTTCATCGTGTCCGGTTCCTGAGTAAGCGTATTCAAACAATTTCAGACTTACACAAATATAAGACTGCTGTTTTGACTGAAGAGTGAGTTGGGCACTGTTTAAAACAATTAATTTATTACCTATTTTTAGTAAACTACCGAAAAATTCATTCAATTTCATACCATTAAATTTGATAAGTGAAAAAAATTACACGTGTAAATATAGGCTCGCATTAACACAAGGTTTAATAATATAAATAAATAAACGAATAATGGGTTAAAAAGTGCTATAAGTTTTAATTATTATTAATGTGCAATTTTAACTGCGTATTATATTGGGTGTTTACATTGAAATGCTACAATAGACGAATTCCTCGAAGGAAGAATTTTAATTTGTTTTGCAAAGTCATATCATTATAAATAGATAATGATTGCTTCAAATTGTCTATAGTAGTAACGGTCTTCTGTGCGATGGTTTCATTCGATTTCATTAAATCATAGTCCCACCAACAGAATCTTAATGCCATGAATGTTTCGCTTTTGGCGTTGATGAACCTTGAATGTTTTACCAATGTTTTCGAACGTTTATTGTTATCGTAGCAATGTATCACCGCACTTTTATTTAGATAGTTGAAACCACTATTTAGAAATTGTCTTTAATGGAACATGTTCGAACCTTATTAATTATCTACAAACGAACGATGCATGCTTTCGCGGCAATTTAAATAATGATATAAAACTTTGCACGAGTACTGTTGACACACTAAAAATAATTGATGTTAATTTGGCTATGTATTTGAGTTTCTATTTGTAATATTAACTTAAAAGTGTCTTATATAATTTTTGCGAAAACAAGGATTAAGGATTTATCGAATGTTTTTAAATTCAATTTTATAAATTTTTCCAAATGCGGTGTGGGCGGTAACTACACCCAACTCTACAGATAATTGCGATTATTCAAGAAATACTAAATTACAAAAAATTGAAAGGAAATCAACTCTACCGAATTGTTCTAATGGTGTAATGGAAAAAAAAGGAAGTATTCCAACCAACAGTTTTCGCATAAAAAATTGTTAATTACAGTATTTCCAAATTATTTCTTTGCTCATGGGTATTGGATTGCAACAAATTTGGATCAATGAATTATCGTTATCGATAGAATAATGCGATTTTAGGGGTGATTTGCAATGTAAAGTATATTTAACTTTTGCTACAGCATTCGATACATGCGGGTCTTAACTAAAAATCAACAACGTATTGCTGAAAACTAAATTGCTACAGTTGGAAAACAGTTATTAGGCACTGATTCATTCAAAATCAATGGTCGATACAATAAAGGAGGTCGCTATGATGATGTTGATGTTTAATAAATTTGCGTGATTTGCTGAATTGCGCCCGCAAATTAATTATAATTTATTAGTGTTTATAAACCTCTCGTTTCGTTCTCAATAATAATTGTTGATTATGTTGTTACAACACACAACCCAACAAAACACATACACGTACGAAAACATTTCTTTTTTTATTTGCTCCAATATGTGCTCCAAACCGAAAAACGTTTTCTATTCATTAATTAATTTTTTTTTCCGTGATCATTTTCAAAACATACAAATGTGAATTAATAATAAATTTAAAATGTAATTTGTTTACAAAATTAAAATAAGAAAAAAAAAAAATGGGAAAAAAACTGAACTGAAAAGATGAAAAAAGAAAAAGATAACGTAACGATGATAACTGAAGAAAAAATAGGCGCCAAATAATATACGAGCTGTCGAATTATTTGAAGCAGCTGGATTCTATATTCACGATGGTACTTGTCGAAGAAATTATACTTTTATTTTACAAGATCATAAATCTTTAATTTTATATTTTCTAATTAGGTTCAGACAGTTTCACAGCCATATAAACCATATTGATTGCCATATCTTATTTATACTCGGTATTCATATATTGTATATTCACATCAAATGTGTAAACAAATCAATTTCACATGTGAACAAAAGTTAATGTGAGATGAAATTACCAACAACAATTAGATACAATTTTGTTTTTTTTTCTTCTCTGTATCTGTATCTTCTTTAACTCTATTACAAGATTATTTTATAGTTTTTGTTATTGTTTGAGTGTCACAATTCATGTTTATGTATTTAATAATTGTTTATACGTAAATTTGTATTTATTTATTTTACTGAAGGGATTCTCTCGTTCTCGTGTATATAATTTCTTGTTCTATTAAATAATATTGTATAAGATTATTTAACATCGTAAATTTTAAATTAATGTTATAATTTTGGTTTTTAATATAAATTTACTCCGATGTGTGTGGCTGTTGTGTATTATATGGAAAAAGTAATAATAGATATTTTCGGTATAAATGGGTACATGTGTACGTACATAAAGAGATGATGAGCTGATTGATAAATTTGTCTGCAATTTCTATTCTAATTTCCTTCAATTTCTTTTTATTTCACAGCCACAATACAGTTATTCCGACAATTTTCCGTATAATTTAGTTTTAAACTTTTATAATTTGTTAGCAGTACTTACGATCTATGGATGGAATTGGGAACCCACTACTAAACATCTCACAAATTTGTAGATCAGATTATATAGACATGTGGTGGCATATCAAATATATACTTACGATGGTTTCTATTCCGCCATACAGTACACAATTATGAAGAAAATCAGTGGAATATATTGTTTTGTAGACTACATGGATTCGTAAATGTTTATGTAAAATGTTCCATATACAAATTATGCACAAACAATTTCATTTCTACGATTTGTTCAAAACATCGTTTTTTAAATTATATCGAAATGAAGACAGAATCTTTTTAATATTTATCATCTTTTGTTTTAACAATACTTTAAATAGTATTTTCACGCAAAATAATACACACACACAGCACAAGAACCACACAAATGGAAATTCGTATAGGATATCGTATGCAGGATATGTTATATCCTTGCTATACCCAAATAATATACCAAGACATTCTATGAATGTTTCTGGAATCTTCTTGTGACCTCCCTCGTTGCCTCAGTGATATCATTTTAGAAATATGCAATAACCCCGGTATGTCGATCGTATAACTCATACACAATATATAAAAATATCCGACCAGCGTTTGCAGGATATATTAAATTCAGAACATGAAAATGAAAAATGTTCCACGATATATATTCAACAATTAATGAACATTATCTGGAATATCCGACGGTGTTAATGGGATGTCGTTCATACACATATATGTATTTAGGACAATATAAAAACGTTCGAACGAATATCTGTATTGTTTTATACATTCAGAATTAGTGATATCCATGCAGAATATCCAATAAATGTCTTAAGAAATCTTAAATTATATGACAAATATATTGCAGAGTGTTTCCTTGCATATTTTAAGGTTTGTCTGGGGTATGTGTCGTGTAAATATCCAACACAGAAATATGATCTGCATTCAAAAAGAATCCCTTTAGAATATTATATTTTGTGAATTTTTATTTCTATTGATATAAAGCAAAGCTGCCCAAGAACCACCCTGTTGAATGTATATTGTGCTGCCTTATATAACCCCATATATATTTAAGATATTAATCAATAAATTATATGGATACCGTCTTGGTATACATATTTTTTTAAATATCTCGTTGTGACTACTGATGTTGAATGGTTTTGTGAATCCGAAACTAAACTTAAACATCACGCATTGTTTACTAATTAAGTTTTGGATTTAATTGTATGTGAAACACATGTGCTGACTGCGATCCGTATTGTATTAAATCTTTATATCCTTAGCTGTGCAGTTTTCTATAGTTAAGTATTCATGTCAGATCTTGTCTTAATTTTATTGTTTTTAACATTAAGCGAAAGGATTTTATGCAACAAAGGTTTGCCTTTTTTTCATAATCCATTTTTTTAATTTTGGGACAGAGGGTATATAATAAATGCTTTTAATTCGTAAATCCTCTGGTCATATGTATTAAATTACTCCCGATGTATTACATAACAATTCACTATATGGTAGGCAATTATTGAACAGTAGATATTTTCTTAATTCCATTCCATTTTATTTATAAAAAATGAATTGTCCATATAATACTTGAAATTAATTAACAAAAATTACTCTAACGTTAAGAATTCCACAACCTGCATTTTCATTTTGGATGCGGACATATATTTCACCTATATCAGGAAAGATAACAGTGTTGTAGAAATCGCATTAGTTCCTAATGTGCCGTATATAAGTGAACTAATTCGTTCAGGCTGATACATTTATTAAATCATATTTTGTAAATTATTTTACATATAATTGGAGAAATCCGACCATATATTACTAATTGTTATTGTTGTTCAACAAACGATTATCCAATGCTGGGTATTTGTGGTGATTTAATGGTAACTGAATATGTTCAAATGCAGAGATAGTCTGAATTATTCACGAAGATACTAAATGGTTCTGCAATAACAATCTCTCAATTCTACGTCGCTTTAAAATAAATGCTCCAATACGGATTGCAGTGATGCAATATTAAATCACTCAAAGATGGAAATGCCGCTGACGAGGATGCTATAACATCATCCGAACTTTTTACATCAAGTATTGTAACTATATTGTCGGTATTAATAATAGAACGGGTTAAGGATTAGGAAAAATGTCCAAATTATTAGAAAAACAGATTATCCAACTGCACAAAATCCAGCGTATTTACACATAGTGGATAGGTTTGTCGCTACTGAATACCATTTAAACAAGCTGTTGCCACATATTGTACATCAAAGAATTTCAAAATGAATCAAAAACTGTAGTGGTTGGTATGGAGCAGGCTGGATTTATACCAAAAAAATTTTGCGTTTAATTATTGTATTGGTATTGGTTGAGAGACTAACCAATAGACTTTTAGACAATTACTCTTACTGACACAAACACACAAACCAAGACGGTTTCCATCGTACCCACACGTTTTCGTAAATAAACGCCTTCGAAGAATTCTTTATATTCGATGGTCTGAAACAATTGTTAATGCGAGGAGCTGTTGACGCGGAGTAACCAAATAATTGGTAAATTTACTAGAATTTTAATAGTAATTTTTGGTACAAGAAAATTTAATATACCCACAATAAAAGATTATTAACAAAATCATATTAAATACAATATACAATATTTTATAAATTATTTTCTATGTGCGCATGAAACCATTCCAATATTATGTGAATAAAAAAAAACCAAAAACTTGTCACCTATTTAAAATAAAATAAAAATACCTGAAATACCGTTAAAAATACAGTTATGATAATAAATAACAAAATTAAAAAAAAAACAACAATTCAATTACAAATTCTTGTCGAAAAAAATGTGTTCAATTGTTTTGAATTTTCTATATAAATTTTACAATTTATTAAAATGCGTCATTTTAGTTTTATTTTTTGTACGCGTCGGTTCGTTGTTAATAAAAATCGTATGGAAATATAAAAAAATAATAAATATTGTAAAGTATTATTATTTTTCCATTCTTAATTAGTATCCTAAACAACAAATATTTAATTAATTAACTAGTTTAATATATATATTAACACATAAATTTATGGTAGTGTTTTAGTGTGTAGTAAACGTTTTTTTTTGTTGAATTTTGTGTTTGAATTTTATGTTTTCGTGTTTTATTTGTAATTGTTGAACAAAATATGTTATACAATTTCCAAACATCACCAATTTTAGTAATCTTATCCGATAAGATGTTTGGTTTTGTTGTCGGTGCGTCGGTATTACAGTGTCGGTAACGGTCTGGATTTGTATCGTAAATATATACAAAATATATCTTGGATTGGACTCGATCCAAAATAGATATTGTATCTCCACATGTAGTCAATTCTGTTATGGATATAGGATATTATTTGGTATCGGTGAGTAATAATTATATTAATTATTTATGAAATACTTGAAAATAATGAATTCACAAAGTAATAATGATATTTCTACTAAAATTGGTGGTTGGCTAGTATTGTTATTAGTAACATATTTGCCAAATATCGCATGTCATAATTAATACAATATTCAATCATTTGTTTAGTTGGCTAATATTTTATATAATATTATCGGCACGGTGTACATTTGTCAACGCATGTGTAAAACATTCTATAAAACATTATATTGCATAGAATCGGAAAGCTATTAATATCTGGTCGATCAACGGATCATTCCTAAAATCTACATGGCAAAACTTATCATATAAATGTGCAAAACCTAGCTATTACAGGGACAGCAGTTTAATCTCTAATGCATTGATACAAAATTCAATATCGGAAATAGGGTACCATTGGAAATGCAGGGATAATTCTTTATTAACCTTTGGTAACATCTAAAAATCTAAAATTCTCTTCATCGGACGGCGAATCATTTGCATCATTCTTTAAAAATATTACTCAATGGTAAAATGAAATTGACAACCTCCGTAATTATTATTTACATCTATTTGTAAAATCCACAGATATTACGATTAAAACATTCAATAATGATGGTTTTTTTTTATGTCAATTGATTATTTATATAATCTGCAATTGATTTTGAGTGTCTTTTATAAAAGGAATGTTAAAATAATAAATTACAATGGATTTGAAATATCTTTTAGCATAAATATGGACATGTAAATAAAATACTATAGGTAAAAGGATGGTTTATTTGAGCGAGGTATATATTTAAACATCGGTATTTTGAATGATTAATAGTCTAACGATATCACCTTAGTCGAAGTCGAATTTTTTTTAAAGTGATGGTGTTTGTCACGGATGCCACGCTAAACGATTCCGTTACAGTTAACTGATTGTAATGAACTTATTTACAAATAATAAATTTATCAAATAAGTTTTGAATCAATATAAATACATAAAATATTCATGATAAAACGTGTAATTTATTTATGTATTACAATATGCAATATATTGTATACATGAAATATGTGTATTTGAGTTATGTATATATGCTCGTCGTAGTTAGGATACGCATAATATATGTAGGTTTATGTTGTATTGTAAGTATGCATATGTGTATGTATTGTTCATATGTAGTAGATTTTCATTGAATAAGGGAAAAAAAAGCAACTAGAGAAAAAATGTTGCCCTCTTTAAACAAGTATAAAAAAAAAAAAAAAAACGATTTCGGATAATGGATTCAACAAGTGATATTGAACAACAACAATACGCTGCATGTTTTTTTTTTTGTTCAAGTAACCCAAAACAATGCAGAGACTATATAAATATCAAGATATAAATATAACAAGGTAGTCCAAAGCTCAATAAAATATTTTATAGATTTTTTCTCTTTCTATACTATATTTTTTGTGATCCATCGAATTACTCAAATCATCAAATAGATAAATTAACATCGAAATGTACATTTGTTATGTTATCATTTTTTTGTTTACCAACCATTTAAGTGTTTTGTGATCCCAGCGGTAGCTATCCTTCACCGAAATTGCACTCCATTCGATACAGTGTTATCGCACAAGTTTGTTTTTTTATATTTATTCATGTTCCCACAAATAGCTGTGGTCCAGTATTTCACAATACCTAATCCTGGAATGACATGGTAAGGCTAATTACTCGGTTTGAGGTCGCCTGTTATTAAATAGGCTCCGTAATCTACACACAGTTACCATCGGTTACTAACTTGACATGGATATTTCTGTCAGTATAGATGTTCCAAATATTGTGACTTAAGCACACCTTTGAAAGTGATTTCCACTTAACTTTTTATCATTCACTTTAAAACTATAATTATTAAAACTCTAAAAATTTCTATATAAATTTCAAAGTTGATGAATTGCAAGCAATATTGGTTGAATACTCGGCTCAAACATTAAAATAACTTGTAAAAGCATTAAATTGCACTCAAGCAGCTGTAAGTAAACGTTTATGGTGGGAAAGATTCAAAAAGTTGGAAAATAGGTGTGCCACATGAACTGCGACCGAAACCAAAATTGAAAATGATTGAATGGTTTATGCAATTCATTGCTGCATACAAGGCACCGAAAATGGCATTTTTTTGCTTAAAATAGTAACTATGGTGATGACAAATGGATCTACTACGATAATCCAAATCACAAAAATTCGTGAGTTGAACAACATCAACCCAAAAAACGAAACATTCATCAAAGCAGTGTTATGTTGTGCATTTGGTGGAATCAGAAACGTTACTAACAACAATTGAAACGATTTGAACCATGAACCATTGAATGAAAACCGTCCAATATCAGCAGCCAAACAAACAACGCGTAAAAAGTGATTTTGCTGCAAGAAAACATTCAGAAATTCTATGTCGAATGCTTCCTATTCACCAGACTGTGCACTATCTCGGGTTACCACTTGTTCCGATCAATGCAAAACGTTGTTCCAGACCCCAGCACTTCATATCATTTGATGAAATCAAAAAATTTGCTCGATGAATAGAAGATTGCTTCTTAACCAAAATCTATTTTTTATCACAGCAGTCACAAATTGCCAGAAAGATTTTCAAAAATATTAGCCATCTATGAAAAATATTTTAATTGATATAATAAATTTACCATTTACCTCAAAACTAAATTAAACTTTCAATATATCATATATAAAAAAAAACAAACATAACATCAATAGATGAAAAACTTATTTGAATTATTTATAAAATGCCTGAACTGAATTTCAATAATAATAATAACAATTATGAGTACTTGGAACAATTAATGAAAAATTGGGATACATAATGATCCCACCAACATGACCAAAAGTTTGACACTTAGAAATTATAGTATTTACTTTTCGCTTTCAGTTTTGATGACATTTTGATTCAAGATAAACAACTCGCTTGTTTTATGTTAAATAAATGTTAAATAAATATGTTTGCTTTTCCAACCTGCACTATCCGCAGTCAATGTCTTCCAATCCCGAATTTTAAGGATCTTTATATCACAGTTTATTGTATCGAGCCATCTCGCCTTAGGTCTTCTGGCTCTCCTTCTACCTTCTGGTTTACCATTTAACAGTTTTGTCGGCACACGCTACTCCTCCATGCGTACTACGTGCGTCCAAGCCATCTCAATCTATTGATTTTGATTGTTTTGACAATATTTGCGGTTGACGGCGTACAACTTGTCTAATTCAAAATTGTATCTTCGCCTCCAACCATTCTGTTCTTTGACGGGACCAAATATGCCACGCAATTAATAACTATATATTTATTATAAAATATATAAAATATTAGTTAGATAAAACTTATGTTTTTTTATAATATATTGACATCAAAATTAAATTTTTTTCGTTATAAATTATTGTACACAAATTCACAATTTTTTATAGCAGAGAGAGAGTTATGTTGCAAATAATTTATAAAATATATTTATTTAAATATTTAAGTACTATAAAAAAAATGTCTTAGAGGAATGAGGTTCACATAATAATTGAATATGAGTAGTAACCGCCCTCTTCAAACATACAAAAATGCATATACAAAATAATATTATTGATAATACGCGTCGTGTATAATACCTTCTTACTTCTAACCACATAATGTATACAGACAATACAGATTATAATATAAGCAAATAAAACAATTCCATTTTGATCTGTATCTATACACAATGGAATAATGTTTCACGATTTTGAAAAAGAGTTTATAGGAAAATAAAAAAAAAAAAAGAGCCCAAGAAAATTATTATTAAATAAATAACGAATGGCAACTCCAACTAATATTTCTCGTCTGTAATGTTTATTATTATTATTATTATAATATTTCTTTTCATATAATATATATTAGAACTGGAATTTTTATTGTAAATATCTGCTGCCATTCAGTGAATTGTTACTTTGTAATCTTTAAATCGAAATTTTATAGTACATTATAATAATATGTGTGAGCGGATTGATATAGGCAAGGTTAAAAATAAAATCGATGGTGCTGTATTGTCACTCACTAAATACCATTTAGGCTATTCTTTAACTGGGTTGCATACAACAGATACCACCTCATTATGAGAACGTTACTTCCTCATCCACCGTATTCTTCGGATTTTGCACCCACACAACCCCGTTTCCTCTTTTCGAACATACAAAAGTATCTATATATAACTGAAAATAGTGTTTCATCAAATTTCGATGTGATCGACTCAACGCAATGCCTATTCAATTTCGAAAGCAATAAAATATATTGACATATATCATTGTATACAGCGTGTATCGATTTCGGTTCAATAATAATTCCTTCTCAACATCAACCCGCCCACGCATTTATCTTATATAGAAAAAAAATAAGATAGTTCACTATATGAATTGGTTGGTTATTTTATATTTAATCTACAAATATACTGCAAGGACAACATAAAAAATTTTACAATTTAAAACACAAATTATCTATCTACATATAAACTTACACTGGTCCTCTATCTATCTATAAATTCTTGTGATAGGGTAGATGATAATTATTCCGGTCACACCATCCTATCCGCCGTCACTTCACATATTTAATTGTTTATACTATAAATAATTTTATATGAAATAAGTGAAACTATAAAGTTCACAATAATTACGTTTTATTACCACATACTAATATTATATTTCGTATAAAAATAAAATTACACATAAGCAGAGCGTGACGGGAATTGGGACCATCTACTTTATATGCAAAAAGTAAAATAATTGAAAAACATTTGTTGGTACGAGTAAAAATTGTTCGGAATTTAAATGTGCAAATATTTATTTACTTACAAATGTTTCTTTTGTTTTTTTGTTATTGTAAGAAAAAATTTACTAAAAAAGTAAATTAATCCAATAGTAGTTCAATATAGTGTTAAAGTCTTGACAGACTAACACATGGAATAATCGTATGTTTATATGAAGGTTAGTCTTTTGAAAATGGTACGATTTCCTTTAAATGGTGCGATGAGCACAGTTTGAGTAAAGGTTTAGCTAAAACAATTCCCATACAAATTATGGTTTCAGTCAATTCGCTAACAAATTCGGTTCTTGTGGAGGCTATTGTTTTATTAACTATTTTCAATTACATATCGAACTGTGTTCAGCTCAAGCTGAATAAGTAATTCCCATACAAAATATGATTTCAATCAGCTGATGTGATAAAAATTGATTCCGTGAAGACTGACCCTTTGCAATCATACGATTTCCTTTGAATGATGTTAAATTCAATTATGATAAAAAATATGGTATCAATCTGCTGATGTGTTACAAATTGTTTCCATGAAGGCTGACCCTTTACAATTATATGATTTTCATTAAATGGTGTTAAACTCAACATGGATAAGAGAATCTCATACAAAATATAGTTTAAATCAAATTGTTCCCGTGGAGGAGTTCCTTTAAATGGTGATAAACACTATTTTCAATTACATATCGAATGTTGTTAAACTCCATCTGGATAAGAAATGCCCATATGATTTCAATCAGTAGATGATATACAAATCGTTTCCATGAATGCTGGTCCTTTACAATCATATGATATCCTTTAAATTGTGTTAAATTCAATCTGGGTAAACATCTAGCATAAAAAATGCCCATACAATCAGGTTTTCAGTCAGTGATAATCAGTAGGATCAATGTCGTCATTTACTAGATATTGTTAATCGTTGTTGGTTTAATTCACTGTTTAATATAAATAATTCACACCAAATTCACAGCACAGCCTTCTGTTTGTAAACATTCAGTCTTGCCAGTGATGTTAATGATTGACCAGGATGTACAAACTATTTTGGATTATAGAAATAGATGCGATCACCACAAGAACTGCTCCATGTATGAGCTTCGGCTGCGGTTGTTTTCCAATTAAATTAAATTAATATAAACAATGTCTCTAATATTCATTCCTACAATTTTAACTTTTCAATTTAATTTGTAATTACATATTCATAAATTCAATATAGGGAAAATTAAAATATATTCGTATGTATGAGTTTCGACTTACGTAATAGTTATATTAGTATGAAACCAGCGCTCACGGTTTAATCGCTGCGACCGACCATAACATTATGTTTAACGAGCTATAAGTGTAAACAATTCTTTCGCTTGTTGAAAATTCGGTTTTTGGTACCAGAAAAACGTAATTGGCAGGCAGGTTTATTGTTATTCTTTCCTTTGAAGCGGTACTGCCAGTCATCGAATGCTTGTTGAAGCGCAAAGACATTTTATTTTGATGGTAATCATAACTTGCCAAAAAAATTGGGAAAAGATTGTAGTAACAATGGTAATTATATGCAATGAAAAATTATGTCCAGGAATTTCAAAATAATTATGCTTTTCTTTAAAAAAAAAACAAACGGCAGCGGCTTCATACTAATATACCTATTAATTATTGACATTTTAACTTCTCTATCAATATCCAATTGTATCTACTAAATTCTAAACCATAAAATCTCTAAAAGAATATTATAGAATTGTTCATGAATAGTGAATTGAACGTATTTAAATATATGTTATGCATACAATTGTACCATTCTACAGTAAAGCTCTGATAAGTGTCACCCAAACCTCAGATTCAATTTTGTTTAAAATAGTAACACATTAATCTGGGATTTTGTAGCACAAACATTACTGATTCCGCAGTATTACATACCATAGAAGAATATTTTATTTAAATTATTCCCGACGATATCTCATATATACGAAATGGTGAAATAAACAAAAATTCGAATTGGTGTTACTAGAATCAATGGCATTTCCATTATCTTATTTTAATGATAATTTCTTAAGTTAGCTATATGCAACACTTCCGATCGATGGATTAAGTAGAATTGATAAATCAATGACACATGAACGTTATAAGAATAATTTTTAAATTTATGTATGCCACATTTCCATGGACTTTAAAAAAATGATTATTGTCTTTAGGCATGCTAAATTTCATATAAAAGAGTGGTAACAAATTGTATATTGAACTTAAATTTCAAGGAGTAACGGTATTCAAAGGACTTTACTAGAATACAATTTGAATTTTGGCTTACGATAATACTTCAACATAAGAGGTCAAACAAATATTCTTGTAAGATCCTTCAAATTCGTTTCTTTCATATGAGTTATTGCATTAATAATCTAGAAAAATATACTCATTCTTGATCATTGTAACCATCAATTCTACTCGAACCCTAGATTAATTCTATTTCTTAAGAGATATCACATACACAATTTAAAAAATTATTCTTGTGAGATCCTCTTAAAATATCCTTGATCATTGAAACATCAATTCCACCAATCACAATCAGTTATACTGTAATAATGTAATAATCCATTTAGTATTAACATTAACATCCTTGAATTGTTTCTCTTTCATAAATACGGTATTACATTCATAATTTAGAAAAATATCCTCATAACAGAAGATCATGGAAATGTCCTTGATCATTTAAACCATTAATTCTACTCTACTACGTAGTTTAATTCATATGAGGTATTACATGCACAATTTCAAAAAATTATTCTTGTGCGGTCCTCTTCAAATGTCCTTGATCCTTGAAACATCAATACCACCGCTTACAATCAGCCATACAGGAAATGTAATAATCAATTTAGCATTAACGTTAATATTTTTCAAAAGCTAATTCATTTATTTAGAAATAATAAGCATTTTCTTAGAAGGTTTGCATAAAAAAATGGGACACTTATCAAGGGATGGTTGTCACACTTATCGAATCGTGACACCGACTGGGTTATTTACTGTAAATGCACCATATATTATATACACAATATAATATTGTTACATATTTATTCAATGTTTATGGCTTATTATCTCCTCTAAAATATGTTGCACATTTATTTATCTCCATATACATATACGATTTGAGTATAGCTACAATAATATGGCTGTATAATACATAAATAATTGTGTATATGTATGCTATATTTTATATTGTTTGTATATTATAATTTGTACAATAGAGAGAATAGCCTCGTTAAGTGGTGAATAATTTTCCACATGTGTTGACATGTGCTGTTATAACAAATATCTGTATATATCCTGGATGCTTTCGGTACAATTTTATGTGATTATATATACGTTTGTAGTATATTATATACATTCTGTTAGATATACAATATATTGTGTTTGAAATTTTATTACATAACATGGAGTAAAATAATCTGCCTACTACTGGCTTTTCAGATTCCATATATATATATATACTACAATATATTTAAACTCGTAGAGATGTACGTACTGTGTATACAAATATGGAACGAAAATCATATTATGAAAAGTATACTATGTACTAAAAATGTAAGTATTATGTGTACAGCTACCGCCAAAAAAAAATGTCCCTACCTATTTTAAGTACATTTTTCAAAACAATAGTTTATTTCAATTGTTCATCCATTGATTTCAAATGCTGGCTATTCCTTGACTGATCGCAGTTTAACGATTAAGTTCCATTTAATTTTTTATACTGTGTAATTTGATTGTGTAGATGTAATGTAAGAGACAAAATAATATTCGTTTTTGCTGTATCAAAATAAGAAGAATAACTTACTGGTTTTGAGCGATGACATCACAATCGTCTTGAATATTAATTTCATTCACATACTAAGATTAGTAAAAATTCATCAATACTAATGCCAGTGATAGCTTCCAATGCCATGACATATGCTGCTGAATGTTTTTACTATTGATTTTATACAATTATTGGCATATCTTTCACCAACTTTTGCGGCACACTTGCTATGCCCCATCTTATCCAATGAGATTATAATTTTGATTTATCTGTTAATACCACTCTCTTCCAAAATCCTCTAATAACCTATAATTTTGATGTTTCTTGGTCCATTCCAACCGTTTGTTGTCGCATTCTTTAGTGGTTTTTTGGCAGGACTGCGTCTGCAACCATATATGCAGAATTTATTTACCACAGTTAAGATGGCCAGATTGGATACCAGTCGCTTTTTTTCATTTCTTGTTCGATTTTGTTGAAATTTGATAAGTAATTTTTATGAAGTTTTTAAAAAATGATCGATCATGTTAGGTTTCCACAAAGTTTTGATCATTTCTCATCCAATTCGGATGATGATTTGATAGGTACATTTCAAGAAGGAATATATGCGAATAATTTTTTAATGAAGTCTGTCACGAAAATGATAATCAGGACAGACTTCCAAAGAAAATTCCAAACAATGTTGGGTTCCTCATGTACTAATAGAAATTTCGCGCAATGCCATCGCCGATTTGTTTCTGGTTCTTTTATGGAACCTAGTTCGTTTTGACATCATAATCATTATTGAGATTCTTACCATTCAAGAGAAATATAATAGCAAAGAACGAAATAAATGCTATATATTCTGATTGTACAAAATCAGGCGTATATGATGGATGTGGTTACCCATAACAACCAATTTCTAAAGCATAGTTGTCGAGTGACCAAAAATGTGTGTAGCCTGTTGGAACAAATCCACCCGCTTTCGATTTACCAAGTCTGATCACTTTTCTGGATGCACATTTAGTTGTTCAATTTATATACAATACATTTTTATTGCCTCATCCATAATCATTTGGAATTATATTATCATATATAAAACCGATTTTTCATCGACTGTTGTCAATCATTTCAGAAAATGTATCATTTTCGTTAATTTTCATAAGAAAATCAAAGCTATTAAGTGAATTTGTATATAAATTCATTACCAACCAAACAATATCTTGAATTTACTTTGGAATTTTTTCCTGATTATCATTTTCTAGGAACTTCATAAAAATTGTTAATATAATCCTACCATATTTCATGAAAATTTGTGAAAAAATGACCAAAATTTTTATGGAATTAACTCTAAAAACCTAAACTGAAGTTCTTTTAAGAACTTTTAAAATATTGTTTATTATAATCTCATTATGAAACGTAAGACTTACAAAATTCGGTCAAGATTTAATAAAAATACTTGAGTTTTAACCATTCAAATTGAAATTCTGTTTAATTCGATATTCTACGGTTTTCGTTTATAGCCAAATGAAGTTGAGGGAATAGAAATTATTCGCAGGCAATTAAATTAAATGAATTTATGGTTTACTGATTAAGCATAAAAATGTCATTATTCGTTGAATTCGATGCAATTTATGATCATTATTTAATTGATGTGATAGAAACTGTGAATTCACCTATCGTAGACCAGTTAAAATTCGATGAATTATTGTTTTATCAATATTCCAAACTCCATGTCCATGAATATTGCTGAATATTTCTTTGAAATTTTCACGAAATCAAGCAATTTTTCAATGTTTCAGTTTCAGTACATTACAGAATATATAATCACAAAAGAAATTGTAAGTGACAGCGATCCGTGTTCTATATGTGGTTTACATAGGCCATTCCGGTTTTAATATGTGACAGAGATTAAATATAACGTGTTTTCACATGAAACTTATGAACTATAAAGTTTAAATTTGCTAGGTAAAATAAAATGGGACCTTTTTTTTGGCGGTAACTGTATAGATATTAACTGGTACAATATTATATATATAACACAAACACATTATGGTATAATTCATTTTATATAAATTTTACTGATGTATGTTCATTGGGTTAATTTTGTAGTTAAATAAATTTTCCCATTTTTAAAAGCTAACAGAGGGCACACATTTTATATACATATTTATATTATATTGGTACATATTTACAATTCCATATATATATAACTGCATTTTATAATCTCTAACTATTACCATAAATGTTACCTATATGTTACCTTCTATTGTATATATATATATATACCCTATATAATATAGCTATATACGTTATATGAGGAGATATATGCAGTAGAGGGTTGTTGTGATTTAAATTTTTAATTAATCGAAATTTATTTGTATATAGTTTCATGGTATAGGTATATATTTATACGTATATTTGTTTAATGTATTTCAAATGAAGCAAATAATCATAATAACAATTAACATCCTTCTATTATTATTTCCCAACATTATTAAAATATCCGTATTATTGTACATTTGAATACAATAGTGTAGCTTTAGACTTTTTATATTCATTCTTTTATATGGGTGTGTATGGGTGTTTTGTACGCTACTCTAATGCCTCTATACATTATTACATCAAATTTTTCTGCTGGATGCTGGGTAGGTAAACATATAATATTGAGATACCTTTACCTATACATATTTTTACTAAATATACCATATATTGTATATTTCGATCGTAGAAAATGTTACCCCAGCCATATTGAGTGGTTAAAATTCATTTACAAAACAATTACCACATTTGACTCTACTATAGATTGTATAGAAATGTGGAAAGAAAATAAAAATGGAATACATTTATATTTATACTTTTTGAGTCAAAGAATATTGTAATGATGTTCATTTTTTTTTTGTATACTGAAAATGGAAATATTCAAAATGCACCATATAATGATGTGTATATACAAAACTAACTACATATATAAAATGGATAGATAGATAACAATTGGAGTAAGAGTTAAGTACACAAATGTATAACTAAAAAAAAAATTAGTAAAAATATTTTATGTTATTCTTTGTAACCAAAATGCATTTAATACCATTATAATATTCCCATTATTAAATGCTTTTATACCAATTATTGTTAAAGTACTCAAACACTCATATGTATATGCGATGATATTATAATATGTGTGTGTGTGTGTGTGTAGGTGTGAAGAAGGTGAATATTATTTTCCAAAAAGTAAAGTTTTTTATATTGTTGGTGCTAATGTGAAAAACTGTAAATTTATATAAGCTTTAAGACGCACACACTGTTCACACACGTTCCTAAACGGTAACAATGTTTTTTGCTGCTTCGCTCCCCGTTACTGCGCCATGATATTGTAATCACCATTTATTTTCACTACTTTTATTGAAAAAATACATCGAATTATTAATTAACTTTTTTGCCGAAAAGGAACTGAAATTTTACTTAATTTACTACCGCAACGAATTATTTAATCACTGGGATAATTTATGTGAAATCATGAAGATTTAAATATATATATATTTCTATACTTTTACTATTGGATTATAGTTGCGGCCTGGGTATTAATAATCTGCGTGCGAAAATTGTAGTTTAAACATTTCAGGGAATAGAAACCAGCGTTTTTGACTGTTCCCATCAAAACTACATATGGTATAAATATAAATTGTATCCTCATACAAAAAATGAGGCCAAACAAAAAAGTGCATTGAAAAAGACGGTGTAAGTGTGTACACCTGAAAATGATCAGATTCTATACATAAATAGTATTAAATTCGAGGTAGACATAACAGAACATAGAAAATACTCAGTTAAAATTTAAATTCTAAAGATGATCACTGTAGATTTTCTTCAATATTCGTGATCCGGTTGTTATTAATTACTCATGGGTACTATGGGATATATAGAGAAACAACTACAGCGAAAAAATTTCTAGGAAATAATTTTATTATTCCAATTATGTGAAGATTTTCAGTGCAGAAGCAATAGAAATAAAAAGAAATTGTGTATAGGAAAACTTAACAGATTCCCATTTAGTTTAATGTGTGTCCAAAAGCGAAAAAGATGCCATTTAATGTTATGGAAGTTAATCAAAACTTATGTACAAACATCTGTTTGAAATCTAAAAAATATGAGTTTGTGGAAAATTTAGCCTTAATTTAATAATAATTTGGAATCGTTATTTAAAAATAAAATGTTATACACCGATTTGAAACAACTTATCGCAATACATCTTAAAAATATGTATAACTTTATCATCGTTTTGTGAACGTTTATGTCTTATATGAATCGGTTTTTGTATACGCGTGCTAAGGAATATCTTTTAACCATAATTTCCAATAAATATTTAGTTTTTCCTATACTTTTACTCAAAATAATTAATAATGATTTGACAATATCCATTCGTTTCCATCAATATGAAAAATTCCTATGGTAATTTAATTTAAATAAATAAGTATCTCCGGTTTAACTAAGGCCCATATCTATTTAGTCTCCTTTAACTATGGTATAATAAAGTGCGTGTATGTCTATAGAGCACTGGTTAGGTTTGTAGTATAAGCATCCTGCAGGCTTTAGTTGTAAACATGGCACGACTTCACTTCATTATTACAACTCCTATATAATCAATTGAAATGGGTTCGTTTTTCGTCCTGCTTGATTTCTCTATACACCCCGCCATTGATATCAAATCTACCGTGAAATTCATATGTTACATAAATTTTAAAAATTCTATCATTCTATCAAATTCCGCTACGATAAATTGATTGGGGCGAGCATCTATGAAACCTTTTTCAATTTATTAATATGAATTGAATGAATTGTGAAAATGCATTCCATCCATGAGATCCTGACTATTTTCATTAGAGTGATCTGATGACAGTATCCTCATTATGCCATATATTATTGTTAATTCTTACGCATTCCCTTTTTTTTCATACATAACTCCAACTGAAACTTATTCCATATATATCAAACATTCATTACAACCAACTTTGGAAAATTATTCCTTATGAGAGTGTATAACAATTCACGTTCAATTGTACTACAATTAACGAAAAACAGATATTTTCTTAATTCCTTTATTTTTATATGCGGGTGATTAGTCCATATTGGTGTGTATGCGTGCAGACATTGTTAATGTTTGAGTAGCGTCCAACACCATATTTTCAAAGATATCCGTTTTTCTTTAATTTCATAAACGAACAGCTGAAAAATTTCAGTATTAAAATAAATATCGAAAAATTGCCTATGAAAATGTCGGGAATTGAACCGTGTTTAAATCAACAACAATAATTGCTAGGTCACTGCAAATTTATATAGTTTGTGACAACATATTTTACAGTTTGGTGTACCTCCTTGTGAAAAGAATTCACATAGTAATCATAGACAGAGGCGGTTTTTTTCAGAGTGATTGAACTTTAAATCTGATTTTTTAAATTAAATTTTACAATTTGAATAAGTTGCTGAGGTGTACAAATATTTCATCTATACACTTCTTTCTTCGAAATTGTATTGTATCCGATCCTCCTACATGTGGATCCATTAAGAGGGAATTTGGTTCATTTACCTTCGATAATAGTTTTTAAATAATTTTATAAGAACTACGTGCATATGATATTAAAATATGTTTATCGTTCCACAACATATATTATCGAGAAGAAGTCTTATAAGTACGCTCCAAGTTTTACCATCGTAACGTACAATTTTTCGTGTAAAATATTAGTAATGGCTATATTCAAAACCATAATGCTCCCCACATTCCCTTATATCGTATTGTATTGAATGTACTAAAACAGACATTTTTTTCATTTGGCTATTAAATTTGTTTGTTGCTTATATCTTATATTGTTTTGTATCCATTTTCGAGTATATACATTAGTACTGAAAAGAAGGTATATATTTAATTCCTTCCGGATCCAGTGTGAGAATATTATACAAATTGACCATATTACAGTATTGGTATATGTTGGCCCTATTTACCTTTATGTTGTATTATGTTAAATTATTACTATATTTAAACAGAAAGTGGTTTTCTCAATGTTTCGTATAATTATTACTTATATGTTCATGTAATGTAAATGGCTGTGGCTGCATATAAATTGGACATATACCGGCTATATGTAAATAATTTTCTTTTATAATTGTTTTAATTGTTTTAATTGTTATTAAATTTTGTTATTCAAATTATTTTACATATTTTTATTTGCGCTCGCACATACAGAACTACCTGAAACATTAACTCAACAAAATAATTATAACGATAATTTTTCGAATTGTATTTTATATGTATTGCAAATATGGTAGTAACAAATGTATATTAATATTTTTAAATGCATTTCCACTGTATAGGGAATATAATATGTCTTTATAGGTGTACGTGAAAGAACTGTCCGGTTTTAGAACAAAAAGCAAAACAATACATTTTCCACACCTTGAATAATATAATGTCCATCATTATTTATGATTGTTTACTAGCGTAATGGCAATTTGTGTATCTCCAGTGCTGCAAAAAAATTTTGTAAGGACATAAACAAGTGATAATCGGCGGGTGCTAGGTCCGGGAAGTATGGGGGATGCGACAGATTTTCCCAGCCTAGCTCTGCGAATTTCTGGCTAGTCCCCAAACCAGTATGTGGCATGGTAAGCAGTATGTTTTTCCTATATTGACTCGTCCACTTAAATTTCGAATATTTCCACATCAATCGTAGTTTCCATATATGATCAAAAATGGTTTGTTGCGCTGAATTAATCCTTTACGCAATATCCGATGTTGTGGCGTAAATGATGAATTATCAGTAGCCATAGTCACACGATTGTGTCTCATTTAATACTAATATGATTCATATTAGAATTTAGAGAAAATTTGGTATTCCACAATATACTCACCACTCTAACCCCTTCAAAATTTTTACGTACAATTAGAATATGCTATAGAATGGAATGAAAATAGATTTTAATATGGGTTTGGTTTTCATTAACATCTATAGTCACTTTCAAAGTATACGGAACATCGATACAACCCTCATCCTCTACAATCTACAAGTTCTTCTTTGTTTAGCAGCGTATAATTTTCCACCTACTGAGTTATTGGTGTTTCTACTATTTATTATTGCCATAGTTAAATCGTTAACTATAATAAAATCCACAATAGATTAATTTTTAGTCAAACATTAGATCTCTCTGCATTCATTATAAGCAATATTACATATGTAATAAATATTAAATATATATACTTACACCTACACACATATAGTGTATTATTGCAATAACGGTATAAAGGACGACAGTATATCCTTTTTACATTTTATTTATTTTCATAAATATAAAATCTTTTACGTTTTTTTTATTTTGTTTTGGACTTTTTTTTGGTACGTGGTCAAAAACAAATGTACTTAACAACTTTACTATCATCATAGATAAAGGACACCACGTGTACGAAATGTTTTCATTTATTGAATATTTATCTTTTACCATATATATATGCATATCTATGTGTGTAAGTAATGTATGTATACGAGGATATGTCCTGTCCGTATTACACCCATTTAAATGGGATATAATACAAATCCACACACAAACACACATTTTTATGATAGTTAATTGTCAACAAACATATTCTAGTAATAATAGGTATGAAAATACAATTGCTTTTGACAACTAAACTCGTAATATATAAATATTGTAGTCGCATAGTTAGAAATTCACGAACATTTATTGGGTGTGGTAATAAGTTTTCAATGATTTTTCCAACAATGGAAAACGTATTTTTTTGTGAAACACTTCCACAACCGATATTAATTTATGTATATTAAGAGCAATGCAGACGCCTTACGACTTATTTATCCAACCAGTAATATAACACCTTATCCAATTACTAAAAACCAGTATATGCTCTGGATCAATGGATGTTGAACGACAGGCATATGACGTATCGGACAAGCTTGTCTTTCCGTTCGTTTGTCACAATGCCGTAGTACAGAAGACATGGGCAGAAGGGATAATAACTTTAAACTGTTTATTAAAAATGATTCTGACTGGCCCAAAATCAGTCATAGTCACCCACTTCCGCCCACTTACTTGCTCCATGGCTTTATAACCCAGGTGCGTTTTTAGCCTTCTCCAACACTCTCCTCCAATCTGACCTATCCGTAGTCAATGTCTTCCAATCCCGAATTTTAAGAATCTTTATATCACAGTTTACTGCATCTAGCCATCTCGACTTAGGTCTTCCGGCTCTCCTTCTACCTTCTGGATTATCATTTAACAGTTTTATCGGTACAAGCTCCTCCTCCATGCGTACTGAGTGTTCAAGCCATCTTAATCTATTGATTTTGATTGTTTTGACAATATTAGGTTGACCGTACCACTTACCTAATTCAAAATTGTATCTTCGCCTCCAACCATTCTGTTCTTCCACCCACAGGAATTACCAAATTTTAGAACGTCCATAATCCTTTTAAGAATTTGTTCATTGATCACAGCAGATTGTTTTTACAAATCGGTCCAATGCAATAATATTGAGAACAAGAACCTCGAATTTTCGTCGATGGTAAATGGAACGCATATGACAAGCCGTTGCAAGTCAGTATATTGATCGATAGGTTAAACCCTAAGATATACCAAAGAACTTACGACATTGCATAGAAGCTATTGTCAACTTGGTAGTCAAACTTACTACATAACGTTATCCCATAACACCATCTTACTGATCCTTTAAGAGTCCTTGAATTGTTATATAAATACAGTCTCTCTCCTACCAACATATTAATAGGTGGCAATCGTATTTGGAGCCAAAACCCGGAGAATAATCTTGATTGCCAGTAGAACTTCCAATATGTGTTGAGTATGAGGGCTGGTACCGAGCGTTGCCGTAGAAAAATTCATTGGAAAAACACTCCGTTCCATTTTTATTTGATTTTAAAGAATACGTGTGTGAATATAGAATAAACTCTAATGATACTGACTGAATTTTAGTGGAAAAAATGTATGCATTAATAAAAGTGACTGATGAAAAAGCCATCAGTGGCTTTCAATGCAATATATTGGATGACCAAAAAGCGAAAATTAATCCACATATTTTTTAAGCTAAATTTTATATTTTCAATAAAACAATTAATTATTTTTTATTTTTCTTTTTTCTGTAGAAAATGTTGATCAACAAAAAATTATATCCTGAAAAAATTCATTTACAACAAATATTTATTAAATTCAAATTTAAATATTTACCACATGCATTTAAAATTTACTATTGTGAATTTTTATTTTGTTATTTTATTCAATTGTTTTTTTTTTTTTAATGCGTTCTATTTTCATTTTTTCTTTCATTCATTTCATTTTTTTTCGCCAGACAACATTCCATAAATAAATAAAAAAAATCTAAAATACCGTAATTTTCAACTAAATCCTTTTGTTTTTGACGAAATGATGATGATGTATAAAATATAATAAAATAAAATGATTTTGTTTTGTGTTTCGCGTGTCGTGAGTGTGTTAAAACGTTTTTTTTTATTACGCATTTTTATTTATTTTGGGTATTTTGAAAACGAATTTGGAACAATTTAATTAAGAATTGATAATATAATTATAGTAATGATCAATTATTGTTTAATAATCGCAGTTTTTTTAATCGTTTCATTAACTTATTAAATAGAAAATATATTCTATTGAGAACATAAAACTATAAAAAGAAAGACAAAATAGTATTAACTTAGTTTAGATTCATGATTTTGTGGAGTGGTTGTTCGCGTGTGATTTTTTCGTTTTTTCTACGATTTTTTCGTTTTGTCTACGATTTTTTGGTAAATATTTTCTAAAAGACTACGTACGTTATCATGCTGCGTCCAAGAGATCATCATTATGTTTTGGAAGAATACTTTTGGTGAGTAATTTATTCATTTTCTTAATTATATTTTATGCACAACTATATATTTTGATAAATATTTGATAAACATTTTATTTGAAAACGTAAGATACTAAAAATTTAAAGAAAAACTAACACCAGCAATATAATACAAAACTCGTAATTGTGTGTGTGTGTATCCATTTTATACATAATGAATTTCGTATATGAACATATTAGAAGGAATAATGAAAAGGCATCTTTCCTTGAGGCAAAAATTCAATCGATACCCAGTAAGAGTAAAACATACAAAACAAAGAACTTTTATTATCGAAGCAATTTCAATAATTCGCGTTCAAAATAATACAACTTTCTGTTCATTAACACTTGTGTTAAATATTTCCAAATAAAAAATCATGATATTGTAGGTAATTTCAATCAACTTCCTACTGCTAGAAACCATTATGTATTTGCATAGCCATGAAAAAATCCGTAGCAATGGAGAAAATGAACAAATATTGTATGCACGGTATTATCTTAGAAAAATCTATGGAAATATCTCTTTTTATGCAAAAAAGCTACGTTCATTAACTATACAATATTAATATTTCAATTATTATATATAATCCTTTGCAAAAAACTACCACCTTCGCCAGTATCTTTGCGGTAATTGTTGGATTCCGTGTCTGAAGAATTCCGCGTCTTTTGAGGCGATCCCTCGATCATCGTGTCAATTTCTGAGCTTTCATAAAAAGCGAATGGTACGTCTTGAAGGGCCATCAGCATTAACCGGAATAAGTGGTAGTCTGACGGAGCTATGCCAGGTAAATACGGCAGCTCACTGCTATATGTTGCAATAACACTTAACGAATTCTGAATTGGAGCATTTAAAACATTACATCTGCCCAGCAATAAAAACCATCCTATAGTTTTATAAATATAAACATTCTGAGATCAGTGTATTTTTATTCAAGAATTTATGCCACTTTGAGGTCATAATCTCGAATCATTTCGAAACCATATCGAAGTGTACCTGAATTGCTTTTGTCATTCTTTCGTTGTTATTTGTATTATTTTAATTAAGTATTCGAATTAGGCTATGCTTCCATTTGGTATGACACGTACATTAATACGGCTGTGATTAGTTAAAAATACGTAAAATACGTCGAGTAGCCACACGTATATTAGCTATTTCTATCTAAAATACGTATTTTAACTAATCATACGCGTATGAACGTGATTGTTATACCCAGTGGAAATATAACCTGATACAATAACAAAAAATGTATGATTTCATTACACTTATTTCTTGCTTTGCTTCCCACAATAGTTATATGAAGCATAGCTGATATCCACCAAATTTAAACTCTTGTTTTAATAGGTCAATCAAACAAACCAATTTTTCTTTTGAATTTTAAATCATTTGAACTAATTGAACAATAAGCCAACGCGTTCCCGTATATTAGCCATTGCTCGTACGTGGACAAGTGCGTATAAAATTTATTTGAAACTCAAAAACATATCGGCTAATTTCTATACATAAAATAAACACTGTATCATATATATTATATGGATAGCACGAGACAGTGTTATGCAAATGAAGCACATATAAGTATTGCAATATGGACAGAGATATCATCTACGCAACAAATGTGTTGTATATACAAAACTGACAGTGGCGAAGGCTGAGAAATAGCGTTCAGTTTTCAATATCGCTATATTTTTCTTATAACCTAGTTGGAATTAAACTAAATTATGAAAAAAAAATGTGAGAGTTTACCGAATTAAATTTTCCCGGAAAATAGACTGTTATGAATTATCATCTTTTTTTTTAATTACGGCGACCATAGTTTCAACGGATTTCCATTTTTGCATACAGAATTGCAAATTATAATCAATTTCTAATATCTCATAGAAGAAATTTTTAAAATCGATTCAATCGTTCAAAAAATATGACCGATTTTCCAATCGATGGCAGAAAAATTTTAAGAAATTTGTGGTACTGTATACAGTTGACAACCGAATGGTACAAAAAATTTATTCAATATCATTATTTCATACATAATTTCAATGACATCTTTATCTTTTGAATTTGTGAATTGATTTTAAAAATTTTCTTCTTTTAGATATTGGAAATTGATTATAATTTTCAATTCTGTATACAAAGTTGGAAATTCGTTAAAACCGTATGGCCCGTAATTTAAAAAGATGATAATTCTTAAAAGTGGATATCCCGGCAAATTTAGTAATTGGACATTCCGATTTTTTTTCAGAATGTAATCTACTTTCAACTCGGCTACCAGAAAAATATATTGATATTGTAATCTGCAAACATTTTTTCACGCTTCGCCACGGAAAACTGGATACATGTACTGTAAATTTTATGAAACTAATTATAATATATTTACGTTGGTATATTGCTTAATCTATTTGCATCTATGACTATATGACTATTTGTGTATAAAATAAATAGAATACATAGGTAAAATTTAATTTATCATTAACATATAATATAATCAACAGTCTGATTATATATTTGTATATATAAAATATCTGATGTTCTATATCCGTATGTTATTTGTGTGGTGGGTGAAATGTGCATTGATTTCAATTATTATAAATTGTATGGACTTGAGATGAATTTATATATTATCAGCTTTTAATATAAAATTTGTACTCCTGCTGTACTTTTGATATACCCAATGTACATATAAATAAATTCTTCTTTTATACCGATTTATAAATATAGACGATAGCAAAAGACTGGGAGAGAGTAGAGTAAGGTGTTTTTATAATAAATTGTAAAGAAAATAATTCAAGAATTTCGACAAAGGTAGAAATATTTACCAAATATTAAATTCTATATAGGATTATAATATAGATCTTTGTGCATATTTCATATATCTCTCAGTATATATTTTCATTTACAATATTTATACGCAGATGTAAACGAGTACTGGTAGAGATGGTTGGTTTTTGAAATTGAAATGTTTTTAAGAAAATGGCATATTATATTATAAACGAATAATTGCTTTTATTACATGGTTCGGCGCATCAATAAGAATCTGGTCAAGAATCAAAATTATATGTAATATGCAATTTATGTACTCGAATCGTATATATTTTATTTATAATCAAAAAGGGTTGCTAAAAATTTATAAATGTTTAATTCACTTTTATTTTAAAAATATATAACTATTTAAGAATTATTGCATAAAGACAGTTGAAATGGGTTATTAATTGGATATTGTATAAACACTGTAATATATTGTACATAAATCTTTTTAAAATACAGAAGCAACCCTTAAACATTATTTTGGTTAGAGATTACCTGAAATTGACGATTTAGTTTCAATAATATATACGATATCATATCTACATTTTATAAATACATTCATTTCATATACATACAATCAGTACCATCCACATACACTTTATGATCTAACATATCTATATATTGCATTTATTTGTACTATATTACACTTATCTCTGTACACGTAGAAATACGTTATATAACCGATATATCACAGAGTGTATTTTATATATTCGAGTACATGGCAACAACAATACTAGGAAAAAAAAACCAATTTATCTATTTTGAAATCGAATTCGTATTTTATCCCTTGAATAACTCATGTGAATATATACAGTAGAATACGTTAAAATTAATCATACAATTATGTCGTCTTATTTTCTAGTCCATTAAACAATTCCGGGTTGATTTTTTTTTTAACATCACCAAACAAAATAGATGAAAATATAATCATTATCACCTTATTCATTTTTCTTTTCCTAGTCGCATCAATGTCATACAATAATACGATTTTCTATAAATGGTGTTAAACTCAATCTTGATGAAAATCAACTGGCCCTATACAATAATACGATTTTCTTTAAATCTGCGTAAACATGAAGTATACGAAATACATATACAAAATAGGGTTGCTGTCAGGTGTTTAACAAATTCGCTTTTTATAAAGGCTTGCCTTATTCCCAGACAAATATAGTTTCAGTCAGATGTAATGAAATTTGTATCGACTGAGGCTGATCCTATACAATCATACGATTGTCTTTAAATGTTGTTAAACTCAATCATGAAGTATAGGAAATGCATAAACATAATAGGGTTTCACCCAGTTGTTTAACAAATTCGCTCTCTACAAAGGCTTGCCAAATCCAATCATACGATTTTCTTTATATTGTACAATTTGATTCAACTATTTTTAATTATATATCGAGCGGTGCTGAGCTAAACCTGAGTAAACATTTCAGAATAGAGATTCCCATACAAATATAGTTTCAGTCAGTTGTAATGAAATTTGTATCCACTGAGGCTGAGCCTATACAATCATACGATTGCCTTTAAATGTTGTTAAACTCAATCTTGGTAAACATGCAGTATAAGAAATGCATAAACAAAATAGGGTTTCAGCCATTTGTTTAACAAATTCGCTCTTTACAAAGGCTTGCCTTATCCAATCATTCGATTTTCTTTATATTATACAATTTGATTCAACTATTTTCAATTATATATCGAGCGGTGCTGAGCTAAACCTGAGTAAACATTTCAGAATAGAGATTCCCATACAAATATAGTTTCAGTCAGTTGTAATGAAATTTGTATCCACTGAGGCTGAGCCTATACAATCATACGATTGCTTTTAAATGTTGTTAAACTCAATCTTGGTAAACATGAAGTATAAGAAATGCACAAACAAAATAGGGTTTCAGCCATTTGTTTAACAAATTCGCTCTCTACAAAGGCTTGCCAAATCCAATCATACGATTTTCTTTATATTGTACAATTTGATTCAACTATTTTTAATTATATATCGAGCGGTGCTGAGCTAAACCTGAGTAAACATTTCAGAAAAAGGATTCCCATACAAATTTAGTTTCAGTCAGTTGTAATGAAATTTGTATCCATTGAGGCTGAGCCTATACAATCATACGATTGTCTTTAAATGTTGTTAAACTCATTCTTGGTAAACATGCAGTATAAGAAATGCATAAACAAGATAGGGTTTCAGCCAGTTGTTTAACAAATTCGCTCTTTACAAATGGTTGCCTTATCCAATCATACGATTTTCTTTATATTGTACGATTTGATTCAAATATTTTCAATTATATATCGAGCGGTGCTGAGCTAAACCTGAGTAAACATTTCAGAAAAGAGATTCCCATACAAATATAGTTTCAGTCAGTTGTAATGAAATTTGTATCCACTGAGGCTGAGCCTATACAATCATACGATTGTCTTTAAATGTTGTTAAACTCAATCTTGGTAAACATGAAGTATAAGAAATGCACAAACAAAATAGGGTTTCAGCCATTTGTTTAACAAATTCGCTCTTTACAAAGGCTTGCCTTATCCAATCATTCGATTTTCTTTATATTATACAATTTGATTCAACTATTTTCAATTATACAATATCGAGCGGTGCTGAGCTAAACCTGAGTAAACATTTCAGAATAGAGATTCCCATACAAATATAGTTTCAGTCAGTTGTAATGAAATTTGTATCCACTGAGGCTGAGCCTATACAATCATATGATTGCCTTTAAATATTGTTAAACTCAATCTTGGTAAACATGAAGTATAGGAAATGCATAAACATAATAGGGTTTCACCCTGTTGTTTAACAAATTCGCTCTCTACAAAGGCTTGCCTTATCCAATCATACGATTTTCTTTATATTGTACAATTTGATTCAACTATTTTCAATTATATGTCGAACGGTGCTGAGCTAAACCTGAGTAAACATTTCAGAAAAAAGATTCCCATTCAAATATAGCTTCAGTCAGATGTAATGAAATTTGTATCCACGGAGGCTGAGCCTATACAAGCACACGATTGTCTTTAAATGTTGTTAAACTCAATCTTGATAAACATGCAGTATAAGAAATGCATATACAAAATAGGGTTTCTGTCAGGTGTTTAACAAATTCGCTCTTTACAAAGGCTTGCCTTATATTTAGTATTTTTATTAAAACTTTAGATTTTCTCAGTTTTCATTGAATAAAAGATAAAATATAAGGCTATCATTGTGCTTGTGTGTGTGTGCGTTACAACATTAAAATGAATGACATTGTATTGTAATTATGCTAATATTAACTTGTGTCGGTCGGGTCGGTTTCAGGTTTTATATAAATCCATAAGCAATCGATATAAATAAGATCATCAGCATCCTAATCTGGTGGTAAATATTATTGTGTGAGTGCTAATTTATTATTATTATTATTAAAAATAACAACACTTCAAAAAATCAAATGATAATAATTTTAATTTATTTTTGATTGTTCACCGTGTACTTGTACAGATTTTCAGACCTTAGTATACCATAGGTGGATTTTATATTGGTGTTTTAAGCTACCTTTATCTATTCATAAAACGACCTATAGGCACTAAAAGATTAAGCTGACAAAAACCCTCTATACTACGACCCAGGTCCCAGATCTATTTGACCGATAATACAAGCGTACCTAAGCTACATGCCCAACTCTATAATATATTTATTCTTCAAATTATTTTCTTATACGTTTATGTAACTGCATCGAAATAGTATATGTACATGGTTTTGTACAAAATATATAACAATTCTTGTATACGTAAACGAAGATATTGATAATCCATAACAATAATTTAACTGCATTAAATCTCAATGCTGCTTCGTATAACTATAATCTAAAGAAAAAAAAAAATGAAAAATGAAAAAAAATATCATATCTATAATATAAATACCATTACCCAACATATTTTATGTATTCTATGTGTAAAACATACCTATGTTCGTATTCCTATACCTCTATCCAGATATGCCTTACACTTTGTATATTTATAATATGTTATTTTCTATATAAACCACCATAAATACAATTTTTTTCCCTCTTTAATAACAAATAACTAGGATTGAGCCGATGACCCATTAGATATTTTTCCATTTTTTCCAATGATCAAAGTTAAATGAAAGTTTATTGATATTGGACATTTTTTTTACATTTATCCCAGTGAGATGTATACGATTTTATTATGTATGTGTATGTGTAATATTTTTTATACTAGGTTTTTTAGTTTAGTTATATTTACAAAGATAAAGTTGCATTAATATATTAACTATAAGAAATATAGAGATTGGAAATATTATGTTAAACGTGAGATATTGTTTTTAACCTTTATGCGAATGGATAGAAAATTATACGTTTATGAGTGACGGTGTATGGAAAATATACGATAAATTGATACCGTAGTATTGGTAGTGTCGGTAAAAAGAGAAAGCATATTTGTAGTCCTTTATTTGGTATTATCTGGTCCTATTTTTTTTTATATAAACATATTATTTTATATAATAATTGCTCAATTATTTTTTAATTAATCTACCCGGCTCCCGTTCAAATTTATTTGTAACATTTGGATAGAAAGCATGTGCGTTTCTTATAATAAAATGAATACAAAAATCAGAAATGTTAGAGAGAGAGCGAAAGTATTCAGCTCTCGCCAGTCGCCAGGTCTTACCCTAGGCTCGGTAATTAGTCTGCATGGTCATGTACCTCTTGATCGACCCAGCCAGCTCCTAACCTGTGCATTCTACTCCTCCAAAGATTACCGTGTAATATACTTCACATTCCTCCTGCTGTTGTGGTCGATTTATACCCCACAGTTTGGTTTGAATATCAATTTTTCTTTTTGTAAGCACTGCGTTAAAAACTGTTGTCACTGCCAATTGTTTCAGTCCATGGAAATCGAAAGTTTGAATTTGAAGACAATTTGGTAGTAGGAAGTTTTTATATACATACTACAATATATTATTGCGGTAGTAATTAGCAAGTCATATTACTCCAAGTGAAGCTTATGGCATCTACTAAACACTGATTACAGCCAAGTTGGTAAATTCCTCCGTATGGGAGTATATAACAATACACCAATTGTACTATACCATATAATTAATGAAAGATAGATGTTTTCATAATTCTATTATTTTTAAATGACTGATTAGCGCATAGTGGTAGCTGACCTTATCTTATCAACGAATACCTATATACAATATTTTTTTATAATTTGTAAGGAGTTTCGCATTTGCATCCGTCTGTATGTTTCGATTGTAGTTTCGAATTAATCTTAAATTTCCAAATATGTATTGAGAATTATTACGATTATTATTTCAAGTTATTGTTACTATTGTTGTTTTATAATAATTATGGTTTGGGGCCGAACCCGCATAGAGATTGTGTTATTGATGTTATTACCACTACCGCTATCAAGTCATTATTATTGTTATTATTATTATTGTTAACATGATTAATATTATTTGTATTCCGAGCCGGCATTGATTTTAAATCCGTTGAACTACACAGCCACTATCCAGTATTTAGATTATTACCAATATTTTTTGTATTTTTCATTATTGTTACTGGATTCTCCGGTACGCACATGATACTTTGTTTATATGTTTTCATTACAGTTATTGTTATCAAAAAATATTCGGTAATTATTACATGTAATTTTGTAAATTTGCCGATGCGATGGCGGTACAGTCGTGGTGGCCCGTATTTGCGGCGGTGATATGATGATGCAATAATAGTTTAACGGATATGCTCAATATTGGTTCGTTCGTGTGGCATATACCTGCTGCTATAGTATTACTGCTAATACTTACAGCTTAATACATTTTTTGTTTTTGTTAAATAATACACATTCCATATATCAATATAATAAAATTAATTTATCAAATTGAAATAATAATATATAAATTCAATTGATTTCAATTATTTACATAAATGCTATATATTATAATGTTCTCGAATTAATATGCATATAACAGGCCAATTGAAAAGTCCCCGGTCTGACACACATATGACAGTGCCAGTATTAAATCCATATGATTTTTAGTTAGTACCAACCTTCAAACGAAACGTGTCAAAATTTGGCAGCAGTCCGACCATTAGTTTGTGAGATATTGTTGTTGTGAGTGTAGCTACTTTTGTTATTTGAAAAAAGATGGAAAAAAAAGAATTTCTTGTGTTGATAAAATATTGCTTTTTGAAGGGAAAAAAAACAGTTGAAGCAAAATCTTGGCTTGATGAGAAGTGTTTCCGGGATCTGCACCAGGAAAATCAACTATCATTGATTGATATGCTAAGTTTAAACGTGGTGAAATGAGCACCGAAGACGGTTAACGCAGTGGACGCCCAAAAGAGGCTGTCACGAAAACATCAAAAAAGTTCACCAAATAATTTTGAATGACCGTAAAGTGAAGTTGATCGAGATAGCAGACATTGTGAAGATATCATCTGAACGTGTATATCATATCATTCACAAATAATTGTACATGAGAAAGCTGTGTGCAAAATGGGTGCCGCGCGAAATGAAAAATGAAAAAAAATGAAAACAATGGCAAAATTGCTTGAATTGGGCTTCGAATTGCTTCCGCATTCACCGTATTTGCCAGATCTGGCCCCACCAGCGACTTTTTCCTGTTCTCAGATCTCAAAAGAATGCTCGCTGGAATTTTAGCGCCAATGAATAACTAATCGCCGAAACTGAGGCCTATTTTGAAGCAAAAACGACAAATCGTACTACAAAAATGGTATCGAAAAGTTGGAAGATCGCTTTATCGCCCTCGAAGGCAACTATGTTGAATAATAAAATCTAATTTTGCCAAATAAATGTGTTTTAACATACTATGGTAGACCGGGGACTTTTCAATTGGCCTGTTATATGAAATACTATACTATATATCCAATCCAAACATACGTATTATTATATAGTTAAATTAGGTATATTATAATATTTATATAGACAACATGTAAATACGTTTATATTGTATACTCGTGTGTCTAGTATATAAATAGTGCTTTGTATTGTATTAATTAACAAAAACAAGATCACCAATCAAATGGCTGATTAATGATGTCATGGATGCCTGTAAATCTCTGGCTGTATACATGTTACATCCGATGAGGATGCAAAGCACACCAGTCACATCTATTATTATGAATATATATTCATGTATTTATAGTTGGTATAGATATAGATAATTCAAACTATATAACAATTATATAATGTATTATTTCAATTGTTATATCCTTTTTGTACATATAAAATGAATATTGTTTGTTGTTGTTGTTGTATATAAATAATTATTGTATATCGATATGGAAACTTATATAAGTAACTCTATAACATTATTATGTATTGTATATTAAATACTAAATAGTCGATAGATATATATAAAATACAGGTAAAAACATTGCATAAATTATAATGAAAATATGTGTTGAGTGTATAATAATAAACAGACAGAGTTATATTGAAAGGTATACCACAGCCAAAAAAGGAAACTTTGGCTAAAAATAACATACAATCGAGTGAACTCTGCAGGTTACCAAACCACAAAAAAAAATCCTATATCCAACTCTTCCAGTACTAAAATGTTATAAAACCATTACAAAAATATTGTTGGCATTTCTTAACTAATTTCAATATATAATCTTTAAAGTAGGTTTAGCTTTGATGGGTTAAGACTTATAAAAGAACATTATAATAAAGATCCGAAAAATGAATACTATAATCAGAAGCGTTCTGCATAACAATTTTATCTCTGACATTCCCCACCTAATTTTAATGAAATTTCGTATTTAGATCAAAATTGGGGTTTATTTTGTTATTTTTTATTAATTTCTAGAAAATCGAAACCCGCAGAGCACTTGTACTGCTAAAACTGGTACAACTAACCGATTTGCTTGTTAATTAGTATGAAATTTATCATTCGACCTTTAAATGAGAATTTGCGTGCAGTTTTTCTGCGTATATTACAACATTCGTAGCCTGTACACTGTTCTACTCATCCAATTTGATTGATCTGCTGGTCAATGTGTTAAATTTCATTCATTAACCAGGCGATCAATCAGAGTTTAGAGTATTAATTCTGCGAAATAACTACATAGGAAATATCTGCATAATCCCATTTAAAGCTCGTATATCAAATTTCAGCCAAATTATCCAGCAGGTCAGTTCAATTCAATCAGTAAAACTGTCCTGGATATATACATTTATGTCTATAGGAGGAATTTTCAGACGTCTGTGAAAAATTAATGACATAGCAAAATGTATTGTTGAGTTGTATCATTTTGGGTCTGAATACGGTTTAATCTTTGCATACATTCTAAAGTCAATGATGTGCTGATCTTTGTCCGTGCCGCATGCTTCTAATCACCGCCGGGTTAACTGTTGTATTTTAGAATTGTATTTCTCTGTACGCGACCTACTTTCCAGTGAACCAAAGTATGTATTAAGGTCAGACCAACATCAAATCAGCCTGATCAAATTAAGAGGTTTAGTGTGCGGAAGAATTTTGAATAATATTGAAAACTGACTTATTTTTTAATAAGCAATCTCTTAAACAATCCTGTGTTTCAAGTTTTCAAACAAAACATAGTGAAATAGTCAAAATCACACTGGAATATATTGTTACTTGTATCATTTTGAATTTTTTAAATTCTGACATCAGATGCTTCAGCAACGACATCAAAAATCTATACCGTTCAATTCACACATTTTAACCTGCAATCAGCATCAAGCGGTTGGCGGTAAATTAATTGTAAGCCACGAAGCTGAGGAATTGTGTATCCCAAGTACGGAAAATATGAAAATCCCATTGTATTATATAAGAAACGTTTCAAGCACCGATATAAATATTGATGCGCGATACTATTCAATTCTTGCCGTTTTTTATTTTCACTTTCACAAAAATATTACAAATTATTTATAAAATATAAAGTCATAAGTTGATCAAATATACAAAAGATAAAAAAAACTAAGGGAAATAAAAAACACAAGAAATTCTAATATTTAAGCCTAAGGAAAAAAAAAAGTTATATATTTTTTTAGATTTGTTTTTCGACTCACATTCACAACTCCAATCTAACTATGTTTTCATACACATTTTCAGTATACAATGTTTTTATATAGATAACATTATTTTCAGTTTTGTATATGTTATACGTAAAATGTTTATAATTAATTCAAAGGAAACGTATCCCTATGGTCATCAAAAGACATCTCTCGTTGATTTGACGATTAATTATTAATACAATGAATTTAAATTCAGTTCACATGTAAAATGTCTTTATTTAATACATGTATTTGTGTGTTCGCATATACCGTCAACTGGAGCCATACAGATTATCTATATGTGCGTCAGCAACGGAATTTCAAGAAACACGTATATTAATGTTTACATAAACACTTGTGTATCCTCTAAGATAACATAGATCATGTTTTTTTAAAATATCGCAACATCAATGTGTGCACTTAATAATGTAAATATGAGAGGAAATAAAAATTATCAAGAAAATCCGATAAACGACGTCATTCATAGTTATTCTATTTTGGTTCTACATATCTGAACCAATGGATGGAGTGTGGTGATAGTGTCACATACAAGTACAATTCAAGCATTTTACCTTGGTAAACACATTTAGTCGTGTGGCGCACCGCATATGAATGAGAATTAAATAAGGAAATTAATTAAAATTAATGTTCAAGGTTCAAGGACATTTTCCATCCATTATATAAGAACAATTTTTGGATTTGGTTGTGCAACTCTTCAAATGCGAAAGAGAATTATGTGGCACTAAGCGTACACCAAATTTCATCCTAATTAATCAATGAATCATCCAATATCAGATTATTACAATTAAAGGACACGAATTATCTGTGCCATTTCATTCTCAAAACTAGTATATCAAATTTGATGTACATTGATCAGGTGAACATCCAGTTCTACAAATGTGGTAGAAAGAAACAGTACAGAGAATCAATTTTAAACGAAGTTATTGGGGATCACATTACCAAATTTTTCCAGCACTAGAATCTGTCGTTGACACTCCTGAGTACCAGTTTTTAAGAAAGTTATTAAAAACTACCTGTATATAATCCTATTTTAAGCACGCGCACTCGGTCATCTAAATTGATTGGTTTAGAAGATCATCGAGTCTTTATCTAATCGCCTTACTCGTTACAAGCCCAGAAGTTGTGAATGCCCTTGTTGTTATTTTCTACAGAAATGCTGTACCTCTTTATGTTGACATGGACATTTTAATGTGTCTAATTGTGATTCACCTCCTTCTACGGTACTTTTAAGCAATACATATAATGTAAAAAATATTATTCCACAATATGTATTACCATTCTTCCGCTATTATGATTAAATTTGGCTATATATATTCACGTTTAGTTTTTCCAATTTTCCATCTTTATATGTTACACCTACAATATAGACTGCAACTATACACAATATAATATGTAACATGTGATAACTTTGCTGCGAGAGTGTCAGTGTTTTTTTTTTTTCTTTTCTGTGTAAACAAATTTGTGCTTGTTTAGTTTTTTATACAAATTTTGCATATGTAAAATACATTCGCTTGTCCTTATTTAAGATTTGGTATAACAAAAAAATACAAAATATAGATAGGTACTCATGTTGAATGAAATCTTATACAATATAATATGCTAAGACCTTTAATTTATTCACATATTCATATATACAAATATGTGCAATTTGCAATATGATATGAAATATAAAATAAGGAAAAAAATGTGATCAAAATGAAACAATGAACAAAATTACACAAATTTAATACATATGCTCTTATATCCTTATCGTATACATATTATACAATAGATTGCATGTGTGTGTGTGTACAATTACAAATAAATGAATATATCAGATGTTTCATTGTAAACAAATTGCTTCTATTAGAAAATGTGATTATCCCATCTGGCCACCCTGTATATGTGTGCCGTTGCGAGCGTGTACTTTTCGTATAGACGTGATAGTTGTGAAAATATTAATTCACCACAATATGTGCAATATCACATAACAAAGGAACAGGCGGATGTGATTGATTACTGCATGATAAAGGGTATTGCTATAGTAATTATATGAGTGCGGTCGATTCTTGTGTATTGTTTTATCATCGGATTACTCATCAATTATTCTGACGATTGGTACAAAACAAGAACCGTAATTTTATCCAACAAGAAAGTGATTGAATACAATACTACAGAAACGGGTTATAAAAATATTATTTGTAAGAAAGAATCTGTATGGGAGACAGCGCCTCTGAGACCATGGGGCCAAAAGAATATGAATGCCAGATTTTCATAACGGAAAAAAATAAACGAAAAGTGCAAAGGCTATACTTAAAGACATGGCAGCAAACGATACAACTAATCAATAAGAAATGACTGAATAAAGCAATAAAAAACAACTAATAATAAGAGTATTGAATCCGGTCGTCAATCTTATATATACGTCAGACCTTCCAACAAATCGTCGAACAATGCCTAAAAAAGCACTGCAAATACTACAATGCGGGCTAAATGATATATACATCAATGGTATAGCTAAAGTCGTGTATCAGAGTCAACCATTTTAAAATCTAGCCATGTGAAACGTGTTCACCACTTGTATTCAACAGTTAAGTAATTCCGCAATCAGATGTAAATACCTAGGAAGTCACCTATAGGTAGACATTTAACGTGGAATAAACTCATACTGGTCAAAAGGAAACAACTTGACTTAAAAATAAATAAAATTTATTAATTGATGGAACACAACTCCGTCTTATCAACAAGCAACAAATTGTTTTGATATTGGAAATTTATTTCCGATATATTCATTTATTTGTGGTACAAAATGTATAGATAATACATAAGTGAGAGTAACATTTATAAAAAAATATATGTTGTACATCTATTCCAATCTACCATGCCCAAGTAACATTTTTGTGATATATAAAATACTAATTTTAAATGCTTCGCATGGACTGTTCTGTGTTTTAACATAATGTTCTATCGATTTTTAGTTATTTTAACTGCCCCGGAAATTCCAATTACGGAGTCATCATATGTAAACAGCACACTTGCTAACCGTCTGTGCTATCATAGACACGGTTAATGTGTTGGGTTGATTGAACTGTATATAAATAATGAAATAAATAAAATTTCTTTCTTTGCTTGTGAAAATTTGTTTATAAATAATTAAGCATAAAATAAATTGTAATTTATAGATAGATACGAGAATGTTCCTAGAATAACAGGTGATGAAAAGCATTTGATGGGACCAGCAAATAGTGATGTACTAGGAATTTCTAAAAGCCATTGTCTCTATAGCAACGTCAATTGAACGATGTATTATTGAGAATGAGACCAGTAATTGCTAGTAATAAACATAAAATCATACTATTACGTGACAGCACTTGAATGGTGCATAATCACTGGACATAGACTCTTCTTCACCCGCTGTTAAATGCAAATGCTAAACTAACGTTAATTTACGGATGAACCAAGAAAGATGAAAATTAGATTTATAATATAAAATTAAGCCAATATACCAAAAATGCTAAGATTTAGATGCAATATCGAATAGCATCAAATTAATATAGGGCCTAAATGTTACTGGGGTATATATGTTATACCATATTATATTATAGGCAATAAGAATTTAGTTGGAATCATCTTTGTGCATATACGAACAAAAGAAAATGAGGTAATCAGAACGAAAAGAAAACTTTTTTTTTCCAAACTTAGAATATTATTAAAAAATTTTACCGTTTCTGTCATAGTATTTTCATGAAAATTATGTTTTTCCCATTTTTCTGCGCTGTTTGTATCGTATGAATATTATCCTTTTCCTTTATTGCAAAATATATAAATGTAATAAAAATTGTCAATATGTGCAATATAAATTTAATAAATACAAATATCTATTTAGCACTTCTGACAAACGGTGCACTTTATTAATATACCAATTCATTCAATCGGGCGGACTATATGCATTTTATGTGTTCGTTTGTGAATTGTGAATGGTTTGTGTGTCTTAAGGCACTAAAAAAAAATTTGCATAATTATAGTTGCACAATATATCAAATGTTTACCTGTGGTACAAACGTTTTTTGAATGGAAGAGCTCTTGCGCTATAGAAGACGATAAACATACTGGGGTAGACCAAGTTTGGTCAAGAACACCTATATGAAAATATTAAAAAAAAGTGTGTTATTTCGTGGCAAACAATCACTGTGCCTCACTATGAACGATGGAAGTGTCTTTATACATAAGCAATTCCAATCATTTATTGCATTTAAGATATACCATTTTGCATGCTTTGTTGCCGTGCTAATGTGTGCTAGTGTGGTACACCCAATCAAAACTCACTTATTTTTTATGGTTTTCTCATGTGAATCCTTTTGTTGCTTTCCATAAAGAATAATTTGCACTTTAATCCGCAGACAGTTTCTCAAATATATTTTTCCTAATTAAATATCTTTGCTTTAAAATAGTTTTATCGTTATGATTACGTCCGATTTTTTTTTCCCATGTTCTTGAAAGGAATTTTTTGGCAAAATATATAATAATACAAAATAACTCATTAACAAGCATTGACCACAATGGTCGAAAAAGTACTTCTCATTGTGGACTCTAATGGTATTGATATGAATATTTGCTGCATCAATTGTAGCTGTTGTTACTTTTTTTCCGAGCATCTATTTTGTTATTCTTTTGTGAGTTCCTATTCTTACATACTACATTCACAATTGATCCATATCTAGCATTGTCGAAATCTCCCTCTAGATGTCCATAAATGCACATACAACAATTTTTTTCTATTCATCTGTGATCATTTGTAATGCTATTACTGTGGATTTCTCTGTCGGATATTCTAATTGTAATGCATTTATTATTTTGGTTGCTCTGGTCTGGAGGTTTATCTCCTTTTGGTATAGATATTACCCTTCTCTCCTTTTTACTGAAATGTGGCACAAGATAATACTTTCTATTTTTACTTTTTTCTTCAGATTTATCTGAGAAAGTGTATTCCGGCAAATTAATGCCTAATAATAGCTTTAGCGTTTACCGGAATGTTGAGATAAATCCACCATTATTGTTTTATGACACTTCTATATTATCTGCACTGACAGCAATGCCATTTTAAACGTAGTCATTTCTAGTATATCCATTAGAACTTCACAGAATATTTTCCTTTTGGATTACCTTAGTTCTGAGTTGTATATAGATTGTGAGGACCTTCCTTATATTCTTCTTCCCATATCCCTGTCCGTTTTGCTTTATTAAATTCACATCTGTTACTTTTTCTAAACATTTTCAATAATACGTTCCACAATGGATTTCAGATTTATTTGTAACTTATCGTTTTATAGAACAAATGCATACAGTCTTTAAAATTCTTTGACACACTGTGTGCATAAGAATATATTTTTATCCATATTCAAAAACATTAGAATTTATCGGTATTTGAAATATCAAAAATGTCCTTATTTAACTTTATTTATATAATTTTGACACAGAAAATTGGAACCTTTTTAATATATTGTACAATACAATACGCAACCAAGAAAAAGGAAAACAACATATAAAAATTTATCTTAATACAATAAAATAAAATAACGAAATAGAAATCAAAATGTCAATACCTGTTTTATAAATTTAAAAGTATGTATAAAACTATACAAAATACATAGTATATCCTTACACATATTCTTAACATTAACATAACATAAAAATAACCTTCTTAACTCAATTTAAGACTAAGCAACTACATCCAACCAACGAAACTAACAATAAGTAGAATAAAATAAAATAAAATATAATATAAAAAAAAGGGCAACCACCCCAACATTTTTAACACCTTTAACCCTTCTAATATCGTCAAATTTATACAATTCCATCATCATCAACGCAAATTCCAATCTCCAGTGCATTACACCCATGGGATCGACTTCCCCGTACATATATATACACAACACACACATATAATGTATAAAATGAACATAAATATGTACCTATAGTATATTATATTTATGTATTTTATACATATTATAAATAGTATGTATTTATGCTATCTATGCTATAAATGGTTATGTTTATATATGCATTTACTATACCTTTATATAAATCAGTGGTGTCTGGTTAGGTAATTTGTGACTATGGGGGCTGCGAAAAAAGCTAGCTAAAAATATGAGCTATTTCATTTATGCTTTTATTCCTTAGTTTTCACACCGCAATTTCGAATTCCTCTAATGCAGGCGTTGTTCCATCCTTGTCAATTATTGTTAATGTATATCGTTTCATAATAGTCGTAATGGTTTCATGCATTCACACCTTCTCTATTCCTCGCCGCACGAAACGTCAAATTAATTATATGTAAATTTTTTTTATGAAAAATTGTCATTAGAATAATACATTTCCTATAACTACTACTATAATTGTGAGTGGAATTGATAATTCAAACATCTTACATCAAGGATGTTTTTCAAAAAAAAAGCAAGGATTCGAGTACAATATTGATGCTTTAGATATACAATACCTCATGTAAAAGTGAAAATTAACCTGGGATTTAGAATTGGTGTTTCATGGATTAAGTAAACATATCTTATATCAATTGGACATTACAAGTATATTTTTTGAAATGCAATACGAGAAACGCATCTAAAGCGAAAGATGGGGAGACAAGAAATTGAGTCAAACTTATGTTTTATGGATCAAGAGTGCAAGGAAGAACTTTATATAAAGATAATTTTTAAAAGAGAATCAAAAAGAAACAAATAAAGAATTGAATTGAATTTGTGCATTTCAAGGATCAATGCCGCTTTTCTATGATCTTATAAGTATTTTGTTTTTTCAAATTAAGCATGTGATGCACATGCAAGATGTGAATTGTATCCCATTCAAATTGTATTCATTCAAAATGTATTCAAAGTACATCCTTGTAAAGTTCTATAGAAATACCCTTGATCCTTGAAACATAAGTTCTACAGAATTGTTGTATATTATGTGTAGATGTCGCATATTCAAATTCAAAAATTATACTATACCGCATTGCCATTACGTGTATAATTAGAGATGCACAACGCTGGACGTTAGAATTAATGGAATAATCTATCGGGCTTAGCTTCATTGCGGTAATGTTAATCAATGCTATAAATAGATATTTAAACCAAATCAAATTATAGATGTTTGTCCCATAGAAATTTATTAAAATCGGAATATATATTTTTGTATTAAAGTTTATGTTGCGGATTCCTATTTATAGGTTTTTGTGTTTTTGTCGCCAATTTGTACTATACAATTCAATTAAAGAGTTTATGTTTATATACTGACTTACTGCATATGGCATTAAATTGCAGGTGCAGTTTTAGCATTCTCCAACACTTTTCTCCAGCCGGACCTGTCTGCGGCTAACGTCTTCCAATCCCGAATTTAAAGGATCTTCTTACATTCTATACATATTCTATTTATGTATCAGTAAACAATTCAATTGCAAATATAGTAGCAACAGGACAGAGTGGGCGTGCTGTCATCTACTTCCACAATTCTATATATCGTATAAATGGTTTCGTTATCGGTATTCTAATGAGAATGAGGATGTACGATAAATTTTTGGGTCATATTATTGCTAGACAAAAACTTAGCTTAATATATATATTTTAGAAATTGACTTTAAGCACAAAGATATGATTTGTGTTTTTTATATTTAAAGCCCTTCCATAATTGCGCGAATTCTGAGTTAAACAATTTTAATTACAATTCAAATAAATAAATTGTTTAAATGTTTTTCAATGCATTATCAACAATTATTTGTCATCCTGTATAAAATAAAATAAAATAATTATATCTAAATTAACGTTAAAATTAAACGTATCACATGTGACATTGATGGCATTTCTATTTCATTGTCGATTAACTCTAAATATATGATTTTGGTTTGTTTAATGAATTAATTAGGGATAAATAAGAAACCCAATATATGCAACGTTTTTATTAAATGATTATTAAATTCTAATAAAAATAATTCTTTTTATTTGCAGGTTATGGAATGTGAATCGTGGATCGGTGTCGGTTTCGTCGGTATCGGTATTTGTGTAAATACATATGTATTTTAAATTTGGACTCTTTGTTGGGTAGGGTATATATGTAAAATATATCTTACATTGCTTCTGCATCCGTTGCCTATTCTGTTATGGATTTATTGGTAAGTTTATTTACATTTTACAATTTTAATAATAGTATTTTCATCATAATTTTAAAATATATATTTATTTTTCCCTATATCAATGTTTATTGAAAGTATGAATTATTAATTTTAAAATATTAAAAAATTATCATTATGCATTCAGAAATGTATATGGTAGTCATGGTGATGACGCAGTACTCGATTTATAATATTTTATTAACGTCCTAAAATTAAGTAAATTTTGTCCAAATTTACATTTTAATTCTATATTATAATTTTACACCACATTAATGAAAATATATACTGTTTATTGTTATCATTTAACTAAAAACTGCCCTTTGACGGAGTCCACGGCTTTGATATGACTCATATAAGTTTTTAATTTATGTAGGAGTAGGTATAGGTTTGTATCAATATGAAAATGTTAACAATTTAAAAATATTACATATGTAAAATTTTATGAAATTTGGGTTACTCAATTAAAGTTACACATTTCTGCTCCCATCTCTTGCACAATTAGAATATTTTGACAAATTGAATGGCTTTAAAAAAAACCCGTTGTAGGTCTCTGTCTCATAATAATCCGAAATGGAATAAAGAAACACAAAACTAATTATTAAATTTTCACAAAAATCATTTTATTTATTTAAAATAATCTCCATCAAGTGAATCAAATGACCTTTTTATGTATGTATGTATGGAATGCTGTTGAGAACGGTGATGGCGGCGGTTGGCTTTTGAATGCCCTCAACTGATGCAAAACGGTATCCTTTCATATATAGTCAAATAAAGTTTAGCGAATAGAAATTAGTGAAAGGGAGTTAAATTAAATGAATATACGGTGAATGATTAAGCAAAGAAATTTGATTATATGTTTAATTCGGTGATCATCATTTAATTGATGTGTGGAACAAACCAGGGATTTACCTATCAAAGAGCAGTTAAAATTTTAGGAATTATTGTTTTCGGTATTCCAAACTCTATTTCGATGTATTTCGCTAAAGAATTCTAAGAAATTTTTACGAAATCACGCATTTTTTCAATGTTTTCTTTAGTAAATTTCTTCAGATGGTCGACCTGCATCGTTCATCATCACTTATAGCTTATCGCCCTTCTTATCGGAACAAAGATGGTGTTGAACGGCACTATTCTGGTCCAGATTCTGTTGCTAGTAGTGTTGCAATATAAACCTGCAACAGAAATATAAATAATATTTTAGTTATCACTGAAAATTTGCTAAGTTTGGATTTAAGAATTTTATAGGAAAATTGAAAAACATTATTTTATTTTAGAATGCGAAGTGTGAATTGTTTTTTATTCCTGTCGCTAAAATGATGATTTAAGGAGTTAATCTGTTGTTGTTGTCTGATACAGAATTTACGAACAGAATCTGGTCCAGAATTTTTGCGGGAGCTAATCTATGATATTATGGACCAGAAAAAAATTCTATCGTATACCATATAACGTGGCTGTGTACATACACCCGCGAGGCGGACGCCAATGATATACCAATATATTGTATTTATTTATACATATATAGAGGTAAGTTAGTTCTTCTATAAAGGGGTCAGATGGCCGTTGGCAATCTAAGAGTTTGATAATATGGGTTTCAAATGAATAACATCAGAAAGAAAAAAAACCTTCATAAACCATCAAAGTAAATGTCCATGCTCTACATCTACTAGTGTACAATATATAGACAATTTAGTTAGATATGGAGTATATATGTTAGACACAGAGTCGTATATATATATTATACGATTATATTTTTCTAGTCATCTCAATATGTATAAGCTATAGTCAGTACAAAATATATACGGTATATGAGTATCCGTGTATTGTTTCCATATATTTGATAGTAGATATTTCTTATACTTACATATGTTCATGTATATAATGTTTTTTAGTTATCATGTGGAGGATATAGATGAGGATTTTTCTATATAATACGTACTATTATATATTCATTTATGATACTATAGATATACGCAAATACGTATAACGTGTGGTGTACTAGATCCATCCGTACATATAATATGAAAAAAGATATGTTTATGTTTATGTGCAATCGTATAATACCAACAACCCAACAAAAAAGTATACGGAGTATATGGAGAGAAAAAAAAACGAATAGTATAATAAAATAAATAAATATAAAGGCTGAACATATAAATGTTCCTCAAAAGCCTCGCGTGCTTTACTGTATATTACTTTCAATAAACATATGCTCCCCATCTCAATAAACATGACGATATGTGACCACTCAATGGACATATTCTAAAATTGGACAAAACACACTGGATTCTATTTACATTGTTATTTATATCAAATTTACCATTAGTTTTGTGTTGCTCTATCTCTCTGCACATGTACGTACTGCTTCGATTCGGTGTGTCCCATTATTATGTTGTTAGATACATCGTGTATTGTTTATAATATTACGTATATAACGTTACGTTATGTGTACAGATTGGATATTCTATACTTTTCATCTATATCTCTATCCACAAAATATATTTACAATATGTACAATTTATTTTTTATGATTATATATTTAATGCATATTGTGCATATGTGAATTGTATAGGATATAGGAACTATTATATGTGATATTTGAATATATTAACTTATAAATTATATGATTTTAAATTTAAATCGAAATTTTGATAATCGCCGCGCGTATAATATTATTATTATTTGGTCGAAAAACACAAATTTGTGTGCGTATATAGCGTTATATAGCGCGGCGGAAAAAAATAAATAGCAAAATATATGGGAAAATATACAACAAGAGGAGTAACATATAATTGATGCTGCGATAATAATAACTGATAATAATTTTAAATAAAGATTATTTAGACAATAAATAATTTAAATATATAATATTATAAATGCACTCTGTAGTTATTGTTGTAATTAATTTTACCATCCAAACATATCGAAATTGTAAAATACAAACAATTAATGATAATGTCATTTTTGTATTTGCTGTTGATTTTCACTTTAATGATTGTGATATGATAATATTAACGCACACACACGCATTTATGCATTCGATTTAAAATAGTCATTTGTATGTGAATGTGTTTATTTATTGTAATTATAAATGACTATATAATTTTGTATAATATCGTATTAATAAATTAAATTTTGACCATTAAAATATTTCATTACAGCCAGATTTTACGTTGGTCTTCCGCCTCGCCAATTACACTGGGCATTCCACTGCCAGAATTTCCTTGTTATGGTCACTGCACACTAATCCTGTTTCCGAATACTCATAACCATTTTCACCTTTTAATTTGAATTGTAATTCTTGTTTGTTTGCACTACTATGTCAAAAGCGGCTCATTATATATTGTTTCAGTCGACCGAACAGAAAAAGGATTCTTTCACGGTATTTATTTACAAAACAATGTGGGCGCGATGTTACGTGAACCTTCAAGTTTCTTATCCATATGAAAAACTCTTTTTACGTTTGAATCACATACATTCAAAATTTGGTATTAAATTCGGTCGATTATTTTGGACGACCCCCCGATGTTATTTAGAAAATCAAATACAATCTGTGTGTCTTGCCATATTGCGTCAAAATTTATCAACTTTTTTAATTATCCTATATCATATCGGACTGTTTATAGCTGTGTAGTTGTTGACACGTTGATTGATTGAAGATCAGTCGCATGTTTATAATATAAATTCATAGTAATTGTACATTTGTCATCTCGTCGTATGAGTTCTATATTTTTCATACATAAAAATTACTAATCGAATAATTGCAGACCAATTGGTGGATTTTTATTTACCGATTTGGTATATGTCTGAGTAGTCAACGCAGCAACGGTAGTCAGTCGAAAATAAAGGACCCACTTTTAATTATATTTTTAAGTCGATAATCAATTTAGTTTATTATACTCCCACTTAATATCGAAATTATTTCAGAGTGTGATCCGAAGATAGATCATCTACCTCTTTTATATCTATAGCATACGATTTTTTGCCATAACCTTTGTAATAAAAAAATCAATCAAATCAGGTTTTTTTCCAGGATCTTGCGGTTTTATAAAGTGTTTTCAGTGTCTCCTAGAATTTACTGAATGTTTTCCGTACAACACGTTCACACAATTTAATTTTTCTTTACATTTTACACACACAACATTCCGTTTACAATAAATTGGTGTATGTTCAAATGCCTGGCAACGCTTGGATTGTGATATTGTGTGTTTTGCTTCATTGCCCCGATTTTCACAATTAATCCCCATCATTGATGGGAATATTTTTTCAATATTTTCTTCGTTATATGAAAAGTGAGTGTAAAAAAGTCCTTTTTTAGTTGAACTTCTTTTTTTATAATCCCCATTTCTTTCAATTTGTTTCGATTTTAAAAATATATTAAGTCACCACTAAGATTTGGAAGCCAGTTGGAGTAGTATTAGTTGTTACATTGCTCATCATCATATTGTTGTTAATGGTGGGGTGGTGCTTTTCTCAGAAGCGTTATTATAATTTGCAATTGGTGACTCTTCTCATATTCCGACCTCTGGAGAGGATTGATTTTCTATATCTGGTCTACCTACCACCGCTGAAATACTATAACCTTTGCCTCAAAATTTTGTTGCATTTTATATCTAGTGTCAGTTGTAGTTCATCTATAACTTTTCGCTGGAATCAGATGCAGACCATAAAGTCGCTTACTTTTAATCAAAAGCTTCTGGATTTTAATTTCATTCCATGCCGTTGACAATTGTATATTAATTTTAGTTAATCTTAAGGCAATTCCGACTATCAATCGTTCCCCAATTGCTTTAGCTACTTCACTTACCATATGTATTTTAATTAATTATCCCACATATAAACATGGCCCATTCACTACCAGGTGTGGAGGTGTGTATATTAATTCTTCATTGGAAATTAAAACCTTTCATAATTTCTTTACTTGCGATAGAGGGTTCTTGAATGAATATAACATATGATTTGTATTTATTGATTGTAGCAATATTCGAGTTAAAATAATCTTCTTATAATAAATAATTTTCTAAAAATAATATGAAAATTAATTTTTGTTTTAATAAAAATAATAAATATAAATATAAATAAATTTCCTTCATAAAGGACATATTCAAATAACGGACAAATTATTTAATTTCGTATATTGTTCAATGTTTATGTGTGTCTAATGTATTGTTAGGATATGTTTAATTTAATGTTTATAATAATATCCTTTATCAAATATACGTTTATATTGTTGTTATACGTATTTGTACATATGATACGTATACACGTACGTATTTCGTAATATTTTATATTTATTATTATTATTTTATAAGAATAATATGAATTGTTGATATTTTATTAATAATATTTTTATATGTGTGTGTGTGTGTGTGTGTGTGTATATAATAAATACATATGAATAATAATAATATATTTATACATATTATAATTAATACAATAAATCAAGGAATTTGTCTCTTATAATAATATACGCCATGTTTAGGGGGCAAAATAACCTAATTAGTTGTAAACTATTTGATTTATTACGGTCGAGAAAATATACAAAATATGATATATGAAAATGTAGACGTTTATATACTAAAATATTTATATCTTATATATTAGTAGTGAATATAGACTATAATTAAATATATCACATATAGTTTCTAATACACATACAGTGAGCGAACTTCGTATACGCTCGACGAATCGATTTTCTACATCCTACATGTTTTCATTCCTAATATATCGTTTTGCATTTGCATTTTCATATGATTTTTTATATTATAACAATTCACGTAAACGTTCTTATATACGAAATAACGACCGGGAATAAGAATGTTCTAATTTTTAGATATTCACATCGACACAACACAGATTTAATTAGTATGCGTTGTGTATTTTTATTGTATCTGTAAAACATAGTTTTTGAATATATATATTTTGTTTCTAAAAAATTATCACAATTTCCATGAGCTAGCTATTTTTATACAAAGATATATTTTATGTCTATATAAAAAATTAACTTCATCGGCATTAAAAAAATGTCAGAGTATAGTTAAATTTTGGGTCGATTTCATTCATTGAAATGAAACAAACGTCTACAGCATAATATCCGTGTATTTGAAAGGTGTGCCATTAATCTGTCATTTCTAGTGTATATAACAACTGCAAGCATTGCTGAATGAAGCGAATTTGCTGTTACATTAAAAATAACCCGACAATGTGTTTCACAATAATTACATAACAAATGGGAATGATATAAATTCTTCGAAATTCGCTGCATGCATTAAAAGAAAAACGAATTTATGTAATGCTCTTGAAAGACAAAAAATAAAAGCCATCGAATTATTACTGGTAATGAAAATTGGACGCATTATGAGAATCCTAAATGCAAAAATATTTGAAGGTAGTTAAAGCAGATCCATCACAGTCAAAGCAAAATATTCATAGTGCCCTGGATATGCTCTGTGATTTTAGTGGTATCAAAATATTGTGATCTATTAAGAGTCGATGAAACCATCTCAAACAGTTACTGGTGTAGTATACCAACAATAAATTATACGTCTACGTTGAGCCATAGTGGGTGAACGACCAAAATGGGAGAATATATACATAAAAAAATCTATTTTTCACCATAACAATGCCGGGAGCAGACCGCGACTGTTAATCGACCAGTCAAAAATTACATATAGAAATGCATAAATGCGTTATGTTACCCCGTCGTAGTCACTATACCATAGATATTGCTCCTTTACCATTTATTCCGATCGTTGCAATAACACCTTACTTGAATTCAGTTCACTAGTTGGATCGCATCTCACGAACCAAATATTTATGTAGAGGACATGCAAAAACTACCTGAAAGATGAACGAAGGTTGTATCTGTAGATGAAGTATACTTTAAATAAATCGAATTTCATTGTAAGTACGAACATAAGCGTCTTTTTTTTTTTATTTATCAAATACCGGATTCATATTTGATGTCCCAATGCAATAATAAATATTGTTGTTGAGTACGAAATTCGTTCAGAAACAATTGATTAATTTAATTTAATAAATATTATTTTTATAATGTCATATATAAGAATGAACTATAAGAAACACTATTTCTGGAATTATTGAAAGATGTATTCAATTTATAGAAGTAAGTGTTGGTGCTATAACCCGATTTGGCAAAAAGACAACGTATCTTGATCGATTTTGTAAGCAAAATTATACTACTATTTATGGATTGTTTGTTGGCTGGAAGTAGTTTGTGGTCAACCATTTCTGTCTTATTTTTTATGTCCCAAGTGATGTGGTTGCTCAGTAATTTATTACAGATATAGATAGGATTACAAAGAAAATATATGGTAAATTATGAAATAGTCGCAATGACTGAAGTATGATAAAATATTGGAATTTTTAAAATATTTTTCTAGTTCTTTTATGGGGACATTTTATTACAATTTATACTTCGTACGTTAACTTAAGATTAGACGTGCGTTGTCGTACAATTATTGATGATTTATTTTGGTATTGCAGTGTTATTCTACACACCATACGAATTTCGCACACTGTATATACGTACAAATTCATATGTTATTTTATACGCGCAATCCTACATATGTGTGCAATGCATATTATGTAATATAAATTTACACCAACAATATTTATATTTATATATAAATTATTACGATACATCTACTAAAAAATGATGTATTGCTGACTAGAGAGAATGATTTTTCATATATATACGGAATACTCCTATATATTTAGTTCAAATTAATGTATATATTTTGTATATTTAATTATAATAACTATATATTTTCATTTATTTAATGTCGTTAATATAGCCGAAATTGTAATATAGTAAACAATAGATAGTAGTTTTCAAATATCCACAATTTCATCATCGCGTAAAATGGTGTATTCTGCATTGCCAAAAAATATCCTTTCACATTCAATCCTTCGGCATTGGTCGGACTACAGAATTACTGCATCAATGTCATATAAATGCCAGAAGTGTTTAATTATAAATTCTAATGAGTTATATGGAATTACGTGACACTACCTCCACTCCTCATTCAGGTACTCCCATCTAACCTAAGTATTTCCAACAATATTGTTCGAGTATAATTCATCCGCAATTACCTTGAACATTTGGACTTAAACATTCAATGATAATTTTAAAGATTTTGTAAAATTAGGCGTAGCATTACCTGGCAATCCTTCCACGGGTATTCCCACATATTTTTCAAGTCATATATTATTCCAAGTGGAACTTATGACATTTAATAGTCACATTCATTACAGCCAAGTTGGTAAATTACTCCGTCGCATGGGAGTATATAGCAATTTACCAATTGTATATTGCAATTTGGAAGAAAGATAGGTGTTTTCTCAATTCTATTAATTTTATATGGGTGATGAGCCCCCATAGTGATGTGTGTATGGACAGATATTGTTAATCCTTGAGTAGCGTCCAACACCATATACGTTCAAAGATATCCGTTTTTTTTTTATTCCATAAACGAACAAATGGTCACCCAGCTGTCGAGCTTTTTCGAATTTAACCTATTGTTTTGAATTACTAGAATTAATATTCCAAAAATTATCCTATAGTAAACTTCTTATTGAAATACCTGATGGCATCACATTGTCACATTAAAGAATTATTTTAGCCAATTTACTACAGGGAAATATTTAGAATCGCAGATTAAAAATGGGAGAAAATAACGTTTTTTCAACATTTAAAATTCAAAAATCATCTGCACTCAGAAAATAATTAGAAGATTTTGGATCTGTTATCGGCTGGAAGGAAAGAAAATTGATTGTTTAGAAAAAGTTAAGTAGACACTTTAACGTTAACGTTAATTCAATGGGTAAAATTAATTAATGTTAGTCGAACATCACATCTGTTTCAGTTATAGTTTTTATCTTATTTATAATTTTTAAATATGTATTTATTTTATGGAATTGTGTGTGACTTAATTATTTTAGTGTAATTATAATTGTTTAAATACAATAGATAAGTTGATTTCTGCACCGCTACCATATGTTCTTGATATTCTCAATGCAATAGTTCTAATAGAATCGTTTTTATTTATTTATTTGAACTAAATTCAACATTATTGTTTTAATATAAATTGTAATGATGGTCAGAAGAGAAGAATGACCTACGCCGTTCAACCACACCCTAGCATGTTTTACCCCAAAAATTTTAAGAATCTAGATTATAGGCATGTGGTAACATTTCAAAAGCCGACCCTTCACGGGACAACATCATTCCGCAGCACTCAATTATGAAGAACAACTGTTTTTGTATTTTCATATATCATTCAAAAAAAGTGTGCAGTTTTCATTGTTGTAATGATGGCAGCCTTTTTCCTTCTACAATATTCTTTTGTTAAATTGTTGTAATCTTCTGTTTAAAATAATATAATCACATATTATAATAATAATAATCTTTTAAGAAAAGGTAAATTTTATTCTCAAACGTTCGTTATGGCTTACATTACGTATATATTTAGATTATATTCGACTGATTCTGCATAGTGGTGTGCCATACATACTCTGAAAACCATAAAAGATAAAATGTTAAAATAACATTGACAAAATTGTAATGCGAAACTTAAAATCCCTATGATTTTAAATGTCTAAATGTCTCTTCTTAACAACAAACGTAACAATGTATTTTAGTAAGTATAAATATGTAATTTCTATGGTGTACAATATGTATTTTAATATGTTTAGTGTTTGTGTATGTGATGCAAATGATTTTAAAATAAAATTACATATTACATACTCAACATAATAATTACATATAGAAAGAATATATTTATATGTTTAGTCAAAAGTATAACGAAAAAACACAAAAGTCACGATGACGACAAAGGCTTAAATATATAAATATATATAAGAATTAACAAAATAAGAACAATTTAAGGACTTACACCTATCATTCTATATATATATATAAATGTTCTTTCTTCTAACACTTTTTATGTATGCAAATACTCTGACTCCGAAATTATTTACCAAAAAATTATGTAACAAAAATGTTATGTATAATTCCGGCAAATACATGTTTAAAATTTTGAAAAACAAATAAATGATATTTGTTAAGTCATTTCATGCATTTTTAAATATATTTAAAATTATACCATGTACCTGCATATCAAACTAAAATATACACTTTTATAATAGTTACATACAATACAGTAGAAACTCTCGACATTGTAATTGAATGGTGACAAACAAAACCATTCGAAAATAAATACCATTTAATTCATTATCTGTACACGATGGAATGAATAACGTTGTACTGATTTCGTTCACTGCCCTCTCTCACTCTCTGCTGCAGCCTCCATTTGTTGCTTTATATTTAATAAACTACTTTCTACTAAGAAATTACCTTTGCAGAAATGTAGTCCATTTCACAACACAGAAGAATTTGTTCTTTATTTTATGTATGTATTTGAAATGGCTATGGTAAAAAATGAATTTCGCATAATACACTTTGTCTTTTGAAGACAAAAATTCAGCGATCCAGTTGTGAATTGTTGTTCATAAAGTTGTGACTGTATCGATGGAAATAAGTGTAGTTAAAAAGGAACAGGTTTGATGTATTCGCGAGTTATAGTGTAGGACATTCCAACCAAATTAGTTTGCACTGGTTTTGCAACATCAGGTCGACTATTATCATGGAGTAAAATCACTTTTCTGTCTCCGATTACGATATATATAGCTATCACCAGTATAACCATTTCAAAATGTTTTAATAGTTCATAATTTCCGCAGCTCCATTCTGATCCTATATCCCCAATACATAGCAATGCCTTATTTTTGTGAATATTACATACGAATAAGCATCCATTGTTCATACCAAGTAATAATATTCGACGCTACAACGGCTCTTTCTTTTGTGTGGTGTTGAAGTAAAAAGTTTATTTTTTCCAACCATTTTGATCTTTCCCAAGGCATTTAAACTGACTGCAACTATTACTTGTCTGCGGTTCACATCTAGATTTTTTTTCATTTTGTGTCTAATGTACATCGACTAACCATTACCATTACCATTACCATTACCTTTTAATTTAATTTAAAAACACTAACAAACACTAGGTATTTTCAAACCAATTAAATTCTTTGTTGTTTACGTTATCTCTTTTATTGACATACTCAATTTCTAAGGACATACTTAACTACATATTTATTAAATAGTAATTATTATTTGGTATTCAATCGTAATGAGTATTATTACCACAAAAGATATTAGCAGCGAAATCAAAATGAGGTACAGATGATAATGTTGATGATGTTGATAATGAATCTGTCACAGTGTGTCACATGAATTTTTGATAACTTCATCTATGGATTTTCCATTTTATATAAATATTTTACTGGAAATATTTTCTGCATAAATAAACGAACGAAACGTACAAATAATAAAAATTTTAAAACATATTAAAATAAAATAAAGGAATATATGAATTAAATCTTAATATATTAAATTAGTTGACTAATTTACAATATTTTATAGTACATTTATTATATTATTACAATATATACACACAGCCACACACACCAATATAATGGATATTAAATTACATCCCAGCTAACCATTTGACATCGACGAAACGTTGATGGAAATACAATGGTATACAATTCAATCTTTCGCACATAGCCAACATTAACTTCAAAAAAACATTGATGGTGCGTTGGCGAATCAATTAATTTTGTATTGAAGTTCCGCACAATATGCACTCGCATTTGTATGACATGAAGTCACAGTTTTTTTTAAACACTTCAACTCAATCACTATATAGGTTTTTTTACAATTTGATTAATTTCTTACGGAACTATGGAATGGAAAAAGAAATTGTATTAGGCTGTCGTTATAATGCTAAAATTTTAAATGCTTAACAATATTTATAATGAATTGAGTGATAAATTATTAATAGTTTATACTTACTTGCATACTCCATGGTATTATAACCCCAGATGCGGTTTAAGCCTCCTCCAACACGTTTCTTCAACCTGACCTATTCGCAGTCAATGTCTGCCAATCTCGAATTTTAAGAATCTTAATATCAAAGTTTACTGCATCAAGCCATTGGATTACCATTTAACAGTTTTCTCCTCCATACGTAATACGTGCGTGCAAGCCATCTTAACCTATTGATTGTTTTGACAATATTTGTCTAATTCAAAATTGTATTTTCGTATGCGCAACCATTTTCTTCCTGTACAGCACCAAATATGCCACGGAGTACCTTTCGCGCAAAATTAATAGTTATATAGTGTGTGTTATAAATAATGAAAATTGTATAAACATTTTAATTTAATTGTTGCTATCGCTATGATGGGTACCATTGTTTTGGTGTTATGTTAACGGCATACCATCTAGAAAAAATTCCATTGAAATCAGGATGCACATAATGTTTCGAGCAAATTCCCTTTATGGAATTCAATATATATTAATACGTATAGAAATAAATAATAAAAATATATATTTCTAAAATTATTACACAAACAACACAAGCAAATATTATAATAATTTCTATAATTCACAAGTATCGCGGCTCTTTCCGTAACTCTTTACAAATTATATTATTATACAAAAACATATAAATATCTCTGTGCATTATTTTGTAAATTTCACATGCATTTGGTGTACAAAAAAACATCCCATATACTACAACACGAAACGATAGATAAATAAATATTCATATATATTTTAGTCTATTACATACTGCAAAATATAACATAATCATAATTCATTTAGTGGATTACAGATTGTTGGAATAATAAAGGCAATTGGAAGCTAGTTTATGGAGCCGATGGATTAAAGCTTGATAATTTATGTTTGTAAATACACCAGAATCCATTTAATTGTATGTAATATTGTCAATCCATGTATAATTGTATTTGCTCGACTCCTATATATAACTAAAAATAATGGTACCACGTACATTAATATTCATTTGCATATGTGTGTGTGTGTGTGTGTGTGTGTGTGTGTATAATAAATGGCTGATAAATACATTATGTGATTGAGAGTCGCATTTATTCATATTAAATAAATATACAGAAAATATATAAAATAATAATAATGTAACAATAAAATAAAAATTATAATATAATTTTCAACTTTTATTACCAATATTATGATTATTGTTTATCGTTTGTTGTTCGCATATGTAAAATAAATGTGATTTTCATTTTGATTTTTAAATATTTATAATAATTAAAATAAATTGTGTTGTTAAACAATACATGTGCTATTTTTGTGATCTTTGAACCGCTGTTGAAAATTGAAAATTTCAATCAATAATTTCTGTTACACCTAAATTTAATCTATACAATGTTTCCTGTATACACAGTGCAATCAAATTCAAGGATTTATTATGTCCACCACACACTGACATTCCTTATATATTGTACTTAAAAGTGTATATCCGATTCATTGACAATTGAATTTTATTATAGATTAATTATTTTAAGAATCTAATAAATTTTGCAAAAATCAGTAACATGACATTTATTTAATTAATTATTATATAATTAAAAATAATCGGAAAATAAGTCGCATATTGTGTGGCAGGAAGTTTGATCTTTCTATACGTTCATCCATTTATTGTTTTACCAACCATTACTGGATTGTTACACACTCCACATGTTACGAATATTATTTACTTTTAATTAAAATTATCAAAATGCTCTGATGTTATACCTTGGCATTACTTGTGTAATTATAATTGATTTCCAATTTTTATTATTTCGTTATTATTAAAATAAAATAAAATTTGGTGTTCCCTAACCCTAAAACAAATGTATCTACTGTGTGTCAAGTCATCAAATATATTTCCCATCAAATAATTGTTTACAAAATTCTGTACACATTTCAAGTGTGCTTATGTTACTTAAAAATTGCCAACTATTATTGATAGTATTTGTAGAGTGTTAAGTAAACCTTAGATATATTACCCGCGAGGTAAAATTCACGTAATACTTTTTGTCACACAAAAATTTAACGTTATTGTTTTACACAAATTTCCTGTGTGAGTAACTCAAACATAACCATTTTCAAGAGTAATTATTTGTAAAGATTTAGCAAAATGTGATGTGATTTAGCAGATGTGATGAAGTCTTACCCTTTACAATCATACGATTTTCTTTTAAATGCGGTGTTAAACTTAATTTTGGTCAAGTCATCCAGTATAAGAAATGCATATATAAAATAGGGTTTCAGTCAGTTGTTTAACAAATTCGCTTTTTATAAAGGCTGACCAAATCCAATCATACGATTTTCTTTATTTTGGTGCAATTTGCATTAACTACTTTCTATTATATATAATATATGTCGAATAGTGTTAAACTCAGTCTGAATAACAATTATTGCTAAGAAATTCCCATGCAAAATATGATTTCAGTCAGCAGATGAGATACAAATTGTTTTCATGAAGGCTGGCTGTATCCAATCATACTATTTTCTGTAAATTGTACGATTTGCCTTATTTCAATTATATATCGAACGGTGTTAAACTCAATCTGGGTAAAGGATTAGGAAAAACAATTCCCATACTAAATATGGTTACAATCACCAGATGTGATGCAAATTATTTCCGTGAAGACTGTCTCTGTGCAATCATACGCTTTCCTTTAAATGGTGTTTAGCTCAATCGGGATAAAAAATGTCCGTACAAAATACAGTTTAAATCAGCAGGTGTGATACAAATTATTTCCGTGAAGGCTGGAAGGATATGATGTTAAATGATGTAAAACACAATTTGGGTAAAGGTTTAGGAAAAACAATGGAGGCTTACCCTTTTGGAAACCTGTTGAAAATTGGTCTCTAACGTAATTGCATTTTTAGTTTCAGAACTTATTTTGATGGTATCATTTCGTGAATATTTTTTATTTCCATTTTGTGTAACGTAAAAGTTTTTTTTGCTTTACAATTGAAAACAGAACTTGTTTGGAATTCTAACTAGTAGTAACGGATTTAAAGATAATAATTTGAATTATGAAAAACACCGATTCAATATCAATCGGAAAACAAAGGTACACAGGTACCAAAAATTAATTTGACTGATGAATTGTGCCATATGTTAATTGAAGAGGAATAAGTGAATGACAATTCTGTGCGATTGACTGTTTTTGAGGCATACAAAATGTTTCTATTTGAGCAAATTTATATCTTAAACATAACGCTGTACTCTTGGCAGCTGAACACAGCACACTATAAATTCTCAGCGGATATAAGAAAAAAATGTTGATATAATTTTACATCTCCTGTTTGTAAATCTTCTTTTAAACATTCGAAAAAATCAATCTAATGGCTCTCATGTGGCCGCACCTAACAATTTGACGTTGTTTTTTTTTTCTGCTGGTCCAATTCATTGGCATACAATAATATTAATGTAGGCAAAGAAACGGGCCCAAGTGTAGCACACGCATTTAATAATTGTCCAATGTTTCTTTCAAAAAATTATATAAAATAAAATAAAACTGAACACAAATAAAAATTCAACACTCACTTTTTCAAAATATTGGTATGTTAAAAAATACCACTATACAAATGTTGGTTTGTTTGCCATAATTTTTCCACATTGAATCATTGCACCAAATTCTATGGCAACGACAAAAAGAATGACGTCTTGTGATTGGTTAATCTTTCCTACACTTCAGAAAAATAAAGTGATAACGTTAACCATAAATATGTTTAGAATTTTAAATGGCATTCCAATACATTGATAGGAAATTATTCCCACGATGAATGGATTTGCAAATATTGGAAGTTCCAATATGGAAATTTCATCTAAATTCTGATGTGAACAGATTTCTTATTTGATCTGTTGTTTAGTCTAATTAGAGAAAAATCCTAAGTTTCCAAGGAATTTTCCATTGGATTTTTTTTTCGATTTATTTTTTATTTAATTTATTGATGCTGTTGGAATGAATGTACACAGAACTGACTGTGAATAGTATAATTGAATTTTCAAATAACAATTATAACCTATCGGAAAACCTTTGCATTCCGTTTACGTTAGTTGAATTAAAAGATAATTCAATGTTCATTTTATTTCTATTTAATTTGAGCTTGAGTCGCCAATGGTAAAAATTCTCTATCATATTCCAACATCATATTTTGCGTTCATCGGAAATATATTATAAATGAAATTTGTTGTACAGCATAAATTTCGATGTATTCCAATGGATATTCCACGATGTTAAAAAACTGTCATGTACAATATAATAATATACAAATATTTTCTAACTATCTAAAATGGATATGCTTAATGTTCATGAATGAAAGTCATATACAATACAATTTCATATGAACTATATTATAAATTTTGTAGTTCATATATAAAAGATGAGATGGTGTATACAGAAAATCCGATAAGGCAAACATAAATTTCCTTTTAATTAGAAAATTATCCAAAATTATGCAACTCACGATAATCATATGAATATATAGTTGCAATGCAGCAACAACCACCACACCGCATACTCTTAAGATTCCATCATCATTATCATCGTCATTATTATTATTATTATTATTATTATTAGTATATGTCACCATCATGTATTTTTGCCACCTATAAAATCCTCTGTAGCTTAAATACATTTACACATAATGATCTTTCTTAATATATATATATATACGTTGGGTTGGCTGTACTCAACATTTGCTAACACATACACAATATAATACGAATCGAATATATGCAATTTGGAATGGGAATGGCTTTTTTTTCCCCGAACAACAACAAATAAAGGCTTATTATTATTATAAGGAAAAGTTTTGTTTGCATTTGGTAATTTTTGCTATATATTCGTTAATTTTATTTTAATTTTCTATTCGCCTATATCTGGGAAATAAATATAACAGAATTAAAAAAATAATCAATGCGACTACTGGTTTTTTTTTGCCCAAAATATACATATACAAAAATACAATATCTTTGAGTAAACTGCTTTAAGTAAAATTTATTTCTATTTATATTATCATTTACCTTTAAATATATTCACTTAATGTATGTACTTAAAACGTTGAATTGATGGTCGAAATATATGTATGAGGGAAGATGGTGATTGTGCGAGCAATTAAATTTTCGTTTTTTTTTTCTCATTTGAATATATGCGGGAAAATTCTTAATATTTGTTGTGTCTACGAAAAGGAAAGAACACAACTATTCAGAACAATAAAAGTTTAAATGTTTTTTTATATTGTCGACCCGGCGCACCTGTCGTCATTTTTGTATCATATCTCATTGTCAGTAACCGGTAGTTAAATTTATTCAAACCCGGATATATGCAAATGTACAATTTATATTCTAATCACCCATTCTAATTGTGAGTGAACCAAATATTGTCTAAACAATAAAAATCAATACACTACAATATAGCTTGGTCAAGAATATTACGTATGAAGTAAGAACGTGTGCCCAACGTGTGTGTTGAATTGTAATCTAGAAGGGAGATGAAAAAGCTAGGGCTAGATAGTGGCTATACACAATATCTGTAATATTAGGATGCATAAAATTCGGGATTGCGGAAGCCTTTACCAACAAATGGGTTCTGCTGAATAAGCCACCAATCACACCTGAATTTTAAAACCGTGCTCTGTAAGTAAAGTCAGTAAAAAAAAATGCAAAAGACCTTATAAAATCAGCAAAATGAATCCGATTATCATTAATGCAATCTATGAAATGTGAATTAGATTCAATGGTTTCACGGGAAATAATTAAAAAAAATAGAAGAACTGGTTGAAAGAGGTGTTGTATTAAGTTATAGAAAATTAATAAAACATTGTTCATTGATTTGTTAGAATTAAACTTACGATTAGTATTAAAAGATTCCGTCTTTTAAAGGATTGGATGAAAAGTTAAAAAACATATGCAAAAAGGTGAAATTATTTGTAAGACATTTAGCAAAGTATGTATGTAACACTCCGTTTTGGATGTTATAGATAGATTCCAGAGGTAGTCTTTTGACATTTAAATTGAACCTCAAGAGTGTTTTATTCAACAGTAGACAGTGAAAATAATTTTGAAAATATTCCGCGTGTGTAATTATCAATATATTATATTGATGATGTTACGTTAAACATTTAAGTCATGTTATTCCTAATGATGGTATATTATGTGAATCGAATAGGTTAAGCTGTTAAGAATATAGAGGCAACCAAATTAAATCGAAAATTTAATTTGTAAAACACCGGTGTTTAAGAATTTGGCATATAAACTGCAGGAGTATTGTATAGCTATTGAGACGGATGTTGCGTCTAAATTTGGTTTAGATTGTTGCTTAATTGGTAGGATGATCGGCCAAGATCTTACTGAAGTTAATTACTCACAAATTGAAAAGAAATGTTTTTGCTATAGTATTTTCTTGGCTTGAAGTTTATATACGGACGATTTAAAATTAAAACACACCACAAACTTTTCGATTACTATATATAATCAATTGTATTTGGAAGTTAAAATTATTGAAATATAGAATTACCTTGGTATACGTATACCTGGATAAATATTTATGTCTGTATCTAGCAGATTTTTTATCATAAACATAAAGCAGTAATTGTAACAGTGAAATAAACAATTTGATTTAAATGATCCGCATTCAATTTACATCGAGTGATAGAATATAACGAATCTTTATTGAAGCGAATTTTCCGCTTTTTATAGAGATGCAAAAAATCACTTCTTGGAATTTAAAATTTTAAACACCATCGTGTTCATTAAATACGAAACTGCCTGAGAATTAAGGCCGATTATACGTTATGATTATATAAATATAATAATTATTTAGTAGGTGATGATGTAGTAGCGAGCGATAGTAGTAGAAGTATATAAATAAATTACATAACACATAAATTGTATCGTATACGTGCACAATATACACATATTTAAAATGCCTTATGCAAAACTATAAAAAAATATATATATGGTATTTTTTTTAGCGTGATAAAAGTTAAAATTGGGAAAAAAAAAACACAAACCCACAAAAACTGAAATCCGTCAGTGACTGAAAGTTTGAGTCCAAACATTGTTCAATATAAAGTATTGAACAAAATCATAAATAAAAGCTACTATGGAAAGAACATCAAATAATAGAATAGCAAAGATTACAATTAAACAACACCCCAAGTGGAACGCCGCCTATATAAGCAGTTCCTCGCAGAGAAAACTAGCCATCCGCTTCTCAAAATATATGTCAAAGACAATTGCTAGAAAAATACAGGTCTACTAGGAGCGGTAACAAAAGTAATAATACATACAAATAAAGTGATTTTTTGTATTATTTAAAATTTTAAATTTTATCACACTTAAAAAAACACCCAATATTTAAAGAAAATTTCTTTTTTACCATTATTGTTAATGATTAAAAAGAATAAATTATTATGTAAAACGCATAGTCTAACGTTAAAAAAATGTTCATATTAAACAGTAGGTGTAATAATAAGTAAGATATACTGCGGATGATATTATAAACATAAAAGAAATATAAATATGAAAATTTTCTTCTATACGTTAAGTCATGAAAGTTATATAATCACCCGCCTATACTCGGAATCAGTGGTGTTTTTTGAGGTTTAATTGTACATGTACTCACCCTTTAAATTACATATGTGTCATAACTTAAATGTTGAAAATATTTTAATGCGCAATTGAAATGGTTTGAGTCGGTGAAACCATCGAAATTTCAAACAGATGTCTTTCGCATTTTTAATGAATGAGACATAGGCGTAAAAAAAGTGTTTTATTGCCACACGGTCACTCATTGTCAGTGTATTATAATTATTTCTATTAATATGACGGTTAACTACACATATTCAGCAAGTTTTTGATTTAGTCCTTCATCTTTGCAGAATATTACAACTTTCGTCGAAACTACGTGCTGTGATTGATTTTTGCTTCAATGCGCTTATGCTATGTATCTAACTATATATCGTCCCGTTGCGACGACACCTAAATTATTTGAAGCTATTATTACGAAAAATGATGTCATCCAATCCATGTGACTATAATTTGTCCGCAACAACATGGTTTTAATGACCAAATATAATCATTTGTTAGAATTTGTTACATTCTGTACGGAAAATTTTGTTGATCGTTAGTATTTTTACTGATTTTAATAAAACTTTCGACAAATTATCTTATAAATTATTGCTATTTAAAATGACGAAGCTATGGTTTCAATGAAAATTTTTTGTTCTGGATTGATTCTTATTTACAATTTCTTATACACATTGTTATTTTATAATATGGGTGTTTGACCAATTCTGATGATGCTGAATACTGGTATATACCACAAAAGATAGTCATTTATAGGACCTATCTTATTTATTTTATTTATTAATTATTTACCTGTGGCATAATCAAATATTCTAAATGCTTAATGTATGCGCTAACGATGTGAAAATATTTATAGCAATCAATAATGTAGTTAATTGTTTTGAAATTACAACCTATGATTTATCGTCCTTTTTTAAAATGGTGCGTATCAAATCAATAGATTAACACTTTAAATTTTGAAAAAATGAATTTTTACACCGGAATACGGTATTTATTTTTATATTCTTATTATTTTGATGGAATTAATTTACCTTTGTTTTGTTTAATTATAGCGACTTTGGTCCTTGATAATAAAATTACTATCACAAATCATATTGATTTTATGGTGAAAATATATAGTTATAATTCGGTGTTGCATTAAATGTTGGATCCGTCGGTTATTTCTCTTGTTAAATCTATATAACTGAATATGCGGCGTTTGCCACAGGTGTAATCTCTGCATATATTTCTAGAATTGAATCAATACAAAGAAGATTATTGAGATTTTCATTATGAAATCTTCCCTGGTCACTGATCCTTTACGGCTGCCGCCTTATAAAGATTAGAGCTTCTGTTTTTAAACACTCTATACATGGCGGCATTGGAACTATTCACGAATGTCATTTATGGTGAATTTGTTAAATTAAACAAAAATTACATTTGACAATTAATTCCAGGAACTTTTACAATCTATGGAATTTTTTTTCTATATAAACATTATAAATATCAAAATCTGTATGTGTTTGCACGCATTCAACAAGTGAATCAAAAGACTATTTTTTTATATTTGCGTGATTGAAATTCTGTTGAGAACTGGGATCGTTTAAATGTCTTTAACTGATGCATGACAACTCCCTTTTATTTCGCCAAATGAAATTTTGGGAATAGAAAATAGTCATTAGAAGCTAAATCTGGCAAATACGCGGTGAATATTGAAGCAAAAAAATGTGATTATTGTTAAACAATTTACTGGTGCGCATTATCATTCAGTAACCTTCAACTACCGGGTTCTCTATATTCAGGACGAATACGACGAATACGAATTAGAATTAGAATTCTTTATAAATAATTCCTTTGGAATCGTAAAAAAAATCAGCATTGTTTTGATTTTTAACTTCATTAAAGGAGATATTTTTGTTAAGTGATTATTATTATTATTTTTTTCAGTAACCTTCAACTACCCGGTTCTCTATATTTCTGAACGAATACGAATTAGTAAATGCTTCATTACAGCAAGGTAATACTTTGCATTAACCGTTGAACCGCAGTTGGAAGAAATTCTTTATGAATAATTTCTTTGGAATTGTAAAAAAAAATCAGCATTGTTTTGATGTTTGACTTCATTAAAGGCGATATTTTTGGATTTCCTTTGTCTGCGGTGACCGTCATTCAGCACTTTGACGTTATATATTATATGCTCATAATGATAGTAACAATAGATTTCAAGAAGTTTTTATCTAGTCGATCGAGTTCAATACGATTGCCTTTGCAATGCTCAATTCAGTGCAATTTTTGTTCATCTGTTAATCGATGTGGAATTCGCAGCTTCTGAATTGTTGTTTTAAGTATATACCTATAAGTCCATTGCCATGAATCTGATTGAAGATGCAAACTTTTACGAATTCACGTACACATTTTCAATAGTTACGCTCAAAAGGCTATCACTGCTTTCGTATGGTATGGTATATCCAGTATGTGTATGTATTTGTACAAATATAAATATATAATATGTTAGTTTTCAAATAGTTGATAACAGCATCTTCTATATCACATATGACATATAATATATAATATATAAAACTACATATTCCATATACAAAATACAATACCGACACTAATAAGAATAAAACTTGCATGCGCCCCATGCGAACAATTACATGGTTTTTGTAATGAATTTATTTCCTTCATATATGTATAGCAAAAATTATGACTCTTAATAGTAATTTGTTATTGTTTACTTTTGACGTTTTCGGTTCTATAGTCTTACATTATTTCCAATGCTCCATACATTTGCGTATTTGCGTATACACTTTTATATATAATATTTATTTATAATATGAATATGTTAAATGAGAAATGTTTTTTGGTTCGAGTAAAATTACGATACATGGACATGAAAGAAGGGTATATTTAATGTATTAAAATATTATATTAAATAGTATATATAGTTTATACATGATATTATTAAACGTACCGTATATATGTGTGCAAACAAAGATTCACGCTTAAGACCTCATGTATCGTATATATACCATGGCATTTAAACATAGTGTACCTATACCTACTACGATAAGGAGTTTATCATGATTTTTCGACTTACCGCTTGAACAAACTTTCAAATTAGAAAAATGGCGTTCAGCTAAATGTTTAACATTCCTGTAAGTATCTGGATAACCACATGTCCGAATTGCCTTATCTTAACGTCAAATTAATGATCTCGATATGCTAATGCTAATAGCATAAAAATTTAAAATCGGTTAATTAGTTATTGATATATTGATGCCAGTAGAGTGCAAAACATGGTCTGATTGAAAATTTGCGTGTAACTTCGTACCGAAGTCGAATCGGCCAAAATGTTATATAATATTTTCGACGCAAAATGACCCAGAGAACCCAGGGTTTTCGTATTGCCGTTGAAAATTGGGACACCCTGTATATATGTACCATATAGGGAAAGAACCGAGACCATAATATTATATAAGATACAATGTTTTTAAGCGGATATATACATTTATTTCTATATTTTATTTGTACACAAGTAAACACACACACACACACACACACACACACATCGCATATGTACATTTGATATACACATAATTAAACATATATAAATACCTACAATATATAACATAAACAGATAAATAAATATAAGGAGACCAAATATAATAATAATAATATTGGATGCTGTGAGTATTGGATGGATATTGGATGGTAACAATAACAGAAATAATAATGTATGTATAGCATGAGACGATGTGTATGTGTATACCGAGTATTTAAAGATAGGACATATTAATAGTGTACATGTATAAAATATTGTATAATATGAAGAAGGCTATATTATTTTATTCGAAAAGGAATTTTTAATGAGGATTTATTTGTGATAATAAGAGCGGTTTAAGGTTTTGTTATGTTTATGTGTTTATGTTTTGTCTATGGCAAAATAATATATTGTTATTTGTTATTTGTTGAGGATAATCGTATTTAAATGTATAAATTTTATATTATTACCAAAAACTAAAGTATTTATATTATGTGATGTTCATGTTCATGTACGTACACAAAGTCTACAATCTATGAGTAAATAATATATTTGAATATAGTTTATTATTACTATTTTATTTACAAATATTAACATTATTATTTAAAATATAATAATAAAATTAATTATAATGCAAAGAAATGTTATAATTTTGTTAATCATTTTGTGCGGCTGTTACTCAATATATATTCTTAAATCTCTAAAATTTCAAGCATCCACACTTATTCAAATTAATTTACTTATAACTATTATAATTAAATGATAGGATACACACAATAATACGATCTATCCTTTTGACCATAATCTATTCATGCAGACAATTTTCTAAATCTCTGAATAGGGTCCAAAACATCAAATTTATACAATGATATTTGTTATGTCTCATACAAAATTTTACATATAATGAATATATTGCCTAGTTTTCCACTTATAATGTACCCAAATTATATATTTGATCAATATTGTAATCACATAAATTAAGTGATCCTCGTAAATTATTCGTAATTAGTTTTTTTATATTTAATTTAATTTAATTTTAATTAAAATACTTTTTTCTATTAAACTTCTTATTGTGGCCATCTGTATTAGCATCATCGGTAATGATTTTGATGAATTTAAAGTCACTGTTTGTACCCTATAATGTAAATAGTTGAAACTCGTTGACCCCATCAATTGGAATATTTGGTTCCAGACAGAAGTCTTCATTTCTAATCGAAATACCTTGTTTTTTTAATGTATGTAATATTTTCTTTGGTGCAAACCTTACATTTTACTCCATAAAACCGCGCAAGGATCAGAACATATTTAACTTTTCTGTTGGTAAAATTTGTTTTCATTTAATTTTATCTTGTCTATTGTTTATAATTTATTAATTGTTTCTTAAATGTTATGTCCAACCGTTATGATCAACAGTATCAGTTGAAGATTTTTCATCCACAAATTTTACTCTGAAATGTAAAACACATAAGATTTCTGCATTTGATTATTGGTTTCGTAAGTCTTTTTTTAGCTTATAATCCCATGGGCCACACTTTATCAGAAGGCTTGTGTGACATCCAGGCAAGTCTTATTTTCCTCCATTGTATTTTCAATTACGTCCGTTAGTCGGTAAACATGATTCATATTGTGGAATGTTTATTGTGAAATATAAATTGATGACCTCAGATAATAGATTTCTTTCTTCTCCAAAGATTATTATCTAATTAATATTATCTTCTCAAACAATTTGAACATTTTTCGGGAGCAATCAAATTAGCCGTTATGATGTTTTAGCGGTTTACCCGGCTTAAGATTATGACCTCCGCTACTTGATCATTACATACTCCATACATATTAAAGCATTGACGTATTCACGTATTTAACGTTAACACTACTATTCTTTTTTTATAGATAACTTCTTTTTAGCATATTTCCAGTTGTCATATTTAATCCTGGTGTTTTTTCAAGGTGAAATATTCTTCATTCTCTTGATGTCCTTTTCAATTGTTAATTTAATTGTATGGTTATCTGATGTGTTTATGGTTGTAAAAACGTGTTGACGATATGTTCAGCAAACAGCTCAGAAATATATTATTCGTCACCTATGTATTATTTTTTTTGTTATTATTGCTGAGTGGTTATTGGTTGTTTTAAATTATTTAGTAGCTTTTTCCAGGGTGTTTTTATAATTATCTATAAACTCTCCAGAAAATTATGATACTTATACGGTCTCTTCTTTTAATACTTGCATAGCTAATTGACACGTTTTTATTTGCTGGTGATCTAAAATGTTTCTAACATCATCGTGTCCTTCTTCTTTCGTTGATCAATTTCTTAATTTCTTTGGAATAATTTAATCCCCTTGAATTTTAACAATAATTTCTGGTGTTTTATTCAATGCCGTTTGCTGAATTGGCAAATATTTCTGTTAATCTTTCCAGTTGTACTTTGGATATAAATGGTATAATTAAATTGATTTTTTCCATCCGGTATCCATTCCAATATGCATTTTTATTTGTTAAAGATGACGTTTGTTTCTTTTCAATAATCGTTTTTGCTCAAGGCTAATATTATTGGCGAGTGATCTGATGATATCCTTTACTATAAAAAAGGTCTAACAAATTAGATACTTTATTTTCATTAGTACTTCTAGAGACGGATGATTTCCGATACCTATACGATAGTAATAATAGATGGTGGTGCGAAAAGCTTTATACGAAATAGAATATTCTAAATATAGTTAACAAATATATGGAGATCTGTTAATATCAAATTGTTAATTTTTTACTTAAACTTCAAAAGGATCTTATTAAACGCATGTGAAACTTTGGATGAAAAGTGGCTTCGGTGTTCGATGAAGCAATTGGTATAATTAAAAGCATTTGTACGATGTCTATACAAATCAAGCGACGAAAATTGAAATAGAAGAAATTTAGCGGCCATTACAATGTCAAATGCAAGTGTAAAAACAGAAGAATAGTAAGGACTTTGGCTTAAAATAAATAAATTTTAACTTTTATTAATGCTCTATGTTCCTTCGCGTAGTAACAGTAATTCATGATGATCGTCCCATTTGGTTCGGAAAATTTGTATCTGCCTGGAAATCTAATCAAAATAATTATAAATGTGTCAATAAATAGTAAAATTAAAAAAACGTATACGTTCACTAAAAACGTGTGTTAATAAATATTATTATATTTTTATTTTAATTTTTGTCAATTATTATAATAAAATACATAATTTTATTAAAATCTCATTATCGCATGATCATTTAAAATCTCTCAAATCTATTATAGAAACACACACATCACATATATTAAATATTCATATTTACAGGCATTCATTTATATAAATTTTTCCACTTATTATAGGTGTATCCATTAATTTTCTCTGTTGACCTAATCGATATGGTTTTACGGCTTTAGCCAATTTCACCAATTTATGTATAATCAATGCGATTTGTGCACCAACAACGCATTCATAGTGTCTTAACAAGTTAAACGTGAAGTGTGGCAAAGAACATTGTTGACATAAAATTAGTTGCCACAAGAATTTGAAAGAAAATTACCTAGAAAATAGATTGAATGCGTGTATTGTGTAAAATTCAAAACGCAAAAAATCGTGTGTAGATCCTGGCCTGCCATTGACATCACAGACGTAATGGAAAATACACGGATATAGAAGGCTGTGTGTTTTGTGGGATCAATAAGATTTCGTTTATTATAAGGTCTCGACAGTAGTTAAAACAGCTGACGGTAAGATATAGATATACGTTCTTCCAGCATTACCCTGCCTCTATAGCCTCAATACCGGAGACGACCTCCTTTCACCATATAGAGTTCAATTATTGCCAAAAAATTGCCATTTGTTACCATTACCAATAGAGGAAATTAACGCACAAACCTTTTAGCATAACAACATACGTATATCTATAGAGAAAATATTGGCAATTAACATTAAAATAATATATATATAATCACACGATATGTACGTTTTATAGTTATTACAGTGTGGTCGGGACATAATTGCAATGCATATACATAAAATACGTTAATATATATATATTTCGAACAAGGACAAAAGGTACTATTTTATATTCTCTCAAACTTTTGACAGCTTTTGAATATATATTACAAATATTTCGATAATTAAATTGATATACGATTCTAATTAAATTAAGTCCATAAAATAATATTGTAATAACGCGAAGTTGTTTTCCAACTGCATATTATATGTTTTAATATTTATGTCTCGATTTATATGCGCGTATATGTGCTTCATCTGTACGTTTGAATATTTATAGTTATATAATTATGTGTGTGCAAATGTATAGGGATAGAAATTTACAATTATATATATCTCTATATTTGGGGAGTATATTGCAGGGTATACAGTCATATGCATACGATGTGTAACAGTATCCACATATAATTAGGATGTAGTGAACGATGCTGTTCACGTAAAACTAGCACACGTTGTGTACTTTATGGGTAGCAACTGATAGCTTTGTGAGAGGAAATGTACTTCTTCTACAATTTCGATTTGAAATAAAAGAAGGGCTTAACGTGATCGATTGTTGTGAAACCTTATGGTAAATCTGCTCCATCGGAAACAGTTTAGAAGGTTTTTGACAATTTAGAAGCAATGTTAGCGAAACACATTCACTACAAATAACCGGCAATGCTTTGTATTTGAAGGGCTGTTGGTTACCATATATACTGTTGGTACGAAACGAAACAGTTACCAGCGAACAGACACTCAAAAGGGAGATACTTCCGCATACATAGTGTATTCGTCAGAATTGGTTACCACGATCTATTTGAATTGATGAACCTAACTTTCCATTTTAATCATTATTAGATGAACTATTGAAGAATACTCTAACATTCCACAACATTCAACACTTCTAAAATTGGTAACTTTTTGTATAGCAATTTATATTACTTCAAGTTTATGACCCTATGGCATCTACATTCATTACAGTCAAGTAGATAAATTACTCCGCATGGGAGAATATAACAATTCATCAATTGTACTACAATTAACGAAAGATAGATGTTTTCATAATTCTATTAGTTTTATATGGGTGATCGGTTTATATTAGTCCATAGTGGGTAACTTTTTGTATGCAAGATTGAACATTCATTTCGATATGAGGATAATATAATAAAGCAAATATAGTTCAATTGGCGGAATGTTTACACACATTTTAATCTTTGCGTTGCTTCTTGTAATCTTGTTACGAATGCCCACCGCTATACGGTTAAAATTAAGCAATAATCAGTTTATGGGTATGAACAAAAACACATATTATACCTACAAAACACATATCCGCTATGTTAGAAGCGAAAATTGTGTAGGTGCGCTAGAACCAAATACTGAAAAAGTGTGTGATTTCGTGAAAATTTCTAAAAAATCATAGAAATTAAATTCAGAACATAACAAATCATCGAATTTTAATTGATAAAATTGGTCTTGAAAAATTGAATTCCTAGTTTGTTCCACATCAATTAAAAATTGTACTATTGCAATTGGTGACAAAACATATCAGAAACTAAGCTCCGAGGTGCTGAATGGGTTCTGCACCAGATGAAACCCAAAAAGTCTCGTTTGATGAAGTTAAAAATCAAAACAATGCTGAATTCGATTTACGATTTCATAGGAATTATTCACAAAGCATTTGTTCCAATTGGTACAATGATTAATGGTAATCATCGCATTCGTCGTAAATATCGAGAACCAGACAGTTTATATAATATTACTGCATGAAATCTGCATCTTCACATTGTTCAACATAATTATCGCTGATTTTTTGATTAAAAATTAAATTACTTAATCATTTATCTGAGTTATTTTTATGCAACTACTTTCTATTACCTAAATTTCATTTGGTTATGGAAGGAAACCGTTTTGCATCAGTTAAAGACATTAACATAAAGGCAACGACCGCCATATATACTCCACAACATTCCGATAATCAACATAAAAAAGTCATTTAATGCACTTTTTAAACTTGCAAATCGATGTCGACCACCCAATTGAAGAAAAACATTTCGAATAAATATTAAAAGATTTTTGTTATAATTAATTAATGGAATTTTTCCTTTATCCATTGTCATTATTTTTGGGACAGAGGTTGTATATTGATAAAATTAAAGGACTCGTTCAAATTATAAACTCATCGCTTTAAATTTTTTCGTAAATGCGTATTTATAAATCTTTTTAAGGTGTATTTTTTAAATACAATATTTATTTAAGTTATGTTTATTTATTTATCGACTGCATATAAATTTAAATAAATTATACTGCTTTGAATTTGCTTGGATCTTTCATAAATTTATTTTAATCACATTTAATATTTATTTATAATATTAAATTTGAAACTGGTATATAATATTTAAGATTTATATATTGATATTTATTATCATCTAATTATAATTATTATTTTTAATACGTAAATATATTTAATGAGGTATAATGAAATTGTTTATATCATGCAAAACATGTGGGAATCAGATATCCTTAAAATTATAGGGACTTTTATAAATCACATATAAATCATAAATAGACGAATATTACACTGATAGAAAATAAGTAATTCCGCCAGGAAGATAAAATAATTTGTGCATATCATAAGTATCAAAACCTATTCAAAAAAAAAGCCCACCACATTCCTACGTCCGAGTGCAAAGACTCGTGTGAAAACCTTTTTTTTATCTTTCTGTGCCTGGTTTTATTTACGTAAAATGAAACTTTATCAACTTTTAAATTGGCACCTGTCTTCTATTGTCTTCTGTGTTGTTCTGTGGGGTTATATCAAATTAAATTTTATCTTCTATATTAACAAGAAAAAAAAAGCATATTCAAATTAGCAATGCTTTTGAAAATATAAAAATAAAATACACATTTTCTTATTAAAAAATATTATACATAAACACACACACACACACACAAATAATATCGTGACTCCGTGAGTATGCAAAAAATACTGAAAATTAAGTACATCAATCGAGCAATAATCGCAAATCAACTTGAATCGTGTCAACCATAAAAGGCGCCCCATTTAAGCATAAATTATAATTAGACTCAACGGAAAAAAAAATGGAAATATTATAATACATTCACAAGTGAAAAACGCGATCGTGTGTATACGTGTATTACTGTGTATATATGTACAATATATTATAAAGCCCTAAAATATGATAATATGATAATGGTTGTTGTATACACACCACACACACACACACACACACAGGGTGAAAGTGGAATCTATATATACTGTGTTAAAAAAGGACATGAAATTCGGGATGCATCAATACCACCGATTTGTATGTTTGTCAATGTTCTGTGTGGTCTGTTCAAAAATCTTAATTCAATGGATCAAGTGATTTCTTCGTTGATAAACTCTTGTACTTATATTTCTCGAATCTGGTACATGCACTGCTTCAGATCTCGCTTAAATTGTTTGCCATACGTAAATCATCGAGATCAATCGTTAGGATATTATTTTGCTATTTATTTGCGCTAAATTCAAACCTTAGCGTATCAGGCAGATGGTGATTAGTGATGGCAGTGTTTCATCGTCATCACCTTGATTCAAGATTTACGGCTCCACCGTTTTTTCTTTCTAATATCTCTTCATCACTGAAACCCTCCACCGCCTACTTTATATATCAACGCCATCGCTAATTTAGCATTTGTTATACAATCAAGAATTAAACCATGCATCAGAGCCATCATTTCATCACTTTCTATATAATATTTTATTTAAGATGATCTGGAATGATCGTCGTACATATAGTATAGGTTTTAATAGTAGTAATTATTTATGCTTTATGATCGAATGGTTGAATCGTATGGATATTATGTTGGGAGGCTAATCAGTCATATAAAAATAATTGAATTATGCAAAATTGTATCTGTAGTTAATTACAGTACAATTCGTGAATCATTATATAATCCCATGCGACGGAGTAATTTACCTACTTGGCTGGAATGAATGTTTAGTGTAGATGGCATAAGTTTCACTTTGAGTAATATGATTTTATGTGAAAAAGTTACTGCGGTCATCCGCCCATTCTTGTTTATATTTGCCATCCAGTGAACGATAAATTTCATCAAATCCTCTCAATGTTCGATCGTTTAACGAGGGATTTATTAACCAACAAATTTTTCAGCACGCTATCCGCTGAAGCGTTACTGCAAAAAAAAAACCATAACACATAGCCTTTTATTATTACTTTAAAGCCATCCTGAAAATTTTCTGAGATATAGCAACACACACAACACGTTCGACTACATAATCATTCTCTTCCTAAAAAGCACCAGTTTCATTTGTGTTGTATATTCACCGTTTTGAATTATTTCGGTCATTTTGGAAGGGAATTTTTTTATGCGGCCTTCTCCTGTACGCAAACGAGAATGCCATTTTAGAAAACCTTTACTATTTGCTGAGAATTTAATTTTTTTTCTGGGTTACGGACTTCCATAGATTTAATTCCTTCTTTTTTCACAATGTTTTACTGTCGATTGGAATTTTTTTTTTTTTTCTGCATTTAATCTTCTATCGAAAAGGGTCAGCGGGGCGCTTTTTCACTTTTTTTCAACACTAAGATCTGGCTATAGTGTGTACAATAATGTTAGAGCAGCATTCTGTTTTGTACCAACATAATAACGAATTTTCTTAATTGTTCTATGTTGAATGGGAGACTTCATTCAGTTTATGAACTTTCTTAATTCAAATTGATTTTTGTTTCCCGTGAAATTATCTTTCTTTTCCAAATATATAAAATTCTGGTTTTGTTAACAATTTTATCGATGGACCGTTCAAAAGTATATGTAAATACTCTGTGTATAATCATACGAGAATATAAAATGTTAAATTAAAAACTATACGCGTCATCATAACCACCCGTTAAATATTAATGCACAATTATATATATTTTGTATATCATATATATAGGGAGTTTAAGAAATATTTAGAATTTAAGGGAGTCTGAAGGTGGTTTTAATGGTTGAAAATATATTTATTATTTGTGTAAAATATCTATATATTTATATGTCTAGCTATATTATATGTACTTATTACTTGCTTATACATATATATATAAGAAAGAGTAAACTGTGTGAGTTGTGACACACCGATGACTCGTTATCTAAACTTATTTGCAATAAATTTGGCATGGCTCATAAAAAGGATGTATTGGAGCAAAATTATATGTACAACTAAAAGTATATTATGTGTATAAATATAATAAATATATACATATTACATTTAGTCATTCATACTAACTACAGTATATACACATCATCCATACATACCATAGGTATACCATAGGTATACATGAAACATATATATATATTGTATATAATAATAATAATGTGTAACATGAAATGAATGAAGGCAACCAAAAAAGGTAAAATGCAGAATGGATTTTAAAATACTGTGTACCATACCATGTAGTATAGAAGGAATACGACGAGTGTTGTGTTGTATGCGGTGTTGGTGTTGAACGTTTATTGTGTTGTGATGGGGATGGTGCTCCGTTACCAACTATATACTCCATATAGATTGTATATTTTCCTATATTTGTACAAAAACACGGGGTTTGAGTGTTAAATTACGGTTGTTTTAATATTGTTTTGCAAAATGATATGTTTTATCAGCAAAATTTTCATAGGTGTTCGTACGTACGTACGTTCAAATATATATATAGGAAATATTATTAAATATAAAAATAATATATATGAAAATACTTATATAAAATATATTGGGTACGTAAATATATGAATGAATGAGGGATATTGAAGAAAATTATTTGTTTTTCAATGTGCATAAAGGTATATATCAAATGATAAGAATATTCATTGTATATGTTAATTATTATATTGTATGGATGGAATTATATAAACTATATGATATATATGTTACGTTATTTATATCAGACATATTATATGCAAATTAAAGATGTCTAATAAGAGAGTTTACTTGTTAAATATTGTCATAAAAATTTTGAATTTATTGTTCCATTTACACAAAAAAAAAACGTTTAATAAAACAAAAATAAATATACGCAAATCATGTGCTACTCCAAGTTTAACTTGTGCCATATATTAATATCTCATATTATATACCAAAAACATTTATTATACACACAACTTGGTAAATTACACACCGAATCGCAGTGCGATATAATAAGTATATTTCGACAACAAAACAACAGTGACCGTTTATAACAGGCCAATTGAAAAGTCCCCCCGGGTTACCATAGTAAAACACATTTTTTTGACAAAATTTGATTTTATTATTCAACATAGTTGCCTTCGAGGGGCGATACAGCGATTATAGCGATCTTCAAACTTTTCGATATACCATTATTGTAGTACGATTTGTCGTTTTTGCTTCAAAATAGGCCTCAGTTTCGGCGATTACTTTTTCATTGGCGCTACATTTCTTTCCAGCGAGCATTCTTTTGAGGTCTGAGAACAAGAAAAAGTCGCTGGGGGGGCCAGATCTGGTGAATACGGTGGATGCGGAAGCAATTCGAAGCCAAATTCATACAATTTTACTATAGTTTTCATTGATTTGTGACACGGTGCATTGTCTTGGTGAAACAGCACTTTTTTCCTCTTCAAATGAGGCCGTTTTTTTTAACGATTTCATCCTTTAAACGATCCAATAACGCTATATAATAATCTCTGTTGATGGTCTGGCTTTTTGGAGGTAATCAATGAATATTATACCTTGCGCATCCCAGAATACTGATGCCATAACCTTGCCAGCTGAGTGTTGTGTTTTTCCTCGCTTTGGATGCGGTTCATCGTGTGCAGTTCACTCAGCTGACTGTCGATTAGACTCCGGAGTGAAATGATGGAGCCATGTTTCATCCATTGTCACATATCGACGCAAAAATTCAGGTTTATTGCGCTTGAGGTGTTATTACCTCATCCGCCTCTACATAATGTGGCAGCTGAAAATATTAAATATGTAACGATAAATTCCATGCGATTTTCAATGTCGGATCAATTGGTGATAAAATTCATGTGGTGTATCATGTTCCAAGGAACTCCTTTATATTCGAGGATTTGACTAACACATATGCGAGTTTATATATAGAAATATTATATATTGTCTGGAAAACACTATCTTCTTCTTTAATTGCCCTATCCGTTGAGGACGTTGGTTATCATCATGGCAATTTTTACTTTATTGGCTGCAATTCGAAATAATTCCGAGGAATTTACTCCAAACCATTTTCGCAGATTTGCCAGCCAAGATATACGTCTGCGAACAGGTTCCCTACGACCTTCAACCCTCCCTTGTATAATAACTTGTAGGAGTCGATATTTGTCATTCCTCATGATATGCCCAAAGTATTCCAGTTTTCGTTGTTTTATTTTATTTAATAATTCACGTTGTCGTCGACCAATACGTCGAATAACTTCAACATTAGTAATATGATCCACCCAAGGAAGCTTTAGAATATGTCTGAAGAGCCATAGCTCAAATGCACGAATGCGTTTTTCTGTATTTACTGACATAGTCCACGCCTCCACGCCATATAGTAACGTTGAGTACACAAAACAATTCAACATATGCATTTTTAAATCTATTGAAATGTCATGACAACAAAACATACGCTTCATTTTGAAAAACACAGCTCTAGCTCTTTCGATTCTAATCTTTATTTCTTGGGAATGATCACAAGATTCGTTTTTAATAGCAACCAAGATATGTAAAGCTTTGAACCTTTTCAATTATTTGAATTGTTAATTGTTGTTGGTTTTTCTTGATTGAATGAAATTTTACTAAATATCATGAAATGTAGTTTTTTTGGTATTGATTTCTAATCCGCGTAGTTACTGCTTACATATTGGACCTTGTTTACTATTACCTGTAGTTCTTCTAATGTTGGTGCTATTAGGACCGTGTCGTCAGCATATCTGATGTTGTTTATTATTTCACCATTAATTCTTTTGCCATGTTGTACATTGTCAAGTGCTTCGCCGAAAATGTATTCTGAATATATATTGAATAGAAGCGGTGATAACAGGCAACCCTGTCCGGATACACCGGATTTAAATTCAATTTTTTCATTTAACAATTCTATATTTAAAGTTGCGTTTTGATCCCAATAAAAATTTACAATAATACGAATATCATTATTGTTAAGGCCGATGCTTTTTAGTATTTCGATCATTTTTCCATGTTTATCGTTTTATTGAAAGCTTTTGTGTAATCGATGAAACAGACATGCACGTCACAGCCCAGATCTCTACATCGTTGAAATATAACTTGTATTGAGAACAATGTCCCTCACGTGTACCCAATCCATTGAGTTTGGTTCATATTTTCTTCGCATTTTCTATATATCCTTGCATGGATAATTTTCCGGAAAGTATCTGGACCATATATAGCGAGATATTGGTGTAATTATTTTATTATTGTGCATACATACAGACAGAAGTCTTCTGTAACACCGAAGCCCATTTAAACTTTTTGTCTATATATATTTAATCAATTCGATATATATATATCTACTGCAAATTTATTAGTAACATCTAACTAACTATAGAGAGATATATATATAAAGTACTATATTATTATATAAATAAAAGGACCATCACATATAATTTTATATTTATTTGTTATAGATATGTATATCTCTGTAATCTATACCTAACCTATAGCATACCATATATATATATGGGATAGATAGAGTTAATAATATAATAAATCAAAAGTTTAAGCGACATCTTTAGAAATCATATAATCGTGTATTACTCTCTACGGTGGCAATGGCAATGGGAATGTATATATATATACAATGTTATAGTCCATGTTGGTTTTGATATCGCAAACAAACGGACGTTTTATGTCGCACAGCAACCCTTTAATTACAGCCGTAAATTATATGGAAAATTGTCGATAGAAGGCGATAGTGTCTTCTCGGAAAACGGAGGGAAAATTTATAACATTTTGAGACATCCATATATTTATTTTATATAACTTACCAAATCTATACGTGTATATTTTCTATATATAGAAGAGTATTTATTTTATCATTATTATTATTATTATAATTATTATAATTATTATTTCGTATATAAAATAAAATAACATATAAAACAGAACACAGAGATACGATTATGATCCAAAACGACTTTTTAGATAAATCTTGCCTTAAACTTTGGACATAATTCTTGTGTGAATGAAATGCTATATAATAATATCAGAAGAGAAAGAGTAAATTTTTAGAAATATGAATTATGTATTTTATTTATATAACGCAAGGATATATGGATGTGGGTGTGTGTGTGTGTGTGTTTATATATAGTCTCGGCTCGGGATACATTTTATATCAGGTATTTTATAGGAAATATTGAAATAAATTTATAGAATCATATATTTATTTGTATAAATTTTATCCATTGGACAATTTCTCGAAATAATTCGTTATAGAAATGACATATTATCATAGATTAATAATAGATAGTTCAACGTCATATTAATTTATTTGTTTATTTTTTATTTGGAAAAAATGTACATTTAAGACAAGCTTTTAACTTTTAAAATCGATTGTATACTAAATATTTGATCATATATAGAAATCAGATTGGTATATTTTCCGATAATTTTATTGGCATATGGAGTAAATCTATATGGTACAGTATATTTGCAAATAACTTATAGGCAATGCGTTTTATATAGTTCTTACAAAAATCCACTTGTTCATCCGTTTTGTACAATAAAATACAGATAATACTATCCTTCCACTTGTCTGTCAGCTGCTCATTATTCCAAACCTTAATAATTAGCTCGTGCGGTTGATACCATATAATGCATTTCCACAATCCAGGTAATGTATTATTCATGAGCTTTAGAATAACATTCTTTATTTCGTGTATTTCCTCTTGCGCCATAATCTGTCCATTTATTTGCACAAAAATGATTGTTTATTATATCAGTTGCGAATACGATTGACACCCCGGTACAATCTTCTGTTATCATTGTTTCAGTTAAATTTTCATTTCTGCGTAATCCTCTCGTTTCAGTTCTCGTTTTTTTCTACGAATCAATATTAGCTCGAAATTCTTCTTAGAGCGATAGTCTTCAATAACTAACTTTTTAGCCTGGCTACATTCTTTGCATCCCGAACATTTCTATATTCATCGTCAAACCAGTCATTTCTAACTATCACCGACTATATCCATTGCATCTACAAATGTACAATTGTTTTACGACCGTTCAAATCTTTCGGCTACATATTTCGTCTTTACTGGTCGTGTGTTATAAATGGCTGAAATTGTAGCTCGTATAACACCCCTAACAAGAGTCAATATTGAATCCACGATAATGCTAGAACATCCATTATATTTGAACAGTGACGTCCAACAATTAATATATAATTATTTTGATTATTTGTTCTATTCCATCTAGAGACCTCAACGTGATTTTATAAATAATTTTATGTGGGAAGTTTATCGAAATGGCAAAACCAATCAATAGCAACCCATTTTCATTCATTGTTACATGACGACTGTGTTTACCAATAGTTTTAGTTGTTATATTGTTTCCAGTCCCACCTTGGCATTAAAGTCGCCTAAGACGATCTTAATATCGTGACCAGATGCAGCTGTATATGTTGATATCAGTTTTTCATATAACACATATCCTTCAACTCATCAGTCTTTTCTTCAATGATGTACATTGATACGGGTTAAATTTCATTCTTTCACACAGGGTACAAATGCGTTCTGTAATCGGATTAAAAGCAATTACTGAATCCCTTGCTTAACCAAAAACTACAAAAAACCGGATCCGAACTCTTTTCTTTTATGACGTTGTTTTAAAATGTACCATATATCCTTTTTCTTTAACGAAACTTATTTCGGACCAGCTAATTTCTTGCAGATAGCTGTTATATCCCTTTTAACCTTTTTTTTAGTGTATCAGTGTAAGTATTCTTATAGCACCATGCCGCAACAAATTCTAACATCCTTGTCCTTTTTTCGTTGCTGAGTCGTTGCCGCGTTTTTTTTTTTTTGTAGAGATGTTTTTATGAAGTTGGCAATACAACGTACGTCTAACCTACTGCAGCCACTCATATTACTCCAAGTGAAGCTTATGGCGTCTACTGAAACATTCATTACAGCCAAGTCGGTAAATTACTCCGCCGCATGGGAGTATATTACAATTCACCAATTGTACTGCAATTAACGAAAGATAGATGTTTTCATAATTCTATACTACTTTTATATGGATGATTAGGCCATAGAGAAGTATTATTTTGAAAATTCGTAGGGTGTTTACAGTAGCATACTTCACCGATACCAAAAGCAGTTATAATGATGCTGCTGACTCGCCATGTCACTGTGTAATCGCATTGAATAATTAACTAAGTTTTAAGTGGATACTGCATTCAGATAGTATAACCCTTAATAATTCTACTACACAGCTGCCAGATTGTTCGTGGCTACTTATTTGTTATTCGCATCTACTCCGTTGCAGACCGTTCTGCAAAAATATGCTATACCCGACATACTTATCGAACGAGATACGTGCCTAGGCATTATTAAATTTCTAATCCTGCCTACAAGAATCTTATATTGCCATTAGCAAACACATTATGACCTATTTATGTATAAACATAAATATTTCGGGTGGCTATCGAATCAGACCATTATTTATGCCGTACCTAGTAGAATGTATGGGCTTATTAGTCATATATACTCCAAGTTATACTATCTTACATTACAATCAAGTTGGTAAATTACTCCGTATGTGAGTATAACAACAATTTATCAAATGGTCTGAATTTATGTTTCGATAGATGTTTTATTAATTCCAATGAATGAAATAGCTTTGTGTATGGAGATATTGTTAATCCGTTAATAGCAACTAACATCAACTAGTGGTTTCAATTATCACATGCCACAGAGCCCTAGAAACAATGCAATTAATGCATAAGTTATTTCCTCGTCACAACCCGATTTGATTATGAGAATTAGCCACCCAGATTACGCGATTTAACGCCGTTGGACGTTTTTCATTGGAGTTTTGGAAATCTAAGGTTTATAATAGGATAAGCCCACGACCACCCACGCCTTGATGAAGAAAATATATCGCTATGTAAACGAAATTCACCCACATTCATGGCAAACGGTCACGGAATATTTCAACAAAAGTGTGTGTAGGTGCCAGCAAATCCGATATGCTGTTCCATACATAACCATATACTGGAGTTATGAATCAAGGAAAAACCTCTGTTTTCTATCAAAATTACCTTTTAAGTGAATTGTTGGACACCCTTTATACAAATTAATTAGAAAATGTAATTTATTTAATGTATCCATTTCATATTTCGACACGGAGCGGCATGCGTTTACTCCCGTCGCATGTCTTTTACACACTCACTGAATCACTGAAGATATTTCTACTGTGACCGTGATTGCTTTCATTACTATTATGGAATACAGAACATAGCCCGCTCAACAGTGACATTAGACACTGACAGTTCAGTGTAGCGAGTGTGCAGTGCAAAAGAAATAACAGATAATGAGTGATTTTATATTTTTCGCGAAATAAAAATAATAAAAAATATATAATTTAAAAACTATTATTACTACTCTAATTATTTAATTATTTAATATAAAAGTGTTGTATATTTATAAAATAAAAATGTTATCAAAAACTATTAACAAAACCAGATATAAGGGTAATACAAATTTTAACAATCATAATAATAATGATGCTAACAATAATAATGACTATAACAACAATAATAAAGAAATTGATCTTATTAATGTTGATAATTTTAAAATTAACAACATTACAAGATTGGAATTGAATGAATGTAATAATATTTCTTCATCAAATAATAATAATCATGAAATATTAAATTCAAATGGTAAACAAATAAATGGTACTAGGCCTGCAAATGAAGAATCTAAATTTGATAATAATAATAATAATAATAATAATAATAAGCAGAAGAATCACAACAGTGATAAAATTAATTATATAAATTGTCCAATTTGTCGTAAATTATTTAAAAATAAAAATACGTATGCACTGCATCGTAAGAAATTTCATTATAATAGCGGTAGTAATGATAACAACAACAACAACAACAATAATAGTGACGGTAAAATTATTACATGTAAAATTTGTGCTAAGAAATTTAAAAATAAAAAATCACATAGTCGACATTATTCCAAATGGCATGTACTAAAAATACCACTTAATAAATGTAATAAATGTAATAAAGAATTTAGTCTATTAGAAAATCTAAAACTTCATAATATTTTATATCATCATGTGGATCAATTCAATAATAATACTGCGGGTAATAGTAAATTAATAAAGTGTCCAAAATGTGATAAATCATTTAGTCGTATATCGGCTTTTCATGGACACATTCCTAAACATTATGTAGCGGATAATTTTGAATGTAAAAAATGTGGTGAAATATTTAAATATAAACGATTATTAATGGTGCATAAGAAAACGGTGCACTATAAATTTAATAAAAATCATTTGCCACAATCATCAAACGTAGCCGATCTGGATAAAAATTTATATATAAATCCCATCCATAAATGTCAAATATGTGATATAACATTCGAAGAATTTCACCAATTAGATCGTCATGCCAACAGTCAACATAAGGACAAACGTCCACATAAATGTAAAATTTGTAAAAAAAATTACTCCCAAAAAAGTTTGTTAAATTTACATATGTATTGCCATAATGGATTACGACCACATGTATGCCAAATATGTTACATTAGTTTTGAACAACGTGAAATCCTTATGGCTCATATAAATTGTTGTCACCATAATAATAAAACTGATGAACAGGTAAAAATTGAAATATTTTTTCATAATTACATTTACATTTAATTTTACTAATTTATAGAACAATGGAATCCATTCCACCACTACCTCTTCTACTACTTCTGCTACTACTTGTACTACTACTACTACTTCTGCTACTGAACCAATAACAGGCATTACAACAAACATAAATTCATCTGAATTATATGCAGAAACTTTACCAAATAATAAAATTATTTATCATAACATAAAACTACAATTACAGGGTAATAAAAGAAAATATATTTGTATTTATTGTGCAAAGGAATTTAATCGACCATCAGATGCACTTAGGCATTTGCGTATACATACCAAAGAAAAACCATATACGTGTGACATTTGTTCAAAATCATTTGCAGTAAAACATTCAATAAATGCTCATATGCGTGTGCACAATAAACCAGCCATTGTTCCACATGTTATACGTAAAACTTTGCTTAAATCTTGTCAAATATGTTCGTTAAAATTTAATACAATCGATGAATTAAATAAACATAATGTAATGCATTCAAAACAATTAAAATCACTATTTGGTGATGTTGATATTGAAAGTGATATTAAAATTAATATTGAAATTGAAGAACCGGTTGAATTAAATGAAAATAATAATAATAATTGTAACAAAGACGATGCCAATAATAATCAAATGTATGGTGATAATAATATTATGGGTAACGACGACAAGAAAAAACGAAAACAAAATAACAAATATCAATGTGAAATTTGTAATAACATTTTTACACATTCAATGCAGCTGCGAAAACATTTGTTAGATCATACTGATGAAAACGCCTTTGTTTGTGAACATTGTGGCAAGTAAGTATTAGCCCATTAATAATTATATGCATATTGATTGTTTGAATAGTATAAATAATATTCTATAATATTGCAGAAAATATAGTACAAAAAGAGTATTACAAAACCATAAAAAAACTCATTTAGAAAATAAACCATTTAAATGTAGTGTTTGTTCAGCTGAATTTGTTTCAGGTATATATTAATTATACAATAATATATCAGTACTTCAATCTTATCCTATACATATGTTTTTTTTTTTAGCCTCTGATTTAAAACGTCATGGTTCTGTTCATTTAACAAAAAAGAATTGTATGTGCCCGTATTGCAAAAAATTATTTAAATCAACATATAATTGCAAACGACATTTAAAACTTCATAAAATTAAAATGTTAACTGAATTAAAAAAAGATATATTAAATGGAAATATTACAATTAATGAAATGGAAAAGGAATTTATGAATAGAGTTAATATCGATGACGATGATGCCGTTGATGATGGCTATGATAATAATATCGATAACATTAAAAATTTTTTCTTAAAACCAGTTGATGAATTGGAATTGAAATTAGAACCTTATGAATATGAATTAATTAAACAGCAAATAGATTTTGAACAAGAATTAATTGCTAAAAAACAAATTGAAAATGAACTAAAACCAATGGAAGAATGTGTAAATGTACCAAATGAATCAGAGGTGACATTGTTGAATAAATCAATTGAAGAATTAGAACCATATGAACATGAACTAATTGAACAACAAGTTGAATTTGAACAAGAACTAATTGAACAACAAAAATGTATAAATGATATAATTGAACCAGAAAATAAAAATACTAATCAAACAATTATAGAATCAATACCATTACATGAATCTGAATTAATTAAAGATCAACAAGTGCCGCACGACGCTTATGAATTAATTAAAAATAAAGAAATTACACCGCAAAATCATTGTAGTACACAAGAAACGATTGAATCACAAGATGAATATTTAAATGAAGCAGTTAAAGAATTTGAATCATATGAACGAGAATTAATTGAACAACAAGTAGAACTAATTGTACGGCAAAATTGTGTAACAAATGGAATAGTAGCGAAACAAGAATATTTTGATCAAACAATTAAAAAACCACCAACACAACATAAATGTCATGAATTAATTATAGATAAATCTGAACGCGAACATGACGAGTTAATTACAAATAAAGAAATTACAACGGAAACACAACAAAATGATGGTATACAAGAAACAATTGAATCACAAGATGAATACTTAAATGAGGCAGTTAAAGCATTGGAAGCATATGAACATAAATTAATTGAACAACAATTAAATTGTTCTGAAGCATCTTCCATGGAAATGAAATGTTTACAAAAATCATCTGAATTTAAATTTCAAGTGTGTAATCACACTGAATTAACAGAAAATGTAAATGATGTTGATCATACGAATAACAATAGTCAAGCTAATAATAATAAATATTTTATGAATCCTACAATTACAAATCGAAAACCAATCAATTATGTAATTGTACAAATGGATAATGACATTATTAAAGAAAATGATTTACAATTTGAAAATATGTTACGAACACCAACAATAATTGATAATGATGTTGAAATAGAATTAGAAGTTTTCGATGAAGTACAGCAGAAAATACAACAACAACAACAACAACAACAGCAGCAAAATAACGCAGTAATAAATTCATGTAATATAAATAATGCTGAACGCTTATCATCATCAAATGATAAAACAACATCATATGAAAGTAAAGAACGTGTTACCAACTTAGATGAAAATATACAACAACAAGCGCAACAAAAAAATGGTTCATTGTTAGAAACGGTCAAATGTAAAAATCTAGGAAAAAGTAAATGCAAACGTTTGCCAAAAAAACGATTATCGAAGAAGAAAAGTATACATAAAAAAAATTATAAATTTAAATCATCACATAAAATATATAAATGTGTTTACTGTGACACAGCATTTAGAAAATTTACAAATTTGAAACGACATGCATGTAAATTAAACGAAATCCAAACCGCTAATATCAATAAATTTACTAATTCAATAACATTATCAAAATCTAAACAGTTTGATTGTAATGTTTTGCATAAAGAAATAGTTGAATTATCAAATGGCACAGAAAATATTAAACAAATCGAGAAAAAAACTAGTGTCGACATTTATAAATCTAATAAAAGTCAAATGAGATTTCACAACTCGCATAACATTACAAATGCTAATCAAACGGCAGAATTAATATTAAATGATAATGGAAAACAAAAACAACAAGAAGCCAACGCACCACACCAATTAAATTCGATATTTCGAAACGCACAACAACAACAGGAACAACAGGAACAACAGGAACAATTACCAGCATTAGTACCCATTAATTCCACATATACGATAAAAAACGATTTTGATTTAAATGATGAGTGCTATAAAAACAAAACAGAAAAATTTGTTAAATCAGAAACTGCAAATAAATTAATAATACAATTTCCACCATTAATATCTATAAATTGTGAAAATCGAAAAATTAATCAAGACGACAATTTTTTACCATCCGAAAATATATTTTCATCAAATTTATTATTGAATGATTTGTCTTCAGTAGAAAAGAATGATATTAAAAGTTCTTTTACTGATGTAAGGAAAACAAATGTTTTGAATGTCAATTCATTAGTAAATTATAGCGATAGACAAACATCGAAATTAAGTCCTGAACACGAATATCTAATTAAAGATGAAAATAATAACTTAAAAAAATCGGAAACTTTATTACAATGTAAAAATATCAGAAATGATGAAGAAAAGCAATCAACGCAAACAACGGGACAATTATTAATGAAGCAGTTAATAGTTGAAAATCAGAATAATTGTCGAGCAAGTAAACCATTTACAAATGTGACCACATACAAAACATTTACAAACAACTCAAATGAGCAATCACCTGCCGCCATTTACTCTGGCACAAAGAAGAAAAAGATATTAATTGAAGTAACATCGGATATAATATTACAAAAAGATGATTTATTGTATAAAGAAATTCAAAAAGATCTACAAAATATTTACGGTATAGATATAAATAAAATTACAGCTAATAATAATAATTTATCGAATAAATCTAATGAATCGCGAAGAGATTTTATCGATATTACAACATCAAATATTATACCGTACGATAAACAAATAATAACATCGTCGATTGATCCAAATGATAACATACAAATTAGGTAACTTCGAGATCTCAACCTGATCTAAATCTTTCCACACACAGCATGTGTACAACAACTTTTCACTTTTTTATTCTCATCATCTCTTCATTTTATGTTTTAAGATTTTATGTTAATATCTTATTATTAAATCTGGTTAAATTCAGAATTATAAATTTCATTAGCTGTTAAATACACTAATTAAATGTTAAAAATCGTTTGTAGTCTAGATATAAATTATGGTTAGGTATCCGATACATTTTTTACACAAAAATTTAAAAACGACAAACTTTTGTACACTCTCTTACGAGCTCAAAAATGTTCGTATACCACTCACTCAAAAACATAAGATATAATAAATTAATATTCATTCATGTATAAAAACTCTTTATTCTTTGCCATTTCATTCCTTTAACCACTTCGGTAAATATGTTGGCGATAGTATATTTTTTACAAACCCAATTGAAACAGAAAGCGTCTATATGGTGCGGATAGTGAAACGGCCTGTAACGGGTTAGCTACGAATAACAAATAATTACTACCGAATCAAACAGGTCGCCATCATAATTGTAATGCATATAATCAACGGCCGTTTTTGTGTAAAACTATAGATTGATGTTATGGTGCAAGAGGAAATACACGAATTAAAGAATGTTATTCTAAAGCTCTAGAATAATAAATTACCGGGATCAGATAACATACCAGATGAACTTTTTAAACATGGTGGAATTGCATTACGGTATCAACTGCACGACCTAATTGTTAATATTTGGAATGATGAACAAGTGGCAGACGTAGATAGTATTATTATATGTCTATTATACAAAGAGTGGCAAATTGCATTGATTTAAATATAATAAAATATTTACCGTACGGCAGATTTTAGAAAAGCGAATATAGTTCATTTTCTCATGTTGATTTTAAGGCGGCAGGTCAAAATTATGAAAGAATTGATAACTGTTTGGTGTCTATGACGTTGGATAATGTTCATGTCATGTGTGCGAATCCGTGTTAATATTAGAGAATATAATTTTGAAATTATTAATAGTTTCGTCGTTGGTAAATGTGCAAAATGATATTGAAGAGGAAATCCGCCGTAGTGTAGCAATTGGAAACAGATGCTACTACGGACTATTATAACAATTCCAATGAAAAACATTACAACGAAATGTAAACTGCAAGATTTGTAAAACATTGGTTTACGTCCAATAAGGATCGTATGGATTGGCAGCAAGGTGCACGACCACAGCATTGCGTTTTCCAGTCTATTCTTGTCTTGTGCCATGCACTTGTGTGATTTCTTGTATTAATTTCAGCACATTGTGCATTAAACATAACATCCATCCATCATGTTCGTTGAAAAATGTTGGACCATATGGTATCTACGGGCGGCTACCATTAGATCCACTTTTTAAAATTACTCTGCATGGGATTAAATAACAATTCACCACCAAACCAAACCGGTTAACAAATATCAAAACATAGATGTTTCCCAACAATTTCATTAAATTTCATATATTATTAGTAGAGTTTAATTTGAAACCGTTTTATAATAATAAAGATTATAGTTTTGTTCAGTCTTCTAAAAATATATACACAGAAAAAATAATGATATTAATGCAATCAAATTCATTTTATTCCAATACAATAAATATGTTCAGCTGCTGGGGCTGTCGACATGTCCATATTGACGCATTACAATAATAAAAATAATAAACTTTAAATTATATTATGTTAAATTATTTAAATAAAATTAATTTACGTTTATAAAAAAAAAAATCTACAATAATTGTTTTAAGGTTTTACAGCCAGGTGATGTACTGTAATTACAATTCATTTCTAGCTTTTGTTTTTTATTATTAGCAATTATAAAATCATCGCAATTATCTTCACTTTCGCTAAATTTTCTTCGATTATGATTATCACTATTATTATTATTATTATTAATATTAATAATGTTAATGTTACAATTTTTATTATTATCATTGCAATTACTGATTCCTATATCCATTACCCCGTCCTCCATAAGAGCTGTTGTTGTTGTTGTTATTGTTGTTGCTGCTGCTGCTGTTGCAGCACCTATTATTGGCATTTCATTTGCTAATTTTTCGGCTTCATTTGACTGATATTGCATATAAATTGGAATTAATTTAGTTCCAGATTTTTTTAATAAATATGGATCAAATGGAAAATATGAATCTAAAAATTCATTTTGCAATTGTGTTGTATCATTTGCAAATATTTTTGCTAATTTATTACGTGCATTACGTTCTAATATAGTATGACAATAGGCTAATTGATAGGCACGCATTACACTTGCAAATGCTGTTGAAATAGCCGGTATACATACACGTAATGGATTTAAATGACAGGTTACCAACGATGATAATTGAAGATTTTGTAGATATAATAAATCTGAAAATAAATATTAATTTAATTTTATTAATTAACTTTGAAATGCCTCCTGCATGGGCATAGGAAACTTTAAAATTATGTTTAACTTGAAAATAATCTATTTGGAGTTTTGTCATCGATGATTATGATTAGTCTTGGGTGAAAAATAGCATATGTTAACTAAATTTTAAAATTAGAAAGAAAATAATTGTTTCGGCCACCAGTTCCATTTTTCGAAATGATCGATTGTTGAAATTGTGTAGTATGGCACTATATTGTTTTAACCACGACTTGGAAATAAAAACTAATTAATCAGTGCTCTGTAGGCATCACCAGCATATACCGTAACAGCATCTCCTTAATTTCTAATTCGTAAGAAATAAAGACCCGATGCTAATAATCCACAACATAATCATAGTATTTATGGTTTCATGTAATAAAATCTCATTGAGGGTTATTTTAATTCCATATACAGCTATTTGACGTAGCCGTTTAATTAGACTGAATACTTTTTTACATAAAATATCATAATTTCTAAACTCTATGTTGTTACATTATGATGATGTCAAAGTATATTGAAAAGAAATGTATAAATAAAAAGTATGATTTGAGAAGTGATGCATAAAATTTTTAATTTATTTCAAACATTTACCATCTGCTTATAATATTTTATGTGATAATAATCTAAGCCGGTTTAATTAACTAATTTGTATTTATGAATAGTTTAACCTTCATCCGTTTTGGTTTTTATCGACTTGCTGTAATCACCATAACAATAATATTTTCTTGGAAGCATCGATTTTTGAAAATAATAAAAGCGGTGAACACCAGCAAATGGTTTGAATTTATTTTTACATATTTCGCAATAGACATAGTTGATGTCATATATTATAAAACGGAAAATTGTAATTGATCAGCATCCTTGCCCGGATGTGCTTTGATAGTTCTGGTTGCACTAATGAAGTCATCGCCCCCGGTACTTATTTCTGCTTGTTAAATTGTGAGAATAGGTTTCATAGTTTTTATATTTTCATCGAAGAATTTTCAATTCTACGTATTGGTCCACACAATTTTACTTATATGGTAATTGCATTGGTTAGTGTCCAGTAATGGCTCCACAGAGCTTCCTTAAGTTTGCCCCTTGGGAAGATTTAGCGCGTCCTCCCCCCACTTTTTTCTTATCAAATTCTATAAGATTTTATTTTTTATTTTTCCATTTTATTAATTTAAATAAGAAACATTTTACTTACTTATTTTATTTGATGTAAGATCACGACTACGAAATGCAATTAAATAAAATATTGTTTGGCAAACTGAATAAAATACTGAATGAATACGTAATGAGTTTGCATTTTTAGTATCGCTACGTTCAATATATTGACCTGTCCATTCTCGTAACATAGACAAATATAATTTGATAACATCAATTTGTATATATTTTGAACGTGCCAAAAAACTACCCAAATAATTGATGGCACCTTGACGTATCAACGATGATTCATTTGGATTACAAAATTTATCCCATAAAAAATTTAAATATGTATCAACTAACGATGTCTGAAATATAAACAAAGAAATAGATTAAAAATTGTTGAATCTATTCAATTGTAACCGTACCGGGTTACTGTGACATTACAATTTGTGGAATCTTATTTTATTATTGTGCCGAAACGTGTATACGTAACTCTAAATTAATTTATTATTTTCCTAAAGATAACTATTTAGAAGGTGACTTAATAACTTCAATTAAATGTTAAGTCAGTTACAATAAAGTAACAGTACAGTTCAATTGATTCCGACTATTGTTAATTTATAAAATAATTATAAATTGTAGAATTACCTTAAGGCTACACAAATAAAACATAAAATATTGAACATGCTGAGTTTTGTGAGTAGTTAAAATTACATTCTCAAAAATATTTAAAAATATTCTAAATATTTTATCAATTTTATTGTCATATTTTATATTTTGTGTTCCCTTTTTACCACATTCATTGTCAATAAAATCAAATAATTGATTCATACAAATATCTAAAGTCTCTGCAATTTCATTATGCATTTCATCATCGCGATCTGAAAATAATAAAAAAAAAATTGAAAAATAATTATTTTCATTAAAAAAAAAGAAAAAACATACATTGTTTTGTTTCCAATTCCATAGTAAATAGTTGATCATAAATGTGTTCTTCATTTTCTTCCATACATTCAGATTCGACAATAATATTACTAGGTGCATTTACATCTAACAATATAAATCTGTACAAAAACAACATTAATGATTAGTAAATTATTAAAGAAAATTGAAATGATAATGATAATATCAAATTACCGTTTTATTAATATAATTAATAAATTATCTTTGAATATTGGATTAGCCCGTATAAATGAAAATATATTGTATACGTAACCGGTTACAATAAATGTTGACGTGCCATAGTATGGAAATAAACGTTCAATTGAATTGGAAATTATTTCGAATGCTAATGGTATAATGATTAATAATTTATTTAATAAATTATGTGTATATTTAAGTTTTAATTTTAAGCTATCGTCATTTGGTTGTCCAAGTATCCATTTTACTGAATCATCAGCACTTGGTATCCAAAATAATATTAATTTTGTAACAACATCATACAAATAACTATTGTGTATTGTTATGAAATCAATAATAAATTCATAATAAGCATTTAAAATTTCTTCGTTTCTATTTAACCAATCTAACGACAACACTGCATTAATTAAATCATGATGTTCTTTTGTCGAAAATATATGTATACAATCTTTATATTCACTAATTATACGCAAAAATTCTACATCATTTAAATTATTTTGTTGTATTAAAAATACATAATCAATATACGATTTTTTCAATTCCCTATCATCATCAAACTTTTCATTTAATAATTCTTTTAATTTATATTTTGGAAGCTCAAATCGCACCTTTTGTTGACTTATACTATTTCTTATTAACGCTTTATTTGTTGGCGTATATTCTTTTAATATTGATGTTGATGTTTTATATGAAATTATAGACATTCTTATATCTACTGCATATCATTTATTTATATTTAAAAATTAGAAAATACAAATATGTATTTTTTTGTTTCCTGAAACTCTTTTTTTTTTTCTTTTTTTTTTTTAGGTTTGAATTCAATTTTAGATTTTAAGGTTAGCAGGCAAATAAATTATTTTTTAAATACCATTTATATTTCACTAAACAATAATTGAATAATTATTTTTATATTATTTATTTAATATGAGTATAATTTATTAAATAATATTTTCAAAATAAATATATTATCCCAAAAAAACACACGTGCGCACCAGGAAGGATCACAAGCAATAGAAGAAGAAAAAAAATTACTATCAAAAGTATATAATAGTGTGTGTCAGTGTATAGCACAATCATATGAATTGCCTGACATTTAAATTCAAAAAATTTCTTTTCAAAATGTCCATTCCATAAATTAATAATTTTTGAAGTAAAAAGAGTCCACAAAATCTACGTTACCGACCAGTGACGCACTCCGGTCTAATTCATCTGTCAAATTTGTGGAAAATAATTGAAAGAAAACAAAATTCGTATTTAATAATGAAATTTTCGATTACTTCTAAGTAATCGGTCGGATTCGAATACTTTCAAAAAGTAATCGTTACCTTTTATTCGTTACTGAGATTACTCATTTTAAGATTTTGTTTGTGTTTGTGTTAAAACAGATTTTGTAATAGTTTTTCTTGACTTCACTACACCCAAACAATGCTGAGCCGATACAGTCACTATAGGTGTATCGGTCCGTTCAAGTACGCGTTACGTCAAATAAAAACAACATCCATCTCTATATTCATGTTCTCTGAATAATATAAGATTAATAAAATAAAAACAAAAAGTAAAAGTAAAACGATTTTTTTTCATGAATTAAAAGAAAAATTTTAAAAATTTTCTTTTATCATAAATAATTATAAAAATTACCATTTCAAATGGCGATTATATATTTTTTAATGATTTTGCGGTTTCCAACTGAAAAGGTATAATATTCATTTTAAGATTGTGTTTTTAAAAAATGTCTCATGTAACATAACCTCTAAAAAAAATAAAAATAAAAAATAAAAATGTATAAAAACATTTTAAATGTATTAATAATTAAATTTAATTTATATTTTAGTTAAAAAAAGGATTCAGCTGCGGCCAATGGATATTTTAGTAGTGGATTTGGTGTTCGAGGTAAAGAAATTCAAAAATTATATGTGCCTATTAGTACCGTAACCAGTTCAAAAAATTTTGATAATATACACGTAATTTGGAAGAAGGCAATGAATTATTAAAAATAATGCCAGTACAGAAACTAATATGTCAGCGATCATCATCAGTGATAATAATAATAATAATAATGCATACTATGCTGTGGTTTATTTGACAAAAACTGATGTAGCTACAGCTATTTATATTCTTTTAAAAATTATCAGTTGGTCCGGTACGTAATGGGTTATTGTTTAATAAAATCAGTAAGCATCACACAATTCAATGTAAGGTAAGAAAATTACTATAATTTAATATAAAATAAAAATGTCTCAATTTGAGAATATTTTTCTTTTTGCATTTTCCAACAAAATTTTTTATCATAGTTAAATGGTATCCGCAATAAAATACAAAAATTCCAATATGTAGACGTAGAATTTATTAGATAAACAATTTGTAGATATGGATCATAAAAAAAAGGTGTATGTTGAAAGACTCTATACATTATGCTTTTCAAAATTGTTGAAGTGCTGCCTGCTAAATTAAAAGTTGGTTTGTCATCGATAGATGAATGGTAATCTGATTAAGACAAATCTGTTGATATGTTGAGCTTAGATTAATACACTTGTGGTTGCTTCTTTTGATTAAAATCAGTTAAAATATGAAAACACAAATGTTTCTTTATCCAATATTAATCAAAATTATATGATGCACAGTTTTACAACAAATTGGTATATCAAATTGAATTCAGAATTCCTTAAATTTGGCAAATTACCAATATACCAATATCTTTTAAAATAAATATAATATTAAATATATCATTTTACTTACATTTCCTTTTTTTAATTAATATTCTGGCTTTTCTTTCGTTTTTAACCAGAATTAGAAAGACGAAATGTTCTGGTATATATGATCATCAATTATTGAAATTAACATGTAAAATCAATGGCATGTTATGAGGATATAATGCATCGGATTAGAGGTAATATATTCGATATAATAATATGTAGTTTATTATATTAATAATAATAATTAAATTTATAATATAGCTGAAGAATATATATATGGTAATGCTACTTCAAGCAGAGATCAGAGTTGTTAACATAATCATCATATGGTTTACCAACCAATTGTGTCAATTATTGATCAGGTTAGTGTTTGAACATAAATTAAATTTAAATCTATTCGTACCATTTTAGAAAACAAAACAATTAGACTACTTAGACATTTCGAAATATTCATTACGCCTGTAATATTATGTTAAAATATTACAGTTGCACAATTAATAAAGATGGGGATGAGGTATTAATTTTAAAGTAAATTGTTAATAAATAACTGTATAATCCTATTTCGAGAACCTTTCTATACAAAATTACATCGAAATTGGTCAACAAATGATGCAGATATTTACTTAAACAAAAATGCATAGCATTACGTATTCATATCTCTTGACCAATTTGGAATATAGATTTGGGACGAGATAATCTACAGGTATTTATTAACAAGTAACGAATAAAAATATAAACAACTTATAAATAAAAGAAGATGAAGATAATAACAAACAGCGACCGGCCCGCACCAATGTTGTTTTTGTTTATTGTTTACATAATTTCGATTGGAAAAGAAAAAGTTAAAGAAACAGAAATGCCTTGTGTCACATAAGTGACCGGATAAATATTATCGTGCGAACATATAGTGCAATAATTGATACATCAACAACCGCGATGATATTCTAATGGACAATAATAATGATGAATTAAATATATAAATTATGGAATATAATAAAAATACAAATTTCAGCTTAAATGCTATTAACAACAAAATTAACATATGCTGCTACAATCACATCATTAAAATAAATATGCGATGCTGATGTACCAAAATATAAATTGGTACTATTACGTTCGTCATAGCATTGGTGATAATTATTAAATATACTACAGGACCACAACCAATGGAGATAATTACAGTGAAGTTGATAAATTAGTCCTAATGAGAATCTATAACAATTCACCAATTGGTCTTTGCTAAATTATCACAAATTATAAATTATATTTTATTTGAGTGATTACTTGCTCCCATATTTGTTTTGTTTACTGATAATATCAAATGATTTTAAAAATAAATTCTCTGTAATATTAATCTAAATTTTTTTCTATATTTGCAGATGATTTAAACTAAAATATATATTGAAACAACACATAATTCGATTATTAATTTGTGACAAACTTATGGTACTTCTGGCATCAGAGTATTATTAAATGATTTATTAGCAACACACCTTTCCATCAAATTGATGATATAAAAAATTAGATTTTAATAAATATATAAATAAAATAAGTTTTAGTTTTAAGCATGCATTAAATTTTAAATGTAATTGTATATTGTAACTATCACAATTAAATATAATATTCGTATTTGAAATTATAATATACATTAAAAATGAATATAAAATTAGCTAAATTAAAATTTCTACCAAGATTTCAATGTTAAAAAATAACTTCATTTTATTATAATTCAATTTAATTTCATAATTTATAATAGTTTATAACAATTACAATTACATGTAACGCTTATCATATAAGATAAATAACAAACAAACCCTTAATTATAAAGTAAACCACATTAAATTGATTCACAATTTGCATTTTAAAACTTATTAATTTAAATAGAATTCTCAAGAAATTGTTTTTTTTTAAACCAATCCCTCAGATTGTTTTCTTAACACATTGAATATAAATTAAAAAAAAATTCGAATTCGTTCAATTTAAAATATTAAAATAAATTTGTTAATAGAATATATATTTATTTAAATTTTTGATTTTAAATATTGTAATTATTAAAATGTCATTATAAATATTTAGTTAATTCATTTATGTTCACATGAATATACATGTTAAAAAGGGTTAAAATTAATATTAGATAATAATAGAAATAAGATATTTATATATAATTATAAGTAAGAAATTAATAATTTATACGTAAACTGTAAAGATAATTCGATATTAATTGACTTCAATGCTGAGTACAATTTGAGTAGACGTACTGAAAATTATTACAAGAAATTAAATACCGTATAATCCTATTTCAAGAACTTATATACAAAAATTTCATCGAAATGGTCAAGAAATGATGCAGATATTTGCATTAACAGAATTACGAATACATACAATACCCACACAACTACTTAAACAGACCAAAAATTTTGAAAAATAATCAAAATGTACAATTTTTTCAGAATAGTTTAGATTGCCTAATGCAATCATAACCATATGATGGTGAAAATATTATTTAATTTCTATTTATTTAAACTATTATTGGTAATACAATACAAAGTCTTCTATCATTAGAGGCGGAACAAAAAAATATAATAAAAATGATGATATACCGTACGGTACCGTAAAGACACACAAAATATATGATGTGTACAACAACACAAGTCAACTCAATGACAATCCATTGCTTTATTATTTTATATTATTTATATATTTATTATATATTACAACTTTGTTATTGTATTATCGACCGCCGACAATAAATAAAAATTAAACAATATTTTCACTATCATGTGGTTATGATTGCCTAATAACAATTCAAAAAATCGTAAATTTTGGTTATTTTTCGAAATTTTTGCCCTGTTTATGTAGTTGTATGTGTTTTGTATTTATGGGTCGGTATGCGTATACGAAATATCTGCATCATTTATTGAACAATTTCGATAAAATTTTGTATAAAAAGGTTCTCGAAATAGGATTATACAGGTATTTATAAACAATTTTCTTTAAAATTAATTTCATAGGAAATCTTTATTAATTGTACGACTGAATGATCTAATGATGGTAAATTTCGTACCAAATTGGTATGTAGATTTGGAATGAGATTATAGACAGGTGTTGACTTATTAACAAGTAATAAGTAAAAATATAAACAACTTACAAATATCAGCAGAAGAAATGTTGCTTTAATAAAAACAAACATCTTCCTTTACAATGGATTGCAGAAAAATATGCATCCGAAAAAATGTTAAACGACCATCAAGTGTTTTGAAGACCCATTGAAGATTAATATAAAATAATATAAATAATAAATATAAAATAATGTTAATATGATGGTAATTATCACTAATTGTGATCTTTATTTTAATGTAAAAATAATTTAACTTATTTATTAAATCGACAAAACAATTTAATTTAAAAAAAAAAAAATATTTGTCTAATTATTTTATGACGTTCATCAATAGTTCCCCAACCTTTAACTACCGTCCATTGAAATCTGAAAAGAGAAAAAGAAAACAACAACAAAAAAATGTTAAGTACAAAATAAAAATATAAATAAAATAAAATAAGTATTTCCTATACGAAATTCTACACCTACACAATATAAAAGAAGAAAAAAAAAATGAGTCTCTAAAAAGTGTCCTGTAAATAAAAAAAAATAATAAAAAGTCGATCAACTTTAATGTGATACCCTATTCGAAATAAATATTTTCAAAATTTTTGTACCTTATATATCCCAACCGACATACTAATACTAATAACAATCATAGTGTATGCGAGAGAGTTGCTGGGTGTGTATGGCAATGTAATGTGAGTGGTGCGGGTTCGATTTCTCGCCGAGACCGAAATTATATTTTTCAGAAAAAAAAATAAATTTTCACATAGGTGTCGAGTCTCTCGGTCCCCCGTGTGTTGACAATTTCGGAGTGGAAAAGAACATAAAAAAAAGGTAAATAAGGAAAAAAAAAAAGAAAAGGGAAAAAAAAAATTTTATTATATTATTAAAATTTTAATACAAAATTAATTATATTTTAGAAAATTTATAAAATAATGTTTAGTTTATTTTTATATAAAAATATTGTAATTAATAAATAAATAAAACAAAAAATTTCATTTAAATAAAATAACATTTGTCTTTTTAATTATTATCCAATTGGAATTTGAAAAGAGAAAAAAAAATAAAATATAAATAAATTTCCTGACTTTTTTTTTTTCTGGGCTTGCCGTGATTTTTCTAGGATTTCAGCCGAATTTTGTTTTGCCATTTTGACCGACTTAGAGGCGGAATTTTCGAGAAATTCCAACGGATTCTTGTTCGGACGATGACCCCGCGTCGTTTAAGCCTATTTCCAGCCATTTTGTTTTTTTACCACTTTTTCACATTTTTTTGTTTTGCCATTTTGACCGACTTAGAGGCGGAATTTTCGAGTAATCTCAACGGATTCTTGTTCGGACGATGACCCCGCGTCTTTTAAGCCTATTTCCAGCCCTATTTTTTTGGACTTTTTTGACCTTCAAAAGTGTGGGTTATAACCTTATGCCGAAAAAATTTTTTTGCCCGTAGGACCTTCAGATTTTCAGGTATTGTAGAGCTCGGAAAAAAAACAGGTTCTGTCGACGCCTTTGCCCGATTTCCTTCGGGGGGCGGAGCTATGGACCGTCGAAAGTACAAAATGGGTCACTTTTGGACCCCTATAACTCCGGAAATAATCAATATTTCGCGACGAGTATCTCACCAGTGATAGTCCTCCTCAAGGGCTACAGATTATAATATGGGAGTGACTTTCTATCTAGAAGGGTTTTCCAGCTAGGGCTGCCCAAAGGTTGGAAAAACGTTTGCAGACCAATATTCAGAGTACTGGAAAGTCGAGAAATATTGGACTTTCCAAAAATCTAATGATGCAGAATCATAAAGGAAAGTCCAAAGTTTATCGTCAGATTTTTTTTGGAATTTTCCAGTGGAAAATGTGGATTTTCCAGGAACATCGAAAAACATCGATTTTTTCATGTTTTCAAATGCGAATTTCCAGGCTTTCCCAATAGAATTTGCCAATGCCCTTTTAATCACAGACAGTAGACTATATGCCACGTATTTTAAGCCCCACCACAATTCCTCAAGTCAAATAGTTTTGCCACAGTGGCTGCCCAAAGTTAGGCTTACACGGAAATTCCAAAATCTTAAATTGGTCATAAGTCGACCAATAGATTTTTCACAGAAAAAGTCCAGAAGCTTTAATGTGCGCATTAAGATTCTCTATAATATGGCTGTAACGAAAATTGGCTAACTAATAAATTTTTTTTGAAATCATCAAAAACCTGGTTTTCAGAAATTCCGGGAAATTTCTCCAGCCTAAAGTTGATGACTTACAGCATTCTTATAGCCATAAATGGATTTAGGTGGAAAATGTACTGAGGGAGTGGTACTGAAAATGTTTCCTAGCTATTACAGTTTTCCCGTAATTTCCCGATCAAAATTAAAATTTTCCGGATTTTCCCGAAAATTTCCAGATGTCTTAATTAGAATATTAGAAACCATTTTTACCACTAGAGGACCCGAATCTATTTACGCGTTTTCTCTGAATTTTCATATAACGGTTTCATACTCATGGTGAAAAATCCCGGTTTTTTTTTTACAACGAGTTAGGTAGTTTAATTACCTATCATTTAAAACCTATCCCATCCTCCTACCACTTCAAACGGCTGAGCTAGAATTTTTGCCGTTTACCAAATATACCATCAGTTTTCCACTAATTTACCTTCAGAATTTTGTTTCAGTATTTACGATTTTCCTTGAATTTCCCAATTATCATTTTTTTTCACCATATTTTCGGTGGTTTTTCCATAATTTTCATTGGAAATTTCATACGTATTAAGAAAATTAATGAAATTTTAATGGAAGAAATACCCATCGAAGGTAAATCGACTATAAAAATAATTGTATGTTTGTTTGCATTGGAAAATTCTTAATAATAAAAAAATTTTTATATACTTTTGAAAATTAATGCTTTTTTGAATATACCATTAATATTAATTTATGATTACAAAAAATAGTAACATTTTTATATAAATCGTTCAAAAAATTAACATTAATTTTCATTTAAAAAAAACTATATCATTTAATTTTACTTTACCATGCCATTTTCTTATCGGAAAAATTATTAAAATTTTACATTTTACTTAACACACAAAACAACAAATACAAGTCATTTCTTTTCATTTACATCAGAAATAAGAAAACGAAAAGCAAAAAATAACAATGAATTTCCCCTCCATCCAGATATTCTATTAAAATATAGATTGTAATATATACAACGTTTGGTGGCTCCACTTAATTATGTTGAATATAAATATACCGTATAATTGCTGTTGTAAGGTTATGAAAATTAATTCATTCTCATCATACTTCATTTTTATGTTATAAATATTTTGACTTTTAATATTTGACTTGTCTCATTTCAAAGTAAATTGTTGGATTGTTAGCACGCAAGTATTTTTTTATTTTTTTTTTCAATAAATTTGTATATTTTTCATTTCGTTTTCATCGCTTATTCGAATAAGTCGTTTAATTTTTGTTTTTTGTGAATAGTTTTGCTATAGAATTTGAAGAATTTTTTATTAAAAATTTTACCAATTATAATTATAAGAATTACCAATTACGAAATATTTTAAACAGGTAAATGTTGAATTATTTGTATATTTGCGAAAATATTTGTTATTTATAGGTTCCTTTATTTCTTTTTGGCAATTAGTGCCAAATAATTGCTATTTTACTTTAGCAATTGATTTTTTTTTTGTTTTTTTTTGTGAGGTTATAAAAATCCAAATGCTACAAGTTTTTTTTTACTTTATAATTTTGTTTTTTGTATTTTTTTTTTTTTTTTCATTTAATATTTTTGCCTTCTGTTTTTCATGTTTTAAATTTAAATGTTATCGAGTTAGGGTGTTAGACTTGTAATTTTATTCGTTCTTCTTATTCTTCTTCTTCTTCACAGCGAATTTTAGTTTTTTTTATTTAATTTTAAATAGAATTTGAAGAAATATTTTTTGTAGTATTAAAAAAAATTAAGAATATATTTCGAAATGTCGTTAAATATTCATCTAAAATCTAATTAGAAAGTTTCCATTTAAATGCATACTATTTCCTTTTTTTTTACTGTTAATATAAATAATAATATAATTAAATAATTATTACTTTTATATTGTAAATGTAAATTAATAATTTATTTATTTGCAGAACAATTAACATCAAGCAGCAGCAAATAATCTTTAAAACGCAATTGCAAATTATCAATCAAAATTGAAAAGAAAGTAGAGAAATAAAAATAAACAAATTGGTAAGTAAAATATTTATTTAATTATAATAAAAATATAAATGATAATTCTAAAAATTAAGTAAGAAATTTAATTGTATTGGATTTTCATAACCTCACAATAATTATTATTATTTTATATAGGAATTTTTTTTTTTATTGTTTAGAAGAAGAGTTTTCTTCATATAATTCACAGAAAATGCTATTTTTTTTAGAATCTTTACTTTTATAATTAATATATTGTTATCAGGAAAATACAAAGCATTATTTAAATTTGACGTTTGTGGTATTTTTTCTTAAAAAATAAAAATTTGAAGTATTTTTAATTAAAAAATATCAGAATGTAATTCAATACGTCAAAGTTTATTTTATTAATCTACCTAATTTCTTCTATCTACATGGATTTTTATTAAATTGTATCTTTTGCCTGAAATCTAATTTAAAATTATGGATTTTTACTGTCTAAATAAGAATTATTATTGTATTATTATATTATTTTAAATGTAAATTAATAATTAATTTATTTACAGAACAATCAATATTATGCAACAGCTTTTGCTGCGGTTGGGTTGTCATTAAAAATAATTATGTTTTTCAACAGTAACAAATTTAAATGATTCAAATGATGTGCATTAAGACGTTTAATATAAAATAATAATAATAATAATGTAATAATTCAAGTGATACTATGAATTGTTGAAAATTGTGAATATTTATGTCTGGTTTTAAACGTACACTAGTTTCATTCAACACATACATTTATTTTGCATATAATTTATGTACAGGAGGTTGTATTTTAAAAAGGTTGGAACGTTTTAAAATCAATTAATTTATAATACACAATTAGAAGTGAAAAGTAAATAATTGAATAAATGGGGGAGTAAAACATTTATTGAATTAATAATAAAGTAAGTTAGTTATTAAGAAAAATATATAAGTATAAAACCTAATTCTAAAAACTTAAATAAGAAATTTGTATGAAAGAAACTCGTTCAGTAATTAATATTTTAGCAATTCATTATTTTTTTTTTTTATTGTTGATAAAAACTATTTTATAAATAATTCATAGAAAATACTATTTTTCAGAATCTTTAGTTTTATAATTAATATTTTGTTATCATTAAAACACAAAGCAATATTTAAATTTGACATATGTGGTGTAAAGTAGCTCCTATTTTTCTTTTTTCTTAAAAAATAAAAATGTGAAGTATTTTTAATTAAAAAATATTAGAATGTAATTCGATACGACAAAGTTTATTTCATTATTATACCTAATTTCTTCTATCTACATTGATTTTTATTAAAATGTATCTTTTTCCTGAAATCTAATTTGAATATGAAATTATGGATTTTTACTGTCTAAATAAGAATTATTATTATATTATTTTAAATGTAAATTAATAATTTATTTAATTGCAGAACATTAACATTATGCAACAGCTTTTGCGGCGGTTGAGTTGTGGTTGTTGGAGTTGCAGCAAGATTCATCATCAATAAATCAATAAAAATAATTATGTTCTTCAACAGCAACAAACTTAAATGATGATGTGTAATTAATATAAAATAATAATAATATAATAATTCGGAGGATACTATGAATTATATGAATATTTATGTGTGGCTTTAAACGTACACTAATTTCATTCACCACATACTTTGCAAATAATTCCTTTACACGATGTTGTATTTTTTAAAGTATGGACCATTTCAAAAGCAATCAATTTATAACACACAATTACAAATTATACACATCAATCCATTAAAGATAAATAAAGCAAATAAATTGGTAAGTCAAATATTTAATTAATTTTTATGATGCAGAAAAATATATAATTCTAAAATATTAAATTAGAAATTTAATTGCTTGCTAACATTCAATGTGACGGCAACTTTTTCAATAAATATTTAATTATTGTTATCGCCGTTTGCTTGCATAAATACGGGCGGTATGAAAATTTATGGAAAATAGTCAAAATTTAAATCCGTATAATTGCTGTTGTAAGGTTATGAAAATCCGCTATCAGACGTCATTTTTATATTATAATTATTTTGATTTTTAAAATTTGTTCTCAATAAATTTAACATTAAATTGCTGGTCAGCCAAATCCGATTCATTAACATAATTAATAAAAAGAAATTAATTTTATTATTTGTTAAGACATTGTTATACATATAAAATATAATTTAATTATTGGAAAATCCATTAAAATATAACAAAATTTGGTAAAACAAACCAATAAAAATACATATTAACGAAAAATAATACTAACCCCAAAATTTTTCCGATATTTAAGTATGATTATTAATTAAATAATTTTTGAAACATTTTCCAATAAGTTGAAATTTAAATCGACGGGTTTTTAATGGTTAAATATTGATTTTTAACTTTAAATTTAACTATTTTTATTTTAACTTTTTTCTTTCCGAATTTTTACAACAAATAATTTGATAAATGATAATTTGCAATATTTTAAATTTGCCTATGGATATGCAATGCAATATTTAATTTTATAAACGTTTGTCAGAAAAAAAAAAAAAACAATAACAAAAACAATACCTGTCATTTGCTCTTTTTTAACTTTCTTTTCGTTTTCTAATTTTGTTCCTTCATTAATATTGCAGTGCATAAAAAATTTTAATTTATTGTATTAAATTCTTAATTTTTCGCAATAAAAATATTTTAAATTATAAATAAGTGATTAATTATAATATTAAACAAAAAATTTGGTTAAAAAAATTGATTTTTATATCAGAAATGTAAGTACGAAAAAAGAAATTTCTTCCTAGTGATAGCTTTTTTTGCCAATGTTCCGTTATGTCGTTTATTTCTTATTTGTATTTTAAATATTGTCAAAAAGAGAAATAAAGTACATTAAAATTGTGCGTAATTTATAAAAAAATTGAATTACTATCGTATCTTTTTTCTTCTGATTTCCACATATATTCCTTAGATTGTTGGTATAATTTTTAATTTTAATATATCGTTTTAGGTCAAATATTATTTACAAATATGCGTTATTCATTCGCATGAGGATTTATTTACCAACAACATGACGTCACGATAATGCATGCTGTCAATTTTGTGAAAGATTTTGGAAAAATTATACGAAGTATGTACCAGATTTTTATATTAAAATAATTAATTTATAAAATATTTTTAATTGAAGAATTAATTGACACTGTCCACTTGATTTGTATATGTTCATGAATTATACACAAATTATGTACGTATGATATTATTATTAACTAATAGCAGTTTTACATATTTTACAGTCACCAATCTAATGTTATATTAGTTATTCTATATTCTGTAATCTACAACTGCATTGTTAACCATAACGCGTATAATTTTTCCTTCTATAATTTTGGCGTTGTACATAGTCAGCAATTTTTCTTGTTTTCTATATAATTATTATCGTGCGATATCAGATGTGAAATAGAATGTACATGAATTGAATGTATAGCTATTAGTATGGTTTTGGTTTTTCGCACCACCAAAGTGTGTCGATCGCACCTGAGAACGTTTTTATTTTATTTTGAAACAATATGATCGGATTCAACCAAATTTAACTAGTGTTAGAAAATTGTATGCAAAACATGAAGTAGATAAAACGAAAAAATAAATACAACTACAATTATATTTGAAATACAAAATACCTAGCAGAAATGCATATGATTTTGTTATATTAGAGGTATACTTTCCCTACTAACATTATATACAGTAATAGGTTTCCATAGAGTTGATCTGTAAAATTACTGAAAAAAATACAGAAGGAGACTACTGCATTGTAATATCTTTTAATAGAATATGCTTTGTAAAACTTCAAACATATTGCGTAAATGTTTAAAAATATATAATATAATGTGTGAAACTTAACGAAATTTTTCCATCAAATTCAAACGAAAAACCATTACTTTAAAGAAAATATATAAAAAAATAAATAAATGAATCAATTTAGCAAAGCTGGATTAAACGAAAAAAATAAATCATAATTAAATAAGAAGAAAATCTACCTTTACATAATTATTGTATATGTGTTGCTATAAAATAATAATTGATTCTCTCTACTACATATCACATATTATTACGCATACATTCCAGTTTCAGCTCTAGCAAAAACAAATTTAACTGGTTACGCAAGATTTGTTGATAACAACAATGCAATTTCATATACTGAATACTACAGAAAAAGATTATATATTATCAGATATTTTAATTGTATAACAATAAATTACATCTATTTATAACAACAAAATCTAGTTAATAATGACTTTAAAATGTGGCTTCTTGAGAATATCGCATGGACCATTAATTATAGCACGCGTTGATAACTTTAAGGGTAATATTTATATCGTGTTGTGGTCTCACTATGCCACCTTAGACATATAGTAAGTATTTGAAATTCTTTTACGTATATATTATTTAATTAATTGTTTACATATTTTTTAAGCTGTTTCATTTTTCGATTTCCATTTTCAATTTTAACATTTTTAAAACTAGTAATAATTTTGTCAAGTAAATAAATTTTGTTTTAAGGATTTACGTGTTTAGTTAATATATTAATATTATTATTTAACAGTTCCACTCAGAAATAAAAGCTTGTCATTGTTTGAAAAACTTTGTGCATTGTTTTTATAGAATGTTTTTCTTTTCTTTAGTATTGTAATATAAAATTAAAAATAACTTTTCTTTGTGTGACGACTTCATCATTTACATTGTAAAACAATAAATTAAATTAAAATGCACTGTCGGCCCTGTACACATGAACTTTATAGTTCAAATCTCAAAGTACATATAGTGAACATTTCGTTAATTTTAATTAATTTAATTTCAATCTGTGTATCCACCGACTTTCATTTGTGAATTTTGTAGTTTCTTTGAAACAAACAAATATATGTTGATAGCCAAGGAAACAAACAATTCATTCTACAACAATTGCTTAATGTATGCCAAATAATTAAAAACAATCCGAGTAATTGTTGTCATTACATTTCACTTCATTTATTTTGAATCGATCTGATGTAGTAGTTTTATTACTATCTGTATGGCCAGTCCCAATCGATGCCGACTATGATATTCTTATAATACAATGGAATGATTACATCACTTTTAATCATTTACAATTTAAAATTATTTTTAATTCTAATTTGTTATATTTACAAAACACCTTAATACATATTTCATTTTCAGATTTTGATAAGATGCACAGCTGCGTAATAAGTAACATTTCTACAGATGTCTGTAGAAATACTTAAGATTATCAAGTTCAACATAATTGATTGATTACTCTTACTCACAGTAACAGGATATGGAGGTGAGTTATTTAATTAATTTTTGTTTTTGGTACAACTTATGTTTAAATCGTTTTTACCAAAAAATATTAAAATCATAGTCTTTTTCCATATTTTTGAAAACCCTATCATTTCTTACTCAAAGAACTCTATCTTTTATCAGCAAAAAATAACTGAACTGCAATTGCATTGTGGCATCGTCATCATCATTATTATAATTCTTATCTCGGGCAAGATCAAGACAACATGATCAATGTGGCAACACATTCCAACCAAGGTTAAATATGAGTTTTGGCGATTGTGCAAAGAAGTGTAAATTGTCATGGTGACTAAAAAGCAATACCTTTTCGATTTTCCAATTATCGTTTGTGTAGCGTAATAAAATTTCAAAACATAGATTTCCTTTATATTCCCGTATCAAACTGATAACATAACCGAATTTTGATAAATATAAATATATTGTACATACAAGACATTTTTCATCGCCAGTACATTGTGAACAGTGAATTTCTTTCAGTTAATTAGATTTTTTGTGTAGTTTTAAACGTTTTTTAATACATGAATCTGATACATCGAGCTTTTTGCATTCTCATGTGTTGTGCTATATGATGATCCACATCGATTATTTATTTGATTTCCTTGTCAGTAATTTTAATTGGATTACGTGAACGTGTTGCGTAGCTTTGTGTGAAAAATCAACAATTTTGAAACACTGAGGTTTTGTTTTGTCATCTTGCTGTGAACAGATGTTGGGTGTCTTTCCTTTGCAGGAAATGCATATGCATTTAATTACTCCGCACAATAGTATTTATAACAATTTACCAATTATTTAGTAACTATGATTAGCCCATAATAGTGTTGCGTTTGCCGATAGTGTTTAGCAGATGTTTGGGGTGGCTTATGACATCTATAAAATTTTCATTACAGTAAAACTACACGCATTCCATTTCTTATCAGAAACATTGGACGATATCGTGTTCATGCTGTGGTGAAGGTTTAGTTGTCATATCTGCTGCTTCTGATGTGGAAACTTCAACGGCGAAACAGATTAATCACCCATTTAATTTGAAAGCAAAACATTGTGCACCATTACTTCGGTTCTTGCATAGGTCAAAGAGAGATTGTAAAATATCTCTTTGGACACAAATGCTGGGTCCTTTCAGCAGAAGCTATGGCAAATATCTCCGTGAAGAGAGTGAATTCACCGAACTGTCGTTATATTTTAATATTAATTATTCATTTATTATTTATTTATTATTATTAATTATTAATTATTTAACTTTAATATTTCAAAATTTGTTTCTTGTTTTCGTACAGAAAAGCTGTTATTCAGGTGAAAATATACAAAAATTCGTCACAAATTGCAGAACATAAACAAACATATTTGCTGCTAAGAAGAAAATAATAATTGAAGTGTAGTTTAAGATATTTATTTATAAGTTATTTATTTATATTTAAGTTATAGTTTAAGTTTAGCTATTTTAATTAAATTGAATGGATTAAAATAATTATATTAATTAATTTCGATTTAATTATTAATTAGTTTAATTCAGTCAATTAAAAAGACATAATTTAAATTTTAAGAAACTCTCAAATATCTGAGATAGATTTTAATTGTTTACTTACTTAACATTGGTGTAATCTCTCAGGCATGTGCAATGATCTGGTCGTTCACAACCTGGAAATTTTTTTGCGTGGAAAATTAATAACTTGCATAAATTGGTACGTTGTGGAAGAATATCTATTATTTCTAACCATTTAGGTTTCTATTGTATATTTTGTGTCTTATTGTTTGTAAATATTTTGTAAGTTACTATAGTATATAAGTTTTAAATTATAATTAAGATGAAAAATTGTATTGGTTAATAATTTTGTTTCGATCAAACCAGATCAATTTCTGGATAGTTGAGGAAACAAAATTTATTTATTTATATTTTATCAATAATTTTGTTGGTCTCTCTCTCTACACATGAAATATTTGCAATATTTGTGTAGTCAGATAAACCAATAAAAAGATTAAGGTTGTAATATATTCGTGATCGCGTATTAATAATTTATTCGTGTATTTGAATTCAATTTAGCTTTATTTTTTAATTTGTATATGAATTTTTTTCAAATGACATTGTCAAAATGTTATTTTTTTCTCATATTTTTTGATTTTGTAAATTTAAACTTCGGATATCACTTTGGCAGTTTAATATATTACGTACGGGTATTGTCACCTCTCAACAAATTGATTACGTGTTCGGGCTCACACGCAAAGGAATATCGGAGGTTTTCGAGAAAACCGTTCTAAGCTGTAGTAACGATTTTCTACAAAAAAAAAAATTTTTTTTTGTTTTATTTTCTGTGTATTAAGTTTAAAATTTGGAATTCTCAGTAGCGCATGATAATGATTGAACCATAATTTTTAATTTTTATAAATGTATGTGTTCGGGCTCACATACAAAGGAATCTAAGCTTTTCCATAAAACCGTTCTGAGTTGTGAATGATCAAATTTGTATTTTGTTCGATTCAGACCCGTGGCTTTTAATACTCTTCAAACACCTTCGAGGAATATTACAAATAGTATTTTTCAGGCTGAAATTATTGAATTTCAACAGTAGTGTAATCATTGGAAGCTATATTATCTAACTATTTTTATCGATCGTCAATAGGTTTTCCATGTTATGGCCGGGGTCGTGGCACTTATCAATTAGCGTTAATTGAGGCCTGGCACGCGCACGACCCTTGTTCTGGTTGCGAAACGATTATTCATGTGATTGTAGACATTCATGTTCACAGGAAGGAAAATTTGCCCTATATAAATAGGTAAAAAACACAAATTTTAACCTTTGTGAATATTGGTCTACTCTCGCATGTGCAGTAATTTTGTACTCATAACCGGCGAATTGTATTACATGGATAATTATATGTTACTTTTATAGTCTCATGTGAGGACCACGTCTGAATGAAGTTCGTACGCAATCCCTATTTTATTATATATATATATGTTTTTTTGTCGTCATGACCATTAACACAGTTGAATTTAAATCTATACTTTGGGTTTTGTGTATAATATCTTTAATTGGAAAAAATTTGGTAAAATTAAATTAATTTTGGTTCAATTGTTATTGTATAAAATTTCATCTAAATCTTAATTTCTTCATATTCTGTGAAAATTGCAAAAATAAATTATTAATGAAAAAGAGTATGGAAAAATTAAGGAGAATTAATGGTGAAGTTAGTAGTGACTTATCAAAGATAATTTTGTGTAGACATCGTATAAAACTACCGATGTTGACATCTGTTGGCTAATAGATTATTTTGTAGACTCACGGGAAAGTGGTGAATATATCTATTGGTTTAGGTATGAGATGAAAGGTATTTAATGTCACATTTATGTTTGCTAGTGCCATCTCTATTCGAGTAAAATATTTGTTTATATAAAGTAACACTTGAATAGTATTTAATAACTTATTGACATTTGTAATGTTTTCAAATAAAAAATAACCACTAGCATATGATTATGTTTGCCTAATACTTCATCTCAAAAAATCGTATATTTTATGTATTTTCTCGAATTTTTTTTGCCAATATTTTTCATTTCTTTTGGAGCGAATATCTGCATCATTTCTTGAACAATTTAGATCAAATTTGGTACGTAGGTTTAGAATAAGATTTTACAGGTATTTATTAACTAGTTATTTTTAAAATTGATAATTATGATACATTCATTTAGTTTTATATTGATTGATTTCTATTTTATTATTTTATTAAAATTTAATACAAAATTAATTATATTTTAGAAAATTTGTGATAATGTTTAGTTTATTTTTATATAAATATGTAATTAATAAAAACAAAAAATTTCATTTAAATAAAATAGCATTTGTACTGATTTTTTCTCCAAACTTTTTGCTTGTTTTTTGATTTCCAGACTTTTCTTGTGTTTTAGCCGAATTTTGTTTTGCCATTTTGACCGACTTAGAGGCGGAATTTTCGAGAAATTCCAACGGATTCTTGTTCGGACGATGACCCCGCGTCGTTTAAGCCTATGTTGGTTTTTTACCACTTTTTCACATTTTTTTGTTTTGCCATTTTGACCGACTTAGAGGCGGAATTTTCGAGTAATCTCAACGGATTCTTGTTCGGACGATGACCCCGCGTCTTTTAAGCCTATTTCCAGCCCTATTTTTTTGGACTTTTTTGACCTTCAAAAGTGTGGGTTATAACCTTATGCCGAAAAAATTTTTTTGCCCGTAGGACCTTCAGATTTTCAGGGATTGTAGAGCTCGGAAAAAAAACAGGTTCTGTCGACGCCTTTGCCCGATTTCCTTCGGGGGGCGGAGCTATGGACAGTCGAAAGTACAAAATGGGTCACTTTTGGACCGCTATAACTCCGGAAATACTCAATATTTCGCGACAAGCTTCTCACCAGTGATAGTCCTCCTCAAGGGCTACAAATTATAATATGGGGCTGACTTGCTATCTAGAAGGGTTTTCCAACTAGGGCTGCCCAAAGGTTGGAAAAACGTTTGCAGACCAATATTCAGAGTACTGGAAAGTCGAGAAATATTGGACTTTCCAAAAATCTAATGATGCAGAATCATAAAGGAAAGTCCAAAGTTTATCGTCAGATTTTTTTTGGAATTTTCCAGTGGAAAATGTGGATTTTCCAGGAACATCGAAAAACATCGATTTTTTCATGTTTTCAAATGGGAATTTCCAGGCTTTCCCAATAGAATTTTCCAATGCCCTTTTAATCACAGACAGTAGACTATATGCCACGTATTTTAAGCCCCACCACAACTCCTCAAGTCAAATAGTTTTGCCACAGTGGCTGCTCAAAGTTAGGCTTACACGGAAATTCCAAAATCTTAAATTGGTCATAAGTCGACCAATAGATTTTTCACAGAAAAAGTCCAGAAGCTTTAATGTGCGCATTAAGATTCTCTATAATATGGCTGTAACGAAAATTGGCTAACTAATAAATTTTTTTTGAAATCATCAAAAACCTGGTTTTCAGAAATTCCGGGAAATTTCTCCAGCCTAAAGTTGATGACTTACAGCATTCTTATAGCCATAAATGGATTTAGGTGGTAAATGTACTGAGGGAGTGGTACTGAAAATGTTTCCTAGCTATTACAGTTTTCCCGTAATTTCCCGATCAAAATTAAAATTTTCCGGATTTTCCCGAAAATTTCCAGATGTCTTAATTAGAATATTAGAAACCATTTTTACCACTAGAGGACCCGAATCTATTTACGCGTTTTCTCGGAATTTTCATATAACGGTTTCATACTCATGGTGAAAAATCCCGGTTTTTTTTTTACAACGAGTTAGGTAGTTTAATTACCTATCATTTAAAACCTATCCCATCCTCCTACCACTTCAAACGGCTGAGCTAGAATTTTTGCCGTTTACCAAATATACCATCAGTTTTCCACTAATTTACCTTCAGAATTTTGTTTCAGTATTTACGATTTTCCTTGAATTTCCCAATTATCATTTTTTTTCACCATATTTTCGGTGGTTTTTCCATAATTTTCATTGGAAATTTCATACGTATTAAGAAAATTAATGAAATTTTAATGGAAGAAATACCCATCGAAGGTAAATCGACTATAAAAATAATTGTATGTTTGTTTGCATTGGCAAATTCTTAATAATAAAAAAATTTTTATATACTTTTGAAAATTAATGCTTTTTTGAATATACCATTAATATTAATTTATGATTACAAAAAATAGTAACATTTTTATATAAATCGTTCAAAAAATTAACATTAATTTTCATTTAAAAAAAACTATATCATTTAATTTTACTTTACCATGCCATTTTCTTATCGGAAAATTTATTAAAATTTTACATTTTACTTAACACACAAAACAACAAATACAAGTCATTTCTTTTCATTTACATCAGAAATAAGAAAACGAAAAGCAAAAAATAACAATGAATTTCCCCTCCATCCAGATATTCTATTAAAATATAGATTGTAATATATACAACGTTTGGTGGCTCCACTTAATTATGTTGAATATAAATATACCGTATAATTGCTGTTGTAAGGTTATGAAAATTAATTCATTCTCATCATACTTCATTTTTATGTTATAAATATTTTGACTTTTAATATTTGACTTGTCTCATTTCAAAGTAAATTGTTGGATTGTTAGCACGCAAGTATTTTTTTATTTTTTTTTTCAATAAATTTGTATATTTTTCATTTCGTTTTCATCGCTTATTCGAATAAGTCGTTTAATTTTTGTTTTTTGTGAATAGTTTTGCTATAGAATTTGAAGAATTTTTTATTAAAAATTTTACCAATTATAATTATAAGAATTACCAATTACGAAATATTTTAAACAGGTAAATGTAATTTCTTAGTGAATGTTGAATTATTTGTATATTTGCGAAAATATTTGTTATTTATAGGTTCCTTTATTTCTTTTTGGCAATTAGTGCCAAATAATTGCTATTTTACTTTAGCAATTGATTTTTTTTTTGTTTTTTTTTGTGAGGTTATAAAAATCCAAATGCTACAAGTTTTTTTTTACTTTATAATTTTGTTTTTTGTATTTTTTTTTTTTTTTTCATTTAATATTTTTGCCTTCTGTTTTTCATGTTTTAAATTTAAATGTTATCGAGTTAGGGTGTTAGACTTGTCATTTTATTCGTTCTTCTTATTCTTCTTCTTCTTCACAGCGAATTTTAGTTTTTTTTATTTAATTTTAAATAGAATTTGAAGAAATATTTTTTGTAGTATTAAAAAAAATTAAGAATATATTTCGAAATGTCGTTAAATATTCATCTAAAATCTAATTAGAAAGTTTCCATTTAAATGCATACTATTTCCTTTTTTTTTACTGTTAATATAAATAATAATATAATTAAATAATTATTACTTTTATATTGTAAATGTAAATTAATAATTTATTTATTTGCAGAACAATTAACATCAAGCAGCAGCAAATAATCTTTAAAACGCAATTACAAATTATCAATCAAAATTGAAAAGAAAGTAGAGAAATAAAAATAAACAAATTGGTAAGTAAAATATTTATTTAATTATAATAAAAATATAAATGATAATTCTAAAAATTAAGTAAGAAATTTAATTGTATTGGATTTTCATAACCTCACAATAATTATTATTATTTTATATAGGAATTTTTTTTTTTATTGTTTAGAAGAAGAGTTTTCTTCATATAATTCACAGAAAATGCTATTTTTTTTAGAATCTTTACTTTTATAATTAATATATTGTTATCAGGAAAATACAAAGCATTATTTAAATTTGACGTTTGTGGTATTTTTTCTTAAAAAATAAAAATTTGAAGTATTTTTAATTAAAAAATATCAGAATGTAATTCAATACGTCAAAGTTTATTTTATTAATCTACCTAATTTCTTCTATCTACATGGATTTTTATTAAATTGTATCTTTTGCCTGAAATCTAATTTAAAATTATGGATTTTTACTGTCTAAATAAGAATTATTATTGTATTATTATATTATTTTAAATGTAAATTAATAATTAATTTATTTACAGAACAATCAATATTATGCAACAGCTTTTGCTGCGGTTGGGTTGTCATTAAAAATAATTATGTTTTTCAACAGTAACAAATTTAAATGATTCAAATGATGTGCATTAAGACGTTTAATATAAAATAATAATAATAATAATGTAATAATTCAACTGATACTATGAATTATTGAAAATTGTGAATATTTATGTCTGGTTTTAAACGTACACTAGTTTCATTCAACACATACATTTATTTTGCATATAATTTATGTACACCACGAGGTTGAAAAAGGTTGGAACGTTTTAAAATCAATTAATTTATAATACACAATTACGAAATAACCACATCTATCCATTAGAAGTGAAAAGTAAATAATTGAATAAATGGGGAGTAAAACATTTACTGAATTAATAATAAAGTAAGTTAGTTATTAAGAAAAATATATAAGTATAAAACCTAATTCTAAAAACTTAAATAAGAAATTTTTCTTTTTTCTTAAAAAATAAAAATGTGAAGTATTTTTAATTAAAAAATATTAGAATGTAATTCGATACGACAAAGTTTATTTCATTATTATACCTAATTTCTTCTATCTACATTGATTTTTATTAAAATGTATCTTTTTCCTGAAATCTAATTTGAATATGAAATTATGGATTTTTACTGTCTAAATAAGAATTATTATTATATTATTTTAAATGTAAATTAATAATTTATTTATTTGCAGAACAATTAACATTATGCAACAGCTTTTGCGGCGGTTGAGTTGTGGTTGTTGGAGTTGCAGCAAGATTAACATCATCAATAAATCAAAAAAAATAATTATGTTCTTCAACAGCAACAAACTTAAATGATGATGTGTAATTAATATAAAATAATAATAATATAATAATTCGGAGGATACTATGAATTATATGAATATTTATGTGTGGCTTTAAACGTACACTAATTTCATTCACCACATACTTTGCAAATAATACACTATGTTGTATTTTTTAAAGTATGGACCATTTCAAAAGCAATCAATTTATAACACACAATTACAAATTATACACATCAATCCATTAAAGATAAATAAAGCAAATAAATTGGTAAGTCAAATATTTAATTAATTTTTATGATGCAGAAAAATATATAATTCTAAAATATTAAATTAGAAATTTAATTGCTTGCTAACATTCAATGTGACGGCAACTTTTTCAATAAATATTTAATTATTGTTATCGCCGTTTGCTTGCATAAATACGGGCGGTATGAAAATTTATGGAAAATAGTCAAAATTTAAATCCGTATAATTGCTGTTGTAAGGTTATGAAAATCCGCTATCAGACGTCATTTTTATATTATAATTATTTTGATTTTTAAAATTTGTTCTCAATAAATTTAACATTAAATTGCTGGTCAGCCAAATCCGATTCATTAACATAATTAATAAAAAGAAATTAATTTTATTATTTGTTAAGACATTGTTATACATATAAAATATAATTTAATTATTGGAAAATCCATTAAAATATAACAAAATTTGGTAAAACAAACCAATAAAAATACATATTAACGAAAAATAATACTAACCCCAAAATTTTTCCGATATTTAAGTATGATTATTAATTAAATAATTTTTGAAACATTTTCCAATAAGTTGAAATTTAAATCGACGGGTTTTTAATGGTTAAATATTGATTTTTAACTTTAAATTTAACTATTTTTATTTTAACTTTTTTCTTTCCGAATTTTTACAACAAATAATTTGATAAATGATAATTTGCAATATTTTAAATTTGCCTATGGATATGCAATGCAATATTTAATTTTATAAACGTTTGTCAGAAAAAAAAAAAAAACAATAACAAAAACAATACCTGTCATTTGCTCTTTTTTAACTTTCTTTTCGTTTTCTAATTTTGTTCCTTCATTAATATTGCAGTGCATAAAAAATTTTAATTTATTGTATTAAATTCTTAATTTTTCGCAATAAAAATATTTTAAATTATAAATAAGTGATTAATTATAATATTAAACAAAAAATTTGGTTAAAAAAATTGATTTTTATATCAGAAATGTAAGTACGAAAAAAGAAATTTCTTCCTAGTGATAGCTTTTTTTGCCAATGTTCCGTTATGTCGTTTATTTCTTATTTGTATTTTAAATATTGTCAAAAAGAGAAATAAAGTACATTAAAATTGTGCGTAATTTATAAAAAAATTGAATTACTATCGTATCTTTTTTCTTCTGATTTCCACATATATTCCTTAGATTGTTGGTATAATTTTTAATTTTAATATATCGTTTTAGGTCAAATATTATTTACAAATATGCGTTATTCATTCGCATGAGGATTTATTTACCAACAACATGACGTCACGATAATGCATGCTGTCAATTTTGTGAAAGATTTTGGAAAAATTATACGAAGTATGTACCAGATTTTTATATTAAAATAATTAATTTATAAAATATTTTTAATTGAAGAATTAATTGACACTGTCCACTTGATTTGTATATGTTCATGAATTATACACAAATTATGTACGTATGATATTATTATTAACTAATAGCAGTTTTACATATTTTACAGTCACCAATCTAATGTTATATTAGTTATTCTATATTCTGTAATCTACAACTGCATTGTTAACCATAACGCGTATAATTTTTCCTTCTATAATTTTGGCGTTGTACATAGTCAGCAATTTTTCTTGTTTTCTATATAATTATTATCGTGCGATATCAGATGTGAAATAGAATGTACATGAATTGAATGTATAGCTATTAGTATGGTTTTGGTTTTTCGCACCACCAAAGTGTGTCGATCGCACCTGAGAACGTTTTTATTTTATTTTGAAACAATATGATCGGATTCAACCAAATTTAACTAGTGTTAGAAAATTGTATGCAAAACATGAAGTAGATAAAACGAAAAAATAAATACAACTACAATTATATTTGAAATACAAAATACCTAGCAGAAATGCATATGATTTTGTTATATTAGAGGTATACTTTCCCTACTAACATTATATACAGTAATAGGTTTCCATAGAGTTGATCTGTAAAATTACTGAAAAAAATACAGAAGGAGACTACTGCATTGTAATATCTTTTAATAGAATATGCTTTGTAAAACTTCAAACATATTGCGTAAATGTTTAAAAATATATAATATAATGTGTGAAACTTAACGAAATTTTTCCATCAAATTCAAACGAAAAACCATTACTTTAAAGAAAATATATAAAAAAATAAATAAATGAATCAATTTAGCAAAGCTGGATTAAACGAAAAAAATAAATCATAATTAAATAAGAAGAAAATCTACCTTTACATAATTATTGTAATTAATATATGTGTTGCTATAAAATAATAATTGATTCTCTCTACAACATATCACATATTATTACGCATACATTCCAGTTTCAGCTCTAGCAAAAACAAATTTAACTGGTTACGCAAGATTTGTTGATAACAACAATGCAATTTCATATACTGAATACTACAGAAAAAGATTATATATTATCAGATATTTTAATTGTATAACAATAAATTACATCTATTTATAACAACAAAATCTATTTAATAATGACTTTAAAATGTGGCTTCTTGAGAATATCGCATGGACCATTAATTATAGCACGCGTTGATAACTTTAAGGGTAATATTTATATCGTGTTGTGGTCTCACTATGCCACCTTAGACATATAGTAAGTATTTGAAATTCTTTTACGTATATATTATTTAATTAATTGTTTACATATTTTTTAAGCTGTTTCATTTTTCGATTTCCATTTTCAATTTTAACATTTTTAAAACTAGTAATAATTTTGTCAAGTAAATAAATTTTGTTTTAAGGATTTACGTGTTTAGTTAATATATTAATATTATTATTTAACAGTTCCACTCAGAAATAAAAGCTTGTCATTGTTTGAAAAACTTTGTGCATTGTTTTTATAGAATGTTTTTCTTTTCTTTAGTATTGTAATATAAAATTAAAAATAACTTTTCTTTGTGTGACGACTTCATCATTTACATTGTAAAACAATAAATTAAATTAAAATGCACTGTCGGCCCTGTACACATGAACTTTATAGTTCAAATCTCAAAGTACATATAGTGAACATTTCGTTAATTTTAATTAATTTAATTTCAATCTGTGTATCCACCGACTTTCATTTGTGAATTTTGTAGTTTCTTTGAAACAAACAAATATATGTTGATAGCCAAGGAAACAAATAATTCATTCTACAACAATTGCTTAATGTATGCCAAATAATTAAAAACAATCCGAGTAATTGTTGTCATTACATTTCACTTCATTTATTTTGAATCGATCTGATGTAGTAGTTTTATTACTATCTGTATGGCCAGTCCCAATCGATGCCGACTATGATATTCTTATAATACAATGGAATGATTACATCACTTTTAATCATTTACAATTTAAAATTATTTTTAATTCTAATTTGTTATATTTACAAAACACCTTAATACATATTTCATTTTCAGATTTTGATAAGATGCACAGCTGCGTAATAAGTAACATTTCTACAGATGTCTGTAGAAATACTTAAGATTATCAAGTTCAACATAATTGATTGATTACTCTTACTCACAGTAACAGGATATGGAGGTGAGTTATTTAATTAATTTTTGTTTTTGGTACAACTTATGTTTAAATCGTTTTTACCAAAAAATATTAAAATCATAGTCTTTTTCCATATTTTTGAAAACCCTATCATTTCTTACTCAAAGAACTCTATCTTTTATCAGCAAAAAATAACTGAACTGCAATTGCATTGTGGCATCGTCATCATCATTATTATAATTCTTATCTCGGGCAAGATCAAGACAACATGATCAATGTGGCAACACATTCCAACCAAGGTTAAATATGAGTTTTGGCGATTGTGCAAAGAAGTGTAAATTGTCATGGTGACTAAAAAGCAATACCTTTTCGATTTTCCAATTATCGTTTGTGTAGCGTAATAAAATTTCAAAACATAGATTTCCTTTATATTCCCGTATCAAACTGATAACATAACCGAATTTTGATAAATATAAATATATTGTACATACAAGACATTTTTCATTTCAAGTACATTGTGAACAGTGAATTTCTTTCAGTTAATTAGATTTTTTGTGTAGTTTTAAACGTTTTTTAATACATGAATCTGATACATCGAGCTTTTTGCATTCTCATGTGTTGTGCTATATGATGATCCACATCGATTATTTATTTGATTTCCTTGTCAGTAATTTTAATTGGATTACGTGAACGTGTTGCGTAGCTTTGTGTGAAAAATCAACTGAATGATATATGACAACCCAATTTTGAAACACTGAGGTTTTGTTTTGTCATCTTGCTGTGAACAGATGTTGGGTGTCTTTCCTTTGCAGGAAATGCATATGCATTTAATTACTCCGCACAATAGTATTTATAACAATTTACCAATTATTTAGTAACTATGATTAGCCCATAATAGTGTTGCGTTTGCCGATAGTGTTTAGCAGATGTTTGGGGTGGCTTATGACATCTATAAAATTTTCATTACAGTAAAACTACACGCATTCCATTTCTTATCAGAAACATTGGACGATATCGTGTTCATGCTGTGGTGAAGGTTTAGTTGTCATATCTGCTGCTTCTGATGTGGAAACTTCAACGGCGAAACAGATTAATCACCCATTTAATTTGAAAGCAAAACATTGTGCACCATTACTTCGGTTCTTGCATAGGTCAAAGAGAGATTGTAAAATATCTCTTTGGACACAAATGCTGGGTCCTTTCAGCAGAAGCTATGGCAAATATCTCCGTGAAGAGAGTGAATTCACCGAACTGTCGTTATATTTTAATATTAATTATTCATTTATTATTTATTTATTATTATTAATTATTAATTATTTAACTTTAATATTTCAAAATTTGTTTCTTGTTTTCGTACAGAAAAGCTGTTATTCAGGTGAAAATATACAAAAATTCGTCACAAATTGCAGAACATAAACAAACATATTTGCTGCTAAGAAGAAAATAATAATTGAAGTGTAGTTTAAGATATTTATTTATAAGTTATTTATTTATATTTAAGTTATAGTTTAAGTTTAGCTATTTTAATTAAATTGAATGGATTAAAATAATTATATTAATTAATTTCGATTTAATTATTAATTAGTTTAATTCAGTCAATTAAAAAGACATAATTTAAATTTTAAGAAACTCTCAAATATCTGAGATAGATTTTAATTGTTTACTTACTTAACATTGGTGTAATCTCTCAGGCATGTGCAATGATCTGGTCGTTCACAACCTGGAAATTTTTTTGCGTGGAAAATTAATAACTTGCATAAATTGGTACGTTGTGGAAGAATATCTATTATTTCTAACCATTTAGGCTTCTATTGTATATTTTGTGTCTTATTGTTTGTAAATATTTTGTAAGTTACTATAGTATATAAGTTTTAAATTATAATTAAGATGAAAAATTGTATTGGTTAATAATTTTGTTTCGATCAAACCAGATCAATTTCTGGATAGTTGAGGAAACAAAATTTATTTATTTATATTTTATCAATAATTTTGTTGGTCTCTCTCTCTACACATGAAATATTTGCAATATTTGTGTAGTCAGATAAACCAATAAAAAGATTAAGGTTGTAATATATTCGTGATCGCGTATTAATAATTTATTCGTGTATTTGAATTCAATTTAGCTTTATTTTTTAATTTGTATATGAATTTTTTTCAAATGACATTGTCAAAATGTTATTTTTTTCTCATATTTTTTCATTTTGTAAATTTAAACTTCGGATATCACTTTGGCAGTTTAATATATTACGTACGGGTATTGTCACCTCTCAACAAATTGATTACGTGTTCGGGCTCACACGCAAAGGAATATCGGAGGTTTTCGATAAAACCGTTCTAAGCTGTAGTAACGATTTTCTACAAAAAAAAAATTTTTTTTTGTTTTATTTTCTGTGTATTAAGTTTAAAATTTGGAATTCTCAGTAGCGCATGATAATGATTGAACCATAATTTTTAATTTTTATAAATGTATGTGTTCGGGCTCACACAAATAGTATTTTTCAGGCTGAAATTATTGAATTTCAACAGTAGTGTAATCATTGGAAGCTATATTATCTAACTATTTTTATCGATCGTCAATAGGTTTTCCATGTTATGGCCGGGGTCGTGGCACTTATCAATTAGCGTTAATTGAGGCCTGGCACGCGCACGACCCTTGTTCTGGTTGCGAAACGATTATTCATGTGATTGTAGACATTCATGTTCACAGGAAGGAAAATTTGCCCTATATAAATAGGTAAAAAACACAAATTTTAACCTTTGTGAATATTGGTCTACTCTCGCATGTGCAGTAATTTTGTACTCATAACCGGCGAATTGTATTACATGGATAATTATATGTTACTTTTATAGTCTCATGTGAGGACCACGTCTGAATGAAGTTCGTACGCAATCCCTATTTTATTATATATATATATGTTTTTTTGTCGTCATGACCATTAACACAGTTGAATTTAAATCTATACTTTGGGTTTTGTGTAGAATATCTTTAATTGGAAAAAATTTGGTAAAATTAAATTAATTTTGGTTCAATTGTTATTGTATAAAATTTCATCTAAATCTTAATTTCTTCATATTCTGTGAAAATTGCAAAAATAAATTATTAATGAAAAAGAGTATGGAAAAATTAAGGAGAATTAATGGTGAAGTTAGTAGTGACTTATCAAAGATAATTTTGTGTAGACATCGTATAAAACTACCGATGTTGACATCTGTTGGCTAATAGATTATTTTGTAGACTCTCACGGGAAAGTGGTGAATATATCTATTGGTTTAGGTATGAGATGAAAGGTATTTAATGTCACATTTATGTTTGCTAGTGCCATCTCTATTCGAGTAAAATATTTGTTTATATAAAGTAACACTTGAATAGTATTTAATAACTTATTGACATTTGTAATGTTTTCAAATAAAAAATAACCACTAGCATATGATTATGTTTGCCTAATACTTCATCTCAAAAAATCGTATATTTTATGTATTTTCTCGAATTTTTTTTGCCAATATTTTTCATTTCTTTTGGAGCGAATATCTGCATCATTTCTTGAACAATTTAGATCAAATTTGGTACGTAGGTTTAGAATAAGATTTTACAGGTATTTATTAACTAGTTATTTTTAAAATTGATAATTATGATACATTCATTTAGTTTTATATTGATTGATTTCTATTTTATTATTTTATTAAAATTTAATACAAAATTAATTATATTTTAGAAAATTTGTGATAATGTTTAGTTTATTTTTATATAAATATGTAATTAATAAAAACAAAAAATTTCATTTAAATAAAATAGCATTTGTACTGATTTTTTCTCCAAACTTTTTGCTTGTTTTTTGATTTCCAGACTTTTCTTGTGTTTTAGCCGAATTTTGTTTTGCCATTTTGACCGACTTAGAGGCGGAATTTTCGAGAAATTCCAACGGATTCTTGTTCGGACGATGACCCCGCGTCGTTTAAGCCTATGTTGGTTTTTTACCACTTTTTCACATTTTTTTGTTTTGCCATTTTGACCGACTTAGAGGCGGAATTTTCGAGTAATCTCAACGGATTCTTGTTCGGACGATGACCCCGCGTCTTTTAAGCCTATTTCCAGCCCTATTTTTTTGGACTTTTTTGACCTTCAAAAGTGTGGGTTATAACCTTATGCCGAAAAAATTTTTTTGCCCGTAGGACCTTCAGATTTTCAGGGATTGTAGAGCTCGGAAAAAAAACAGGTTCTGTCGACGCCTTTGCCCGATTTCCTTCGGGGGGCGGAGCTATGGACAGTCGAAAGTACAAAATGGGTCACTTTTGGACCGCTATAACTCCGGAAATACTCAATATTTCGCGACAAGCTTCTCACCAGTGATAGTCCTCCTCAAGGGCTACAAATTATAATATGGGGCTGACTTGCTATCTAGAAGGGTTTTCCAACTAGGGCTGCCCAAAGGTTGGAAAAACGTTTGCAGACCAATATTCAGAGTACTGGAAAGTCGAGAAATATTGGACTTTCCAAAAATCTAATGATGCAGAATCATAAAGGAAAGTCCAAAGTTTATCGTCAGATTTTTTTTGGAATTTTCCAGTGGAAAATGTGGATTTTCCAGGAACATCGAAAAACATCGATTTTTTCATGTTTTCAAATGGGAATTTCCAGGCTTTCCCAATAGAATTTTCCAATGCCCTTTTAATCACAGACAGTAGACTATATGCCACGTATTTTAAGCCCCACCACAACTCCTCAAGTCAAATAGTTTTGCCACAGTGGCTGCCCAAAGTTAGGCTTACACGGAAATTCCAAAATCTTAAATTGGTCATAAGTCGACCAATAGATTTTTCACAGAAAAAGTCCAGAAGCTTTAATGTGCGCATTAAGATTCTCTATAATATGGCTGTAACGAAAATTGGCTAACTAATAAATTTTTTTTGAAATCATCAAAAACCTGGTTTTCAGAAATTCCGGGAAATTTCTCCAGCCTAAAGTTGATGACTTACAGCATTCTTATAGCCATAAATGGATTTAGGTGGTAAATGTACTGAGGGAGTGGTACTGAAAATGTTTCCTAGCTATTACAGTTTTCCCGTAATTTCCCGATCAAAATTAAAATTTTCCGGATTTTCCCGAAAATTTCCAGATGTCTTAATTAGAATATTAGAAACCATTTTTACCACTAGAGGACCCGAATCTATTTACGCGTTTTCTCGGAATTTTCATATAACGGTTTCATACTCATGGTGAAAAATCCCGGTTTTTTTTTTACAACGAGTTAGGTAGTTTAATTACCTATCATTTAAAACCTATCCCATCCTCCTACCACTTCAAACGGCTGAGCTAGAATTTTTGCCGTTTACCAAATATACCATCAGTTTTCCACTAATTTACCTTCAGAATTTTGTTTCAGTATTTACGATTTTCCTTGAATTTCCCAATTATCATTTTTTTTCACCATATTTTCGGTGGTTTTTCCATAATTTTCATTGGAAATTTCATACGTATTAAGAAAATTAATGAAATTTTAATGGAAGAAATACCCATCGAAGGTAAATCGACTATAAAAATAATTGTATGTTTGTTTGCATTGGCAAATTCTTAATAATAAAAAAATTTTTATATACTTTTGAAAATTAATGCTTTTTTGAATATACCATTAATATTAATTTATGATTACAAAAAATAGTAACATTTTTATATAATTCGTTCAAAAAATTAACATTAATTTTCATTTAAAAAAAACTATATCATTTAATTTTACTTTACCATGCCATTTTCTTATCGGAAAAATTATTAAAATTTTACATTTTACTTAACACACAAAACAACAAATACAAGTCATTTCTTTTCATTTACATCAGAAATAAGAAAACGAAAAGCAAAAAATAACAATGAATTTCCCCTCCATCCAGATATTCTATTAAAATATAGATTGTAATATATACAACGTTTGGTGGCTCCACTTAATTATGTTGAATATAAATATACCGTATAATTGCTGTTGTAAGGTTATGAAAATCAATTCATTCTCATCATACTTCATTTTTATGTTATAAATATTTTGACTTTTAATATTTGACTTGTCTCATTTCAAAGTAAATTGTTGGATTGTTAGCACGCAAGTATTTTTTTTTTTTTTTTTTTTCAATAAATTTGTATATTTTTCAATTTTTTATTTCGTTTTCATCGCTTATTCGAATAAGTCGTTTAATTTTTGTTTTTTGTGAATAGTTTTGCTATAGAATTTGAAGAATTTTTTATTAAAAATTTTACCAATTATAATTATAAGAATTACCAATTACGAAATATTTTAAACAGGTAAATGTAATTTCTTAGTGAATGTTGAATTATTTGTATATTTGCGAAAATATTTGTTATTTATAGGTTCCTTTATTTCTTTTTGGCAATTAGTGCCAAATAATTGCTATTTTACTTTAGCAATTGATTTTTTTTTTGTTTTTTTTTGTGAGGTTATAAAAATCCAAATGCTACAAGTTTTTTTTTACTTTATAATTTTGTTTTTTGTATTTTTTTTTTTTTTTTCATTTAATATTTTTGCCTTCTGTTTTTCATGTTTTAAATTTAAATGTTATCGAGTTAGGGTGTTAGACTTGTCATTTTATTCGTTCTTCTTATTCTTCTTCTTCTTCACAGCGAATTTTAGTTTTTTTTATTTAATTTTAAATAGAATTTGAAGAAATATTTTTTGTAGTATTAAAAAAAATTAAGAATATATTTCGAAATGTCGTTAAATATTCATCTAAAATCTAATTAGAAAGTTTCCATTTAAATGCATACTATTTCCTTTTTTTTTACTGTTAATATAAATAATAATATAATTAAATAATTATTACTTTTATATTGTAAATGTAAATTAATAATTTATTTATTTGCAGAACAATTAACATCAAGCAGCAGCAAATAATCTTTAAAACGCAATTACAAATTATCAATCAAAATTGAAAAGAAAGTAGAGAAATAAAAATAAACAAATTGGTAAGTAAAATATTTATTTAATTATAATAAAAATATAAATGATAATTCTAAAAATTAAGTAAGAAATTTAATTGTATTGGATTTTCATAACCTCACAATAATTATTATTATTTTATATAGGAATTTTTTTTTTTATTGTTTAGAAGAAGAGTTTTCTTCATATAATTCACAGAAAATGCTATTTTTTTTAGAATCTTTACTTTTATAATTAATATATTGTTATCAGGAAAATACAAAGCATTATTTAAATTTGACGTTTGTGGTATTTTTTCTTAAAAAATAAAAATTTGAAGTATTTTTAATTAAAAAATATCAGAATGTAATTCAATACGTCAAAGTTTATTTTATTAATCTACCTAATTTCTTCTATCTACATGGATTTTTATTAAATTGTATCTTTTGCCTGAAATCTAATTTAAAATTATGGATTTTTACTGTCTAAATAAGAATTATTATTGTATTATTATATTATTTTAAATGTAAATTAATAATTAATTTATTTACAGAACAATCAATATTATGCAACAGCTTTTGCTGCGGTTGGGTTGTCATTAAAAATAATTATGTTTTTCAACAGTAACAAATTTAAATGATTCAAATGATGTGCATTAAGACGTTTAATATAAAATAATAATAATAATAATGTAATAATTCAACTGATACTATGAATTATTGAAAATTGTGAATATTTATGTCTGGTTTTAAACGTACACTAGTTTCATTCAACACATACATTTATTTTGCATATAATTTATGTACACCACGAGGTTGAAAAAGGTTGGAACGTTTTAAAATCAATTAATTTATAATACACAATTACGAAATAACCACATCTATCCATTAGAAGTGAAAAGTAAATAATTGAATAAATGGGGAGTAAAACATTTACTGAATTAATAATAAAGTAAGTTAGTTATTAAGAAAAATATATAAGTATAAAACCTAATTCTAAAAACTTAAATAAGAAATTTTTCTTTTTTCTTAAAAAATAAAAATGTGAAGTATTTTTAATTAAAAAATATTAGAATGTAATTCGATACGACAAAGTTTATTTCATTATTATACCTAATTTCTTCTATCTACATTGATTTTTATTAAAATGTATCTTTTTCCTGAAATCTAATTTGAATATGAAATTATGGATTTTTACTGTCTAAATAAGAATTATTATTATATTATTTTAAATGTAAATTAATAATTTATTTATTTGCAGAACAATTAACATTATGCAACAGCTTTTGCGGCGGTTGAGTTGTGGTTGTTGGAGTTGCAGCAAGATTAACATCATCAATAAATCAAAAAAAATAATTATGTTCTTCAACAGCAACAAACTTAAATGATGATGTGTAATTAATATAAAATAATAATAATATAATAATTCGGAGGATACTATGAATTATATGAATATTTATGTGTGGCTTTAAACGTACACTAATTTCATTCACCACATACTTTGCAAATAATTCCTTTACACGATGTTGTATTTTTTAAAGTATGGACCATTTCAAAAGCAATCAATTTATAACACACAATTACAAATTATACACATCAATCCATTAAAGATAAATAAAGCAAATAAATTGGTAAGTCAAACATTTAATTAATTTTTATGATGCAGAAAAATATATAATTCTAAAATATTAAATTAGAAATTTAATTGCATTGCTAACATTCAATGTGACTGCAACTTTTTCAATAAATATTTAATTATTGTCATCGCCGTTTGCTTGCATAAATACGGGCGGTATGAAAATTTATGGAAAATAGTCAAAATTTAAATCCGTATAATTACTGTTGTAAGGTTAAGAAAATCCGCTATCAGACGTCATTTTTATATTATAATTATTTTGATTTTTAAAATTTGTTCTCAATAAATTTAACATTAAATTGCTGGTCAGCCAAATCCGATTCATTAACATAATTAATAAAAAGAAATTAATTTTATTATTTGTTAAGACATTGTTATACATATAAAATATAATTTAATTATTGGAAAATCCATTAAAATATAACAAAATTTGGTAAAACAAACCAATAAAAATACATATTAACGAAAAATAATACTAACCCCAAAATTTTTCCGATATTTAAGTATGATTATTAATTAAATAATTTTTGAAACATTTTCCAATAAGTTGAAATTTAAATCGACGGGTTTTTAATGGTTAAATAATGATTTTTAACTTTAAATTTAACTATTTTTTTTGAACTTTTTTCTTTCCGAATTTTTACAACAAACAAATAATTTGATAAATGATAATATGCAATATTTTAAATTTGCCTATGGATATGCAATGCAATATTTAATTTTATAAACGTTTGTCAGAAAAAAAAAAAAAACAAAAACAATACCTGTCATTTGCTCTTTTTTAACTTTCTTTTCGTTTTCTAATTTTGTTCCTTCATTAATTTTGCAGTGCATAAAAAATTTTAATTTATTATATTAAATTCTTAATTTTTCGCAATAAAAATATTTTAAATTATAAATAAGTGATTAATTATAATATTATACAAAAAATTTAATTAAAAAAATTGATTTTTATATCAGAAATGTAAGTACGAAAAAAGAAATTTCTTCCTAGTGATAGTTTTTTTTCCAAATGTTCCGTTATGTCGTTTATTTCTTATTTGTATATGAAATATTGTCAAAAAAAGAAATAAAGTGCTGTAAAATTGTGCGTAATTTATAAAAAAATTGAATTACTATCGGATCTTTTTTCTTCTGATTTCCACATATTATATATTCCTTAGATTGTTGGTATAATTTTTAATTTTAATATATCGTTTTAGGTCAAATATTATTTACAAATATGCGTTATTCATTCGCATGAGGATTTATTTACCAACAACATGACGTCACGATAATGCATGCTGTCAATTTTGTGAAAGATTTTGGAAAAATTATACGAAGTATGTACCAGATTTTTATATTAAAATAATTAATTTATAAAATATTTTTAATTGAAGAATTAATTGACACTGTCCACTTGATTTGTATATGTTCATGAATTATACACAAATTGTGTACGTATGATATTATTATTAACTAATAGCAGTTTTACATATTTTACAGTCACCAATCTAATGTTATATTAGTTATTCTATATTCTGTAATCTACAACTGCATTGTTAACCTTAACGCGTATAATTTTTCCTTCTATAATTTTGGCGTTGTACATAGTCAGCAATTTTTCTTGTTTTCTATATAATTATTATCGTGCGATATCAGATGTGAAATAGAATGTACATGAATTGAATGTATAGCTATTAGTATGGTTTTGGTTCTTCGCACCACCAAAGTGTGTCGATCGCACCTGAGAACGTTTTTATTTTATTTTGAAACAATATGATCGGATTCAACCAAATTTAACTAGTGTTAGAAAATTGTATGCAAAACATGAAGTAGATAAAACGAAAAAATAAATACAACTACAATTATATTTGAAATACAAAATACCTAGCAGAAATGCATATGATTTTGTTATATTAGAGGTATACTTTCCCTACTAACATTATATACAGTAATAGGTTTCCATAGAGTTGATCTGTAAAATTACTGAAAAAAATACAGAAGGAGACTACTACATTCTAATATCTTTTAATAGAATATGCTTTGTAAAACTTCAAACATATTGCGTAAATGTTTAAAAATATATAATATAATGTGTGAAACTTAACGAAATTTTTCCATCAAATTCAAACGAAAAACCATTACTTTAAAGAAAATATATAAAAAAATAAATAAATGAATCAATTTAGCAAAGCTGGATTAAACGAAAAAAATAAATCATAATTAAATAAGAAGAAAATCTACCTTTACATAATTATTGTAATTAATATATGTGTTGCTATAAAATAATAATTGATTCTCTCTACAACATATCACATATTATTACGCATACATTCCAGTTTCAGCTCTAGCAAAAACAAATTTAACTGGTTACGCAAGATTTGTTGATAACAACAATGCAATTTCATATACTGAATACTACAGAAAAAGATTATATATTATCAGATATTTTAATTGTATAACAATAAATTACATCTATTTATAACAACAAAATCTGATTAATATTGTCTTTAAAATGTGGCTTGAGAATATCGCATGGACCATTAATTATAGCACGCGTTGATAACTTTAAGGGTAATATTTATATCGTGTTGTGGTCTCACTATGCCACCTTAGACATATATTAAGTATTTGAAATTCTTTTACGTATATATTATTTAATTAATTGTTTACATATTTTTTAAACTGTTTCATTTTTCGATTTCCATTTTCAATTTTAACATTTTTAAAACCAGCAATAATTTTGTCAAGTAAATATGTAATTTTTTGAATGAATTTAATATTATAAAATTTTTTTTATTTTGTTTTAGAGATTTACTTGTTTAGTGAGTATAATTATTTAACAGGTCCATTCAGAAAAAAAAACTTGTCATTGTTTCAAAAACTTTGTGCATTATTTTTATAGAATGTTTTTCTTTTCTTTAATATTGTAATATAATATAGTGAAAATTTCGTTAATTTTAATTTATTTAATTTCAATCTGTGTATCCACCGACTTTCATTTGTGAATTTAGTAGTTTCTTTGAAACAAGCAAATATATGTTGATAGCCAAGGAAACAAACAATTCATTCTACAACAATTGCTTAATGTATGCCAAATTATTCAAAATAATCCGAGTAATTGTTGTCATAACTTTTAACTTAATTTATTTTGAATCGATCTGATATAGTAGTTTTATTACTATCAGTATGGCCAGTCCCAATGCTGTCGACCATGATATTATTATAATATAATGGAATGATCACATCACTTTTAATCATTTACATTTAAAAAATATTCTTAATTCTAATTTATTATATTTACAAAAAACTTTAATACATATTTCATTTTCAGATTTTGATAAGATTGCACAGCTGCGTACTAAGTAATATTTCTACAGATGTCCGCAGAAATACTTAAGATTATCAAATAATGCTAAGCTCAACATAATTGATTGATTACTCTTACTCACAGTAACAGGATATAGAGGTGAGTTATTTAATTAATTTTTGTTTTTGGTACAACTTATGTTTAAATCGTTTTTACCAAAAAATATTAAAATCATAGTCTTTTTCCATATTTTTGAAAACCCTATCATTTCTTACTCAAAGAACTCTATCTTTTATCAGCAAAAAATAACTGAACTGCAATTGCATTGTGGCATCGTCATCATCATTATTAAAATTCTTATCTCGGGCAAGATCAAGATAACATGATCAATGTGGCAACACATCTCAACCAAGGTTAAATATGAGTTTTGGCGATTGTGCAAAGAAGTGTGCATTGTCACGGTGACTAAAAAGCAATACCTTTTCGATTTTCCAATTATCGTTTGTGTAGCGTAATAAAATTTCAAAACATAGATTTCCTTTATATTCCCGTATCAAACTGATAACATAACCGAATTTTGATAAATATAAATATATTGTACATACAAGACATTTTTCATTTCAAGTACATTGTGAACAGTGAATTTCTTTCAGTTAATTAGATTTTTTGTGTAGTTTTAAACGTTTTTTAATACATGAATCTGATACATCGAGCTTTTTGCATTCTCATGCGTTGTACTATATGATGATCCACATCGATTATTGATTTGATTTCCTTGTCAGTAATTTTAATTGGATTACGTGAACGTGTTGCGTAGCTTTGTGTGAAAAATCAACTGAATGATATATGACAACCCAATTTTGAAAAACTGAGGCTTTGTTTTGTCATCTTGCTGTGAACAGATGATGGGTGTTTTTTCTTTGCAGGAAATGCATATGCATTGAATTACTCCGCACAGGAGTATTTATAACAATTTACCAATTATTTAGTAACCATGATTAGTGTTGCGTTTGCCGATAGTGTTTAATCTATGATTAGCAAGTTACGTTACTCCAGGCGTGGGGTGGCTTATGACATCTACAAAATTTTCATTACAGTAAAACTACACGCATTCCATTTCTTATCAGAAACATTGGACGATATCGTGTTCATGCTGTGGTGAAGGTTTAGTTGTCATATCTGCTGCTTCTGATGTGTAAACTTCAACGGCGAAACAGATTAATCACCCATTTAATTTGAAAGCAAAACATTGTGCAACATTACTTCGGTTCTTGCATAGGTCAAAGAGAGATTGTAAAATATCTCTTTGGACACAAATGCTGGGTCCTTTCAGCAGAAGCTATGGCAAATATCTCCGTGAAGAGTGTGAATTCACCGAACTGTCGTTATATTTTAATATTAATTATTCATTTATTATTTATTTATTATTATTAATTATTAATTATTTAACTTTAATATTTCAAAATTTGTTTCTGGTTTTCGTACAGAAAAGCTGTTATTCATGTGAAAATATACAAAAATTCGTCACAAATTGCAGAACATAAACAAACATATTTGCTGCTAACAAGAAAATAATAATTGAAGTGTAGTTTAAGATATTTATTTATAAATTATTTATTTATATTTAAGTTATAGTTTAAGTTTAGCTATTTTAATTAAATTGAATGGATTAAAATAATTATATTAATTAATTTCGATTTAATTATTAATTAGTTTAATTCAGTCAATTAAAAAGACATAATTTAAATTTTAAGAAACTCTCAAATATCTGAGATAGATTTTAATTGTTTACTTACTTAACATTGGTGTAATCTCTCAGGCATGTGCAATGATCTGGTCGTTCACATCCTGGAAATTTTTTTGCGTGGAAAATTAATAACTTGCATAAATTGGTACGTTGTGAAAGAATATATATTATCTCTAACCATTTGGATTTCTATTGTATATTTTGTGTCTTATAATATTGTAAATATTTTGTAAGTTACTTTAGTATATAAGTTTTTTTATATATTAATTATAATTAAGATTAAAAATTGTAATGGTAAATTTTATTTCGATCAAACCAAATCAATCTCTGGATTGTTGAGGAAACAAAATGTATTTATTTATATTTTATCAATAATTTTGTTGGTCTCTCTCTCTACACATGAAATATTTGCCAATATTTGTTTAGTCGGACAAACCAATAAAAAGATTAAGACTGTAATATATTCGTGATCGCGTATTAATAATTTATTCGTGGATTTGAATTGAATTTAACTTAATTATTAAATTTGTATGAGTTTTTTTTTCAATTGACATAACGGGAATTACTTTGGCATATTATTTTAATATGTTACATACGGGGGTTGTCTCCTATCAACAAAGTGATTACATGTTCGGGCTCACACGCAGAGGAATATCGGAGGTTTTCGATAAAACCGTTCTAAACTGTAGCAACGATTTTTTAAAAAAAAAAAAATTTTGTTTCGTTTTATTGTCGGTATATTATTTTTAAAATTTGAAATTCTCAGTAGCGCATAATAATGAATGAATATATACATACAAAGGAATCTGAGTTTTTCTATAAAACCGTTCTGAGTTGTGAATGATCTAGGAAAAGGTTTTCCATGTTATGGCCGGGGTCGCTGTTATGGGGGCGTTAATTGAGGCCTGGCACGCGCACGACCCTTGTTCTGGTTGCCAAACGATTATTCATGTGATTGTAGACATTCATGTTCACAGGAAGGAAAATTTGCCCTATATAAATAGGTAAAAAACACAAATTTTAACCTTTGTGAATATTGGTCTACTCTCACATGTGCAGTAATTTTGTACTCATAACCGGCGAATTATATTACATGGAAAATTATATGTTACGTTGTAGTCCCATTTGAGGACCACGTCTAAATGAAGTTCGTACGGAATGTCAATATATATATTCTATATATATTTTGTATACATGCTTTTTTTTATCGTCATGATCATTAATACAGTCGAATTTAATTCTCTACTTTGGGTCTTGTGGAGAATATCTAAAATAGGTAAAAATTTGGTATTCGAAATTAACTTTACTTCAATTTTTATTGCATAAAATTTCGGCAATATCTACTTAATTTCTTCATACTGGTTGGTCAATTCTGTGAAAATTGCAAAAATAAATTATTAATGATAAATAGTATGGAAAAATTAAGGAGAGGTAATGCTGAAATTAGTAATGACTAATCAAAGTAATTTAGTGTAGACGTATTATATCATCACTTATTAATTCCGTATGTTGACTGCTAGATTATCTCAGACTTTTTGTTAGGGGAAAGTGGTCGATTAAAATATTAGGAGTGTCCTTTTATATGAAGTAGCACTAGAATAATAATCAATAATTTCTTATTGACATTTGAAATGTTTAGAAATGAAAAGAAATAATATTGCCACTAGCATTTGATTCTGCTCGCCTAATACTTCATCACAAAAAATCGTATATTTTGCGAATTTTTTTGCGTATTTATTTAGTAGTGTTTAATTGTATAATATATTTACACGCCCTTATTTTGAAGGGAATATCTGCATAATTTCGATCAAATTTGGTACATAGGTTTAGAATAAGATTTTACATGTATTTATTAAATACTTATTTGAAAATTATTAAAATTTAAAATAAAATTTATTTTGCAGCTTAACTTCTAAAAAATAAAACAATTATATTTAAGACAATTTGTAATAATTTATTATTTTTATATAAATATGTAATAACAATTAATAAAAGCAAAAAATTTAATTTAAATAGATAAACATTCGTCTTTTTAATTATTATATCCTGAAGAAAACCCAATTGGAATCTGAAAAGGAAAAAAAAAATTTCTCCTGATTTTTTCTCCAGACTTTTTGCCCTGATTTGTGATTTCAGCCGAATTTTGTTTTGCCATTTTGACCGACTTAGAGGCGGAATTTTCGAGAAATTCCAACGGATTCTTGTTCGGACGATGACCCCGCGTCTTTTAAGCCTATTTCCAGCCCTATTTTTTTGGACTTTTTTGACCCCCAAAAGTGTGGGTTATAACCTTATGCCGAAAAAATTTTTTTGCCCGCAGGACCTTCAGATTTTCAGGGATTGTAGAGCTCGGAAAAAAAACAGGTTCTGTCGACGCCTTTGCCCGATTTCCTTCGGGGGGCGGAGCTATGGACAGTCGAAAGTACAAAATGGGTCACTTTTGGAGCGCTATAACTCCGGAAATACTCAATATTTCGCGACAAGCTTCTCACCAGTGATAGTCCTCCTCAAGGGCTACAAATTATTATATGGGAGTGACTTGCTATCTGGAAGGGTTTTCCAACTAGGGCTGCCCAAAGTTTGGAAAATCGATTGCAGACCAATATTCCGAGTACTGGAAAGTCGGGAAATACTGGACTTTCCAAAAATCTAATGATGCAGAAATGTAGAGGAAGGTCCAAAGTTTATCATCAGATTTTTTTTGGAATTTTCCAGTGGAAAATGTGGATTTTCCAGGAACATCGAAAAACATAGATTTTTTCATGTTTTCAAATGGGAATTTTCCAACTTTCCCAATGGAATTTCCCGATGCCCTATTTTTCACAGATACTAGACTATATGCCACGTCTTTTAAGTCCCACCCCAACTCTTTAAGTTTAACCGTTTTCCCACAATGGCCGCCCAAAGTTAGGCTTACACGAAAATTTGAAAATTTTAAATCGGTCATAAGTCGACCAATAAATTTTTCACGAAAAAAGTCCAGAAGCTTTATTGTGCGCTCTAAGATCCTCTACAAGATGGCTGTAACAAAAATTGGCTAACTAATAAATTTTTTTCGAAATCATCAAAAAGTCTGTTTTGCGAAATTCCGGGAAATTTCTCCAGCCCAAAGTTGATGACTTACAGATGTCTTATAGTCATAAATGGATTTAGATGGTAAATGTACTGAGGGAGTGGTACTGAAAATGTTTCCTACCTATTACAGTTTTCCCGGAATTTCCCGATCCAAATTAAAATTTTCCGGATTTTCCCGAAAATTTCCAGATGTGTTAATTAGAATATTAGAAACCATTTTTACCACTAGACGACCCGAATCTATTTACGCGTTTTCCCGGAATTTTCATATAACGGTTTCATACTCATGGTGAAAAATCCAAGTTTTTTTTTTACGAAAAGATAGGTCATTCAATTACCTATCATTTAATATGTATCACAACATCCTACCACTTCAAACAGCTGAGCTATGATTTTTCCCGTGTCCCAAATATATAATATTTTTTTACACTAATTTACCTTTAAAATTTTGTTTGAAGTATTTTCGGTTTTCCTTAAATTTCCCAATTTCCATTTTTTTATATTAATTGTGTGTGTGTGTGTGTGTTTTTCTATCTGCAAAATAAAATTTTTAATGTTAGAGTTATATTTAATAATAATTTTCAAATGAATTGTATGAAAAATAAATTTATATATAAAAACAACAAATACAAGTGATTTCTTTTTATTTATTTTTTCTTTTCCATTTAAAATAATGTTATACAAATAAACCCACCCAAGATAGATAAGTAAAAGAAACATTACAAATGTAAATATTAAAAAATTATTGTATATAAATGTCATATTAAGTTGTTGTCTTTGCTATATCAAAATTTTTGGTTTTATATATATTAAAAATAATTGTTTTTAAGCCGAAAAATATGCAATGCAAAATCAAAATGCAATATATTTTTTTACTGTGAAAATGAATTCCATGTGTTCTATGTTCTGACTTTATCTCGAGAATTTGTTAATGCAATTCCATTTTCAATAATACTTAAATGATTTCGTTAGTATAATTATGGACACACTGATTTTAGCTGAAATAAATGATCTCTTTCGGATTGATTTTAAAAAGCGAGCATACCCTATATTTTACTTATCAACTTTATGTAGTGATTTAATGGTACAGTGATCAACGTACATTTCATCAAATCCAAAGGGTGCGAGTTTAACTCGTATTGAAAATTACTCCAGTGAATTACCATTAATTCGTTTATGTATATCGGAGTAATCATGTCAATGGTTACGAATTCTTGTATACGGTCTGCAATACTGATTGAACAAAGAAACTGCTGATACCGCTGCCTGCAGATAGGAATTCTTAAAAATGGATTGCAATACTGATTGCTAAGTTTTTAAATAGAATATGCTCACTTTCAGAATTTCTATATGTTATATTTGAGAACTTAACAATCAATGTTTCAGACCAGATGGTTTTTTAAGAATTTGCATCAGAAGAGAATAATCAACATTTAATTGAAAACTAAAACCAACAACTCATGAAAATTGCAATAAAATATAATTAAATTAAAATGTTAACGTAATTTATAATAACAAAGTACGTATGTATTAAGTACAACTACATTTTTATGTTAATATTTATTTATGCATTGATAAATTATTTGCTAAACTAATTAATTGTAAAAATCCTGCACGCATAAGAATTAAAATAAAAAAAAATTCAATTAAATATATCCTAAATTATTTGCTTCATGTGCTATTGTCATATTGTCATAACAGCATGATATATTTCTTCAGCTGTTGGAATTATTTGCTTCGCTGGTAATTCGAAACCGCTCGAATATCTATTGCTGCCCGGCCTTAATTCAAATGTATATGATATCGGTATAGATAAATTACCATAAACCCTATCCATACTAGAACCAGTTGCTGGATAAATTGCAGCATATGTATTACCAATACTATATCGAGTACCATAACGTTTTTCTAAAGCTTCAATTCCTTTTTTACCAATTGCCAATAAGTCATCATGATTTTCTGTATGTACAGTATGTCCATATGGAAATAATAAAATTTGTGAATATGAATGAAATGCGAAATATAATTTTAATTAATTGTTGTTAAATATTGAGAATATGAATACATTTCAGGTTCAGAAAATGCTCGTCGACCAGCATATCTTTCAGCACATGGATATTTACTTGAACCAATTTCATTGCAATGAAAATCACCATAATCGATCACGTTAAAATGTATACGCATAACCATCTGGATTTATTATCGGAAAGAAGTACCAATTATTTATATTTGCCGAATTTGCTAGAAATAACGATGTAATATGATTTTCAGTCGAAGGTGAATTTAATTGTTCGATTAATTCATTTAATAAAAAGGTTACCTGCTGCTAACAAATTTTTTATTTAACTATATTATTCATATAATATTAATATTTTTTATTTATAATTATGTATAAAATAATTAATAAAACAACAACTAAGTTATGTCAAACGTGGAAACTTCACAAGCAACCAAATTTTGAATTTTATTCATGCTTTGACATTTTTACACCACGTGAGCAAATTTTTATGGATATCTTTAATTATAGCAATATAGCATTGTGACAGCATTTCCCCTCTTCCCCGATATTATTCTGGTAGATTATGATCAATTAAACAATATGAGAAACCATATGAATGTTTTTAATCATTAATAATTTTAGTAGAGCATAGTTTTTGGTCATGTTAATTCCGGTGGAACTTATAATGGTATCCATTAAACATTCATTACAATCAAGTTGGTAAAATACTCGTCATGGGAGTATATAGTATTTTGATCTTGAAAAGATAGCTGCTTTCTTAATTCAAATCCAATTATTTGTTTTATGAATGATTGGCTAATATAAAAGAATAATAATAATAATAAGATAGGTATAATAGCCCGCACAATGCATTTTCAAATAATGTTAGTCGTAATGATAATTATATATTTCATGAATTTGTTATTACGTAGTTATTGGCATCCATTATATTTCAATTTATTAATGATTAAAAACCTTTATATGATTTCTCATTAAAAATATACAAATATTTTCTATATTTAATTGTGTTGAAACACAAAAGGCAGTTGTAAATTAATAGCATCGCCCTAATTATTTAAATGCTATGTATGATAACTATTTCATATCGCATCAATATTTCTTATTTTAATAATTTAATATTTAATTGACAGTTGAAAAATGAATAATTTTTTATTTAATATTTATTTATTTTACGATCATATTTTTCAATAAATATATTAGATATAATATAGTTGTAAAATTAATAAATATTTATATACACACACAATTAGCGTATTATAATAATTCTGAATTAAATAACAACTATTTTTAATTGTTAAAATATAAGCATACATAGGTATTGTCACTATATAACTACGAATTCTGCCAATCTACCAGAGTTAGAACCATATAGAGTAGTGCTCCTATGATGCATTAACATTTTCGAAATAATTATCAGTGTATATATATATACCATGTGACGAAATAGTCAAATAAATTTTATATTTAATAACAAATCATACTGTCAATTAAATAAAAACAAAATAATAATAAATATACAATATCTATAATCTATATAATTTAAAATATTTAGTAATATAATATACTTACGATGTAGTTCCAACAATATTCAATGATGCTTCAGCACAATTACCCGAACATGAAATCCATGTATTATCTAGCAAATGTTGTGATAAATTTTTAAATTACCGTATTAAATATAAACGTTTTGAATGTGCAATAAATTAATCATTATCCGCATTCGGTTTATCATTACGTGTTATAAACCTTTAATAAAAGCACGTATTCGAATGGCAGCATCACAACGTTGTTCCGTTTTTTTTTTATCGCTAAACGACTTCGTATATATTTTTGCGCAAATATTGCAGGCAGCACTACGTATTTGTAAATATATTCTACGTTGTTTAAGACCTTTTCATGCGGCTTGAATTTTCGATTGTAAATAATGTTTTTTCATTTGAAATGTAAGTTCGGTGTCGAACAATGTTTTCGGTAAACGTATAAATATTTTTGTTTTACCCATACGATACAAATCGTTACCATATTTTAGTTCGTTAGCTAAAACTTGTACACCATCACGAACTGAACAACTTTTATAATGTTGCCACGTGTCTTTACTTAAACATTTATAAGAACGTTGTAAAAACATTTTATATGTACGACGATATGCAAAACCAGTACGTCGTATACGTAAATTTTCCATTAACATAGGTTTAACTAGATGTAATATTAATTTATCTTCAAATGTGTCCGCTGTTTGTACATCAATTGGTTTTATACAACGCAGATACGATGGTTCTTTACACATTAATATATTCAATAAATTATTTAATGAATTTTTAAATTGTGTTGCAAGTGTGTGTGGACGTTTTTTTTATCTAAATATTCTTTTTCTGGAAAACATTTACGTATTATACTATTTACTGTATTCGACAAACCTCTTTAAAATCTCTAAATTGTAAATCATTCGGTAAATAAATATCTATATCCATAAATTTGGCTTTATGATGTTTCGCAACAACTCTTTGAACTTTCTTAAATTTGTTGTTTTTTTTTTTTGCGTGTTTTGTTCTGCAAGTGCTCGCATTTCTTTTTCCATAGTTTTATTTACATTTTTTGATACAATTTGTTTTAACTGTTGTTCAAAAAATTCACTTCATTTTGCGTGAAAAGGTGCATCTTTAATATAATTAAAGAAAAAGAGTTAAAATATTTATAGAATTAACTTTAAAGAATACCAGTCGAGTCAGTAAAGTAATCTAGATCTAGCATCACAAACAAAAGTACAAAAAATTACTCACTTGAAGGACGTATAAGTGCTTTCGCAATTGATTTATTTTTATTTTTTATATTTTCTGGCAATTTAGCTTTATTTTTTAATTTTCCTTGTGCCATTTTCTTTTTAGATAATTAACAAATAATTGAATAATAATTATACGTACAACACAAACAAAAAAAAATGTAAATAAAAAATAACAATAGAAAACCAAACAAAAATTATGTTCTATGTGGTTATATATAATAAGAAGAAATGAAGGCACTGGCACTGCACCAGCGTAACATGTCACGACCACGAGGTGTAGTAACATGGTGTATTTATAGTTATAGTTCTATCAGATTATTATATTGACATATTGGGCGAAACGATTAGCGAATATTTTTTATAAATCGTAATACTCATTTCGTTGTCAAATGAGTACCGTATTGTTTCAGTCAAAAGTGGTCAGAAAAGGCAATTAAAATTAAAATAATTAAATAAATATAAAGGAAAACGATAGAAACGTCGCAAATTTTTTATATTTTAAAGCTGTTTTTATTTTAATATAAATTCTATAAAATAGGTAGATTTTTTTAAGATCATTTTTATTAAAGATCAATTTTGTATTCGGTATAAATTTCGTAAAATTATGGAAGGTTTTAGTGGTGCATTAAAATTAGCAAATTTAGATGATTTCATAACACCATCACAGGTATGTTAATTAAGTTATTGTATAAAAATTGTCCGAAATTCTCATTTTTACATTTACATTTCTAGGAATGCATTAAGCCTGTAGAAATTCAAACTAAAAAAAGTAAAACAGGATCAAAAATTACAATTCAAGAAGATGGATATTATGAAACAACTGATGTAAGTTTATGTTAATTCTATTAAATCATATGCTAATGTTTTTGCTATTTAAATTTTATATTATTTTTCTTATCAATTATAGATTGGTAAACATAAATTGGAAAAAGTTGAAATAACTTTAGCTGATTGTTTAGCATGTTCTGGTTGTATAACATCTGCCGAAGGTGTTTTAATTACGCAGCAGAGTCAAGAAGAATTATTAAAAATATTAAATGAAAATAAATTAAATAAATTATCAGGAAATAATGAACTGGTTAAAATTGTTGTATTTACAATATCACAACAATCAATATTATCATTGAGTTATAAATATGAATTGCAAATTGAAGATTGTGCAAAACATTTAGCTGGCTATTTTAAAAATTTAGGTGCTGATTATGTATTGAATACAAAAATTGCTGATGATTTAGCATTAATTGAAAGTCGTAATGAATTTTGTGAACGTTATAAATCATCTAATGCAACGATGAAGGAACAAAATTCACTTTTGCCGATGTTGACTTCATCATGTCCCGGTTGGGTATGTTATGCAGAAAAAACACATGGTTCATATATATTACCATATATATCAACAACACGTTCACCTCAACAAATTATGGGAGTTTTAGTTAAACAATATTTAGCTAAAAAATGTTTATCAAATTTTAGTGGTGAACAAATTTATCATGTTTCTGTAATGCCATGTTATGACAAAAAATTAGAAGCATCTCGTGAGGATTTCTTTAATGAAGCAATACAATCACGTGACGTTGATTGTGTTATTACATCAAGTATGTATTATGTTTTTATAATTTTTCTTTTTAATATTTACATTTTTCTTCTTGAATGTTTATTATTAATAACTGTTGAGGTATTCTAATGCATATACTTAACATATATGGCGCAAGATATAGGGAATATTTCTGGTTCTTGGAAAACAACATTTTGACAATTACACATGCGGCATACCAAACGTATTTAAAATTTTATCGCTATTCAATGGATCTCGTTTTCCCAATTATCGTGACTCTATATAGGTAAAACTCAGATTTCATTTGACATGCTATATAACGTTTTGCAGTCGGTCAAATTAATTCTTACTATTAATTTGAAAATTTTTAATGCAAACTTCAAAAATATATTATTATGCGCATGCGAAAGTTGAAGGATCACGTCTGTGATCACATCTCACATAATCTTTGGAGTTTAATCCATAGGATAGGAAGATGTTGGTCGTACCAAAGACTACACGGCGCAGAACTGTAAATCATTTAGTCAAATTAACCCAGAGTAAAATCTTGCAAATTTATTCGATCAAAATAGAATAATAATATGACACTTGGCGTGTAGTTTACATAGAAGTATGAGCCTGTTATGATAATAATAAATTGAATACTTGTACGATTGTACGAAAATTTACAAACTTATAGTGATTGTCCGAATTAAATCATATAGTAATTTGTATTTATTAAATTCGTTATTTATTCTTTTTTTTCAGTTGAAATCGAGCAAATGTTACAAAATAGTAATAAAACGTTAATAGATTTTGATAAAGCAAAATTAGATTGGCCCTGGGATATAAATGAACCGGAAAATTTTGTATGGGCACATGAACATAGTGGTTCTGGTGGTTATTCGGATCATGTATTTAAATATGCTGCTAAAGAATTATTTATGGAAGATGTAACAGAATTAAATTATAAAAATTTAAGAAATCCAGATTTTCGTGAAATTATATTAGAAAAAAATGGCATTGTACTTTTACGCTTTGCTATTGCTAATGGTTTTCGTAATATCCAAAATTTAGTACAAAAATTAAAGCGTGGCAAATGTTCGTATCATTATGTTGAAGTAATGGCATGTCCATCAGGTAAATAATTTAATGTAATCGAATATATGCATTTTGATTTTATATTAACCCATTATATTATTTAAATTAAAAATAAAACAGGTTGTCTTAATGGTGGTGCACAAATACGTCCAAACACCGGTACACCATTACGTGAATTAACATTACAATTAGAAGATTTTTATCATAAATTACCAAACTCAAATCCCGATAATAATGATGTGAAAAATATTTATACACAATTTTTTGATGGTTTGTACAGTGATAAAGCAAAAGCATTATTGCATACAAATTATCATGCCGTTGAAAAACTTAATACAGCACTTAATATTAAGTGGTAAACGATTTCTATATATAACAATATCTTTGATAAGTATAATTTTATTTTATTTTTTTATATTAAATATAATGGGTATTATGAGTATGGGTGTGTGTGTGTGTGTGTGTGTGAGTTTATACATATTAATATTTTATAACGTTAAAACTTATAAAACTGATTTAAATTTACTTTAAACTTAATGTTGCGACATTTTCCTAATATAAATATGTTTTTCAATCATTTTAAATCACTCTATTCGTAAACATATTTTTATACAATGGTCTATAAAGTGTTAATTAATTAATATTATTTTAGTCTAAAATAAAATAAATACAAATTTATTAAAAAGTATGCTACATTATACTACAACCTTTGCCCATCATTCAGTCAATTTACGGATTCCTTTATAGATGTTAGTTTCTTTGAAGGCGATTCAATTCAATTCAGTCAGTCATTTGGCAAAATGTGAACTGTGGCTTCAGTGTCATGTTGCATACGACGGGTGGGTTAACACTTTTCAGTTCTTACCTTCTAAGTAGTTTGTAACCGGTTGAACAATATGTCATGTTGAAAAATTAATTAGTTGTCAATCTGGAAGCTCATTATCGAAACTTACTTTCACACCTATCAAATACAGATTTAACAAATACAATTAAAAGGACTACGACATTTAGTAATACAAGAACAAGTTCATATTTGTATTTCCAATATTAAATTAAGACATTTGCTTGTTGCCTATTAATAAAATCAATTTGGCTAACATGAAATGAATACCAAAAACACATGCACACAAGAAAAACAATACGTTGGAATTAAATTTACTACTAAAATTAACTGTAAATATTATAAACTAAATATGATAATAAATTAAGAGTAGAGATCATTGACATTTATATATCTTATTATTAAATATGTCCTGCGCCATAAAACTGGATTCTGACTGAGATCATCAATAACTTTTTTTTTTCTTTATTTTTTTTTTTACATTCACATGAGAAAAAACAAATGTCTGAATATTTTAAAAGTTTGTTAACAGTAAAATATAAAATATACGTATTATTATTACACATACAGTGGTGGTCAAGTAAATAACAAAACCAATTATTGTAGTGCATTAGCTTAACCGGGAGTTTTTCATCAGCATATACGTTGCAATTACATTTTTACAAGTATTTGTTTATAAATTATATTCATCCATTTTGCCTATGCTATTCTATAAATATCATACCACGACAAGGATCCCCAAATCATTAATTAAACTACCATCATACCATATTTCACAGTCTTAATTATATAATATTGTCTTAAGTTTTAATTGTGTGAACGCTTTGCATATAATTTTCTATCATATTCAAATGGCTTGTACTTCAATTCATCTGTTCACAAGATGGTTTTCCAAAAACTTTTGATTTCGTTTAGATATTAGTGGTTTCTTTAGTGGAACAATATAATTTAATCTTTGTTTTATAGGACGTGCACTTATTTATATCGAGTAAGTGCGTTGGATATCAGATTTCAGTAATGGATATGATACAACGATCTTTCATTTCTTCTTGTTTTAAATTACCTTCTTAACAATGTGCAACAATAAAACATGAATTAGTTTGTGTGCTATTTAGTTGACCACAACCGTATATATTTAATGATATATTGTATTTATTTTACTCTCCCGAATAAATTTTGTTATATCGCTTTTTTTTTTTCTTAATGTTGATTGGTACTTAATTTTTTTATATTTAAATTTTTAAAGGAATTTTAATGATTATTTATTTTTTTTTTTTTTTTGAATAACATATTTAATGTTTAAAAAATTTCAAAAATTACTTTGAACAGAAATTGTTTTTTCTAAATATGCATTTAAGGAATTACGTTGCTCTACGATATATTGTTGTTATCTAAAATTTTATAATTTAGTAGCTAATGAATGTTTTCACTTATATAATTTTTCGTTCAATTAAAATTATAATTCTTTTGATTACCAATATCATGAAATAGCTGTTTAGTATACACAAATGTAATGGCTTTGTTTTCGTTCTCATAATGTTTTACTAGTAATGGTAATTAATAGAATCTGATGGCAACTAATACTAGTGAGGTTGACACGTTGTTAGCTCTAACATGCACTAAGCCAGCTATCAAACATTACAACTAAAACTGAGATCAAATAATAAATTTTAAAATTTGTTAATTTATATACATTTTATATACGTGGATTGTTTAAATAGTTGGAACGTATGGAACAATTTACCAATTGATTTGCAATTATCGTAAGGTTTCCTTACGTCCATAACTTTTATATGACTGATTAGTCCATAATGTTGTAAATATATGCACTTATACAGCCTTTGTTATTCGGTGAGAACCCATGGTATATCACAATTGATTAGCAGCATGAACGCTACCCACTGTGCAACTAAGTGGACAGCTATACATCATTAAAATAATTGTATAATCTACTACATTTCATATGCAAAGTTTCATTTCTATTTATCAATTCATTTCTTTTATTTATGAAAATGAAAATCATGCTCAGATTATATTCTTTGTTAACACATAATGGAAGCAATTGATGAAATTTTCTGAACGCGTGATACAATTTTATATATTTTTTTTATGAATTGATTAATAAAAATTGGAAATCCGTTAAAACTAGGACTTCCATTAATATATATTTTATTCGATTAATTACCCATGGAGTTAGGAAAATTATCAGATTTAAAGTATGAATCGTTAAATGTTTTTATGTTGTGTATGAGATTTGAAATGTACGATAGACATTCCGTGTACTTCACATCATATCCACAAATAATGCTCCACAACATCATATTGAATGAGTTTATATTTACTTTTTCTAACGTCTCATTGATATCATCTTGGATATCCCAGGAATGTTCATCGTACATCTAACACTGTTACATACACATACAGGCTATTCACCTATAAATTCTAATAAGACCAAATGATTAATATTGTTACATACTCATTAAAATTATTAGAATGGGATTATTTTGGAACTTGAACATGGCTGTAATTTGTCATTTAAATATCCGCTCCACGAAATTTTTCAAATCATACAGCAGATCTTTTACTGTTTTAAAAGTGATGTTCTTAATTCAATCATTTTATAATAAAAGAAGACTCATATATATTTATATGCAATTGCATCACATTATTGTATCTACACCACCTACCTATATATTAAAAAAACGCATAAAAATGTTCTTATAATATCTTACAATACAAATTATTAATTTTTATTAAATTGTAATTCTTATCTTATTGTAATTATAATATTAAAATGCATATAAATTATACGACCGAATTACAAAAAAAAAATATAAAATATGTACACTCGTGTCTGTATTTAAGTAAACAACCATATGGATATGATGTTGAACAAAACCATACCATTATCATTGAATGAGTATGTTTATTACTTATTAATTATATTAAATACAAAACTGATTTATTTTTTAGACTTTCAGTACACGTGAATATTGTAATTTCTATTTGTTTTTAAAATCTAATGACGATGCGAAATGAGAAGAAATGTCATAAATCCCATTAACAAATTGCTGATAATTATCACATATCTACGAGAAGCTGTAAATAAAATAATAAAAACAATTTTGTATCTGGTTATTCAGAAAATATGACACCATCGATGAATGGAAAGACAAAAGGATGGTAACAATGTGGGACCATAGAAAAATGATTTAAAGAAGTATGGACAAATTCTATTTATTTCTGCTTTAGAATAAAAGATTAGTTCGAATGTATACAAATTATCCAAATTAGGAATAGAATTTAGGTCACAAAGCGGCTTGCATTCGCAACAGACCAATAAATATAGTCTAACTGGTGGCATAAATTATTTGGAGCCATGAGTCAATTATGATTTATTTATTTATTTATTTATTTATTTATGTAAAGAAACGTTAAATAGTAATGTACAAATCATTATATATTTAATTTGCATACAAATTACAATATTGCAGACAATATTGCATTTGATCACCACCACCACCACCACGCCATCAAACGAAACAGAAATAAGTGCCAGTAATTGGCAATGGAATTCATATTGCAGTCAATTCAATATTTCACGAAATCATTCGAAGCACCGGAATGCAAAATACAGTTAATTAAATAAATGGTAGAGGTCAAAACATGTTTAGTATTCCACTGAAATGACGACACAATTCTGCACGAGAAAAACGCATCAAAAAATAAAAATAGAAAGCAATGGTAAACATTCGCCTCCAACTATTAATGCGTAGAAAACCGAAACCCGTTGATTTAGATGAAATTCCAAAAATGTTGGTTCAACTTGCATTATTATAATTATCATCCAACAAAATATCTGCACAAGAATTATAAAGCATTAGCAAAACCAGTGTTTGCTCGTGCCATTTTATCAATATGAGGCGCTGTAGGTTTGAATATACCTGAAAGTATTGCGAATACATTAATTATATTGGAGCGATTTTAACATCTTAAAATTGGGTATCATTCGCGGGCTGCTCAAACCCACTGCCATACTTTTTCCATAAAATAACGATTTTATCACCTTAGAATTAATTGAGTATCATTCATGGTTGCTTAAATCCGATGCTATGCATTTTCTAAAATAACGATACAAACTCCTTAAAAAGAATAATTTAACAATAATTATATTCTATAAATTAAATCTATTCTTCGATCTTTCAATAAACTGAATTTTATTATTATTTCGTCTCATAAAATTCATCAATTTCCATTAATTCCATTAGTTATATTTTAATAAATTATAAATAAATGGTAAACCCATATATTACCTATATATTGTCTTTCAAGAGTATAGTGGATCAGTCCAAGGAAGATTTCTCAGACATTTTTTTTTGAATCAATCTAGCCTTGTTGTTATGGCGACCGAACTGGACATGCACATATTCAAGTAGAACCAACGAACCAACGCATAAAACAATGATCGAATACCGAATGCCTATAGATTATATTATAAATTGCTCGGCGGAAATCGTATCAGACTACTAGGTAGGAACATATATATGGCTTGATTTCATACACATACACCAAGTCATCCCTCCATAATAGTTCTTCTCGTTTTACAGCATAACTATATTGAAATTCAGTTGAGGTATATCAGTATATAATAATTCACCAATTGATCTGTATTTATGTTACGATAGATGCGTTTTTATTAATTCAATTATTAATATGAATAAATCGTCCATAGCTTTTGTGTATGGAGACATTGTTGATCTTTGAATTGCGTCCAACAATACAATGATAATTTTTTTTATTTAAACATCTAACTAGATCAAATATGTGTCCTGACAATATTATATCCAAAACAATTTATATATTGTATAATTTATGTGATAAGAATATATTAAAATTAGGTTATTACAAATTTACATTGTAATTACAATACAATTTAAAAAACCATATTGTTATCAATACATATATGGAATGTAATAAGATCGAACTGTAATAATTACGAATTAATTGTTTTAATATCATTCTAAATTGTTAAACATAGAAGGCAGGAATGTCATTAACATACAAAATAAATAAAATAGATAGCAAATGATAAATATCTCAGGTTATATCCAGACGTAACATATTAATTGACCGGTCAACTTGTTATTTAAAACAAAATACGACAACAACGACCAATTAAATACTACGATCCAATCCAGGAAATAAAATGTATTCTAAAACTCATCTTGATCATAAAGTATAAGTCAAGAAATTTGAACTGATGACACAAAATACAAATAGACAGTTAAATATATATTCATGCACTTGTGTCTTATAACAATAATTAATGAATTTTATTGGAATAATAATAACCGTTATGCTTTCGTGTTTGTTAACTTAAACACCGACGCCAGTGTACATATATATATATATTTGTTGAACGATACGGCAGTGATATATAATTTAACTTTAAATTGAAAAAAAAAACAAAAAAAATATACATAAAATAAAATCAGTGAAAGAAAAAAGCCAAAAACTTTTTATTTATTTTCATAAAATTGTACCATTAAAAAAGTATTATCCGAATGACAAAATAACAAGTTTTCCTCCAGAACAGTACAGATATAAATACAAAATTATATATTGTATATTATGTATTGAGAAAAGAACTCTGAAAATTTGAAAAGAACTTGACTATACACACAGCCACCGTTTTATGTGTTGATTGCATATTTTATATATGAAAAAATACTCGCAGGTATAAAAGACTCAAGTTTGCACAAAATAAGAACAGTTTTTAAAGTAATATTGGCGCGAGATTTTAATACACGTATTTAATATATATTATATATTAAAGTTAAAAGTTTTAAAGTAAAATTATAATATTTATGTGGTAAGAAAATAAATAACTTATAATAATTTCTCGTTAGTGTTTAGTAAGTAAATTTTGTCGTCAATACCTACAGTGTCTTGAATAGCTTAGAGTAGTGCGCACACTGCGTTTCGTTGAGTGTTTTTTTTTTTTTTTTTTTATTTATTTTAATTTCAATATTTGGTGATTTGTAATTAATTTTTATTAAAATTATATAAGTGTTTGTATAGAGATTAAATAAATAAAATATAAATAAAATTAAATAAATAAACTTAAAAGTGCGTATAGAAAAAAACAAAATATAATAAAACAAAGTCAAGAATATTTTATTTTAAAATAAACATACCAAAAAGGACTTTATTAATGGATTAATTTGAATATATATAAAAAGGTATATAATTTATAATATAAATTTTTTATGTATAATTAGCAATTGTCTATGCATTATTCGTCTAAAAGATCATCACAGTTTTATATAATTATCGCGATCTTATATTTTGTATTATATGAGTTTTTTTCTTATTTTATTTTTGTTAAATAAATATTCAAATAATTTGCATAAAATTTATAATTTAATGCCGTAGAGTAGTATGTCGTTACTAATAAAATATTTATTTAAATCAGTTTATTGAACTTATATAAATATAATAATATAATAATAATAATAATAATAATAATATTAACCTGAAGAATTAAATAATAATAAAAAAAAAAACATGTTTCTTTTTACAATACCTGAGCGCCGCCGCGCAAGTTGAGTTAAGCTTTTATTTTTACGAATAAATTTTTGTAAATAAGTTCATTGATCTTTTGTACATGGATTAATTTTTGATCTTATATTTTTTATATATATTTTTTATTAATGTACATTAAAATATTTCTTCTTGTGCTGCGCTGCGTATGCGATGAATTATATAATTTCATGTATGGTATCCTTTAATTGCGGAAATACGTAATTCAGATTTTTTTGAACGGGTAATTCTATTTAATGGATTTTATTGAATTCGGAAGTTTACAGTTCAATTCTATGGTAGTTATATATTTTGACGACCCTAGTAACAGTGTCCATAGTTTATTCGCAATATTTTCGCATTATATATGTGAATCAGATCAGTTTTTTTGATCACATTTAAATATCCATTCCTGGTTATAATTTTAGAGAAAGAATTCGTATTTGTATATATATATCAGGTTTACATATTCCAAATTTGATCAAAGTTGAACGACAAATTATCAAATTATAATTGGTATTTAAAACTGTTGCTTATATTTATTGTATTTCGTTGCTTATCCATATATGTTGCTTTTATTTTATTATTATAGTTTTCATTTAATTTGTATACGTTGATGAATTTTTACGGACATTATTTCAGTGCTAGAAAGCATTCACGTCATTATATAGCATAAATCATTAGGAATAGAATCCTGAAAAAATGTTTTATATGTAATTTCCTTGTGCTTGAGATTTTGTGTGCGAGCAACAACAATTTCTATGGGAAAATTAATTTATTTATGTCAAATAATAAATTTCCAACACACAGATATTTTGGGATACACACAGACATATAGCTGACCCCGGCTCAATGAAGCTAATAAATATATATGAAATAAGATAATAAAAAAATCAATAGTTTAACAATTTATTCAAATTTAAATTTATATGAAAACAATTTTAACAAATTTTTGATTGAGTTTTTAGTTTAAATTATTCCGATCCGCTAAAATTGATGTATACGCGTGTAAATTGCAGATATGTGTAAAGAGTTCATTAATTTAACAAAAAAAATTTTAATTTGATTAAATGATTATTAAAATCGTTTTCGAATTAATTTATGTACAATATAAATATAGAACATGTTGAATCAATCGTTAAGGATACCGCGAAAAATTACATTATTTATAGAATATTGAATCAAACTACTGTTTGGGTGGTCGTTTTTCGTTCCCCTACCGATTGAACTGATTGGGTTGTTTTGCTCAAATATATGCCAAATCATCCGCTTCGAAATAATGCGCATCCCTTTACGGCATAACTATATATGTAATATTGCAGTTAAGTTTGGAATTTAGTACTCCGTTATTGTGAATGTATAACAATTCGACCAATATTTGGTCGGTATTAATGTTTCAATAGATGATGCTTTATTAATTCAAGTCGACAAATTTATTGTTAGAATAATTTTTTATCATTTTAATACTCAACGGATTTTAATTTCAATTTCATCACATTGAAAATTGATTGTAAATAAAAATACATATATAGGACATGAATCCTTTTCGCACAAGCTATGTGAAAACGAAAATTTTTAAATTATATACAATCGCATGTGGTGTACAAAGAAAAATACTATTTACACATGCAAATCAATGACACAATTTATAAATTTTTATTTTAGAAAAATTGTTAATTAAATTAATTAAAACTAAAAATTGAATTCAATCAAAAATTCTTTCCTCATAAAATATTTATATATAAATTATTATGTGAACTTGACTGTTATTAAAAAATATATACAAATACTCACGACGCAACGCACATTGACACAGTGACAATAATAACAGATCTCAAATGGTGGCTATATATATATATATTTATATTTACAACCTTCACTCATTCCATCTATTTAGTATTCAAAATATGTCTGGGTTGATTCAAATTTTTTCCATATATCAATTTATATTGCGATAGTGTTATATTTAAATATAATATGGATTTAAATTATAATAATATTGTATTTTGGTATGCTGTAATTGTAATGTATGAAATTTTTTCATTATTCATTTTTAAATAAATTATAATATCAAACAAATACAAAATACATTGTGGCTGCGTTAGTCTAGTGCACTAGGTACAGCAGCATTTAATCATATATATGAACATTGAAAAACATTATTAATAGAATATAAACATATTTATATGATTTGTCATTTTATTTGTGTATTATATTTTATAGTTATTATAAAATTATAAATACTGTACAAACGCGACTAGACAAAGTATTTGATTATACAGACAATCATCAATATGGGATGGATAGTGCTGATATACGTTGTATACATAGTGAATCAATCCATATGTATATAATGTTGTTTAGTGTGGTATCTGGATATATTATCTAGACGAGAGATACAGACATTCGTTATAATGAATCTGATGCAATTATGGTGTGTTGTCTCAATTTAGATACAATGATACACAAATACATTTATTATATACACTCGCATTGTTTACGCATTGGAATATTTCTCCTCTATCTCATGCAAGTGTGAATTGTTTTATATTCATTATAAATTCAATAAAATACACGATATATTCGAATTAATATTTATTTTAGTATATGATTTTAGCAAGCCGAAATCAATGCTAGTTTATTCATTTTAATTACATTATTTTATATAGACACGGCACGGCATACAAAAATTCTGTGTTATAAATCGCATAATTTAACCTCGTCGCATTTTGTGACGCTACTTGTGGTATAGAAATTCACAAAATTTTCTATTTTAAATAAATTTGTAGTAAATTTCGGTCCATACGACGATGTGTAATTAAATTCAAACAAGAATACGCATAGAATTGCTGCGGTTCAAGGATTAAACACATCTTAACTACCTTATAAGGTTATTTTTTGAAATTACACATGCGATACCTCATATAAAAGAAAATAAAACTTCCTGTGGAATATAGGATATTTTTTGATTACTTGAAATATCAATATCATATGAATGAGAATTGATACATGGAATTTAGTAGAATAGCTGATTCAAGGATTAAGAACATTTCAAAAAATTTACAAAGATATTTTATTAAATTACGACAGCTCATGTGTGATATCCTTGAAACTTATTGAAACTCAATTGTAACGACTTAGAAATATCGAATACATAAATTCAATAATTATTCTTATTAAAATTATAAATCACTTAAAAACCCTAGAAATTCTACTTAATTCCACGTTTTATATATTCTCTTTCATTCATATGAGATATATTGCATGCATAATTTTACAATTAATATCCTTTTGATGGGGTCCTTCAAATGTCCTTATACCTTGTTAAATCACCAATTCCACTCACAATCAATTTCCGGAAATGTTTTAATCCATTATAATATTTACAATTTAACATGTTGTAACTCTTAATCTTCCATATATATATTTTGTTCATCTTGATTTCCCAGCCATATATAAATGTCACCATTTTGAGGTTTATAATTTGATACAGTACGCACGCAGGATACACAGAATAAAAAGTAGACGACCAATTGGTCGCTGTATTAGAATAAATTTAACTAAATCTATATTTAGTTTTCACTGTTTTCATCTGAAAACATTTATCTGTGATTGAAATTTACAACGACGTCCGTTCATTTCATATGGCGACGCTTTTTGTTAAAGAAACAGCGGAAAGTACTATCGGCGGAACAAAGTAACGACAATAATTAGTATTTGTATTTTTATTGAATTTTTCAACACTTTAATAACACTAACCGCTTAGAGAGTTTTGTTAGAGCGTTTTGAGTTTTAGATATGGTCTCTAAAACGAACGAGCCATATTTCGTGACATTGTTTAATTTTGTTTATCTACAACACGTCCTCGTCTCATTGTATAACTACAATATATACTAAGCGTTGTAATAAGTTGCAATTGTGCAAATACTCTACTTTTATACCATTAGCTTTGAGTAAATGATATGCTTATTCAGCTTTGGCTATAGATATAGATAATAAAAGTAGTAAGATATTGGAAAAATAACCATAATAATCATTTAATTTTGTTTGTTTCGTGTACAGATTATCGTTTCTAAGTATCACGGATAATTATGCCAAAATACGAGAGAAGAGCATGTTTGGTAAGTAATTTTTAATAATCATTTATATATTGTAATTATATAAGCAAAAAATATGGGTATCAAAATCATGATTAAAATATTATACGCAATAGAAAAATATGTAATGACTGAATGAAACTTGTTTTAATCTCATAATCTCATAATCGCATAAAATATATAAATATTAGATTATGGGATTATCTTTAAAATTCTCATAATTTTAAAATTGAAACACCAAACAATTTATAAAATAACTGAGTTACAATTTAGCCATATTTACAATTTAAGCTGGGTTTTCGTACAACAAAATGTTTTCGATCCTCTTTTGTGTATGGGGCATTTATGAATTGACAATTTTTCCGTATTGTGTGTTAATAAATAATTAAAATGTTAATTTTTATTGTCAACCTTTTTGGACAAACGTATAGTTAATAAATACTTATATGGTACAAATGTAAACGTGGTTTGTACCTAGTCACATGTACTTCCACTTTTTTGAAACTATACACTTAAAAAGTGTATAGGTGGAGCAAATTAAGCAAATGTACCCGTATTGTGAATTTATTCATAAAATAAGATTATGTTAAATTTTGCCTAATTGTTTTTGGTTTCAAATCCCAAATTGACACATACGTATTCATTAATGGCATTGAATATATTCGTAAAAAGTCTTTGAAAATCCCTGGACAAAGATAAATTCTATCGAAATTCTAGAGTGTATTGTTAATTCAATTTAAATATTTCGTTTTTCATTTCACAGCTCTTGTTGGCTATCCAATTTTTACAAATTATATATTGCGTTCATATTCCTTCAAATGGAACACCAACATTTCAACGGTCGGCAGTTGAAAGTGTACCGGACAAATCAATGCAGGAAAATACATCTTTAATGAAACTTGGTTATTCTTTAAAACCAACATTTGGTGATACATTTTTACCATTGCGAAGTGCAGTTGAAAGTGCTCCTACTTTACCGTAAGTTAAAAAAAAAAAACAATTTATTTAATTATTCTGATTATAAATAATTAATTACTATTAATTTTTAATTAATATATAGAATTGAAGGAAAATCTTTTATTCGAGAATCGGTTGAACATCGACCTCGAACTGACAAATTTTTGAAATCATTAGATTTAGATGTAGAAGAATCATTAAACATTCCGATATTTTATCAATCACCTCCTGGTCCATATGCGGCCTATTATATACCAGTAACGCATGATACCGAAAATCCTCAACCATTTCGTTTTGGTTCACCGTATCAACAGATAGTTGATTCAAAAAAGGTTCAAAATATATCGCCAGAAATTCTAAAGAAACAAATGGAACAGCAGCAAGCAGATGAGGAAATTAACGATAATTTAAGACTTCGCAAAGATAATGACGAAGAAAAGGATTACAAAGTATTGTGTCACATAACAAATTGGTCATTTTATCGTAAAGATGATGGAAAATTTATACCAGAAAATTTAGATGCTAGTCTATGTACACATATAATTTATTCATTTGCATCGCTTGAACCGGGAACATTAACAATTAAAACTTTTGATCCATGGGCTGATATTGAAAATCAATTATATCATAGAACAGTTTCATTAGATACTGATGTACCGGTATTACTTGCTATTGGTGGTTGGACCGATTCAACTGGTGACAAATATTCAAAATTAGTCGCCGACTCAGCAGCAAGACGTCGTTTTATATCATCAGTAATTACATATTTAAATAAATACGAGTTTAGTGGTCTGCATTTTGATTGGAATTATCCAAAATGTTGGCAAAGTGATTGCCGCAAAGGACCCGATTCGGATAAACCAAATTTTACAGATTTAATTGAAGAAATGAGTGAAGAATTTGATAAACAAGATCCACCATTATATTTAGCCGTTGCCATATCTGGGTACAAAGAAGTAATTACACAGGCGTATGAATTAGATCGTTTGTCGGATGCTGTTGACTTCCTAACTGTAATGTCATATGATTATCATGGTGCATGGGAAGACAATACTGGACATGTTAGTCCATTACATGGTAGACCTGGAGATAAATATGCACAATATAATACTGATTATACGATGCAATTGTTAGTTAAAGAAGGTGCTGTAAAAGAAAAATTAATCATGGGCATTCCATTTTATGGACAAAGTTTTACATTACGTAAATCGCATACAAATTTAGTTGGTGAAGGTACACCGGCTCGAGGACCCGGTAATCCTGGTGAATTTACAAGACAACCTGGAATGTTAGCCTATAATGAAATTTGTAACAATATCAGGAAACAAAAATGGAAAACAGGTCGTGATAGTGCCGGTAAATCGGGACCATATGCTACATTTGGAAACCAATGGGTTGGTTATGAAGATGCTACGTCAGTGGAAGCTAAAGCGAAGTATGTTATGAATTCTGGATACGGTGGTATTGCTGCATGGACTGTAGATTTAGACGATTATCTAAATAAATGTTGCTTTGAATCATTTCCATTATTGAAAGCTATAAATCGTGCATTTGGTCGTTTGAATAAACGACGACCAGCTGCTGGAAATTGCCAAAAACCAGCTGCACCAATAACACCGGTTCCGCCAGTTATGACACCACCTGTTGATACTGGTGGAGGTGGTGGTGGTGGTGCTGATGGTGACCATCATCATCATCATGAACAGACTACGTGGCCTAATTGGCAACCATCAAAACCACAATCAACGACAATAAACGATGAAACAAAACAAACTACTATCAGCACAACAGCATCATGGTGGCAAACAACACAGCCATCTACGGTGGTATCATCAACATGGTGGCCTCAATCAACAACCACGAAAAGAACGACAACACGAAAAACAACAACTTCTCGCAAACCAACTACATCTAGAAAACCTACCACATGGCAACCAATATATAATAAACCGACTGTCACAACCAGTAATCCATTTATTCCAGTTCCCATTAATGTGAAACCAGAAGTTATTCAAGGTGAGAAATGTGAAAATAATAAATATAAAGGTCATCCAAATGATTGTAATGCATATTATCGTTGTATTTATAATCAATGGCAGATACAATATTGTCATACACAATTACATTGGAATCAAATTACAACAATTTGTGATTGGCCGAATGTTGCCAAATGTACAATAACTCAAAAAGATGAAGAAGAAGTTATTAGTAGTACAGCAACACCAGTTACATCGACAACACGACGTCCATTGTCAACAATACGCACAAAACGTCCTACACGTAAAACCACATTAAGAACTACTAAAAATCCATTACCACCGAAAAAACCATCGACTACAACAGCTACACATGCACAATTTGAAGAGGAAACATTTGATATTACTTCTACAACACGCAGGAGTACAACACGTAGAACTCGTCCTACAAAATTTGCGGCAACATCGGCGCCGCCAAAGCGAACAACTTTACCAACGCGAATGCCAACGTCACCTACGCGGCGTACAACAAGAAGAACAACCACTACTACAATGGCAACGACACGTCGTACCACTCGTAAAGCAGCAACAACTACAAGACGCCCTGTACCAACATCAACAAGAAAACCATCATCAAATAGGATTCCATGCAAACCCGGAACTTATTCACCTCATACAGAAGAATGTGATCGGTATTATATATGTGTTAATGGTGTACAACTTACTCAACATTGCGGATCCGGATTTCAATGGAATCAAAATCAAAGTTCTTGTGATCGCGAATCTACTGTACGTTGTCTATCTACAGAAAAATACTTACGATTATTTAAAAATTCTAAAGATACAATAAAAAAACCATGCGAAGGAAGTGTTTTTCTTCCACATCCAAATGATTGTAATTTATATTTAAATTGTTTGCATGGTCATTTAACAATTTTAAATTGTGCAAGTGAGTTACACTGGAATGAAGACAAACAAATATGTGATTGGCCAGCTAGTGCCCATTGTACGGCAACCGCAGAAGATAATGAAGATAATGAAGATGAAGACACATCATTAGATGATCAGCATAATGATGACGCAGACAATAATGAAATTGATGAAATTATTCCAACGAAGCGTCCAACTAAACGGCCTACAAAGAAACCACAAAAAAAACCAATAAAGAAACCGATAACAACGACTACAACTACTTCAACTACTACTACTGAACGTCCATCAATTCCACCATTTTCTGGCGATTTTAAACTTGTATGTTATTTTACAAATTGGGCATGGTATCGACCCGGTGTTGGTAAATATACACCAGATCACATAGATACTGATTTATGTACACATATTGTTTATGGATTCGCCGTTCTTGATTATTCTGAATTGACAATACGAACACATGATTCATGGGCTGATATTGACAATCGTTTTTATTCACGTGTAGTGGCTACAAAAGAAAAAGGTGTTCGGGTTACATTGGCGCTTGGTGGTTGGAATGATTCGCTAGGAGATAAATATAGTCGATTAGTAAGAAATCCAGCATCACGTGCAAAATTCATCAAACAAGCCATCACATTTATAGAAAAATACGGTTTTGAAGGGCTTGATTTAGATTGGGAATATCCAGTTTGTTGGCAAACCGAGTGCAATAAAGGTTTTCCCGACGAGAAAGAAGGATTTACAGCATTAGTGCGCGAATTATCGGCAGCATTTCGTCCAAAAGGATTACTATTGTCAACAGCTGTATCACCTAGTAAAAAAATTATCGATGCTGGTTATGATGTACCTGAATTATCAAAATATTTTGATTGGATTTCTGTTATGACATATGATTATCACGGTCAATGGGATAAAAAAACCGGACACGTTGCACCATTATTTTATCATCCAGACGATGATATAAGTTATTTTAATGCTGTATGTCTTTTTATTAATATACAAATTTAAATGCTTTAGAACAAAAACACCAGATAATTAATTACATTTAACATTTTATTTATTCAAATATAATTAGAACTATTCATTGAATTATTGGTTGGAAAAAGGTGCACCACCAAAAAAACTTGTTATGGGTATGCCATTGTATGGGCAATCATTTACATTAGCTGATGTAAAAAATAATGTTTTAAATTCTCGAGCTCCAGGTCCCGGTCAAGCCGGTGAATTTACAAGAGCCGCAGGATTTTTAGCATATTACGAAGTAAAAATTATTACAAATTTCTAATTATTTACGATTGATTATATGAAACGTTAATTATGATTGATGGTTTTATCTTTCAGATATGCCATCGTGTTGATACCAAAGGATGGAAAATTATTCAAGATGACGTGGGACGAATGGGTCCATATGCGTATAATGGCAACCAATGGGTTTCATTTGATGATAAAGCAATGATACGTAAAAAATCTCAAATGATTCGTTCACTTGGTTTAGGTGGTGGTATGGTATGGGCGTTAGATTTAGATGATTTTAACAATCGATGTGGTCAAGGACATTATCCGTTGCTTAGAGAAATTCAAAGTGTTCTTAGAGAACCACCAAAAATTAACGAAATTATGCGTAAGTTATATTTATTTTTTTTAAGCATAGTTCTAAAATCATTGAAAAATTAACAAAGTAAATAACGATATTCATATCAATTCAGCTACTATTGTACCTGATGAAGAATTGGAAACAAACGAAGAAAGCGAAGAACTAGAAGAAGTGGATGAACATATAGACGAACCAGAAGCGAGCCAGGAAAGTGAAGTGATTCCATTGGAACAATCAGAGGAAGAACATTCATCAGATGATGTTGATAACGAAAAACCTGTTGAAGCTGGAGAAATTGAATCGGTCGACGAACATGAGGAAACATCTGATATGGAAGATTATAAAGTAATTTGTTATTTCACAAATTGGGCATGGTATCGTCAATCAGGTGGTAAATACTTACCAGAAGATATAGATCCAGAATTATGTTCTCATGTAATTTATGGATTTGCTGTTTTAAATCGTGATACATTGACAATTAAACCGCATGATTCATGGGCCGATATTGATAATCGTTTCTATGAACGTGTAGTCGCAATGAAAACCAAAGGAATCAAAGTATCAGTGGCTATTGGTGGTTGGAATGATTCTGCTGGTGATAAATATTCAAGATTAGTACGTGACCCGGCGGCACGTGCACGTTTTATTAAAACAGTTGTAGAATTCATTGAAAAATACGAATTTGATGGTTTGGATTTAGATTGGGAATATCCAGTTTGCTGGCAAGTTGATTGCCAAAAGGGTTATCCCGATGAAAGAGAAGGATTCACTGATTTTGTGCGAGAAATATCTGAAGAATTTCGGCTAAGGGGATGGCTGCTATCCACAGCAGTTTCACCAAATAAAAAAGTTATTGATCTTGGATATGATGTGCCAGCGCTAAGTGATTATTTCGATTGGATATCGGTTATGGCATATGATTTCCATGGTCAATGGGATAAGCAAACCGGACACGTAGCACCAATGTATGAACATCCAGATGATTTTGATTCAACATTTAATGCAAATTTCTCTATAAATTATTGGTTATCAATGGGTGCCGATCCAAAAAAAATTATTATGGGCATGCCAATGTATGGACAATCATTTTCGTTGGCTGATATTAAGCGGCGTGGCTTAAATTCGCCGACGATAGGAGGTGGTGAAGCCGGTGAGGCAACAAGAGCTAGAGGATTCTTAGCATACTATGAAATTTGTGAAAAGATTCAGAAAAAAGGATGGCAAATTATTCGTGATCGTAAAGGAAGAATGGGACCATACGCATATTTACGTGATCAATGGGTATCCTTCGATGATGTTTATATGATACAACATAAAAGTGAATATGTTAAAGCCATGGGCTTAGGTGGTGCAATGATATGGGCATTAGATTTAGATGATTTTAGAAATAATTGCGACTGCGAAGAATATCCGTTATTAAGAACAATTAACAGAGTTTTACGCAAATATCCAGGACCACAACCAAGATGTGATTTTCCAGGTAAAATTTAATAACAATATATATAATTTTATGATTATTTCACACTTTTTATTTATATCATAAATGACAAAACCTATTCAAAAACAAACAAGCCAAAACACACGTCACTACAATTATAAGAACAGCTCCTTTTTAAGTAGTGTAAAATTAATACCTATTACAATTTTCATCGCTACATACTCCAGGTGCCGGGAAAATTCTGTCATTTTATAACAGATTTAGATAAAACTACGGAGGTCACTAATCGTCGAGTATCCGGTTTTTTGAACTAATTGACATCTCTTATTTTTGTCATAAGAATTGATCAAATTTCTTATTTAATTTATAAAAAAATATATAATTAGTGAGAAATTTTTTTGAGTTCCTTCTAGAAATTTTATAGCCAACCCTTGATTTATTATATTTTTATATACATTGTTTAAAAATTATTTATTTAAAAATTTATTTTTAGAATCTACTGCAATAACTGATGTTGAAGAATTCATTGCGGAATCCGCCACAACATTAAAACCACAAAGCACTACAACCAAACGTATAACAACACGTCGTCCTTCAAAGCGTCCAATTCGTACTACAACCAGCACTACAACAACAGTTACATCACCACGTACTACTCGAAAAACTACAAAAAAACCAACAGAATCTGAAATTGTACAATTAGACGATACTAATTGTAACAGACGTCTTTTTGTTGCACATAAAGTTGATTGTAATAAATATTATCAATGTGAATATGGCCAATTAGTTGAACATAGTTGTCCTCAAGGACTATTTTGGAATAAAAATAATTGTGATTGGCCAAAAAATACAAATTGTACACAAAATGAATCATTAGAATTAGAGAACGAATCTGATGAAAAACCTGAGGAACATGAAGAAATTGATGAAACAGAAGATGAAGAAGAAGATGTAGAAGAAGAACCAATTACAACGACAACAAGACGAACAACAACTCGAACAACAACACGACGCCCAAGACCAAGTAAACGACCACCAACCAAAAAGCCAACGAGAAAGCCAACGAGAAAACCAACAAGAAAACCGACAAAAAAGCCCACTAAAAAACCGATTACAATTGAAAAACCAATGGAAACATATGGTGACGAAAATGATAGTCAATATAAAGTTATCTGTTACTTTACTAATTGGGCATGGTATCGTCCCGGCGATGGAAAATATACACCAGATGATATCGATGATACATTATGTACCCATATTGTTTATGGTTTTGCTGTACTTAATCGTGATACATCAACGATTAGAATACATGATTCATGGGCAGATGTTGATAATCGTTTCTTTGAACGTGTGGCAGCTTATCGTTCAAAAGGTGTACACGTATCTGTGGCTATCGGTGGCTGGAATGATTCACTCGGTGATAAATATAGTAAATTAGTTAGAAATCCAGCTGCTAGGGCGAGATTCATAAAATCAGCTATTGCATTTATTGAAAAATATAATTTCGAAGGTTTAGATTTAGATTGGGAGTATCCAGTTTGCTGGCAAGTTGATTGTGAAAAAGGTTATCCAGATGAAAAAGAAAATTTCTCTGCATTAGTTAAAGAATTGTCAGATGAATTTATACCACGCGGATGGCTTTTATCGGCGGCCGTATCACCCAGTAAAGTTGTTATTGATGCTGGTTATGATGTACCTGTATTAAGTAAATATTTTGATTGGATTGCTGTTATGGCATATGATTTCCATGGACATTGGGATAAACAAACTGGTCATGTTGCACCATTACATTATTTTCCCGGTGACATATATGAACATTTTAATGCTAATTTTTCGATGAATTACTGGTTAGAGTTAGGCGCACCAGCGAAAAAATTAATTATGGGTATGCCAATGTACGGACAATCATTTTCATTAAGTGATTCGACAAAACGTGGACTAAATGATAAAACTATTGGTGCTGGTGAAGCCGGTCGTTATACACGTGCCGCTGGTTTCCTCGCCTATTATGAAATATGTGAAATGATAAATAATGGTGGTTGGACTATCGTTCGGGATTCTAAAGGTCGTATTGGACCATATGCATATAGCGGTTCACAATGGGTTTCGTATGATGATGTAGCTGATGTACGTCGAAAAGCTAAATTTGTGAAAAGTTTAAATTTGGGCGGTGGAATGATATGGGCTTTAGATTTAGATGATTTCCGTGGTAAATGTGGTTGTGGTAAACATCCATTATTGCGAACATTGAATCAAGAATTAAGAGGCATTGGTGGTCAACGAGCAAGTGACTGTACGTAATTTTAATATCTATATATTTAATAAAAATTAGAATTAATATATATTAATAAAAATGTTATGTCTCAATGTATGAGATGGAGACGATTCGATATTCTATTAACCGGTTTACCCATCGATTTGTATCCACATCTGCGGGCACATGAACATGCGCATGCATATGCATTTACGCGCCGTCCAATTTTAGTGGAATCTTTATTAAAGTTTTTTTAATTCTTACTAATAGTTTATCTGTTTTTCTTGAATGTAATAATTATTAATAATAAATAAGAATTATGGCAAAACAGACCATAATGTCAAAAGTATGTTTTTTTTATATTTGATAATTTCTCATATAATGTATCGGAAATGAGATTATATATACTTTATCAATTATACTTCGGGTATTAATGGGACTTTGTGCTGTGTTGATTGCTGTTTGAGTTGTGATCATCTACGTGCTTTGCGAGAAGCGATATTTATTGTAAATTCCAATTTTAATATATTCAAATAAAAATTTAAAACCAACATTTATTTGAATTTAAAATTAAATGTATAAAAAAAGTTAAAAAAATGTTACCAATTTACATCAAAAATTGTATCGCCATTTCAAATTGTATTAAATCTATATCTTAATAATAAATTTTGTACACATAATAAACATTTCCATATGGGAATTAAAATCATAAATGGACATATTCCATAGGATTCTTTAATCTAATAGAAGCATTTTATGAAATGGTACACGTAATAAAAATGCATTAATTTCTTTAAGAAATAGTGGTTCCCATATTGCTTTTGTTTCGGGTAAAATTTCATGATAGAGTGATGACCAATATTGATTAATAAAATCAATTACCATTTGATCTATGTAAAAATAAAAAAATATATATGAAAATTTTAAAAATTCAATTAATACTAAATATATTATAGTAGTAACGCAATGTGACATAACTTACTAAATTCGGGATTTGGGAATAAACCATTTGCATATACTTTAAAATCACCAATATTAAGTATGTCAATGTCTAATTTATTTAATTTTAAATATTTTGTATCTTTCTTATATTCATAATTACCAAACAATTTATGCTTTGAGGTAATGTCAGCTGAAGAAAAATATATTATACGTTTTTAATTTGAAATGTGGCTATAAATAATATATATTCTATAAATAAATATAACTTACTAAATGTTAAATTAAAATATCCTTTTGATTTTAATTTAAAGTTATTTAGACGTCCTTCACTTTTATAAATTCCTTCAATATATATGTGTGGAAAATATGTAACAAATTCTGAAGACATTCCAGTATCATCAATTTTAGTTCTATATATATAATATATGATATAAAATAAAATAAATAATAATTCATATTCATACATTGACATTGAATTGAAATTATAGGAAATAATAACATCCCAAGGGATTAATAGATTGGATTAAGCGAAGTCAGATACATAAAAATTATATAGTTGCATATGACCATATTTTTTTTTTATGAAAGATTGAATTTGAAGACTGTCGGTAGAATGCGGTTGACGACAAATAAATGACGGTCTAGTAATAGTACCATTGTAATGGAATCGTTTCCTAATTGTTACCGAGAATATAAACTATATTTATTTTGTATAATAATGTCTAGTTTTGATAGCAACTATATTCCAGAAGTTTTATTTTTACCGGTGTTCTGAGCATGCTGTTGAAAAAAGTGTTACATTTTACAAAGAAATAAATCAATGATAACGTTTTTAGTATTTAATTATCAATGTTATTATCATATGAACACGATGATCAAACATTTTACATTATAATGTAAATTATATAGATATAAGAGTTGACTATATTTTACCTGACATCTTTGATTTGTGCTGTACTCATCCCAAAAGTCTTTGATGTCTTTATTTGTATTTTAGCTGAAACTACACCTTGTCTAATTTCATAATATGTATTATTTAATGTAAATGGATCGATTGGAGGTATATTTAAATTTGGTGATCCATCCTATATAAAGTGAATATAAAATTTATTAAATATAAAAACAACTTATAATAAATTAAATATAAAAATGCAATAATTTATAAAAAATAAGTTAAATTAATGAAAGATTCAAATTTCTACATTCAAAAGTTTCCAATTCAATCGTACGGCTTTGCTTCTTTAAAAAATTAATACATCCAATTTTTAAGTTGTACCAATAAATAATATTTTTCATCATTAATTATTTTACATTACAAAATATATTATAAGATCAATTACATTTTATTTTAATTACGTATAAAAAAACATATAAACAAAAAAAACGTTTTCACATTTTAAAATATCATCATTACACACTGACGGAGACAAATAGTCTAAAAATTGCAAATCGTATAAAAATTCATCATTCTATTTATGGCTTAAATAATTTTATAACAATGTTTCGCTGTCATTTCATAGATGGCTCTACTGCATTTCAATCATATATATTTATATATATATATATATATACATTAATAATATGAAATTTAATTCGTTGAAGAAAGTGACAGAATTATTATTGGGCGGCGACACAAATATTTTGATTGTGTGAATGCTGTGTTGATTATTGTGGATGTGTTGGTTGATTAAAGTTTTTTTTACAGTTTCACATTTTTGTTTTTTTATTGCATTGCATTTTTTTTTATAATGATAAAATAAAATTTAATTATAACTTAACTTATTGTAATTTGTGTTTTAATGTTAAATAATTAATCATAATAATATATTAATTATTAGTGGAAGTGTAGCTTTTATTTTCAACTAATATAAAAATGAGAAAATGCAATTGAATTAAAATAGCAGAATGGAAAATGATAAATGAAGAAATTGGGGTAAGTTTTTTTTTAATTTTCTTTGACACCACCATTTTCTAAAATATTTTAAGTTTTTTTTGTTTTTTTCGTTGTCGTAATTAATCCATTGCCCAAAATGTTTCTTTTATTATTATTGTATTTATATTTTGTTATAAACTTACTATAATATGTGGTATCATGTTTTGTATTGAATTTTTGATACACTCATCTCTTGCAGGATCATTAATTTTGCACGTTAAAGCATATTCAGCTATACATGAAATAAAGAAAGAAAAACCAAACATAAATTAAACATTTTCATTGTATTACATTTAAAAATTTATTAGTTAAAAGATAAGGCATTTAAATAATATGTGTACTAAAAATATATTATGTTCTTCATTATCATTATACTACTCGATTTCGGTTGAGATTCCGTCGAAGATTACGATTTTACTGATAATGTTCCCATTATGCAATTACCCCACACACGCACACACACACACACACACGCATACGATTACGATTACGAATTCTTAGATATATTGATATTAATAATTTTAAGAATTATATTAATAATTAAACAAAGTAAATGCGGCCCCAAAGAATACACTAAAACTAAATAAATATAACAGGAAGGTGATATGAATTTAATATTACATAATAAGTGAAGGAAATATACTAGAATTTATTGTTGAATAATAAATATAATTACATAAAAATAAATATCTTTAACGATTATAGTATAATAAAAATTAAAAAATAATTCTATATATAATTAATAAACATCTATTGAATATAATTAATATTTATAATTTGTACTTGAGTAATGTAATAATTTTATTTTAATGAATTTTACATGCATTTATAAAAATGCATCTATTTTGTATATTAATTTATTATATGCAAGCAAGGTTATGTTACGTTTTGTTATGCAAGGACCAGAGGTTTATTTTTTTTTAGATAAAACTTAAACTAATCGAATTTTTGGTCTTGTTCTATTTTTTGATCTATGGCAATAATCGTCATGTTATAAAATAATATAATATATCATTTAATTAATATGTTCACGTACCGTTTGCGATTGACTAATAAGAATTATGGCATTTATAATAAAACATCTATCGAAACATATAATTGAAAACCATTTAGTGAATTACTAATTAGCTCGACAGACGGAGTAAAACAACCAATAAATCATAATTGAACTGTAATGTTAATGCCTTAAATCACCTTCAACACGTTACGACTATGTGATAAAAACAAATTTGAGATGAATGTGTGAAACCGATCAGAGATAATTAAAACAACAAACAGAATAAAGTATTTTTTATGGATTGGTGGATTGTGATATATTTTATGTTTGTTTTAATAAAATTAATTCAACAAATATTTTATTAATTGCTGGCTAGATAAGTTAAAGATAAATAAATTAAAATAAAATAACCTTGGTATAAAAATATGCAAAATAAAAATTTTTATTGTTTTGTTGTTATGCTCTTATACACACACAGTGAAAAATGTTGTTAAAAAAGTATATGCTTAGCATTTTGCTTGATTCATAATTAAATTAAATTAAATATAATCCTATATAGTATCCATTGTCTACGGAAAATATCTTGGAACTCTACTGGGTTTTCCTGTAAAAAACCACAATAACCGTGTCCTCAGTATTTATATATTAAAGCCCGTAGATTGTCCACAGATTTAACTAAAATGATATAATTGTCATTTGATAAAATTCATTATTAATCATGAAAAATATCTAATTATTTAAAAGTGTTTTTTTTTCGATTATCTTTTTGTACTATCTCGATTTTTAGATAATATGTTGCAGAAGCTTGAAGAAAAAGTTATGTTGACAGAGTTCCATGGCATACAATATATGTAAAGAGTGATTTGGAAGACCAATCATTCAATATAGTGGCGATATATACTTTGATGCCAATGACAAAAAACACTATGCAGATAGACGATAAAGTTCAACGCCAATGAATTACAAGAATTATTTGACGAAAAGTAGTCTGTAACGCTGAAGGAGGTTGGACACAAGCTATATGTGTGTTACTGCAGTAATTGTTTCCAAAATTTGTACATACATATATTGGAGAAAATCCGTAAAACAAGGAAAATGACTGCCCTACAAATTGACGGACACACGTAGCTTGCCAATTAAAAAAAGGGTGGCACATGGTTCGACCCAGGAGAATCGCATCAACATCACTGGCAAAACATGAAACCAACGTCAATTGAATAAATTAAACGAAAAATTATTGCGAAAAAGATCAGCAATAGCGAGTGATCGAATGTGAAGTTCTTTTTCATCCAGCGTACTCACCAGAGACATACAATAATGCCTTCTGATTATATCATTTCGTTCACAATGTTCGATTTTGCGTTTTACATTTCATTTTCACGTCTATGAATGTTGTTACTTGCACAAGAACCTTCATTTACATTAAGAAACAAAACGCGATGCATATTTTATATTTCGAAATACAAATAATCCGACATTTCATTTTAAAAATTATTAAAATACAATACACTACTGCGTTCGGGACATTTCCAAATGTAAAGATTTCATTGTTCTAACAATAAATTCAAACGATTTTATATGTTTTTTGGTTTTTAAGTAAATGCAACGAATTCTTATTAGTTTATTACAATAATTATTCCATCGTTATTTTTACGAAATCTATATAATTTATTAGATGTTGTGAATGTTTTCACAATAAATATTTTCAGTTCATACACAAGCGTTATTGTGGATGTGTTGAGATAGATAGGGGACTGTATAATTTTGTATTTTCATTTTCAAATATATAATAATCACAAATCCACTTTTCCAATTTTTTCATCACATATTTATTAAATTAATTCCACTGAACAATATCCAGTCCATAAATTGTAATACACTCATTTATATTAATAAGTTTTAAAATCTATAACAACTGCGCAAATTATATGATTATACTGAAAACGAGTTTTAAAAACTGTGTGACAATTTTAATATGTAAATGGCAAAATATGAAGAAACATCGCCAAAAATGATTATATAATTTTGCATATAATATTTTCGTATTATTTTTTAATAATCGACTTCTTATATGTAATAACATAATAATGAGAATTGAAAGTGAATTTATAAGAAAGTGAAACCCAAACAATAATAATCTGTAAATCGATTTTTAAAAAATACTTTTAATTAAATATTTTATTTTGGGAAATTTTGATCACCATTTCCTCCCTCTGGTACATTAAAAGTTTGCTTTAATAATAACTAATATTTTTAACATTTCCCTTCCTTTATTTTTACTATTAGCACAACAAATACTTCTTTTAATATTTAATTACAAATGTTGTTATTATTATTATTATTATTATTATTATAGCATTTCTAATAAATATAAAAGTACAGTATTAGATAATTTAGAAATGCAATTATGAATTAAACTTACGTAATATAAAATCTGCTATTGGCGAAATGTTGCTACTTTTCTGTTGTGATAAATTAATAACATTTAAAATTAATATTGATAGAAACACTTTCATTTTTATACACTATATATTTTTCATAAACTTTGGTATTATTTTCGAAAATATTACTTAATAGAACTACAGCCAATGTATAAATGGTGTGTATGTTGAACCAGACGAGTAACACTTATATAGACTTGAAATTTTAATTGCAATACCTTTTTATATACCGTACCTGTCTCTCTATCTATATACATATTATCCAATCTTTTTTTTTTATTATTATGAACATGTAATAGGTGTAGTAATATGATTTGATCTTTTTTTTGTTTTAAATTAATTTATTTAATTTCGATAATAACGTTAAAAAATTTTTATTGAATACAATTACCATCGTTAAGTATAACTTTTTCTCAATTTGTTGCCAATTTATGATTACCATCCAAATAAAATTTCTCGGCTACAGCGATTACTCTGTGAGCGATCAAATCATGTTACTATACCTATTATATACACACCTATACGATTATATTTTTTTGTTCATATCCCAACTGGAACCGCATCGGAACTACTTGCGACCGCATTCTAGTAAATTTTCATAATTAACTAATAATTTTCGAGTGACTTCTAGTCGCATGTAATAGAAATTGAAGTTGATGATTTTTATGTTTAGATAATTTTAAACTGGGATAGAAATTTTAAAACTATATGCTTGGCTCATGAGTGCGTGAATGAATGTTAAGATCGTCTTTTATCTAATTGGGTTCGTTGTTATTTATTAATTTATATTTTATATATATGTGTAGCCTTGGTGCAACCGTTTTATTTCCATTTTTATATGTTACATTTATTTAGAAAATTGATAAAGTATTGCGTTGTTGATTATTCTTAACACTATAATTAATTAAATTTTTATAAATAAATGTTTGCACCGAATATTTGAACATGTAAGAAATTATACAATTGAGGAATTAACCTGTTTTGTGCTTACGTGATCGCATCACTTATTATTTGCTCCATTTGCACATATAATTTTTTATATTTTCCGCATGTAATCATTGGGGAAATATTTTTGCATTTCCTTGTTGAATTTTTTGTAGTGTAGACATAATGATAATGATCGATTTTCGTTAACGTTGCACGTATTTGAAGTATCCCATAATTCTTATCCGTAGAATACAAGTATTGTCAATATTGCATTATTTACGTTGATTGTGGTATATTGCTTGATATGGCAATAAATTTATTTGTCTGCAATTACAAGAGATTTATTTAAATTAAAAATTGTCTATATTTTTGTCGTCATGTCAAATAAAAGAATCTGGAACAATGTTGAAGATTCATATTAATGGCGCCGCAACTATACAACAAAAATCACAAAATAAAAACTCGGTTTCACCTCAGGTACTCGAAATATATACCTAAGGTAAAACAGTTAATTTATAGACCGAACCGGGAATTAAAATGAATGGTCAAAATATTCATATTACTCCAAGAGAAACTTATGGCATCTACTAAACATTGAATACAGCCAAGTTGTTAAATTACTCCGCATCTGTCAGTTAAGGAGTATCTAAGAATTCACCAATTGCACTGCAATTAACGAAAGATAGATGTTTTCATAATTCTATTAATTTTATGTGGGTGATTAGTCCATAGTGATGTGTATGCAGACATTGTTAATCTAAGAGTAGCGTCCAACACCATATTTTCAAAGATTTCCGATTTTATTTTTATTCCATAAACAAACAAATGGTGACCCAGCTTAAAAATGTCAGTATAATAATAAATATCGAACAATTTCCTATGTATATACCACATTAAACTCGACATTGGGCTACCTGCGCTTTTCCAAAATCTGCCGTATACTAAATTTTTGATCAGATGTAGATAGATCTGCGCAGAATTCACACTGATATATTTAAATAATTTCATTGGCCTTAAGTCTATAGCCAAAGGCAATGTTTAATAAAGTTATTCCTCTACAATTGTTAAAATTCGATTTGTTACCGTTTTTGCACAATGGACAGATAATACTAACCTTCCATTCGTCTTACTTACTTACTCACTATCCAAATCTTAACGATTGGTTCGTGCAGTTACTACCACAATGCATTTTCATCATGTATGAAGAGTTCACCTAGTAAATTATCTGATCCATGTGATTTATTATTCTTGATGACTGAGCAGCTTGAAATTACTGATCTGCCACCGTAAATACCACATTCTTCCATAATGGCATGTTTACATTTAATGAGTTTTTTAAAAATTCGGCCAATCTCAGGAGGCATATTTCCTCTTGCGCCATAACCTTCGCAGCTATAATTTTGCATAAAATTAGCCATTCATTACATCCATTGTGAATATACAATTGACCACCTGGTACAATCTATTGTAATCATTGTTTCTGTTGAATTCGTCTAATTCGGCGTAAACACTTCAAATTGGATAGATGGGATTGCAAATGATGTTGAAACAGCTGCTTTGAATTTGGTCAGATCGGTGGTTTATTTAAGCATCTGTGTGAATCTATAGCATTGATTATCCTGTAATGAGTGCTACTGATGATGAGATTGTTACTGCGAAGGTTTGAAACAATTGCAGAGGTATTATGCTCTTGAATATCATCAGTTAGTGACCCATATTTTGCTTCTGTAGGAGTATCAAAATAGATCGAGACGGCGCTTCGTATGAAGTACATTGAAAATGGACCAATCATATACTGATTCAATATACATATTGCGCATAATTAGCGTGTATAAATGATCTGTGGAATCGTAATCGTAGCTCTAGGCACTATCGATGAACTTCGACTGCGTACAAATAACATTGTTTTTTTTCACCACTATTATTTATCATCATTACCGACGGTATAGTGACATCTCTTGATACACGAGGGTTGACCTGCAAAATAAAGTACAACTGCTGCAAACGATAAAACTACCGTATGGTGGCTGCGAGTAAAAGGTAGCGTTATACCTCTATATATCGCTATCTGATGTTCATCATATGGTATATGTACACTTAAAATGGAGCTCTGACTACATTCAATTTATTTAATACAACAAGACAACCCTGAAAAAAATTGATTGCTATATGAATTGACCGGGTACCATTATATTAGTATTGCATATTAATATATAATAAATAGTTGGGTTGTTGATAAAATTATCAAGTTTATTTCATCTAAGTGATTTATCACTGCGGTGATGTAAGAGTAAAATTAAAATAACAAAATATATGCGTGAGTAGTTCCTTGAAATTTGCATAAAAAAATGATTTCAATGCCTTTTATATATTTTGATTATATAAAAATTTAATGTAAATGTAAATGCCGAAAATATTATATTCAAAAAAACTATCTGATTAAAATACTTATAGGCTAAGCGGTTGTTCGGGGATGACTGAAAGATTCTTATGCTGTTATTTTCAAGTGTTAACTATAGTTACACGTGTGTATGTGTGTAGTAATCGGGCAATGCATTGTAATGCATCCTATAGCTGCAGAGAACGCTATACTGTGATACATGTAATAAAAAAAATCATTATTGTTAGAGCAAATGTCATTCAATCCGGTGGTTGAGAATACAATTCCATGCTCCTTTCATTTTGCAGCCAATGTCATACCTATTCGTAATCGTAATATCATCAGAAATAATATCATTATAGTAATAATATTATTCAAATATCAAATGCCAATGATGTAAAAACGGTGAAATGAAATTTTCAAGAAGAAAGGAATTTGGCATTTTTTCAAATAGATCTATTTAATATATTTTTCTACACTAAATAATTGGTAGATGTGAGTGTCAAGTGAGCTAATATTACTGAATTCATAGTAGTTACAGTTACTTGTTTTGCAACTAGCTGAGCAGAAAAATCGGTTCAATTGATATTCGAGTGAAACATGTTATTTATATTCGTTCATATCTTGGCGTAGACGTTGTTGGCAAGAATGATTATATTAATTCTATAATACGTTCATATAAAATTTTAATTAATTTTGCATTTATCATTATTATGTACAAATTACAATAAGAAACATTTTTAATTTTTTAGATTATTATTACAATATTAAAGTGATTACATATTAAAGTACATACATAAAAAAAAATGCTAAATTAAACCTTAAACTTTATTAAATCCAAGTCTATCAAAAACGCTACTATTATTTGCATAAGTAACACGTTTCTTGTCATTAGATCCTAAATTAACACGACCAATACAATTTGTTAAATTATTGATTGACGATGACGGCTTCTTCAATCTATTTTTAATCGATACATCTTGTCGATCTTTAGCTTTTAATGAAATAATTCTTTTAGTCTTATGCAATGATGATTGTGGTGATGGTAATGGTGGCGGTGGCGACCGTACACGAAATCTTGCATCTAAAAAAAATAATGTAAAAAAACGGTGTTTATTATTTTGATGAAATTTAGTATATGAATCGATTATATGAACAGTACCCCTTATGAAGTTTTTAATACTTCATACCAGTCTGGCATATATCATACATCTTTATAAAATTCTTAGAAAATTATGTTCAGCTTAGGTTTTTAGACCACATTCCAGAAACCTGATAAATTTGGTGATTTCTATTCCAATTGCCTAAGCGAAATCTAGGCATTGGATATTTGGAAAATACGCAATGAACCCTTCCACAATGAACGGATCATATATAAGAAACATCTTTGGTTTCATTTCTGAAACGACGCTTCGACAATTAACTCACAGGGAGAGCACAATAGAATTTCCTTGGTCTAAGTGCCGGAGTTAATTCCCTCTGTTATAAAATCATCATCAATCAATCAACGAAATGTTCTTCATCTTTCCATTTTTAGTTCTATTTAATTTGACGATAAAAAATGAGTTGTTATATATGTAAATAAAGCAAGCTTGCTATTCATCGCAAAAGATCAGTTTGATAGGATTACAAAATAATTGCATACTGTACAACCCAAACAAACAATCAATTCAGATGTGTACATTCATTAAATCAACCACACTGAACAATGCCATTCAACAAAAGCACCCAGATTTAGCAAATCGAAAATGTATTGTGTTCCATTAAGACACACACATTTTTAACCCCTTGGGAATATTTATTGGAGATTGGTTGGGATGTGTTGCCACATCCACTATAAATTCATGATCTTGCACCATCAACTTACCATTTACTTCGAACTTTTGGAAATGGTTTTTTGTTGATTAGGGTCAAAAGTGACATGTGAAGATATTCATGAAATTAAAATGACAAGATGGCAAACGGTCATCAAACAAAATCATCATAAAAAAAATACACGGTCATTTCTTTGATTAAACTAACATATCTCGTGTCCTTGTGTCCATTCATCACACCGTCCCATGTATATTATTTATGCAAATGTAGACTGCCGCAGACGTACGTCAATCGTTATTATCGGTTAGTAGATAGTAGACGCACTTCCTCAAGAAAAATAATTATATACAAATGATTAGACTCTATAATTCACCAAACCGAAATAAATTACAATGCGTAAACAAACTCACCCAATCGATTTGGAAGACCATCAATATTGTTATTCGAACTAGTTTTGATCATATTTCGACGTGGTGCAAATTCTAGTACTTCATCTTCAGCTGAAAATGATACAAATTTACCGGTACCAGTAATTTCCGTACGTGTTGAATCATATTCATCGGCAATCATTGTTGCAGCCTTAGCCGGTATTCTTTTAACCATAATAACTTTTTGTGAGTTTAATGGTTTTTTTACGATTCCTGTCAACTTTTATAATAACAATATTGATTAATAAAATAATTCGAAAATTTTTAAAATAAATTAAATATACTTTTGGCGATGTTTTTAATATTCCTTGTTTATTTGTTATTATTTTATTGTTATTTGTTGCTACTGGATGTTTGTTTCCTAATCGTAAAAATATAGATGGTGCGGGTTTATCTATGCTAGTAATTCGCATAGCTTGCTCTTTACTAGCATCATTTGATATTTGATTTGACAATATTGATGAAGATTGTGATTGTTGTAATGATGCTGCTTCTTCTGCAAGTCTACTATTAAGCAGTTGTAATCTTTCATAAATCCCTGGTTCTCTTTCTGCTTGTACTATGATTTAATAAATAACAAAAATAATTAGTTTTAATTTTTAAATTGATATTAGTTTTAATTCATTAATATTTACATGAGACTTTTTTTGCCAAAATATTTTTACTTCTTTGTGTTGTACCAGTTGGTAATGTAATTTTATATCGTCCTTCATGTTCTGGCAAAACGCGTCTTGGTTGTTTGGGCACCTCGACCGATTCATTTCTATTTTTATTAGGATTTGTTATAAGTGTGTTAGACGAATTTAGTACTCCTGTCAGATCATTATTGTTATCATTAATAACATTAGGATTACTACTACTACTACTACTACTAAAATTTGATGAATTTGTCGATATTGTTTGCATATTTTTGTTATTATTTGATTGAGAAATTTCACTACGAATAATACGAGCTTGAATAAGAAAAGTTATTATTAATGTGTAACAACAAAATATTCACAATAAAATTAATATTTACTGGTTTTTTGATTATTTGATTCAACGACGAATGGACTTGCCGAAACAGTTGCAATTGGTACTTTTTCAATTGATAAAATTTTATCTCTTTTTGTTTGATCATATACGTTACGAGCATGTCTTTATATATATAAATTTAAAAATTTAATGTACAAACTTAAATTATGTGCGCATAAATTAACAAATTAGAATAAAAATAAAAAATACGTACCTTAAAATAGCAATAATATCACCCATAATTGTTATGCCCATTTCAAGTAAATATTCTTTATTTAAATCTAATAACATATCCATTTGTATGCGATTTTCGTGAAATACATGAGCATATGTAGCCGCTATTGCTGATGGAATACCAGCAGATTTAAAAAAATTCACCCAAATACCTTTAATTTTAAATTATTATAATGTAGTAATTTATTATTAGTTATGCATAAAAAAAAATATTGATACGACTTAAATTTTTCCAAAATATTATTTACCATAAATGGAATGAAATTAATGCAAAATATAAAAAAAAACACTGATAATTTACCTGCTGTTGAACCCATCGTAACAATAGATATATATATTCTTATAATATATTATTTTATTTAATGGTTGAAATAAAAACCATTTATTTGATTTAATTGATTATTTAAATTTTATCAATTCAATTTTATTATTTTATTTATTTATTCTGCTTCTACTCCCTTCCTAGTTCTGCCATTGCTTTTGCTTCTTTTTTGCTCGGCTTTGTTGATCTTGTTTGATGTTTGTCAGAATTTACAAAAAGAGTGCAAAATTGAGATCTTTATTATTCGTGAGTTTTGCTGTCAAAATATTGTTTTGAAGATTTCCTATTCGATTATAGATGGCGCAGTCATTAATAAAGGAAAAATTAGTTGTCTGCCCACAATACAATTGTCAGTGGATGTATTGTAGTACTAGATTAAAAATCAAATTTTTGTTTTTTTATTTTATTTTGGTCTTTTTTTATTGTTTTTTTTTTCTTTTTACTGTTGCTGTTGCAGTTGCAGCTTGCAGAAGCAGATTACCGAGATTACAAAATAAAATGCAAATAGAATATGGATGGAAAACTATGATGCCTATGGTACCATTAAATCGGTAAATTATTTATATTATTATTTTATTTTTGATTTTACTAAAATGCTTACAAATAACATCAGCAAATAGAAAATAAATTTTCCAGTTTATAAACAAAAAAGCATTGTTTGGAAAACAAATTTTATTTTTTGCCTAGAAAATTATGTGAGGTTTTTGTGTAACCTTGATCAAGCAGAAAAAATTCTTTAAAATTTTACTAAATGAAGTTAAACTATAAAAAAAACTTTAATAAACAATTAAAAAAACAGTATGGTACCATGGTTCATAATTTTGTTCTAGATCTATTCCCCTAGGCTTGGTTCTAATAATTGTGTGTAATTGAAAAATTATTAATTTGATTATAGTTATTTATTTTATAATTATAATTTTTAATTCCATTTTCTATAGTCAGTAAAAAATAAATTCTATGCAACTGCGTTTCGAAAAACAACAGAAAATACATAAAATAAAAATCAAAAATGTATTTAAAATTGAAAAACTTTATTTTTTTTAAAAATATTTAAACTTTAACACAAATTAAAAACACATTTGTATTTCAACTTATTACATATAATTGGAAAATGTTTTAAAATTTATTTAATTATGAATATCGGAAAAGTTGTGGGGTTATTATTATTTTTCATTAATTTGGTTTAATTAATTAATTTTAATTAATTTTCAATAAATTATAAAGAACTATATTAAAGTTTTTATTAAATTTCACAGGAATTTAGTAATTTTAGTTTTTAATTATTTTTTTTTTTTTAATTGGTTTTTATTTTTTTTTTTTTTTTAATTGGTTTTTATTTTTTATTTTTTATTGGATGTTTGTTTTTGTTTTTTTTTAATTGAATTTCTTTTTTTTATTTGATTTTTGTTTTTTTAATTTGATTTTTGTTTTTTTTTTTTGGTTTGTTTTATAAAAATGCAAGAATCGGCAGCTCACCAAAAAATCTGAAGTTATAGTGTAGTTTTTTTTTTTTTTTTTAAGTGAATTTGAACTAAATTTATTTTTTTTTATTTGATTTTGATTTTTTTTTATTTGATTTTTGTTTTTTTTTTATTTGATATTTGGTTTTTAATTTGATTTTTCTTTTCTGCAGAAACGATTACAAAATAAAATACAAAATTCAATTATGATATGGATGGAACATCAAATATGTGTAAGTAATTAATGGTGCATTCGATTTTAAACAATTTATTAATAATTACAATAAATATTATTTTTCTTCTAAATAGATGCAGTAAATCAAAAACAAGAAGTGCTTATTGGTGACAAAAATTTAGAAAATAAAAAAAAATATAGAAAAAAATTTTAGCAATTTTATTATAACATAAACATCATCAAGTCATTTTGTTACACCAAGGCGTATACCATCTACTCCGTATGGAATAATTCATCAATTATTGTGTAATTATCCAAATATATTTGTTTCTTTAACTCCATTATTTTTACATGCATGAAAATAACATAATTTTTATGTTTAAAATAATTAATGATTTATAAGCGCCACATAGCATCAATAATTCGATTTAAAATATTATATTTTAACGTAAAAGTTATATAAATTTCATATTGGCTTTTATCATTTAAACCAACTACAGGCGATTTAAGCCTCCATACCCACGATATATATATATATATTTATATAAACTGTAATATTTAAAAATATGTTTACTTATAATTATATTTATTTGTTTTCGTTTCAGTTGTAAATAACAGAAATTCATCAACATTTGCACTCAAACAAAACAAAAACAACCAACATGCATGCTATGAAGAATATAATATTAATGAAGTGTAGATTTTAATATAGTTTTAATTTTAATTTATAAGTTATATATAATAAGTTAATTTAACTATTATTAATTTGGATGAATTACACTAATTCTAATAATTAATTTCCATATAATTATTAATTAGTTTAACTCAGTCAATTTAATTAATAAGACAAAATTCAAATTTTGATTATTTAATCAATTAGAAACTCTAAATTTTCTGAGATAGATAGAATTTCTAGATAGCGAATGTTAAAAGTAGAAATTACAATAGCAAATACGGGTGTGGCATACAATATGTAATCATTTATATTTCCATCGATAATGGTTTGCCGTGTTGTGGCCATGAGCCACGTCGTTTGTAAAATCTTCTTTTATAATTTTTATGACTGCTAAATCTAACCCACTATAAAAAGGGATGGTACTTCCTAGGCGTGTAGCTATTATAATTTACTTTCTTACTTACTCTTACTCCATGGCGTTACAACCCGGGTGCGGTTTTAGCCTTCTCCAACACGCTTTTCCAACCTGACCTATCCGCAATTAATGTCTTCCAATCCCGAATTTTTAGGATCTTTATATCACAGTTTACTGCATCTAGCCATCTCGCCTTAGGTCTTCCGGCTCTCCTTCTACCTTCTGGTTTGCTATTTAATAGTTTTTTCGGCACACGCTCCTCCTCCATGTTTTCTACGTGTCCAAGCCATCTCAATCTATTGATCTTGATTGTTTTAACAATATTTGGTTGACCGTACAACTTGTCTAATTCAAAATTGTATCTTCACCTCCAACCATTCTGTTCTTTGACGGGACCAAATATGCCACGGAGTACCTTTCGTTCGAAAATCCGAAGTAATTGTTCCTGGTTCTGTGTCATGCACCAAGCCTCCGACCCATACGATAATATAGAACGTATTAAAGTTGTATATAGCTTGCACTTAAGATCTCGTTGTAATGTTTTCGATCGGAATTGTTTTTTTAACCCGTAATAACATCTGTTGCCAGTTGCTACCCTGCGGCGTATTTCCTCTTCAATATCATTTTCTGCATTTATCAACGCTCCTAAGTATACAAAACTATTGACTATTTCAAAATTGTGTTCTCAAATATTAACCGTTTGATCTTGAATTCGTGATGTATTCATTATAATTTAATTACGGCTAAAACTAACTTGACCCACTATAAAAAGGGATGGTACTTCCTAGGCGTGAAGCGAAATTACAAATACTTTTTCTGATAGTTTTTTCGTCGTGCTCATGATTATTGTGGGTAAAAAATGTTGGTTTCAATTACGTTAAAAATGATAGCAGATAAAGACATGAGTTTTTTCTTTTTTAAAATAGTAATTATATTAAAATTAAATATACACAAAACATAAAATAACATTTAAGTTATCATAATTTTAAAAAACAATTAAATGACATACATGAAGGTTAATGTTTGATGAAATTCTCATAAAATCAAATAAATAAAAATGATCCATTTGTTTTGTATGGATACGTTTCTGTTTTCATTGGTTTTTCAGGTCATGCTCATGACCGAGTTAAAAGTTATCCTTAAAAAATTCCATCTCTTATCAACGCACTGCTATTATGGTGCAAGTTAATTTTTAATTTCCAGAGGGTAGTAACACAATTGCAATTTTAATATATTTCAATATCTCTGTTCCGAGGGGTGGTTAAGTGACTTAGAATTTTAAGCTCATTATTTTACTTGAATGGAAACAGGTGAAAAGATTAGATTGATAAATTTGTCAACAATATGCCATGCAATCCAGTCTGTTATGCTCAGTCATTGTGAACAATTCACGTCTTTTTGCGTTTATTTTTAATTTATGCTGAATGATATATAGTACAAACATGCTCCAAATACGCGAATACGATTCCAAATAAAAACATTATTTTTTTTGTATGAGTGGGTACTACTACGCAGTTCTGTTTATAATTTCTCAACCATTTTCGATGAAGTTTTGTACTTAGTTTTGGAATGGAATTGTAAAGGTGCTTCTTAACCAGTTTCTTCAAAATGTATACACCTGAAAGCTTTATTGATTGCACAACTGAATGATCTCTTGACCAAGTTCGCACCATTTTGGTTTGTACGTTTGGAATAGGATTATACAGGTATTTAGTAACAAGTAACATGTAAACATACAAACAACTTACCAATAAAAGAAGGAGAAGATAATAACAAACAGTGACGCATGCACCAATGTTGTTTTTGTTAATTGTATACATTATTTCGAATGGAAAAGAAATGGTTTGTATTTGTTGTCGTGTGTAAATTTTATTTTTGAAATAAGTCATATAAAAATTATCATTAATTTAAAAATTTTCTTTTGCAGATAAACATACAATTATTTATAAGATTGTTTCATCAGTATTTTGGAACCATAAAAGTGGTCAAAAAATTAAAAATTTTATACAATTAAAAAAGAAAACAATATTAATAATTACAAAAGTAAGTAATTTTATATTATAAATTATATATTTGCAAAAAAACTGATTGTATGATTATTGGTATCTAAATTAGCATATAAATAAATTGTATGTGATTAAATGTGCATAAATAATAACTTTTTAAGAAAAAAATAATATGAAAAACAAAATATTGAGAAAAAAAAACCACAAACGAAAAAAACTAACAAAAATAATAAATGTACATAAATTCTAAAGTCACTTTTTTTTTATTATCAAAATTTATCACACACAAAATATTACTTTTACAAAAACAAAACAACACAACACTCCGTTCCTTTATTATTGTTTATTATTTGGGTGGTTGTTTTTTCCGTCCGTATATTTTAGAAAAGTAAATAAATTCACAAAAAATAACTTTGTTATTGTATTATCTTTCTTCTGCAATAAATATGTAAATAAATTAAAAATAAACAATATTATCACTTAACATATGATTCTGATCACAATAAAAATCTGAAGAAATACATGTATTTTTATTTCTTTCCCAAAAGTGCAACGTATATTTCATTTTGATTTTGTATTGCATATATTTCGGCGGAAAAACAATTGTCGGTAACAAAAATTTTATGTAGCAAAGACAATAAGTTAATATAAAACGGACATTTGTTAGCATTTAATTTTTAATATTGACATGTGTAATGTTTATTTATATATACATTATTTTAAAAGGAAAAGAAAATTATAAATAAAAAGAAATCACTTGTATTTGTTGTTTTTATATATAAATTTATTTTTCATACAAGTTATATGAAAATTATTATTAAATATTACTCTACCATTAAAAATTTTCTTTTGCAGATAGAAAAACACACACACACATACACAATTAATATAAAAAAATGGAAATTGGGAAATTTAAGGAAAACCGAAATCACTTAAAACAAAATTTTAAAGGTAAATTAGTTTAAAAAAATATTATATATTTGGGACACGGGAAAAATCATAGCTCAGCTGTTTGAAGTGGTAGGATGTTGTGATACATATTAAATGATAGGTAATTAAACTACCTAACTTGTTGTAAAAAAAAAACCGGGATTTTTCACCATGAATATGAAACCGTTATATGAAAATTCCGGGAAAACGCGTAAATAGATTTGGGTCCTCTAGTGGTAAAAAATGTTTGTAATATTCTAACGAAGACATCTGGAAATTTTCAGGAAAATCTGGAAAATTTTAATTTTGATCGGGAAATTCCGGGAAAACTGTAATAGTTATGAAACATTTTCAGTACCACACCCTCAGTACATTTACCACCTAAATCCATTTATGGCTATAAGAATGCTGTAAGTCATCAACTTTAGGCTGGAGAAATTTCCCGGAATTTCTGAAAACCAGGTTTTTGATGATTTCGAAAAAAATTTATTAGTTAGCCAATTTTCGTTACAGCCATATTATAGAGAATCTTAATGCGCACATTAAAGCTTCTGGACTTTTTCTGTGAAAAATCTATTGGTCGACTTATGACCAATTTAAGATTTTGGAATTTCCGTGTAAGCCTAACTTTGGGCAGCCACTGTGGCAAAACTATTTGACTTGAGGAGTTGTGGTGGGGCTTAAAATACGTGGCATATAGTCTACTATCTGTGATAAAAAGGGCATTGGAAAATTCTATTGGGAAAGCCTGGAAATTCCCATTTGAAAACATGAAAAAATCAATGTTTTTCGATGTTCCTGGAAAATCCACATTTTCCACTGGAAAATTCCAAAAAAAATCTGACGATAAACTTTGGACTTTCCTTTATGATTCTGCATCATTAGATTTTTGGAAAGTCCAATATTTCCCGACTTTCCAGTACTCTGAATATTGGTCTGCAAACGTTCTTCCAACCTTTGGGCAGCCCTAGTTGGAAAACCCTTCTAGATAGAAAGTCACTCCCATATTATAATCTGTAGCCCTTGAGGAGGACTATCACTGGTGAGAAGCTTGTCGCGAAATATTGAGTATTTCCGGAGTTATAGCGGTCCAAATGTGACCTATTTTGTACTTTCGACGGTCCATAGCTCCGCCCCCCGAAGGAAATCGGACAAAGGGGTCGACAGAACCTGTTTTTTTTCCGAACTCTACAATCCCTGAAAATCTGAAGGTCCTACGGGCAAAAAAATTTTTTCGGCATAAGGTTATAACCCACACTTTTGGGGGTCAAAAAAGTCCAAAAAAATAGGGCTGGAAATAGGCTTAAAAGACGCGGGGTCATCGTCCGAACACGAATCCGTTGAGATAACTCGAAAATTCCGCCTCTAAGTCGGTCAAATTGGCAAAACAAAAAAATGCGAAAAAGTGGTAAAAAACCAACATAGGCTTAAACGACGCGGGGTCATCGTCCGAACAAGAATCCGTTGGAATTTCTCGAAAATTCCGCCTCTAAGTCGGCCAAAATGGCAAAACAAAATTCGGCTAAAACACAAGAAAAGTCTGGAAATCAAAAAACAAGCAAAAAGTTTGGAGAAAAAATCAGTACAAATGTTATTTTATTTAAATGAAATTTTTTGTTTTTATTAATTACATATTTATATAAAAATAAACTAAACATTATCACAAATTTTCTAAAATATAATTAATTTTGTATTAAATTTTAATAAAATAATAAAATAGAAATCAATCAATATAAAACTAAATGAATGTATCATAATTATCAATTTTAAAAATAACTAGTTAATAAATACCTGTAAAATCTTATTCTAAACCTACGTACCAAATTTGATCTAAATTGTTCAAGAAATGATGCAGATATTCGCTCCAAAAGAAATGAAAAATATTGGCAAAAAAAATTTGAGAAAATACATAAAATATACGATTTTTTGAGATGAAGTATTAGGCAAACATAATCATATGCTAGTGGTTATTTTTTATTTGAAAACATTACAAATGTCAATAAGTTATTAAATACTATTCAAGTGTTACTTCATATAAACAAATATTACTTACTATTATGTTACTACTAACTTCACCATTAATTCTCCTTAATTTTTCCATACTCTTTTTCATTAATAATTTATTTTTGCAATTTTCACAGAATATGAAGAAATTAAGATTTAGATGAAATTTTATACAATAACAATTGAACCAAAATTAATTTAATTTTACCAAATTTTTTCCAATTAAAGATATTCTACACAAAACCCAAAGTATAGATTTAAATTCAACTGTGTTAATGGTCATGACGACAAAAAAACATATATATATATAATAAAATAGGGATTGCGTACGAACTTCATTCAGACGTGGTCCTCACATGAGACTATAAAAGTAACATATAATTATCCATGTAATACAATTCGCCGGTTATGAGTACAAAATTACTGCAGATGCGAGAGTAGACCAATATTCACAAAGGTTAAAATTTGTATTTTTTACCTATTTATATAGGGCAAATTTTCCTTCCTGTGAACATGAATGTCTACAATCACATGAATAATCGTTTCGCAACCAGAACAAGGGTCGTGCGCGTGCCAGGCCTCAATTAACGCTAATTGATAAGTGCCACGACCCCGGCCATAACATGGAAAACCTATTGACGATCGATAAAAATAGTTACATAATATAGCTTCCAATGATTACACTACTGTTGAAATTCAATAATTTCAGCCTGAAAAATACTATTTGTAATATTCCTCGAAGGTGTTTGAAGAGTATTAAAAGCCACGGGTCTGAATCGAACAAAATACAAATTTGATCATTCACAACTCAGAACGGTTTTATGGAAAAGCTTAGATTCCTTTGTATGTGAACCCGAACACTTAATCACATACATTTATAAAAATTAAAAATTATGGTTCAATCATTATCATGCGCTACTGAGAATTCCAAATTTTAAACTTAATACACAGAAAATAAAACAAAAAAAAATTTTTTTTTTTGTAGAAAATCGTTACTACAGCTTAGAACGGTTTTATCGAAAACCTCCGATATTCCTTTGCGTGTGAGCCCGAACACGTAATCACTTTGTTGAGAGGTGACAATACCCGTACGTAATATATTAAACTAATATGCCAAAGTGATATCCGAAGTTTAAATTTACAAAATCAAAAAATATGAGAAAAAAATAACATTTTGACAATGTCATTTGAAAAAAATTCATATACAAATTAAAAAATAAAGCTAAATTGAATTCAAATACACGAATAAATTATTAATACGCGATCACGAATATATTACAACCTTAATCTTTTTATTGGTTTATCTGACTACACAAATATTGCAAATATTTCACGTGTAGAGAGAGAGACCAACAAAATTATTGATAAAACATAAATAAATAAATTTTGTTTCCTCAACTATCCAGAAATTGATCTGGTTTGATCGAAACAAAATTATTAACAAATACAATTTTTCATCTTAATTATAATTTAAAACTTATATACTATAGTAACTTACAAAATATTTACAAACAATAAGACACAAAATATACAATAGAAGCCTAAATGGTTAGAAATAATAAATATTCTTCCACAACGTACCAATTTATGCAAGTTATTAATTTTCCACGCAAAAAAATTTCCAGGTTGTGAACGACCAGATCATTGCACATGCCTGAGAGATTACACCAATGTTAAGAAGTAAACAATTAAATCTATCTCAGTTATTTGAGAGTTTCTTAAAATTTAAATTATGTCTTTTTAATTGACTGAATTAAACTAATTAATAATTAAATCGAAATTAATTAATATAATTATTTTAATCCATTCAATTTAATTAAAATAGCTAAACTTAAACTATAACTTAAATATAAATAAATAACTTATAAATAAATATCTTAAACTACACTTCAATTATTATTGTCTTCTTAGCAGCAAATATGATTGTTTATGTTCTGCAATTTGTGACGAATTTTTGTATATTTTCACCTGAATAACAGCTTTTCTGTACGAAAACCAGAAAAAAATTTTGAAATATTAAAGTTAAATAATTAATAATTAATAATAATAAATAAATAATAAATGAATAATTAATATTAAAATATAACGACAGTTCGGTGAATTTACTCCCTTCACGGAGATAGGTGCCATAGCTTCTGCTGAAAGGACCCAGCAATTGTGTCCAAAGAGATATTTTACAATCTCTCTTTGGCCTTTGCAAGAACCGAAGTAATGGTGCTCAATGCGGTGAAAATATTCAGCCGTTTTGCTTTCAAATTAAATGGGTGATTAATCTGTTTCACCGTTGAAGTTTACACATCAAAAGCAGCAGATATGACAACTAAACCTTCACCACAGCATGAACACGATATCGTCCAATGTTTCTGATAAGAAATGGAATGCGTGTAGTTTTACTGTAATGAATATTTTGTAGATGTCATAAGCCACCCCACGCCTGGAGTAACGTAACTTGCCAATCATAGATTAAACACTATCGGCAAACGCAACACTAATCATGGTTACTAAATAATTGGTAAATTGTTATAAATACTCCTGTGCGGAGTAATTCAATGCATATGCATTTCCTGCAAAGAAAAAACACCCATCATCTGTTCACAGCAAGATGACAAAACAAAGCCTCAGTTTTTCAAAATTGGGTTGTCATATATCATTTAGTTGATTTTTCACACAAAGCTACGCAACACGTTCACGTAATCCAATTAAAATTACTGACAAGGAAATCAAATAAATAATCGATGTGGATCATCATATAGCACAACACATGAGAATGCAAAAAGCTCGATGTATCAGATTCATGTATTAAAAAACGTTTAAAACTACACAAAAAATCTAATTAACTGAAAGAAATTCACTGTTCACAATGTACTTGAAATGAAAAATGTCTTGTATGTACAATATATTTATATTTATCAAAATTCGGTTATGTTATCAGTTTGATACGGGAATATAAAGGAAATCTATGTTTTGAAATTTTATTACGCTACACAAACGATAATTGGAAAATCGAAAAGGTATTGCTTTTTAGTCACCATGACAATTTACACTTCTTTGCACAATCGCCAAAACTCATATTTAACCTTGGTTGGGATGTGTTGCCACATTGATCATGTTATCTTGATCTTGCCCGAGATAAGAATTATAATAATGATGATGACGATGCCACAATGCAATTGCAGTTCAGTTATTTTTTGCTGATAAAAGATAGAGTTCTTTGAGTAAGAAATGATAGGGTTTTCAAAAATATGGAAAAAGACTATGATTTTAATATTTTTTGGTAAAAACGATTTAAACATAAGTTGTACCAAAAACAAAAATTAATTAAATAACTCACCTCTATATCCTGTTACTGTGAGTAAGAGTAATCAATCAATTATGTTGAGCTTAGCATTATTTGATAATCTTAAGTATTTCTGCGGACATCTGTAGAAATATTACTTAGTACGCAGCTGTGCAATCTTATCAAAATCTGAAAATGAAATATGTATTAAAGTTTTTTGTAAATATAATAAATTAGAATTAAGAATATTTTTTAAATGTAAATGATTAAAAGTGATGTGCTCATTCCATTATATTATAATAATATCATGGTCGACAGCATTGGGACTGGCCATACTGATAGTAATAAAACTACTATATCAGATCGATTCAAAATAAATTAAGTTAAAAGTTATGACAACAATTACTCGGATTATTTTGAATAATTTGGCATACATTAAGCAATTGTTGTAGAATGAATTGTTTGTTTCCTTGGCTATCAACATATATTTGCTTGTTTCAAAGAAACTACTAAATTCACAAATGAAAGTCGGTGGATACACAGATTGAAATTAAATAAATTAAAATTAACGAAATTTTCACTATATTATATTACAATATTAACCCCTTAAGGTTTTTGCACGAGCCAGGCTCGTCCTAACGAATTTTTGAAAAAAGGCATATAACGAGTCAATATAGTTTGATCTCGTCGTTTTTCCACTTTTTAAGACTTTCATCATAAAAGGTCAAGAACCTTAAGGGGTTAAAGAAAAGAAAAACATTCTATAAAAATAATGCACAAAGTTTTTGAAACAATGACAAGTTTTTTTTTCTGAATGGACCTGTTAAATAATTATACTCACTAAACAAGTAAATCTCTAAAACAAAATAAAAAAAATTTTATAATATTAAATTCATTCAAAAAATTACATATTTACTTGACAAAATTATTGCTGGTTTTAAAAATGTTAAAATTGAAAATGGAAATCGAAAAATGAAACAGTTTAAAAAATATGTAAACAATTAATTAAATAATATATACGTAAAAGAATTTCAAATACTTAATATATGTCTAAGGTGGCATAGTGAGACCACAACACGATATAAATATTACCCTTAAAGTTATCAACGCGTGCTATAATTAATGGTCCATGCGATAATCTCAAGAAGCCGCATTTTAAAGACAATATTAATCAGATTTTGTTGTTATAAATAGATGTAATTTATTGTTATACAATTAAAATATCTGATAATATATAATCTTTTTCTGGAGTATTCAGTATATGAAATTTCATTGATGTTATCAACAAATGTTGCGTAACCAGTTAAATTTGTTTTTGCTAGAGCTGAAACTGGAATGTATGCGTAATAATATGTGATATGTTGTAGAGAGAATCAATTATTATTTTATAGCAACACATATATTAATTACAATAATTATGTAAAGGTAGATTTTCTTCTTATTTAATTATGATTTATTTTTTTCGTTTAATCCAGCTTTGCTAAATTGATTCATTTATTTATTTTTTTATATATTTTCTTTAAAGTAATGGTTTTTCGTTTGAATTTGATGGAAAAATTTCGTTAAGTTTCACACATTATATTATATTTGTTTTTAAACATTTACGCAATATGTTTGAAGTTTTAAAAAGCATATTCTATTAAAAGATATTAGAATGTAGTAGTCTCCTTCTGTATTTTTTTCAGTAATTTTACAGATCAACTCTATGGAAACCTATTACTGTATATAATGTTAGTAGGGAAAGTATACCTCTAATATAACAAAATCATATGCATTTCTGCTAGGTATTTTGTATTTCAAATATAATTGTAGTTGTATTTATTTTTTAGTTTTATTTACTTCATGTTTTGCATACAATTTTCTAACACTAGTTAAATTTGGTTGAATCCGATTATATTGTTTCAAAATAAAATAAAAACGTTCTCAGGTGCGATGGACACGCTTTGGTGGTGCGAAAAACCAAAACCATACTAATAGCTATACATTCAATTCATGTACATTCTATTTCACATCTGATATCGCACGATAATAATTATATAGAAAACAAGAAAAATTGCTGACTATGCACAACGCCAAAATTATAGAAGGAAAAATTATACGCGTTAAGGTTAACAATGCAATTGTAGATTACAGAATATAGAATAACTAATATAACATTAGATTGGTGACTGTAAAATATGTAAAACTGCTATTAGTTAATAATAATATCATACGTACACAATTTGTGTTTAATTCATGAACATATACAAATCAATTGGACAGTGTCAATTAATTCTTCAATTAAAAATATTTTATAAATTAATTATTTTAATATAAAAATCTGGTACATACTTCGAATAATTTTTCCAAAATCTTTCACAAAATTGACAGCATTCATTATCGTGACGTCATGTTGTTGGTAAATAAATCCTCATGCGAATGAATAACGCATATTTGTATATAATATTTGACCTAAAACGATATATTAAAATTAAAAATTATACCAACAATCTAAGGAATATATGTGGAAATCAGAAGAAAAAAGATCCGATAGTAATTCAATTTTTTTATAAATTACGCACAATTTTAATGTACTTTATTTCTCTTTTTGACAATATTTCATATACAAATAAGAAATAAACGACATAACGGAACATTTGCAAAAAAAACTATCACTAGGAAGAAATTTCTTTTTTCGTACTTACATTTCTGATATAAAAATCAATTTTTTTAATTAAATTTTTTGTATAATATTATAATTAATCACTTATTTATAATTTAAAATATTTTTATTGCGAAAAATTAAGAATTTAATATAATAAATTAAAATTTTTTATGCACTGCAAAATTAATGAAGGAACAAAATTAGAAAACGAAAAGAAAGTTAAAAAAGAGCAAATGACAGGTATTGTTTTTGTTTTTTTTTTTTTTTTTTTTTCTGACAAACGTTTATAAAATTAATTATTGCATTGCATATCTATAGGCAAATTTAAAATATTGCATATTATCATTTATCAAATTATTTGTTTGTTGTAAAAATTCGGAAAGAAAAAAGTTAAAAAAAAAAATAATTAAATTTAAAGTTAAAAATCAATATTTAACCATTAAAACCCGTCGATTTAAATTTCAACTTATTGGAAAATGTTTCAAAAATTATTTAATTAATAATCATACTTAAATATCGGAAAAATTTTGGGGTTAGTATTATTTTTCGTTAATATGTATTTTTATTGGTTTGTTTTACCAAATTTTGTTAGTTTTTAATGGATTTACCAATAATTAAATTATATTTTATATGTTTAACAATATCTTAACAAATAATAAAATTAATTTCCTTTTATTAAATTATGTTAATGAATCGGATTTGGCTGGCCAGCAATTTAATGTTAAATTTATTGAGAACAAATTTTAAAAATCAAAATAATTATAATATAAAAATGACGTCTGATAGCGGTTTTTCATAACCTTACAACAGCAATTATACGGATTTAAAATTTGACTATTTTCCATAAATTTTCATACCGCCCGTATTTATGCAAGCAAACGGCGATAACAATAATAATTAAATATTTATTGAAAAAGTTGCCGTCACATTGAATGTTACCAAGCAATTAAATTTCTAATTTAATATTTTAGAATTATATATTTTTCTGCATCATAAAAATTAATTAAATATTTGACTTACCAATTTATTTGCTTTATTTATCTTTAATGGATTGATGTGTATAATTTGTAATTGTGTTATAAATTGATTGCTTTTGAAATGGTCCATACTTTAAAAAATACAACATAGTGTATTATTTGCAAAGTATGTGGTGAATGAAATTAGTGTACGTTTAAAGCCACACATAAATATTCATATAATTCATAGTATCCTCCGAATTATTATATTATTATTATTTTATATTAATTACACATCATCATTTAAGTTTGTTGCTGTTGAAGAACATAATTATTTTTATTGATTTATTGATGATGTTAATCTTGCTACAACTCCAACAACCACAACTCAACCGCCGCAAAAGCTGTTGCATAATGTTAATTGTTCTGCAAATAAATAAATTATTAATTTACATTTAAAATAATATAATAATAATTCTTATTTAGACAGTAAAAATCCATAATTTCATATTCAAATTAGATTTCAGGAAAAAGATACATTTTAATAAAAATCAATGTAGATAGAAGAAATTAGGTATAATAATGAAATAAACTTTGTCGTATCGAATTACATTCTAATATTTTTTAATTAAAAATACTTCACATTTTTATTTTTTAAGAAAAAAGAAAAATGGGAGCTACTTTACACCACATATGTCAAATTTAAATATTGCTTTGTGTTTTAATGATAACAAAATATTAATTATAAAACTAAAGATTCTGAAAAATAGTATTTTCTATGAATTATTTATAAAATAGCTTTTATCAACAATAAAAAAAAAAAATAATGAATTGCTAAAATATTAATTACTGAACGAGTTTCTTTCATACAAATTTCTTATTTAAGTTTTTAGAATTAGGTTTTATACTTATATATTTTTCTTAATAACTAACTTACTTTATTATTAATTCAATAAATGTTTTACTCCCCCATTTATTCAATTATTTACTTTTCACTTCTAATGGATAGATGTGGTTATTTCGTAATTGTGTATTATAAATTAATTGATTTTAAAATGTTCCAACCTTTTTCAACCTCGTGGTGTACATAAATTATATGCAAAATAAATGTATGTGTTGAATGAAACTAGTGTACGTTTAAAACCAGACATAAATATTCACAATTTTCAATAATTCATAGTATCAGTTGAATTATTACATTATTATTATTATTATTTTATATTAAACGTCTTAATGCACATCATTTGAATCATTTAAATTTGTTACTGTTGAAAAACATAATTATTTTTAATGACAACCCAACCGCAGCAAAAGCTGTTGCATAATATTGATTGTTCTGTAAATAAATTAATTATTAATTTACATTTAAAATAATATAATAATACAATAATAATTCTTATTTAGACAGTAAAAATCCATAATTTCAAATTAGATTTCAGGCAAAAGATACAATTTAATAAAAATCAATGTAGATAGAAGAAATTAGGTATAATAATGAAATAAACTTTGTCGTATCGAATTACATTCTGATATTTTTTAATTAAAAATACTTCACATCTTTATTTTTTAAGAAAATATACCACAAATGTCAAATTTAAATAATGCTTTGTATTTTCCTGATAACAATATATTAATTATAAAAGTAAAGATTCTAAAAAAAATAGCATTTTCTGTGAAATATTTGAAGAAAACTCTTCTTCTAAACAATAAAAAAAAAATTGCTATATAAAATAATAATAGTTATTGTGAGGTTATGAAAATCCAATACAATTAAATTTCTTACTTAATTTTTAGAATTATCATTTATATTTTTATTATAATTAAATAAATATTTTACTTACCAATTTGTTTATTTTTATTTCTCTACTTTCTTTTCAATTTTGATTGATAATTTGTAATTGCGTTTTAAAGATTATTTGCTGCTGCTTGATGTTAATTGTTCTGCAAATAAATAAATTATTAATTTACATTTACAATATAAAAGTAATAATTATTTAATTATATTATTATTTATATTAACAGTAAAAAAAAGGAAATACTATGCATTTAAATGGAAACTTTCTAATTAGATTTGAGATGAATATTTAACGACATTTCGAAATATATTCTTAATTTTTTTTAATACTACAAAAAATATTTCTTCAAATTCTATTTAAAATTAAATAAAAAAAACTAAAATTCGCTGTGAAGAAGAAGAATAAGAAGAACGAATAAAATTACAAGTCTAACACCCTAACTCGATAACATTTAAATTTAAAACATGAAAAACAGAAGGCAAAAATATTAAATGAAAAAAAAAAAAAAAAAACAAAAAACAAAATTATAAAGTAAAAAAAAACTTGTAGCATTTGGATTTTTATAACCTCAAAAAAAAAAACAAAAAAAAAAATCAATTGCTAAAGTAAAGTAGCAATTATTTGGCACTAGTTGCCAAAAAGAAATAAAGGAACCCATAACAAATATTTTCGCAAATATACAAATAATTCAACATTCACTAAGAAATTACATTTACCTGTTTAAAATATTTCGTAATTGGTAATTCTTATAATTATAATTGGTAAAATTTTTAATAAAAAATTCTTCAAATTCTATAGCAAAACTATTCACAAAAAACAAAAATTAAACGACTTATTCGAATAAGCGATGAAAACGAAATGAAAAATATACAAATTTATTGAAAAAAAAAATAAAAAAATACTTGCGTGCTAACAATCCAACAATTTACTTTGAAATGAGGCAAGCCAAGGCAAGTCAAATATTAAAAGTCAAAATATTTATAACATAAAAATGAAGTATGATGAGAATGAATTAATTTTCATAACCTTACAACAGCAATTATACGGTATATTTATATTCAACATAATTAAGTGGAGCCACCAAACGTTGTATATATTACAATCTATATTTTAATAGAATATCTGGATGGAGGGGAAATTCATTGTTATTTTTTGCTTTTCGTTTTCTTATTTCTGATGTAAATGAAAAGAAATGACTTGTATTTGTTGTTTTGTGTGTTAAGTAAAATGTAAAATTTTAATAATTTTTCCGATAAGAAAATGGCATGGTAAAGTAAAATTAAATGATATAGTTTTTTTTAAATGAAAATTAATGTTAATTTTTTGAACGAAACATATAAAAATGTTACTATTTTTTGTGATCATAAATTAATATTAATGGTATATTAAAAAAAGCATTAATTTTCAAAAGTAGTATATAAAAAATTTTTTATTATTAAGAATTTTCCAATGCAATACATACAATTATTTTTATAGTCGATTTAACTTCGATGAGTATTTCTTTCATTAAAATTTCATTAATTTTCTTAATACGTATGAAAATTCCAATGAAAATTATGGGAAAACCACTGAAAATATGGTGAAAAAAATTGATAATTGGGAAATTTAAGGAAAATCGTAAATACTGAAACAAAATTCTGAAGGTAAATTAGTGGAAAAATGATGGTATATTTCGTAAACGGCAAAAATTCTAGCTCAGCCGTTTGAAGTGGTAGGAGGATGGGATAGATTTTAAATGATAGGTAATTAAACTACCTAACTTGTTGTAAAAAAAAAACCGGGATTTTTCACCATGAATATGAAACCGTTATATGAAAATTCCGGGAAAACGCGTAAATAGATTTGGGTCCTCTAGTGGTAAAAAATGTTTGTAATATTCTAACGAAGACATCTGGAAATTTTCAGGAAAATCTGGAAAATTTTAATTTTGATCGGGAAATTCCGGGAAAACTGTAATAGTTATGAAACATTTTCAGTACCACACCCTCAGTACATTTACCACCTAAATCCATTTATGGCTATAAGAATGCTGTAAGTCATCAACTTTAGGCTGGAGAAATTTCCCGGAATTTCTGAAAACCAGGTTTTTGATGATTTCGAAAAAAATTTATTAGTTAGCCAATTTTCGTTACAGCCATATTATAGAGAATCTTAATGCGCACATTAAAGCTTCTGGACTTTTTCTGTGAAAAATCTATTGGTCGACTTATGACCAATTTAAGATTTTGGAATTTCCGTGTAAGCCTAACTTTGGGCAGCCACTGTGGCAAAACTATTTGACTTGAGGAGTTGTGGTGGGGCTTAAAATACGTGGCATATAGTCTACTATCTGTGATAAAAAGGGCATTGGAAAATTCTATTGGGAAAGCCTGGAAATTCCCATTTGAAAACATGAAAAAATCAATGTTTTTCGATGTTCCTGGAAAATCCACATTTTCCACTGGAAAATTCCAAAAAAAATCTGACGATAAACTTTGGACTTTCCTTTATGATTCTGCATCATTAGATTTTTGGAAAGTCCAATATTTCCCGACTTTCCAGTACTCTGAATATTGGTCTGCAAACGTTCTTCCAACCTTTGGGCAGCCCTAGTTGGAAAACCCTTCTAGATAGAAAGTCACTCCCATATTATAATCTGTAGCCCTTGAGGAGGACTATCACTGGTGAGAAGCTTGTCGCGAAATATTGAGTATTTCCGGAGTTATAGCGGTCCAAATGTGACCTATTTTGTACTTTCGACGGTCCATAGCTCCGCCCCCCGAAGGAAATCGGACAAAGGGGTCGACAGAACCTGTTTTTTTTCCGAACTCTACAATCCCTGAAAATCTGAAGGTCCTACGGGCAAAAAAATTTTTTCGGCATAAGGTTATAACCCACACTTTTGGGGGTCAAAAAAGTCCAAAAAAATAGGGCTGGAAATAGGCTTAAAAGACGCGGGGTCATCGTCCGAACAAGAATCCGTTGAGATTACTCGAAAATTCCGCCTCTAAGTCGGTCAAAATGGCAAAACAAAAAAATGTGAAAAAGTGGTAAAAAAACAAAATGGCTGGAAATAGGCTTAAACGACGCGGGGTCATCGTCCGAACAAGAATCCGTTGGAATTTCTCGAAAATTCCGCCTCTAAGTCGGTCAAAATGGCAAAACAAAATTCGGCTGAAATCACAAATCAGGGCAAAAAGTCTGGAGAAAAAATCAGGAGAATTTTTTTTTTTTCCTTTTCAGATTCCAATTGGGTTTTCTTCAGGATATAATAATTAAAAAGACGAATGTTTATCTATTTAAATTAATTTTTTTGTTTTTATTAATTGTTATTACATATTTATATAAAAATAAAAAAAAATTATTACAAATTGTCTTAAATATAATTGTTTTATTTTTTAAAAGTTAAGCTGCAAAATAAATTTTATTTTAAATTTTAATAATTTTCAAATAAGTATATTATTTAATAAATACATGTAAAATCTTATTCTAAAGCTATGTACCAAATTTGATCGAAATTATGCAGATATTCCCTTCAAAATAAGGGCGTGTAAATATACAATTACACACTAATAAATAAATACGCAAAAAAATTCGCAAAATATACGATTTTTTGTGATGAAGTATTAGGCGAGCAGAATCATATGCTAGTGGTAATATTATTTCTTTTCATTTCTAAACATTTCAAATGTCAATAAGAAATTATTGATTATTATTCTAGTGCTACTTCATATAAAAAGAAACTCCTAATATTTTAATCGAATAGACATGGCACTAATTACTTTGATAAGTCATTACTAATTTCAGCATTACCTCTCCTTAATTTTTCCATACAATTTATTTTTGCAATTTTCACAGAATTGACCAACCAGTATGAAGAAATTAAGTAGATATTGCCGAAATTTTATGCAATAAAAATTGAAGTAAAGTTAATTTCGAATACCAAATTTTTACCTATTTTAGATATTCTCCACAAGACCCAAAGTAGAGAATTAAATTCGACTGTATTAATGATCATGACGATAAAAAAAAGCATGTATACAAAATATATATAGAATATATATATTGACATTCCGTACGAACTTCATTTAGACGTGGTCCTCAAATGGGACTACAACGTAACATATAATTTTGCATGTAATATAATTCGCCGGTTATGAGTACAAAATTACTGCACATGCGAGAGTAGACCAATATTCACAAAGGTTAAAATTTGTGTTTTTTACCTATTTATATAGGGCAAATTTTCCTCCCTGTGAACATGAATGTCTACAATCACATGAATAATCGTTTCGCAACCAGAACAAGGGTCGTGCGCGTGCCAGGCCTCAATTAACGCTAATTGATAAGTGCCACGGACCCGGCCATAACATGGAAAACCTATTGACGATCGATAAAAATAGTTAGATAATATAGCTTCCAATGATTACACTACTGTTGAAATTCAATAATTTCAGCCTGAAAAATACTATTTGTAATATTCCTCGAAGGTGTTTGAAGAGTATTAAAAGCCACGGGTCTGAATCGAACAAAATACAAATTTGATCATTCACAACTCAGAACGGTTTTATGGAAAAGCTTAGTTTCCTTTGTATGTGAACCCGAACACTTAATCACATACATTTATAAAAATTAAAAATTATGGTTCAATCATTATCATGCGCTACTGAGAATTCCAAATTTTAAACTTAATACACAGAAAATAAAACAAAAAAAAATTTTTTTTTTTGTAGAAAATCGTTACTACAGCTTAGAACGGTTTTATCGAAAACCTCCGATATTCCTTTGCGTGTGAGCCCGAACACGTAATCACTTTGTTGAGAGGTGACAATACCCGTACGCAATATATTAAACTAATATGCCAAAGTGATATCCGAAGTTTAAATTTACAAAATCAAAAAATATGAGAAAAAAATAACATTTTGACAATGTCATTTGAAAAAAATTCATATACAAATTAAAAAATAAAGCTAAATTGAATTCAAATACACGAATAAATTATTAATACGCGATCACGAATATATTACAACCTTAATCTTTTTATTGGTTTATCTGACTACACAAATATTGCAAATATTTCACGTGTAGAGAGAGAGACCAACAAAATTATTGATAAAATATAAATAAATAAATTTTGTTTCCTCAACTATCCAGAAATTGAACTGGTTTGATCGAAACAAAATTATTAACCAATACAATTTTTCATCTTAATTATAATTTAAAACTTATATACTATAGTAACTTACAAAATATTTACAAACAATAAGACACAAAATATACAATAGAAGCCTAAATGGTTAGAAATAATAGATATTCTTCCACAACGTACCAATTTATGCAAGTTATTAATTTTCCACGCAAAAAAATTTCCAGGTTGTGAACGACCAGATCATTGCACATGCCTGAGAGATTACACCAATGTTAAGTAAGTAAACAATTAAAATCTATCTCAGATATTTGAGAGTTTCTTAAAATTTAAATTATGTCTTTTTAATTGACTGAATTAAACTAATTAATAATTAAATCGAAATTAATTAATATAATTATTTTAATCCATTCAATTTAATTAAAATAGCTAAACTTAAACTATAACTTAAATATAAATAAATAACTTATAAATAAATATCTTAAACTACACTTCAATTATTATTTTCTTGTTAGCAGCAAATATGTTTGTTTATGTTCTGCAATTTGTGACGAATTTTTGTATATTTTCACCAGAATAACTGCTTTTCTGTACGAAAACAAGAAACAAATTTTGAAATATTAAAGTTAAATAATTAATAATTAATAATAATAAATAAATAATAAATGAATAATTAATATTAAAATATAACGACAGTTCGGTGAATTCACTCTCTTCACGGAGATATTTGCCATAGCTTCTGCTGAAAGGACCCAGCATTTGTGTCCAAAGAGATATTTTACAATCTCTCTTTGACCTATGCAAGAACCGAAGTAATGGTGCACAATGTTTTGCTTTCAAATTAAATGGTTGATTAATCTGTTTCGCCGTTGAAGTTTACACATCAGAAGCAGCAGACATGACAACTAAACCTTCACCACAGCATGAACACGATATCGTCCAATGTTTCTGATAAGAAATGGAATGCGTGTAGTTTTACTGTAATGAAAATTTTGTAGTTGCCATAAGCCACCCTAAACATCTGCTAAACACTATCGGCAAACGCAACACTATTATGGGCTAATCATAGTTACTAAATAATTGGTAAATTGTTATAAATACTATTGTGCGGAGTAATTAAATGCATATGCATTTCCTGCAAAGGAAAGACACCCAACATCTGTTCACAGCAAGATGACAAAACAAAACCTCAGTGTTTCAAAATTGGGTTGTCATATATCATTCAGTTGATTTTTCACACAAAGCTACGCAACACGTTCACGTAATCCAATTAAAATTACTGACAAGGAAATCAAATAAATATTCGATGTGGATCATCATATAGCACAACACATGAGAATGCAAAAAGCTCGATGTATCAGATTCATGTATTAAAAAACGTTTAAAACTACACAAAAAATCTAATTAACTGAAAGAAATTCACTGTTCACAATGTACTGGCGATGAAAAATGCCTTGTATGTACAATATATTTATATTTATCAAAATTCGGTTATGTTATCAGTTTGATACGGGAATATAAAGGAAACTATGTTTGAAATTTTATTACGCTACACAAACGATAATTGGAAAATCGAAAAGGTATTGCTTTTTAGTCACCGTGACAATGCACACTTCTTTGCACAATCGCCAAAACTCATATTTAACCTTGGTTGGGATGTGTTGCCACATTGATCATGTTGTCTTGATCTTGCCCGAGATAAGAATTATAATAATGATGATGATGATGCCACAATGCAATTGCAGTTCAGTTATTTTTTGCTGATAAAAGATAGAGTTCTTTGAGTAAGAAATAATAGGGTTTTCAGAAATATGGAAAAGACTATGATTTTAATATTTTTTGGTAAAAGCGATTTAAACATAAGTTGCACAAAAAAAAACTAATTAAATAACTCACCTTTATATCCTGTTACTGTGGGTAAGAGTAATCAATCAATTATGTTGAACTTGATAATCTTAAGTATTTCTACAGACATCTGTAGAAATGTTACTTATTACGCAGCTGTGCATCTTATCAAAATCTGAAAATGAAATATGTATTCAGTTGTTTTGTAAATATAACAAATTAGAATTAAATATAATTTTAAATTGTAAATGATTAAAAGTGATGTAGTCATTCCATTGTATTATAATTATAAATAATTATTGTTTATTTATTAGGATATTTCACAGTAATTTAATAATTTTAGTTTTTAATTAAATTTTTTTTATATTTGGTGTTAGTTTATTGGGTTTATTTTTTTTTTTAATCTATTTTTTATTTTTATTTGTTATTTTTTCCTTTTTTTTCCTGTTGCTGTTGCAGAAGCAGATTACAAAACAAAATATACAATTTAATGAGAATATGGATGGAACAGCAAATATGATACAAATTTGGAAAATAAAAACCCAAAAAAAAAGTAGAAGAAAACTAAACTGAAATTAAATTATTATTGGGCCGAAAATGTAAGGCTATAAAAAGTATTGTTGATTCACTTGTTGAATTAAATTAACAAATGGTACCGCTGTACGATTTTATGTTGAAAATAAATTAAAAAGTTTGGTAAGTAGTCATTTTTATAATAAAATTTGTAATCACACTGTTCCGTACGTAATTGTTCACCAAAACTAATGCTACATTATACAATTGTATGTGACGAGAAAGAAATAAAAATATTAATTAATAAATCTGGATTAAATATAAGATACGAATAATTAATTTCAAAGCTATATCTAATTACTATAATACTAATTTAATGTAAATGGAAATCCATCTGAGTTATTAAGATGATAATATCATTTATACTATTTTAAGTAATAATTAGGATTAGAGTATCACAAGTTAGAACAAGCGCCTATATAAAATTGAATTGATTAATTTAAAATCTACAAAGAATATAGGTGCGGTTGAGGTTTAAATTAAAGTAAAAAGTGATAGAGAACATGTTTAACGTTTGCGCTACCTAAAAACCGCATATATAACAGATAGCTGGAAACCATCATTGCGTGGTCTGTGATAATTACAGCACTGCTAACAATTATATATCAATCGTAATTTAACCTTTTTCTTTACATCAGTCGCTGGACAGACAAATGAAAAGAGCACATTCTAATCAAAGCACATTATTCATTTATCGGCATCATCAAATGTTAATAAAATAACTTCATTCATTCAGAGAAGTTTCCATTAGTTAGTTTTCAGTTGCTTTTGGGTTACATATAACAAATTATTTCGATTGCATACTTTTTTTTTGATAATAACACTGGCGGCTTTGTCGAAATTATAAAATATATTACTTATATTTGTATTATATATTTTACTTTAATTTATCATACGTTTTAAAATTGATTAAATATTTTTGTTTTTTTTTAATTATTATTAATTAGATTAAAATTAAATATTAAATTACCTGGAATATCTTTTTCAACACATGAGCATAAAGGTAATAAACATTCATATTTAACATCTTGCTGCAGTATTTTTGAGCGGTGACTTTGGATATATTGGTTCAAAACGTGCTAATGGATTTCTATAAATATCTATTAATTCAACAGCTACCTATGGGTATCACAATCATGGCGTATTGATGGATCAACGGACAATTTTACTTAGTGTTTTACATGATAAGAATGTGTTCTTTTATTTATAAATTTTAGTGGTCTTTACAGACATCGTTACGAGTATTTAATTGTACTGTTTTTATCTTCACACATAGTAGATTTTGTTTCATTTCTACGCTATGGTTTGAGTTGCAATACGAAGTAAAACCTTAACATGTTTTTAATTTTATTTTTCACATCTTTATTTTTTTCGTCAAATTAAACTAAATGTAAATAATAACTTATTCTAATTTGATAGATTTAAGAGTTATTGTTTCGTCCATAACATTTTCCAATGTTTCTTTACTTATATTTAATCGATCATTATGTGATAAATCTGAAGACTTGATGATATCAATTGTACTTGTATAATTATCCGATATTTTTTTTATTATATGATAATCATATAATTCCAATTGTAATAATGTTTTATTTATTATATCTTTATTTGGATATTCCGTAACTATTTTTGTTAAAATATAAATCAATAACGGTTGAACGTCAATTGTTTTATCTTTAAATTGAGTCATAATATTGTTAAATATTTGAATTAATCCATCAATATCATTAATATTACGATGCGCTGTATCGATCATAGTTTTAACTTGTTCGTCATAGTTTGTTGCTTTATTTTGAATAGTATAATTTATCATCGACATATATAGATTTAGGCATTCGGGATGACGTTGTTGGCCACGTAAAAATAATGTTTTAATACGATACATATTGTTCGGACGATTTCTCATTTCCCAAATAATAGCATGTAACCAAACTGTATCATTGTTACCGTGAAACTATAATATAAAGAAAAAAAAAAATTAATAAAAAAGGAAAAGATTAAATATAAATTCAATCATATTAAAAAGAATTGTCATTTACTCGAATTAAACGATCATATTGTTTAGGTATTTCTTCAATATCATTTATAGTTCGTAAATAATTAATATAATCCATCATTATCTCTAATTCATTTGGATATTTTGAAACGGCTTCTGCATATATTAATTTAATATGAGCATTCATTGCAGTTTTTACAATTCGTTTATGTTTCATTTTTCGTGTTTTTAAACGTTCTTCTATCAGTTGTGACATATTACGTTCTTCCAAAATATATCTTGCATAATTTTGTAATAAATGGCTTCTATCCCTTAATTTATATTCATGCGATTCACGAATCTTTTTATACATCCTGGAAAGAAAAAAAAAAACTATTAAATTATAATAATTAAATAATTAACAAATATTTTATTTTAAGATATTTATTTATTTATTTAGGTATTTATGTCTAAACAAATTTTACATAATTTATAGAAAAATATAAGTAATTAAAATTATATATATTTTTGTCAATACAAAATTTATGCTATGAACAAAGAATGAAAACGACCGAAAACCCGACTAACAATAGATTTAACATGATCATTCCATACTGATTTTTTACGGAAGCACGATATTGAATAGAAATCATAGATTAATATACTAGGAAAAATATCAACATCTAGTCCATATATTACAATTACAAAGCCTCTTCAATTTTAGGTCTGTTACGATAAATTCAATCAGATATTATCCTCAATTCAACATTTAAAACCGAAACACACAGCTAAATATCTGATAATGGGAATCACGATGAATATATAAATAATTATGCGGTGTAATTTGTAAATTTACAACAGCAATGTTATTAATTTATCCATTAATTATTTTGTAAAATTTAATATAATTTTAGTCCAATTGGGAAAAAAAACGGGATTTATCTTTTTTTATTTTTATACTTACTGAATTTCGTACTTATCCATTAAATTAAAAAGTTTAATTTTTTCCAAGTACGGAAGAAAACGTTCACGTCTAGCCTCAACAAATTCAGCCATTTTCTAAATCGTCGAGTTAAAACTTAATTTCTTTGATTTATTTATTAGTTTTCAAGATAAATTTTAAATATTTTATTTATTTTTTTGTTTTATAATTATTATTATTATTATACTCCTAGCATCATAGAGGTTTTATAGAGATTATATTAATTTAATAATTTGTTCATTTCTTTCTAGACTACTAACACGTTGAACACCACTTCAAATCCTTCATCAAACCTCACTTCACTACACACACTACAGATTGCACTACACACTACACCGATCAACAGCGGCGACATTACACTTAACGTGCACCCACGTACGAGAAGTACGGTGCGGAAATCTATGGCTTCGTTCGTACAATAAACAAACAAACTTCACATATTCGCCATATTTTTCTCGTATATTCATTCTTTGACACGTCGTTTTCAGCATGAATTCGCTACATTCTAGTGCACTCTGGACTCGCCTGCAGAATGAGAAAGCAAAAAATATAAAAATAATCGAATTTTAAAAATGAGAGCTACAGCTGTCATTATTCTAAAATCGTTTGAAAAGCAATTTTTCCAATTTTCATTCGATCTCAAATCCAAATTCCGATTCAGAAGATTTAATACCAACATTTATACCGGTTTGTTAAATTTTAATTAATCTAAATACAAATAAAATACCCGTCATCAAACGTAACATTTTTCTATCTCAGGAATTTCATTTAAAAGGTATCTTAATTTAACAAAGATGACGCAAACATTCGAGTATCCAGATGCTAGACAAGATGAAAAGTACCAAGATGATTTTTTTGGAACTAAGGTATATGTCAAAATATAAAAATAGTTCTTTAGTTTAATATGAATAAAATGTTATGCATGATTTGTAGGAGTCATTAGGAATAGTCATAAGTAAACACACAAGTTCAATCGTGGGAAAACAGCGTTTATAGGTTGTGGATGTTTTCACTTAATATAATATTGTTTTTGCTTATATGACTATAACTACGACTAATACTAATCACTGATATTGTTCACACCTCAAGCGTAATACATTATTTTATTGAAAATTTGAATATTTTATTTAGGTTATCGATCCTTATCGATGGTTAGAAGATCCTGATGCAAAGGATACCAACGAATATATTAATGCTAATAATAATATAACAAAACCATTTTTAGATAATTGTGATCAAGCAAAAAAAATTAATCAAAAATTAACGAAACTTTGGAATTATGAAAAATATTCATCTCCTGCAAGACATGGAAATAATTATTTTTTTTATATGAATACCGGATTACAAAATCAAAATGTTTTATATAAACAGGCAACATTGAGTAGTAGCCCTACTGTATTTTTAGATCCAAATACACTATCACCAGATGGAACAATTTCACTGTCTGGTACATCCCATTCTGATGATGGAAATTTATTTGCATATGGTTTAAGTGAAAGTGGTTCAGATTGGTTAAAAATAAAAACACGTGACGTTAACACGGGCAAAGATTTTCCAGAAATATTAGAAAATGTCAAATTTACATCAATGACCTGGACAAAAGACAATTGTGGTTTTTTTTATTGTGTAAGTAATATAAATGTTATACTAAACATGGCTATAATTACCAAAGCTCAACCAAACGTTAATTGCATTTCCTTTTTTAAATTATAGAGATATCCTATTCATGCTGGTAAGGCTGATGGTTCAGAGACTGTCGCCAATGAACATCAAAAATTATATTATCATCGGGTTGGTGATACACAAGATAAAGACGTTCTTGTTGTGGAATTCCCAGAAAATCCGTCATGGAGAATGTAAAAAGGCTTTTCTAATATAAAATCAATATCATTTTTCATTTGTGCGTATCAATTCACAGCTGTTTAGATTATAAATTTTGCATTTTAATAGTTTACTAAATCTCGCTGAAATGGAAATGTGATATTATTTTTTATTGTAAAAGTTTTGCTATCTAATTATACAACATTAATTGAAATAGTCATTTATAAATATCTATATTCTCTACATCTTCCTTATATTTTGTTTTAGTGGTGCAGATGTATCCGATTGTGGAAAATATTTATTATTATTGATAATAAAAGATTGTCGTGATCATTTGGTATTTTTTTCTGATCTGAAAAAAAATGGTGAAATCGTTGGTAAATTACAATTAACACAAATTGTTCACAAATTCGAAGCTGATTATGAAGTATGTTATATGATTTGTTTTATTGATTTGTTATAAGTTAAACATAATTAAAAATACATACATTTTTTTTCTTATAAATAATACATAGTACGTTACAAATACAGATTCATTGTTTGTGTTTCGAACAAATAAAAACGCTCCAAATTATAGATTAGTGTGTATTGATTTTAATCAACCGGAAGAAGCGAATTGGAAAACTTTAGTGGAAGTATGGCTTTTGTTTTTATTGTTTTTTTTTTGTTTTTACTTTTCAATTAATTACAATAAATAAATATTAAACTATTTTAGGAAGATCCTAAAGATGTATTGGATTGGGCACAATGTGTTCATAATGATAAAATTGTCATTGGTTATATTAATGATGTTAAAGTAAGAAATTAATAATTATATATAGTTATTAGATTTTAATTAGTTATTTTATTTGTTACATACATAGAGTGTTTTACAAGTTCATTCTTTAGAAAGTGGTAAATTTCTTCGTAAATTTCCGATTGATATTGGTACAATTGTTGGATTTAGTGGAAGAAAAGAATATTCTGAAATATTTTATAATTTTACATCATTCTTAACACCAGGTAAATAATAATAATATAATGATAATGACTTCGATTAGTTCACATATGACATATGTATTTAAACGTGGTCGTAACACAATAACAACACATGGAAAAATCACCTGGAGTGGAATCATTTAAGGCGATATGTATCACCATTACTTTTTCTGTGTTTTCGACATCATTAGTTTAGTTTAATTGTCATTGAAAATTCAATAGAATATGTATGATTTTTGCAAGCGAGTTGTCCAGTGCCATTACAAAAATATTCCTCTACGAGGGCACATAATAATAATGTCCAACATTATTAATAGTCTTTCAAATAAACTTTTTCATTTATTTTAAGTTCGAGCGACCGATTTTATGTATGTTTACTGGTATGTCCGATACTATACCAGTATGTTTTTATGTAGTCATATATTGTATAAAACGTATGTTTTAAATTTGTACAAATTTATAATAAGATATTTGGTAAACAAAAGAGTGCATCCATGGCGTTAATTATTTCAAATAGAAGTGATGGCTAGAGATAATATAGATCACAATCAATATTTATATAATGTATATTATCAATAATAATTAAAATTATTAATCTTAGGTATAATTTACTATTACGATTTCGCAACACCAAATGTTGAACCAAAAGTATACCGTGAAATTAAATTAAAATTGGATGGATTTAATAGTAGTGATTATAAAATTGAACAACAATTTTATAACAGCAAAGATGGAACAAAAGTACCAATGTTTATTATACAGAAAAACAAACCGAAAGATACAAACAATGCTGAACCATTACCATGCTTGTTATATGGTTATGGTGGTTTTAATTTAAGTTTACAACCAACATTTAGTATAACCGGTTTAATGTTTATCGATACATTTGATGGTGTATTAGCATTTCCTAATATACGTGGTGGTGGTGAATATGGTGAAAAATGGCATAATGCTGGTCGTTTATTTAATAAACAAAATGTTTTTGATGATTTTCATGCAGCCGCTGAATATTTGATTGAAAATCGTTATACAGTTAAAGATAAATTAGTTATACAAGGTGGCTCAAATGGTGGTCTTTTAGTGGGTGCATGCATTAATCAACGACCAGATTTATTTGGTGCTGCAATTATTCAGGTTGGGTATGTATAACATTTCGAACAGATCTTTTTATTTCAATACATAATCATTTTTTCTAACAAATTAATAAATTTTGTTTTGTACAGTGTTTTGGATATGTTACGTTTTCATAAATTCACGATTGGCCGTGCATGGACATCAGATTATGGTAATGCCGATGAGGAGAAACATTTTTTTAATTTATATAAATATTCACCATTACATAATGTTAAAACACCAACATCCGAAGCAGACCAATATCCATCAACATTAATATTAACAGCTGATCATGATGATCGTGTTAGTCCATTACATTCATTAAAATTTACTGCTGCTTTGCATAGAGCCATCAAAGATTGTCCATATCAAAAAAATCCATTGTTATTGCGTGTTTATAATAAGGCTGGACATGGAGCTGGTAAACCAACAACTAAACGCATTGAAGAAGCAACTGATATACTTACATTTATGTATAAAGCATTAAATTTAAAAGTTAAAAATTAAAAATTGTACAAAAAATGTATGGCTAATATTACAATTAGTTAATTATTTGTGCCATAATTTTTATATAAAATTATTGTCAAATATTCAAAGTGTATATTTATGAAAATAAATACAACAAATATTAAATGTTTTCGGGTCATTATTATAGTTGCATTGTTGTGGGATTTCATTTCATATTTCTTAGGTTTGTCATTACGTTTTATCCTTACTCTTTGCCAATCTATATGCAGAAAACTATAAATTTTATTAATTGGTAACTTTTATTTACTATTTAATTAGTCTATAATATTACTGATGATCGATTAAAATCATAATCTATTAAGCTAACGCTTAATTGTTGTCCATGGAATGAATCTTACTGCATGGCGATATTAATGGATTAATGCAGCTCATGTGAAAAAAAGAACCATTCATAATACATGATTGATTAAGACAGTTTTCTCATATAAACATACTGTAATAAAACATTGTAGGTAATATTAATTATTGACTAATAACACATATGGAATTAGGTGTATTTTCTTGGTTCTTTACTCTATACTAATTCAAATGAAAATACAATACTAATTTATTGCATTTTTTACATTACTTTTTAGTCACTAAATGTACAGTAAATCACACACATTTTTGAACACCATCCAAAAGCATCAACAAAATAATATGCAAATTTTTCTGAACATTATATTGAATCAAATGCTACTAAATTTGGTCATTTCTCTTTCGATTTTGATTATATTTGGAATATATCGTTTAGTATGAGCTAATAACGATGATTATATATTGATTTTGTCTAGAAAATGTATCCATAGGAGAAGTTTCTTGAACAAAGTTGAAGAATTTGAATAATTTGACAACATTTCTTATCCGATTTTGATCTAATTTAATATGTATACGTAAATATAGGTTAAGTGAATACAATTACATTGTTAATTCCTGAAATTTCAAATTCATATCTAGGATATGTTTCAAGGATAGGTTCTAAGAACGCATGAACACATCAGTCATTATACCCATACAGCTTTTGACAAAATTTGAGAATGTGATTATTTGTAAGTAAATTCTGATAAATTATATTATTACTAGGAGTAAAACTTCAGGACACTGGTCCATTTGCCCATATCTCATTCGGTTTCGTATCAAATTTGATGTGTACGTTGAAAATGGAAGTGTTCCTAAATCCTAAGGAAATTCTTGAAAATTTATAACAAATGTAAAATTGGGTTAATTTTGCCATTTCTTATCTGATTTTGATCAAATTTGGTATGTGGGTTAAGAATACGATACACGAATATGTTAATTCCTAATGAAATTCTGAAAAATTCATATCAAAATCATATATAGATTTCAAAGACAGGTTCTATAAACATGAACACTATCCCATTCGGGTGTTGATTATTAAATTTAGTTTTGTATACGGTCGAGAAAAGAAAAAATTCTTGAAAATTAATGCCAGTACCGAAATGGGCTTAAGGTAAATTTGGTCATTTCTTATAAGATTTTATTCAAATTTGATATATATATTTAGATTTAGAATGCAATTATATTGACAGGGCCTAATGACATTCTGAAAAATTAATACAAAGGATAGATTTTAAAGATAAATTTCAAAAACATACGAACACTCTGTCCAGGTTTTTGATCAAATTTAATTGGAAAGGGATTAAATGGAATCTGGTCAATATCTGCGAACCTATTATTATGATATTTGGTATGGGAATGGCGATATATGAACAGCTTATAAAGGAAATTCTGTAAAATTAATACCAAGGGCAAAATTTCGGAAAGGGTTTAAGGAATTTGGACAATTCGGTTATTTCTCATCTGAATCATATCAAATATAATAAGTACCTTGGTATAAGGAGTTCGTAAGGAAATTCTGGAACAATTCATAACCAGCGCAGAATTTCAGGATAAGTTTCCACAACATATTACTAACGCCATTTATTATTCGTGTGTACGTTATATGAATGGGATTACAAGGCCAAGTTCAATCAGAACCTTAACACTTTCGTCCCTTCTCGTTTTGTTGTGCAAATTAAGAATGTTATTAAATGGGACAATTTACAAATTCTATTGAATACAATATGATGCAATGTATTTACCGAAAAGCTCTTCTAAAATGGATTTTTCTAACAAATAGAAGTTTTACTGATAAGATATGCGTGTCGCCCCAAGCGAAATGGGTACATATGGTGAAAGAATGGTTGATGTTGTACAATACACCGATGTACTATGTACAAACCAGCTCAGTCAACGTTGATTGAGAATATACAGAATTATATATTACTATATTGAAACACAAGCTCAAGAAAAGAATATAACATCTGTCGTCTAACATAAACAACGTTTAAATGCACTATTAGCAGAAAAATGGAATAAAATGGGTAACTATAACGCTATATGACTAAGGACGATTTTTTTATATTGTCTCTATCAAAAAGGATACACAACTAATTAGGTAAGTAGTATTATTAAATGAATATATAAAAACAAGTGAATTTAGTAAGGAGTACAAAAATGAATGTGATTTGCTGTACATATGGACGCAACGTAACGTAAAGTGGGGGATTTTATAAATTGTTATTCACAGATTATATTTTTATTCTCTGTTTTGGTTGTTGCTTTAGTCGTCTGTTAGGTTTTTGTTGGACGATAACGTAGACGAATATTTTTTAAGTGTTTTTTTTTATTTTTAAAAACTGACTGGTACCTTTTTTTGTTTTACCATCTTCATTCCTTGAATGTTTATATTTTATTTATTTACATTTACAAATTATCTGATACCCACGATTACAAAGTGTATTTGTGTTGCGGTGTGAAATTACATAGTGCCATTTGTTTTGGTTAGTTTTTGTTTATACTTATAATATTATTTATATTGAAGATGTTAAATAATATTGATTTAATTAATAATAAAATAAAATTATATAAATAATTAAGCAAAAAAGAAAAAAAACAATATTTATTGAACAAATAATAATTTATTGTTAATTATTATTATCAATTTAATTTATGGATGGGAAAAAGTTAAAGGCATAAAGTTGATGCTTTATTGTGTGACATCGAATGGAAAAGTTTAAGTGCGATTGATAAGTAATTAATTTAAATTTTTTAGCGAAGAAAGTTTTCTATTTAAAAAGTAAAGAAAAATTTAATTAAGCGTAAGTTTTTTTTTTTTCTGTTAATATATAATTAATTTTATTATTTTAAAATTATAGACTGTGTCACTAAGACGAAGAAATGGTTCGTCATAATCATGTTTTGTTCAGTTTTTTTTACAGAAAGATTAAGAGCGACTATTATTTTTATTTTTATATTTTTTTGTGATTTATTATTAAAAACACTAAAAAAATATATATATTACGTTTTTATATGGCACAAAAATAACAGAACTATATGATAATCACTTTTTTGTTTTCCATAATTATATTTCAAGAAATTCTATAAAACCGTATTAAGTTTATCTTTTCATACGTATAAAATTACATAGAAATAAAAATTTGATAAAAATGTAAAGATAAAACAAGTTTTTTATTTCGCAAATTTTTTAATAAAAAAAAATTATAATTTCAATCAAATTTTAAAAAAATACTTAACATAATAATAAAATAGATAGATAAATTTATAATAATAATAATAATAATAATACGAATAACTTTGAATTGTATAAATGATCAGGTTTTTATTAAATTTATGATAAATTTTATGTTAGTTTATTTATATACTCGTCGTATGATCATCAGCAGGTGTTGTAATATACCTGTATTAATTGAATTAATAAATTTATACATAGTATTTATTGTGTTGTCATCATCAAACATAATAATAATAATAATAAGGTTATCCAAGACTATTGATAAAATAATATAGGTAAAATTCAAAAGGATTTTGTAATATAATGCCCGTAGAAAATTGATCGAATGATGGATTAGAAAGGGTGAAAACAATTAAATGAATTTCCGGTACTTATATTACAGTTGTTCCATTGTGCACCCCATAAGATATACCTGGAAGCATATGGTCTCGAATAGAAATCACATTTATTGCTTATATTATCCTTTGCAGTGGAAGAGTATTTATGATTTGTACTCCAAACATCGAATGTCTTCAACTTATATAAATAGCGGTCTTCTATGTAAGAAGCATCATATGCCAATTCGTTCGACAGAAAACATTTATCACAACCATAATTTGTAATTTGTTGCAATTTGCCTTCAATTTATCTGGACAAAAACTGAACTTTTTCACCCGACGATAGTCGAGCACTTAGTACCCTAGTAACAATTTATCCGTACTTTCCGTAAATGAGGAAAATTTCACATATTTTCCATGGAAAAGATATATTGAAATTTGTCCAAAGAATGTCCATAGATTTTTCACTTAATATAATAGTATTTTATTTACGGGCAATTGAAATCTTTGGGTTGTCATAGGGTAATATTTTCAACATTTATAACACGGTATTGTGTTCATAATATATTTCACCAATTATCCAAGACAGTGGTTCCGATTTTGTATATTTTGCTTATCTATAGATATAATCCTCACTCTTTGTAATTTATTTTCATAATTTTTAATATAACCAGCAACTCAATACCGATATATTTCCGAGGAATTTTGTAAAACTTTTCATAGATTTCTTGTGCACAATCGATGAATTTTTGCCATTGTTCAGCATCTTCATTCCGTGCTCATAGAACTTCTGGTCTATCGGTAAAAAACTGAATCGAACAGCGATTTGAGATCATCGTCATAAGAAACCACTTTATTCTGCTGATACGGACAATTCATGGCTATTACATTCCAAAATAGATGAACGATCCAAAGATATTTTTGTCTAAATCCGTTGATTTGCTCACAAAAAATATGAATATGGATATTCTGTGCAATAATATAGCAACGACAAAATTCTTCTAAGGAGAATCCGTAGAAATTATCCTCCGAAATATACGCGGATAATCCAAGGATATTTTTTAGAAAAATCCATGGACAGGGTTGCATTGATCATATAAAATTCCAGCGGACATCCTTAAGAAACCCATAAATATATCCTCGGATTGAAACTACGGACTTCTACATATAATGCGGAAATTTTGCTGGCAAACTACGGACATTGTTACTAGGGTAGTCCTCACCTCTATACGAATTTCTCATTTATCCACCCAGCAATGCTCCACTATATTAAATTAATGGAAACCGGTATACATGGCTAAAGAAGACCGCACATTAACACTGTGAGCATATACGAAAAAAATGATTCAAGTTAAATATCATTTATAGTATTACAATAACATTCATTTACCAAAGTAGATTTGATTACGTCGTTTTATTAAGTTCTATACTGTCACAACTATATATCTATATTGATAACATTTCGCGAACAGCCCGATTATCTAAATGCAACCGCACGCAGTTTAATATCCAATTGGAAAACTGTGGCCACTATAGCCAGACGAATTGAGATATCCGCATTGTAAATTCCTAGGCTCGATAAAGAATCCGAAAGGAATTCGTCTGTATATATACTAATAGTATCCCGTGATGGAAGCAAGATTATATTTATCAAATCCTATTGTTATGTTTACGAAATATAATTTTGGGCATGATAAAATATCATATATCGTGTACTGTACACTGTACTCTCGTATTGTTTTTTGGCCGTATTTAAAACGTAAGTCTAAGCCAACATACTATATATTAGATGCAAATATCATATCATTGGCCTTATATGACTGCCGTGTTAATTAATTGTATCTTTTAGAGTTGCCTTGCGAATTCTATTGTACAGATGGAACTTTCAGGTGATCTCGCATGATATTTATTTGTTTAAATCTGATGGTAAAGGTAACCTTTTCTATATATTCGATCTATTGGTAAATAAAACTGCATAGTTTTTTAATTACATAGTTTATAAATAGACCAATCCTGTCATTGCTTGGGGAGCGGACTCCACAGTGTAGTAGGAATTTGTAATGATTTCTAGATTGAAGAAAATGTCTTCCTTTTTTATACTATCAAAAATTGAAGTCGCGCTGTATTTAAATATCAAATTTAACATTAGATTTTGCAAAAAGGTTGTGTGAAAATCACTTGGCAATAATGTTATCACGCGTTTCTAGTCGTCCAATGCAAAAATGTATTAACCAATTATTTAAATATAATTAGAATTTTATTTATATTAAAGTTTAAGTTCTGTGCATTTATTAAACTAACTTAATGGAGTATGGAGAAGTTACATTTTTTTCTAATTCAATTATTAAGATCAGGAACAAATTGCTGTAATTACATTTAACGCTGGTATAAAATTGACCATCGAGGTTTGTGATTTAGCATCCTACGACTTCTTTTTATACCCAAAACTTAACATGAAATTAAAAGAGTGTTATTTCGATGTAATGTTTCAACCATACAAACAGCTAGTGAGGATCCCATTTGAATAATAACATATCTACGGTATCGGTTGTCATTATATGAACTAAGCATTCTTATCAAATTCATGGATGGTGAATGAAACAACCACCTTGCGATAATTGCGCAGACCAATTGGTGAATTGTTTTATACTTCCACGAGAAATAATTTACCAACTTGACTGTATTGAATGTTTGGTTGATGCCATTAACTTCAGTTGAACTAACATGACTTATTTATGATGATGGCAAGATACAAAAAAATTGTAGATACCGATAACTCATTGAAAATCTTCTTTGGAAGCATATGGTTAGCATCGTTGGGTTGGGACTGATGTTATGTAATATTATATGCGATATTATATATATTTTGATAATTTTTAGAGAAGTGGTTGGCATTTGAGTCGATATTAGGCTATTTTACACTAAATATAATATATTTCATTAACTAACCCAAATTAAAACTTTATTTATATTTTTATTAATATTTTTATTATTTGTTGTTTTTTTATATTTATTTATTTTATATTTAAAAAAAAAAACATCAATATTTTGCATTTATTTTTACATTTAATTTTCAAGTATATACACTGTGTGTCCGAAAAATAACAGGAATGGATTAGAAAACTAGCAAACAATTAATTTATTTATATAAAATTATCAAAATATTCTTCCACCACTGTAATACAACGCTTTGCACGTTCAACAATCTCCCGAAATGACTGTGTCTGATTGAAATATTGTTGAGTATAGCGGTCGTTGACTAATTATTAATGTCTTCAATTAATGCAAACCGATTACCTTTCATTGCCAAATGAAGTTTAGGGAATATAGAAAATAGTCACATGGAGCTAAAACGCGTGCATAAGGCAAATGTTAATTGTGGTATGCTTCAACACACAAAGATCAAATCAATAGCCGTTGTATTGAAATTAAATGTGGATAATATACCTTTATTGGAATTGTAAAAACAAATTATCATTGTTTTGATTTTTGGTTGCGTCATAGGAAATGTTTTTTTACCACCTTTCAGCATTCTGAAGTTCATAGTTCCAGTTTACAATTTATCATCAATAGTAACAATAGTCTTTATGAAATTATCGTATCACTTCTAGTTGTTTTTAATGATGTCTTATTCAATTAAGTGCAATTTTTGGTCATCTAACTTAATTGATGTGGAACAAACTTTAGACAATAGATAACCGGGCAGATTCATCTATTAGATAGTAATTCCGGTTATTTTTCGGACACAATTTGAAATTTCCCTTGAAATCATAACTAGTTCATATATGGGCAGCATTACTTATGACATCTCTTTAAAAACGATATAGGAAACTGGACTGCGGTCAACACTCAATTTCATTACTATATTCTATATGTCGTTCTCCTTGTAGATACTGAAAAAAATATGAAACACGCAAAAGTATTTGGAAAATTAACCATGTTTCACGTGATGTCAAACCAATCAAATTTAGAGAATTAAATTAATTATAAAATTCAATTAATTTAAAAAATTCTTTCTTATAAATATTTATGGTCATCGCATTTACACAATTTTTGTGAAAGTAAATTAAACAAAAAACATCAGCGGAAACTATCACAAGAACGTCAAATGTTAAAAATTGTAACTATTTGTTATACATTTTGTTGGGCATTGAACGTCCTCCCTGATAATATAGAAGAAAAAAAAACCCTCGATCGTCATAATCTATCTATAGAAATACATAATTGCATAATTGCATAAATTCGTGCAATGATAGATTGAATTGTCAGCTTACACTTTGTTCTTAAAACTTCATTTGTATTTAAAGTAAAAATTGATAAAAAGTTGATTTTCGTCATCTCTTGTGTTATATATGAGTTTCGCAAAGAATTAAATGCGCAGAAAAACACTCAGGCTCTTTATTTGAATAGATCTCCTGATTTTCGAACACTAACAAAATGAATTGGTAGATTTCAGAATGATGATTTAAATGTAAATGTTCGACCAGGCTGTGACAGAGACCTTTAACTAGTGACGATAATATTGTGTGAGTACTCTGATGGAAAATAACCCTTGCGTAATAGCAGTAGAGATTGCTCATAAAAACCGTTAATAATTCCACCTTATTTCGCCATTTAAAGTAGATCACTTTATTTTATGGTAACAGACGTTAAAAACTGAAAAATTCTTGGTATTCTTGGAATAAAGTAGGCAAATGTGCAGAACCAATTGTTAAAGCTTGGTTTGCATCCAATGATGGTGTTTCTGTGTGTGTGTTTGTTGGCGTGGTGAAACAATAAAGCACCGGACAAGTTCTAACACTGTGAACAATTTACTAGACTGGTTAAAGCAATATAGGAAAAATAATTTTGGTAAAACGAAAAGTTGTGATTTTCCATTTTGCTCCTTCAGACTATTATCGATTCCGTTCTCTGCAAAAACACAATTTGAATGACAAACACTTCGAAAGACATTTGAAGGAATACCGCCTTATCATTTTATCAAAATGAATCCAAAAAATTAGTAGAACACTGTACGGAAATATGAAATATAAATATAATAATCATGCACGAATTTATACAAAATCATCCAAAATTTAAAATTGTTATTATACAAATGCGCTAATAACAAAAAATTGTAAATTGTAATAACAATAATTTGCTTTTAAAATTTAATAATATTTATATTGACTCGATATAGTATTTCTTATGTGTGTTTAATCACCATTAACTGTTGCGCGTCGTCGATGTGAAAGTTTTTTTTATTTTTATTAATAATTAAAAATTTGACAACATGATCTTGAATGAATCTCGAATATATGAATGTGTATAAGAAGTTAAAAAGATATAGTTATACAATGCTCGATTATGAACACGGAACATAATAAATATAAAATATAAATTAATATAAATAATGAACTCATAAAAAAAGATGGGGGAAATATATCTAATATAATATTAATACCTTAAATATGATAATAACGAAACTATCTTAAATATTATATTATTATAATGGTCATAGTTCACTTTCAATTATTAATGTATAATTATTGACAATTATTTATTATGTGCGTTTTTATATATCAAACAATCAAAATATCATAAACAAAAAACTGTAACTACGAAACACTAAAAGTTTTTAGAAAATCTGCAAATTAAAGTATTCATTTTTGAGCGCCATTTTATATATGATATTGTCAATCTCATACGTCAATGAATCCTGTGCGTTCAGAGGTTACAATAATATATAAATCCAATGCAATTTTACAAAATAAACAATTATAAATGACTGATATCACAGCCAGAAGATTCATGTGTTAGACTACATACAACAGCTCACTGTAAAATTAATTTCCTGCAGATATGGATGTCCGTAATTCAAAGGACAACACAGACTTCTATTGGTAATATACTTGTACATATTTTTGTACCCTAGTAACATTGTCCGTAGTTTGTTCGCAAAATTTCCGCATAATATGTAGTAGTCCGGATACTTCGGATTTTCGAACGAAAGGTACTCCGTGGCATATTTGGTCCCGTCAAAGAACAGAATGGTTGGAGGCGACGATACAATATTGAATTAGACAAGTTGTACGGTCAACCAAATATTGTCAAAACAATCAAGATCAATAGATTGAGATGGCTTGGACACGTAGAACGCATGGAGGAGGAGCGTGTGCCAAAAAAACTGTTAAATGGTAAACCGGAGGGTAGAAGGAGAGCCGGAAGACCTAAGGCGAGATGGCTAGATGCAGTAAACTGTGATATAAAGATCCTAAAAATTCGGGATTGGAAGACGTTAACTGCGGATAGGTCAGGTTGGAGAAGCGTGTTGGAGAAGGCTAAAACCGCACCCGGGTTGTAACGCCATGGAGTAAGTAAGTAAGTAAGTATGTAGTAGTCCGTAGATTCAATCCGAGAAAATATCTATGGATTTCTTATGGATGTCCGCTGGAATTTTATATGATGAGTGCAACCTTGTCTATGGATTTTTATAAAAAAATTCCTTGGATTATCCGCGTATATTTCCAATGATAATTTCTACGGATTCTCTTTAGAAGTATTTCTCGTTGCTATTATTGCACAGAATATCCATATAATTATTATATTCAAATTTTTTTGTGAGCATATCCACGGATTTTGATAAAAATATTGTACATGTATTTTAGCAATTAATACCCGTGCATTGTCCGTATTAACAGAATAGATTTTCTTATGACGTTGATGCCAAATCGCGGTTTGATTCAGTTTTTTTTACCGATATACCAGAAGTTCTATGACCACGGAATGAAGATGTGGCAAAAATTCATCGATTGTGCATTTTTTTTTGTAATAAACAAGAACAAAAAACGGCGGCAAAAATCCATATTTCCGATGATAATTTCCACGGAATCTCCTTATAAATATTTCTTGTTGCTATTATTCCGCAGAATATCCATAGAATTTTTTATGTATATTTTTTGTGAGCATATCCACGGATTTAGACAAAAATATCTTTGGATCTTCCCAGTATTTTGGCAAGTAATAAACGTGAATTGTCCGTATTTGCAGAATAAATTTTCTTATGTCGATAATGTCAATTTACTGTTTAATTCAGTTTTTTACCGAACGACTAGAAGTCCTATGTTGTTGATTGTAATAAACCTCTGATAAAATCCATGAAAATTCTTACAAAATTCCTAGGAAATATATAGTTGATGATTGTTTTAAAAATTATGAAAATTAATCACAAAGAGTGAAGATTATATCTATAGATAACCGAAAAATACAAAATTTGAACCACTGTCTTGGATAATTGGTGAAATAAATTATGAATACAATACCGCCGTGGAAATATTACCCTATGACAATCCAAAGATTACTATAATTATGAAATGGAAAATGTATGGACATTCTTTGGATAAATGCCATATATCTTTTCCATGGAAAATATGTGGATTTCTTCCATGGAAATTTTCCTCATTTTTCAAAGTACGGACAAATTGTAACTAGGGGAGTTACGTATGGTGTTAGTTATTATTAGTCCATCCAATTATGTATGGAATCTCTTTTGATATGCTTATCATTGTATGATAAATATTATAATGCTAAAATTATGAAGGTGGGCAAACCAAATTATCTACTTCTGACTATCGACAATTCAATTCGTAAACGCAGGAATCGTTCTACCAAGAAATAGTATACGTCATTCGTGTTTCTGTGTTAGGCTTTGTTATTCAAATTTTAAATTAACCATTTACAATAGTAAAATTCGGTTCTAAGAACTTTCCGTTTCACCTACACATATACACTTTTATTAATCTTAAATGTTAGCTATTCAACATCGTTGTAAAAATATGTATAAATAAAAAAGTGTTTTTTTGGTTTAGTGTAGCTTAAAAAAATTTTATGAGAAGAATTTAATTTATTTTGTTAATTGTTTCAACTCTTAATTTGACATGTTTGCCTTGGCCCTTATATAATAATATTAATAGAAATACAGACAACAAAAAAAATTGGTCAAGTTACATCTGATTAATACCAGTACATGTTTATTTTTTTATTTGTAATTAAATGTCTTATGTTTATAATTATGTGAATTAGGGTAAAAATAAAACATCTACTAAAAAAACAAGTTGTTAAAGATTTGTTTGTTGCAGCTACTTGAAAACATTTGTTGTTCTTTTTTTGAAATATATTCAACATCGTCCGTGCATCATAACAAAAACAAATAATATTAATTGAATATTTCCGTCTACAAACAATATTGTGTTCTTTCTTCCCATTTTTTTCTTAATTTTCCCATATTATTAATTAATATTAATTGCACTTTTTTCATCAAATTAATAAAAAAAAACTAAATCTATTGAGATATATGAGCTCTTTTTGTTGAAAAAGGTTATGAAACGAATTGTAAATGCTTAATTTATGCATCAAATGTAGGGGTGACCTGTCACCATACCGACGCCTTCAATTGTCCCGATATATATTAAATTACAATTAGTTGTTCTTTAGATGGTGACCGTATATGTTGTGCTTGACCTGTTAACAAAGCTCATCCGCTTTTTTTTTAAGGAATCGTGAATAAGAACTAGATAATGTTTAATTTGGGACCAAATTTATCATATAAAATCGAATATAGATTAGCTTGCAGAAAAACTTGAGATTGATTTCTTTTAAATTAATAGTAATAAATTTGTTTAATAATACAATTAAAAAAAAACAGTCCTACGATTTCCACTAATTTTAATTTTTAATTAAAACCAATAGTCATAAATTTTATATTTATTTATAAATATTGTATTAATTTTCCACATTAATAGTAATTTAAAGTGTTATATTTTGTTTAACATAAACTTACAAAAAAAAAAAATTGCCTCATATTCAAAAAGGCGTTCTACTCAGTATCCATCCAGAAGTGCCGAACAAACGAAAACCCAATCTGCATATTACATACAATCTTTACCGCGGCGGACTCACATATATGGGACTCCAACCACCCGTGCAAGTATTATTTGATCGGTTATGTTTTCTTTTGCGTTACCTATAATTTCGTATACAATTGCCTTTAAAGATACAATTACGAGTTCACTTTTGGTTTTGGGTCACACGCTAAAGCTGCAGGGTCTTATAAAATATCTTCGTTGCTACAGTACATGTGAAATATTTATTTCAAATTTTTAAGCCAATTAAATATACTTTCTTTATACCCTAGTAACAATTTGTCCGTACTTCGAAAAATGAGGAAAATTTCTGTGGAAAAAATCCACATATTTTCCATGGAAAAGATATATTGGAATTTGTTCAAAGAATGTTCATAGATTTTCCACTTAATATAATAGTATTTTATTCAAGGTCAATTGAAATCTTTGGATTGTCATTGGGTAATATGTTCAACTTATATTCGCGTGATATTTTATTCATAATTTATTTCACCAATTATCCAAGACAATGGTTCCGATTTTGTATATTTCGCTTATCTATAGATATAATCCTAAGTCTTCTTAATTTATTTTCATAATTTTTAAAACAACCAGCAACTATATATTTCCTAGAAATTTTGTAAGAATTTTCATGGATTTTATCCGTTGTTTTTTGTTCTTGTTTATTACAATCAAGTACATAGAACTTCTGGTCGTTCGGTAAAAAACTGAATCAAACAACAAATTGGCATCATCGTCATAATTTATTCTGGGCAATTCACGGGATTACTTGCCAAAATACAGGGACGATCCAAAGATATTTTTGTCAAAATCCGTGGATATGCTCACAAAAAATATAAATATAAATTCTATGGATATTCTGTGCAATAATATAGCAAAGAAAAATACTTCCAAGGAGAATCCGTAGAAAATATCATCGGAGAAAATCTAAGAATTTTTTTTATAAAAATCCATGGACAGAGTTGCACTCATCATATAAAATTCCAGTGAACATCCGTAAGAAATCCACAGATATTTCTTTGGATTAAAACTACAGACTACTACAATTAATGCAGAAATTTTGCGGACAAACTACGGACAATGTTACTGGGGTAGTAACAACTCTTCTGCTGTACTTCAGATTCTGACTCCCCTCAAACACTTAATTCTCTGGATGACGTTATAAACCAATTCTTAGCATAGGGCGTGGAATTATTAAAAAACAGTGACACTCGTAGGTCATCTTTTACAATTTTTTTCACACCATTTAACAGTATTGATGTTTTTCAAATGAGATCTGAATTTCTTTAGATTTATCATCCATTTATACTTCTCTTCTGTTGATAAATTCATATTATAGGAATTATTTTACTTGTGCGCATTCTCGGAAATTCTATCATGAATTCTGTCGTGCAGGTTTTTCATCTTAGGGTTATAAAGTAGCTTTTCTGATGCTCACATTTTATTTGTTTGGATTGCAACTAATGCTACCGTCCCAAGCAATGAATATTTTTGTTAAATGTCATGACAATATTTTCTTTCAACATAAATTTGATTATATTAGTTCAATTAGTTAAGAAATATTAAATAAAATTAGTTAGTTTTCAATGACGAATGTTTTTTTTTGTATGTCGAACTAATTGGGTGTCAATTTTATAATGCAAAGTGTTGATCTTATGGTATTCGATTTTATATAGTTTTAGGGTTTATGGGATGTACTTATATTTTTTTTTGTCGGTATGGAAGACGGAATATAACTGACACATTATTCTTGCGAAAAAGCGCCTATTTTGTAGTATTTACAATTTGAATGAAACTATATGTAACTAAGAAATCGACGTATGGTCTATATTTTAGTCATAGACAACAAATAGTTGCAAAATTGTTGACAATCACCGCGCCAACTCTTTTCATCAGTAAATGTGACATTTTATTATTGATAAATTACCAAAAAATTAGTAGCTAATTTGGCATTTTTCTGGATCGGGAATGTTATTTAACCAATTTTTTCGGTATACGTTTTAAATACAGTAACAGTAATTCTGCTTATAATTTATTTAATACAACGAATTGAAATTGTTTGTTGGGTGTGTGTGATTAGTGAGTAAAATTTCATGTGTTAGAAATAAATTTAAATATATTAATAATTATAAATTTATTACATATACGCGTAGATATATACGAAAAAAAAACAGGTATTATAAAATTATAATAATTTATTTAAATAAAATAAAATAAAGGATGAAAAATAATCTACATATTCATAACTTGAAATTCAAGCTAAATTTATAAATGCAATAAATAAATATTGAAAAGAAAAAAATTATTATGGTATAAAAAAAGATTCATTAATTGTCATATACCTTTTGCGTCTGACATCATCTCAACCACGCAAGTGAAAACTTTCAATCAGCATGTGCCTTCCAATTAATATTATAATAATATTTATTTTATATTATATGTGATATTGTTGATATATTACGAACGAACGAACGTTAACATTATCATTGCCATAGGGCAAATACTATGTAAATAATATTTTGTACTTTCATTCAATCAATATTTATAATATAAATATTTTATTAAATTACCTACGCGTCTCTTATTGTATCTTTGTAAATACGAATATATTGTAAATTTATGTTTATATTATTGATATTATCATAATTATCATCGTATCAACAACACACAAGTCACAACTTATTTTCATTTTATATAAATAAATATTGACAATTATATAAATATATTGACATTGACATTATGCTCAAATTATATTTGCAAAATGTATACGCATATTTATTATAACAAGGTTCGTGCATATCGCAAATATTTCATTTGTCTATACGGGATCAATGTCAATTTAATCTATTAATAAACACAATATTACAAAATATTACTATTTAGGTTTTTTTTATTATACTTTTTTATTATAAAATGGATGAAAACTATATTTCAATTTCAATTATATTTGAAGTTTATTTGTAAACAAATAATAGTTGATAATAGTTACGCCAAAGCAACAACATTTGAATTCAATATAGGTAATATTATTGATAACAATCTACAATTTTACTTGCCGTCGTCATATAACAAATAATACAAAGTTTTTTTTTGTTGAGAGATTTCGCATGATGTTAATTGTTTGTAAATATCACATTCAGAAATTGATGTTTATTTGGATTAAAGTATAGGGGTTTACTAATTTTCATCAAATCCGTTACCATACCAATATTGTTGATGAAATTCCGGTGACATCACATGTATAGAGTATTTTTTAAATCGACATTTAAGAAATTACCACCGTTTGTGGGCAATTTTATTTCCCGGCTAGTTCCTTTGATTCTCTTCTTGATATCGCTTGATTATCCAAACAAAAGGCTATTACGTATAGGTATGAAATATGATTGTATCACCACCCAATGATACGTATGCTTATCGTTGTGTCTTTTACCTTCATGTATATCGTCCAGCTTCATTTTAAAAATTATACATCGGTGCAGAGTATAGTGTTTTTGGGCCATTGATAACTTCCGCGTGTATATAGTTATTTTGTAAATTTTACCAAAAATGTATAAGGTGGTTTTTTTATTCGGTCCGACCGGATCATGTACATCATTCTCTGGAAACGTTGTAGTCGGTATACAAACAGAGTCGGTTAAGGTTTTGTAAACTTTGATCATTACCACACAAAGGCGTAGGTTGTATATATAACCAGTACATGGATCTATATATGGATATAAAATCCTCCATTATTTTTTCAAATAATCCTTCGGCATATAGCCATTGAATTTTATTTGATATTTTTAATTGATCGTCTGTGTTATATTAACCTTATTTTTTTGCAATAAACACCACAAGGTTGCGATGTTACCTGGGTTGGGTTTGTTTTCAATTGATTTAAACTATATAGAAACCTGATCGATATTATTTTCTGTTGCAGAATATTGTTAATTCATTTATTTAATGTTGGATTTGCTTTAATGATTCGTTCATGTAACTGTTTATTGCTTGGAAAATCTACGATGGCAAAACCTTGCGATAAATCCACAAAGTATACCATAGGATAGTTTTTATTTTACATCAGGCGATCTTCTATTTTACTAATAAAATGTATCCACTTATCCGCTATAGAAGAATATGGTAAATGGATGGGTTGAATTGGGTTACTTAGAATTGATCTTTATCTACATATTATAACAATGTTTTCTATAGAGTTTTTAATATTAAAGATTAAAGACATATTGGACGACGGGTCCTTCAAAACGTAGTAATATAACACATTTGATTGAAGTGTAAACAACATATTTTTTTATTCTCATGAAAATGGAAAGTGTTGTACCAAAAAAAAAAACGCTCTGTATTGCTAAAATATTCTGAAACTATCACTCGCGATGCGTCTACCGACGACAACTAATGCGTTTGAAGCAAGCAGTGATACAAAATCGATCACAATGAGAGACTATATACACATAATAAACTGATTGTGCAGCAAAACATATACTGCAAACATCGTTAAAACCTACTTAGACGGACAGGGCTGGGAAGTTCTATCACACCCACTATATTCGCCAGACATTACTACTTCAGATCACTATTTATTCCGATCGGTACAAGACGCATGGATCGCCTCAAAAGACAACGAATTCTTCAGACCCGAAAATCCGTAAATTGCCTCAAAGATGAGCAAAGGTTATGGTTTCTGATGGAGAGCATACTTTGAATATTGTACCACTTTTATAATATAATTACTACATAGATAAAAATGTAATAATAATTTTTACCAAAAAACGGAACTTATTTTTGCATATATAACATATTTTTAATAAACGGTCATTTTTGCCGTATTTTTAAACTCATTTTCAGAATAGATACTTTTTGTTGTCAAAAAAAAAACCAAGTATTTAAAAAGATTATACCCAAATACTAAATAGGACACCAACTTTCGCTAAGTTTCCACAATACGATACAATTTCTGCAACCAAAAAGACACAAAAAAAAGATGTTTTTTTATGGGAAAAAACGAGTTTATTTTAAAATTGATTGCTGAAATAAATACATATTATTTTAAACATGGAATTTTACAAATATCTTGTCGATGGTTCCTTGAAATTATTGTATTGCAAAAATCTTGTGATTTAGGGTTAATGAACGCGCGTCTACCAAGTATTGTTTTTTGATATTTATTAAATTTATATAAAATGATAATAAATTTATAGGTAGGTCGTAGGTACATAGGTAATGGTAATTTTACAATTATTATTAATTTTAAAATTTAAAATTTTTGTTCAATTTAATTTCGTATATATGATTTATTTCGTTGAAAAAGTTAATTTAACTGATATTATATTTTGAAGAGTATTATATAATATTATAGATATATGTCCATCCATGCCCATCCATTTAAATGCAATCCCTCGTATTTTATAAACCACATAAATTAATACATATACGAGTAAAAATATATAGTAACCACAACCATTTACATACAAATCAGGTTCTTTAGCAAGTTCATGTTCAAGGTTCAAGTTATTGCCACATTTATAGCATATAAATATAATACTTATGTGTTTTATGTTAATATATAATTTATAAATTTTATGAATATCTACACCTATACGAGTACAATTTCATTTCTTTATTATATTCATCGTATATAAATAATAATAATAATAATAATAATACAAAGTCTGATTCTCATTCGTGTATACAATAAATGCACGCACAAGCAGCACTATACATGTCAATAAACCATAGAAATATGTATTCTTTATGTTTTAACAGTTTTTTTCCTGACTTAAAACAATTTTTTACAACATTTTTATATCATAGATAATCTTTGTTATTGTTTTAGACCTGAAAATATGCAATACTACACCCTCTGTCCCATAATAAACCGGAATGGCTATGGTAAACCATAGAACACATTGCACCATCGCTTAGTTTTTTTGTGATTATGTTCTGTAAATGTACCTCAACAAACTGCCAAAATTGCATGATGGCATTACATTCAGTAGAAACGAAAATACAACGCATAAAGTTAAAGCTTTGGTTTGGGAAGGGGTCGGTCGAAAAATGTATATAACGAACAAAGAATAAATGTTAAATTTTTCTGTAAGAATGCTAAAACAACTACAGAAATGCTTCAAATGCTTATCGAATTGCTTATGGTGATAATTGTTTATCCAAAACACAAAAGTAGTTTGAGTGGTTTCGAATAGGCAACGATGCGGTAGAAAAGTTGTTAGTGCGCTGATGAACATTTTGGACGACCCTGTGAAATAATTACTGAAGCAAATATTGAAAACTGTACATGATTTCATAAGAGTTTGCATGAAATCTTCAATCTGATTAATGGAAATGAAACTCGGTATACCGAAAAGAACAATTCATCGCATTTTAACTGAATACATTGGTTTTCGAAAGTTTGCTCCACATCGATTAACAGATGATCAAAAATTACACTGAATTTAGCATTGCAATGACATCATTGCACTCACTGACGACTTGATAAAAACTCGATATCGATTGTTACGGGTGATGAGACGCATGGTGCTTTCATTGTGAGCCAGAAACCAAACGTCAAAGTGCTTAATGGTGGTCACCAGACGAAGGAAATCAAAAAAAAAATCTCGATTAATGAAGTCAAAAATTAAAACAATGATGATTTCAATTTACGATTCCAAATGGATTATTCATAAAGAGTCTCTTCCAACTGGTTCAAAGACTAATACTAAGTATTATCATTGTGTAATGAAACGTTTACTAAATCGTATTCGTTGTATTCATCCTATCGAGAACCAGGAGGTTACTACATGATAATGCACTAGCACATCGTTCTACAATAATCACTGATTTTATTAACTAAAAAACACATTGTTTTTATTCAACAGATATTTGCCAGATTTAGCTCCTTGTGATTATTTTCTGTTCCCAAAACTTCATTTGGCTATGAAAGGAAGTCATCGGATAGAGAGTGGTCACCAACAACTACAAAAAATAATTAAACCAAAAGTGAACGGACGGTATTTTAATTATTTGTGTCTGGTTTAAGTTTAAAAATTTAATACGAGAAAGGGATAGAGAAGTTTATCATCATTTTCATTGATATCTTATTGATGTATTTCGGCGATAAATATTAAATTGAAATTAATTTCACATTGGGTTCATTGTAATAGATTAAAACTTAATGAATTAAATTGCTAGGCAAAGTCAAGGGTGATTTATAAAAAGGGTAATGGTTATTTGGTTTATTTCCTTAATAAAAAAAACTGGGAATGAATTTCAATAAAACTCTAATCTGGTGTGACACCGTATTGTCCAGATATCTGATAGAGAATATTTGTCGACTAAATGGAAATTTACTGAAATCATTTCACATGAAACTCTATTATTTCTGCCGGTAAATCTTTGCACATTCTTCATTGCTTGTATTCACTGATTCCGGTGATCGTAAATTAAACTAATTGTTCTATTCCGTGTTATATATATATTTATAATTTGCATCGATATGATCATGTGTTTGGCAATAAAATACTTGGATACTTGCTGGTTGACTTTTACTGATTTTAGATGTCTTTAAACTGCTATATTTATTTTTAACAAAATTCAATTTTCTATCCGTGCCATAGCAAGAAACTTTAAATATCTTATATAATCAAGTCTTTTGTGGGCTGCGGTTATCAATGTAATTTTTCGTATAGTATTAATTTATGGAGTGCGGCTAACAATTACCCGCCGCCCAAGTGTGCTACTATAATATTACTATATTATCTAAAGTGGAGTGCGATTATTTCTAAATATTTTCTAAGTCATATCCGTCTAATATATATCACCGGATTCTATTATATATATTTTTAAATTCCATTCATATATCGTACAATAAAATAAAATATATTCTATTATTATAATGGACGTAGACATAATTTGTTAAGCGCTTGCCTCATCAAATGTGTACATTTTTCAAGAAAATATAGATAAAATTAATTTACTTTCATTATTAACACAAAAATTTAATTGTTTGTATTTCTATAATGTAAAAATATTTTTGTATAATAATAATGTGATTACATTCCAATGATTAAATTTAAAATAAGTCAAATGATGCAAAATATACTCAGATATTGAAGTTTCTATTAAACATATTTTTGTTTGCATTTATTTTACATATAATCTTTGATATATGGCAGCTATGTGAATCACATTGTACAAGGTTAAATATTTAATTAATTATTAATTTCTGATGAACATATGATCTAAGAACGCAATTTAAGATGATTTCCTTTGTAAAACAAAAGCCTTAATGCGGGAGCTAAACCGTTTTAAGCGTATTTAGAAATATTGTACGTATATGGATTTTTTCTGTAAAAATCGCATATTATAAAACAATGGGTCATTTGGACATATATCAATTAATATAATTATCAGGTATAGGAGTATGAAGTGAGCCGCTGCCAATAAATGGCTGTACTTATATTAGTAATTGTGAAAGAGCCCCTAATGCTATGTTTTTTTTATTGTTTTGACATCTGTCAACAACATTCAGTGTGGTAAACTCAATTTGTAATACAACAACATAAAATTTTATCGTGTTAAAAATGTCTAATTTTGTGCCTTCAACAAACGATTTGCGGGTATCATTAGTTTTTTGTTATCATTTAAAGAAAAACGCAGCTGAATCTCAACGAATGCTTGTAGAAGCTTTTGGTGATCATGCTCTATCATTAGCAACATGCAAAAGATGGTTTCAACAATTTAGAGACAAAGATTTTGATTTGAGAAATGAAGAACGTGGAAGACCACCAAAAAAGTTTGAAGACAGTGAATTGCAAGCATTGTTGGACGAAGATGATACACAAACTCAAAAACAACTTGCAGAAGCCTTAAATGTAGATCAAAAAACAATTTCTAATCGTTTAAAAGCATTGGGAAAGATTGTGATAAAAGTGTGGAAAATGGGTTCCACATGAATTGACTGAAAGGCAACAAGAAAATCGAAAAACCATTTGTGAATTGCACCATCAACAATACAAAAGGAAGTCTTTTTGGCATCGAATCGTGACTGATGATGAAAAGTGGATATATTTTGAGAATCCTAAACGCAAAAAATCATGAATTACACCAGGTAAAGCAGCAACATCGACTGCAAAACCAAAACGATTCGGTAAGAAGAGAATGCTTTGTGTATGGTGGGATCAGGAAGGTGTGGTGTATCATGAACTTCTGAAACCTGGTGAAACTGTTAATATGGTTCGCTACCAACAACAAATAATCGATTTGAACCATGCATTATTAGATAACCGACCAGAATGGACAGAAAGAAAGAAAAAATCTGTTAAGGCAATTTTGCAACATGATAATGCACCAGCACACAAAGCAAAACCAGTTTAGGATACGATAAAGTCGCTTGGATGGGAGCTGTTACCACACCCGCCTTATTCACCAGACTTGGCTCCTTCCGACTACCATTTGTTTTCATCGATGGAACATGCTTTGAAAGAACAGCACTTCAAAACATCTGAAGAAGTTGAAAATTGGCTATCTGAATGGTTTTCGTCCAAAGCAACACCATTTTTTCGACGTGGTATACGAAAATTGCCTGAAAGGTGGTTAAAATGTGTAGAAAGCGATGGAAGTTATTTTGAATAAAATATTTTTGATTTTTCTATTTTAAATAATGTGTTTTTCTTCCTTTAAAAAAGGCTCATTTCATACCTGTATAAAATCGCATATTAGAAAACAATGGGTCATTTGGACATATATCAATACAGCACTGTAATAATAATAATAATAATAATAATAATAATAATAATAATAATAATAATGTTATTTAATGTGTTTATTAAAAATATAAAATTGCAATTAAGTGAAATTAATATTAATAACAATTGACACAAAGAAATATGTGTTTATTCTTTAGTTTTTTTTTATTTTTATACGATATTTCATTAAAAAATTCTATTTATTATTAAATAATAAATAAATGACAAAGAGTTTTTGTGTTGTTACTTTTATACAAATACAATTAAAATACAATATTTATGAGGAAAAAAAGTTATTGTATATTTTTATGAATCATATTTTTTCTTATCTCAAACAAAATTTATTTGTTATATGAAATTGAAAAATTATGCAAATAATGGGGATAGATAAAAATTGTTATTTAATAATATCACATATTATGCGAATTTTATTGTAGATATAAAATCAATGTTTACATAAAAAACACTTCGTTAACACACATTAATTTTAATACAAAATATTTAATTTATGATTAATTCACAGCACAACACAATTATATTTACATAAATATATTTTATTAAAACAGTAATTTGCAGTGGTACAAACACATGTCTTTTTCAATCCGGAGGTCTTTGATTTCATTATTTCATTTAAATTCATAAATTAAATCGTTCTGTTCAACTGTTTTGATCCGCCAAATCTTATACACAACTGAATCTGTGAGATAATGTTTGTTTATGGTAAAACATGGTGCTTGAGACGCTATGTCAAGATCAACAATATCGAAACATTATATAACAAATAGTGATGTATTTAATGCGATTAGGTTAAATTTTCAATATCGTTTGATTGATCACTCCAATTTGTTCACAATTGCATTGAAATACATATCGGTTTTAACTTGAATTTGTATAATTGTTGTATGTTTTTATTCCGCCATTACGTCAGTCAGGCCAATTGAAAAATAGTGATGTACTTATTGCGATTAGGTCAAATTTTCAATATCGTTTGATTGATCACTCCAATTTGATAATAATTGCATTGAAATACATATCGGTTTTAACTTGAATTTGTATACTTGTTGTATGTTTTTATTCCGCCATTACGTCAGTCAGGCCAATTGAAAAATAGTGATGTACTTATTGCGATTAGGTCAAATTTTCAATATCGTTTGATTGATCACTCCAATTTGATAATAATTGCATTGAAATACATATCGGTTTTAACTTGAATTTGTATACTTGTTGTATGTTTTTATTCCGCCATTACGTCAGTCAGGCCAATTGAAAAATAGTGATGTACTTATTGCGATTAGGTTAAATTTTCAATATCGTTTGATTGATCACTCCAATTTGATAATAATTGCATTGAAATACATATCGGTTTTAACTTGAATTTGTATACTTGTTGTATGTTTTTATTCCGCCATTAAGTCAGTCAGGTGGATAGGAGTCTTTATGAACACGTTATTGAATGCATCCGATATCCGATATCAACGGAAATTTGTACTTACAACAACTAAATTTTGATCAAATTGTGACTGTAACAGGCCAATTGAAAAGTCCCCGGTCTATCATAGTAAAACACATTTTTTTGGCAAAATTTGATTTTATTATTCAACATAGTTGCCTTCGAGGGCGATACAGCGATTATAACGATCTTCCCACATTTCGATACCATTTTTGTAGTACGATTTGTCTTTTGCTTCAAAATAGGTCTTCATCGTGTGCAGTCCACTCAGCTGACTGTCGATTGGACTCCGGAGTGAAATGATGGAGCCATGCTTCATCCATTGTCACATATCGACGCTTTTTGCGTCAGTTTTATTTCGCTTGAACAGCTTGAAACACTGCTCGGGAATCATTAACACGTTGTTGCTTTTGATCGATTGTGAGCTCGCGCGGCACCTATTTTGCACACAGCTTTCTTATATACAAATATTCGTGAATGATATGATACGACACGTTCAGATGATATCTTCACAATGTCTGCTATCTCGATCAACTTCACTTTACGGTCATTCAAAATTATTTTGTGAACTTTTATTTGATGTTTTCGTCCGTAACAGCCTCTTTTGGGCGTCCACTGCGTTCGCCGTCTTCGGTGCTCATTTCACCACGTTTAAACTTAGCATACCAATCAATGATGGTTGATTTTTCTGGTGCAGACCCCGGAAACTCTTCATCAAGCCAAGATTTTGCATCAACTGTATTTTTTCCCTTCAAAAAGCAATATTTTATCAACACACGAAATTCTTTTTTTTCCATCTTTTTTCAAATAACAAAAGTAGTTACACTCACAACGCAATATCGCACAAACTAATGGTCGGACTGCTGCCAAATTTTGACACGTTTCGTTTGAAGGTTGGTACTAACTAAAAATCATATGGATTTAATACTAGCATTGCCATTTGTGTGTCAAACCGGGGACTTTTCAATTGGCCTGTTAGGATTCAATCGAACGATATGACGATTACCTAATTCCTTTGCATATTTCAAGTAAACTGTATATAAACAGGCTAATTAATATACTATTAAAAATTGTAATACCATTGAATTTTATATACGAATCCGAGACACTGTGGATTTTATCTCTTTTTTTTTGGGTTTAATCACTTGGTGCATGGTTCTTATATTTCTAAAATTGAGAGTGCGTAATTTGGGAACTAGTCCCATATATTTTTGGGAATTTATTTTATGAAAAAAGAAGCGTTCGCTGTGCTTTTACGGAGATTTAAGGAGCGCAATGATCCTAATTTCTTTATTAGTATATTTTTTTGCTGATTATTTTTAAATTATCTTTATGATAATTATGATTATGCTACGAATAATTTTAATACTGACAATTTTCAGATTATAATTGGTTAATATAAATTTATATAAAAAATCAGTATAGTGATGATGACAATGCGACCAGCTATTATGAAATGCAATAATAAATGTCCATATAAATGGTTCAATTATTGTATTAAGGGAAAGTATTACCACTGTTCTGTAATTGCCTGTATCGATTTTAGTTAATAAATCATTGGTTGAATGTTTTTTTGCCTATACTATGTGGAAAACTTCTTTTATTCTTTGTGAAAGGAGTGGCAAAAACGACCGTTTACAAGATAATCATCTATTCTGAAAGCTACAATATAATGTAAAATCTACAGTTAATCTGGAATTAATTTACTTGAATTTGTATATATTGTTTGAACCGATTCAGCCAGAGAAACCAGTACGATTGTACGATTTACTGATATCAGTAGAGATTTCGATAAATTGCTACACAAATTGCTGTGTGCAAAACATAGTGGCAATTGCTTTTATAGATTTAACTTACTTGAATTTAATAATACTTGCGAAATTATCGTGCATATGCATGAACTTGTTGCATTTTGTAACTGTCGGGCATCAATAAATAAAATATTTTTAAATATTGACAAGTGTGTACCAATTAAATTGATATACTATTTTAAATAATGATGAGAAGAATGCTTAATCTCGGTGTTTATTTCGATTGTAAAAGCAAACTTCAAATCTTATTTTGATTATGTGATCAATAGGGATAACTCCACTTTTTACTATTTATGGATCTGGTGAATATGTTCTTGAATATGTATGTCTTGTTTGATCACGTTATTATTCCATTGATAGGGCTATAGGCTTCGCATTCAGGTGAGAAAACTTTCTTGGACTGATCCGCTTATAGACTTCTGCCTTATGTTGAATGACTTAAACTTACACTTGGACTGGCCGACATTGGAAAGGTAAGTTTTCTGTTTTGTGGTATTTTAACGTACTGTGTTAATTAGCACTTAATGTTTCTAAATAAATAAATAGATTATGGCCAACCCAGTGATATATATTAGTATGATAATTGAATTATAATAATATCATCAATAACTTCGGTGATTATTATTTAAATGTTTTGAAGCATTTGCTTTTAATGATACAAAGGTGATGCTAAAAAGTATTTCATTCTAACTTTGCCTAGATTTTAGGTTTTAACCAGAAGATTCCCTTATGGTGCATTGGCCATGTTTAGCAGTCACTAAATTTAAATGTGTGTTTCCGTGTATGTAAGTAAATATGAATATACAAAAATGACCCATTTTCCATTAAATAAATTAGCGGAAAAAATTGTTTTATTTTAAAACTAATATTTTAATTTTATCAAATTAATTTCATTCTAGATTTTCATAAAAGTTTTAATTTCTATTTTATTATATTCATTTTTCTTATTAATACAATAATAACTTCAGTTTTTATTTTATATTTATTTATTTATTTTATTTTATCACACGCAATGCTAAAACATCTGTAAATTCATAAAGTTAAATATTTAAAATTTTTGCATCAGTCACACAAACACACATACACACACACCACAAGTAGAAATTCTTTTATCCGTTCCCAAGAAAACGTTTAATTTCATGTGAATGTGAGGAAGGTGTTGATGGGACAGCATCACTAAAATAAAATTTTTTGGCTCATCCATCATTATGTGATTCGTTGGAATGTATTATTATTATTGTGAAATTATCTTTTTAATGTTGCGGAAAACAGTATTTGGTATAAATGCGAGGAAGACCCTTATGTAAACTTTATAACAAACAAAAAAATAGGATGTGTTATTTAACAATTTTTTTTGATGTTTTTTATTATCTAAAACTAAAAAAAAATTTTACTTATTCCATTCTATTTTCTCATTTTATCAATATTTCCTGCTTTTTCTCAAACAAAGGAATACACACACTCATTACAATATACTTTTAAAACCATATTTGCAATTTTAACATACATAATTTTTACATCACATCAAGTTCATTATTATAGAATTAATTCTTTTATTATATTATATTATGAACAAATGAATGAACGAACATGCAGCAGCAAAACAAAAGAAATTATTTATGTATAGAATAGAAAAATTTATGAGTAAAATACAGTAAGACATTTCGTTGAAGAATAGTTTACAATAGTTTATATGTTACGAGATTTCAAGGAATTTAAATTGGTGGTGGTGGTGGTGTCACGACAGTAATTTAAATAGTGATAATATATGAATTCGTAATCTTAAATATAATTAGCTGCTTACATATATAATTTTTATGTTTCTGAATAACATCCGTGTGACAATATATCACTAATGGCGTGTGAAGAGAATAATTTTAAATATATATAATTTCATAAACAACAGCTTTTTCTACATGTAAATAGTCATACAGAATTTGTTTCCGCCGGGCAAAGAATTACCCACATAATAGCACTAACCCGGGTACTATTTCGTTGGAAACAGATTATGGGTGCAATTATTTCGAGATCTGTCAGCTGTAGCTAGGTCAGGATATTTATTAACTATGGTAAAATAAATTCCCTTGAAATTCATATATGGCAATAAAACTAATACGTGTCAAAACCACCGTCATTTTATTTATTTATGTTACAGACAAGGCGAGGCCGGTCATGTCAAGTGATTCTTAAATAAAACACTTTACTGTTAATACTAATATCATTTTATAATTATAATAAATTTTTCTTCTATATAAAATACTTAAATTGTGTACAATAAATCCATAACAATAATTTTAACCACACGCAATAAACTAGTATATTATATTATTTATTTAACGGTGGCACTTTCATATATTGTAGAACTTAAGTATTCCCAATGAAATTGCTTTAGTATTTCTAACAATTTTCGTTGAATTGAATCTTTTGGCGTTTTATAGTATTATTATATTCGCCGTAAATTGTGTTTCCCACAAATTACATTTGTGTAATTGCGTCACCTTCTTAAATATCCATAAATCAAGAACCATTTAATTTTAAATTATTATTTAAATCAAATGTTCTTAAAATTTTTGTTTTACAAATCGATTTGTATTTAAGATTAAATTTTATGGTTTTTGAATTACTGCAACGTAAAAGATCTATTGTAACTCGAAACTGAATTTGAATTGTGTGGTGTGTTCCCATCCACGCAGAGTTTCACACTTCCTAGTATCGCTTATTTAATGAAACTTTCGAATATGGAATAATGTGAATCGAGGGATAAGATCCCTTGATTATCTTTTGTTTTACAGATAAGTGCTTTCAATTTATGACTGCGTGTTCTTGGGTTTTCTGTGCGGATTTACAAAATCTCATCATTCTTCTTTATTTTTTTTTTATAAGATTTCTTATAGTTTGCAGTCACCTGTAACTATAACACATGGGCTGAAAAGTTTCCGAAAATTCTAAGAAAAAAACATTTGTCCCTTCGCGGGCAATACACTGATTCCAACGATCTTCCTACTTTTCGATACCTTTTTTATAGTACGATTTAGTTTTTTCCATTTATTGCTTTATGATACAGTGCGTTGTCTTGATGAAACAGCACTTTTTTCTTCTTCAAATTCGGTCGTTTCTTAGCGATTTCATGCTTCAAACGCTCCAACAATAGTCACTATTGATGGTTTTTCCATTTTCGAGATAGTCGCGATGAAAATTATTCCATGTGCATACCAAAATACAGATGCCATAACCTTGCCAGCCGACTGTTGCGTTTTTGGTCGTTGTGGACGAGGTTCGTCGCTTGCTGTCCATGATGCTGACTGCCGATTTGACTCTGGAGTGTAATGATGGAGCCATGTTTCATCCATTGTCACATATCGACGCAAAAATTCTGTTTTATGAATTATAAGCCCAAACACTGCTCTGAATCATCGATACGTTGTTGTTTTTGATCGATTGTGAGATCGCGCGGCACCCACTTTACACAAAGCTTTTGCATGTCCAAATATTCATGCACGATATGTCCAACACGCTCCTTTGATATCTTCAGAGCCTCAGCTATCTCGATCAACTTCACTTTACGGTCATCTAAAATTATTTTGTGGACTTTTTTGATATTTTCTCGAGTAACAGTCTCCTTTGGACGTCCACTGCGTTCATCGTCCTTGGTGCTCATATGGCCAGTTTTAAATTTTGCAAACCACAAATGTACTATTGAAAGAGCTGGAGCAGTGTCGGGATAATGCTCGTCAAGCAGTTTTTTGGCTTCAGAAATATTTTTTCCCTTCAAAAAGCAATATTTTATCAGCACACGATTTTTCCATCTTTTTTCAAATAACAAAAGTAGCTACACTCACAACGCAATATTTCACAAACTAATGGTCGGACTGCTGCCAAATTTTGACACGTTTCGTTTGAAGGATGGTACTAACTAAAAATCATATGAAAAAATTTTTAGAAAATACACCTCTTAGAATTTTCGGAAAATTTTCAGCCCATGTGTTATTTTAAGTCCTTTTGTGTTAAATTTTTGGGCAGATTTTTTTATCTGTAATAGTAGGGGACCAACAATTATTTTGATTGTTTTAAGCTAGAATGATTGTTCCATAGCTTAGCCCATTTTTGTAAATTGTGATTTTCCTATAACACAGAAAGTTTTCTCGTCCATAAACGGTGTTGATGACTCCCTTCTTGCTAGCCTGTGCGTTTCTTCATTTCCCATTATACCAGCGTGACCAGACACACCCAGTATAATGTTATTTTATTGTTTCTGTCAAGTTCATTTATTCAGGGAATTGATAGTATTATAACAGTGTAGTTTCTCTGGTAGTTTGATCTTACTGCGGAATGACAGCAGTTTTACAATACACATATTAGTAATTAACATTTTCTCACAATGTTCTATGTTATAAATAAAACAAATGCACATAACATCATTATCATGATTTGTATGGATGTGTGTGTGTGTGGTAAACAATGTAATTATTATATATAATAATGAATGCGTAATTAATTATACTAGCATTAACTAGTAATATAGTAGCCAGTGCTAGTAGGTATATCTGGTATATATAGTGTTCATTAGTTTATTTAATTAAGTGGATGTATTTTTTAAATTATTTACAAACGTAGAATGTATCGTCAATTATAAAAATATATGGTAATTGGAAAATTTATATTATTATCTTATTATTATTATTTTATTTTATTATTATTATTATTATTAATGTTTGTTGTTATTAAGTATTTTAAAAATTCAAAAAGTTAAATGAACTTGAATTTCTAAAGTTTATTTTATTTTTTTTGATTTTGGACATAGTTAAAAATTTGTATTTTGTAAATAAATATAATAATTTATGTTGATTAATTATATAATAATAATTTCATAATTTATTGCCTGTGGAATTAAGATTTTACAGATAAAATTTATTCGCGCACATATTAAAATGGAAAAAATATCAAGGATATTTATGTTTTTAATATATCAAAATTTAAAAAAAATGATGTCACTACTTATTTCATAGGCTTTTTTTTTGAGTTCGTGTTACATTTACGTGTATTTCAAATATAAATATAAAAAAAACCACAATATGTAATTGTTGATAATTATTATGTTTATTATTTACATTTTAAAAAAATACTAACGTTTCGATGAGGTGATGGTGGTCGTATGGACCGCATTATTTTTCTTTTAAAGGGAATATATAAAACAGAAAAAATAAATTTTGTAACAACAACAATTACAAAAAGTTAAGTATGTTATGTCAAAATAAATACAACATAAATTAACAATTAATAACACTCACCACATGTTTATTATTGCCGTGTTGTATTTATTAAATGAAAATAAAAACCATATTATTAATGTCAACAAAAATTGCGTTATTGTTATTACAATTGTTTTATTATACAATTGGTAAGAAGTAAGAAGTATTTAAAAAAAAAGTTATAATTAATTCTTCTGCTATTAATAGAAGTGGTTTTTTATGTATCAAGTGTTATTAATATTGCATAATGTTATGTTATGTTCACTGATCACCATTGAAAATTGTATTGAGTATTTACTATTTTTGTTCCATTAATTATATTTGTATTTACAAACGAAGGGGTGTGGTGCGTACATTTAATTTCTTCTATAAACTATAAAATAGCAAAATCACCCGTATGTTTCATAACAAAAGTTAAATTGGCTTTTACTATACCACACCTCTCACAAATAAAAGGTGAATATACTCAATAGCTATATGCCAGGTGTACCGGTATCGAGTGAGCGTCAAGAAACAAATGTCTCGATAGGAAACATTTGTTGGGAACGAGTCTTAATTATTTTTTTTTTGTTTGGTTGCTATGACATCTCTATCAAACAAATTTCGTATACAGCAAGTCATTGTACAAACAACATCATATATTTTTTCATCGTGTTAAAAAAATATCGAATTTTGTACCATTTTTCGTTTGAAGAAAAGTGCTGCAGAGTCGCATCGAATACTTGTCGAAGCATATGGTGATCATGCTCTATCAGAAGCAACATACAAAAGATGATTTCAACGGTTCAGAGATAATGATTTTGATGTGAGATATAATGAACGTGAACGAACACCGAATTTCAAGCAATTTTGGATGAATATGACACTTTGAATAAAAAGCAAATGGCAGATGTGTTAAATGTTGCACAACAAATAATTTCGGACCGATTAAAAGCTATCTAGGAAAGATCGAAAAGTGTGGAAAATGGGTGCCACATGAATTGAGTTGAAAGACAGATGGAAAACCGAAAGAACACTTGAGAAATTTTGCTTGCCATAGACATGAAAGAAAATAAGTTTTGTATGGAATTGTTACTAGCGATGAAAAATGGATTTAGCTTAAGAATGGTAAACGGAAAAAATCATGGATTATTCCAGAACAACCATCAACATCGACTGCAACACCAAATCGTTTCGGCAAGAAGACAAAGCTGGGTGTGTCTGGGCGGACCAGAAAGATGTGGTGTACCACGAGCTTCTAAAGCCTGGTGATACTGTTATGCTAATCGCTGCGCCGACAACAAATGATCAATTTGAACCATGCATTGATCGAAAAACGACCAGAATGGGCCAGAAGACATGGCAAGGTAATTTTGCTCCATAACAAGAAGTCGAAAATTGGATGTCTGATTGGTGTGCTTCAAAAGAGGAACGTTGCTATTGGCGTGGTATCCACAAATTACCAGTAAGATGGTCAAAATGTATAGAAAGCAACGGCCAATATTTTGAATAAAATGTCTTTTACCTTCCCATTTAAAATTAGTGTTTTATTTTCGCAAAAAACCGTTGACTTGATACCGGTACACCTGGTAGAGGTAGGTCGCATATAACACGGTATAAAATGTGCAAAATTCATACGACACGTAGTTTTTTTTAATTGGTTTATTTAATTTTTAAACATGTTTTGTATAAAAATTAAAAAATTCAAATAAAGTTGATGTGTGTGGGCGAATTTTTCAGACAAATGTCAAATCTACCAAGATTGAAAAAAAATGAATTGATATTATTTAATGAATTTAAATTTGTAGACATTCGGCAGTAAAATATAGTAACATCTCACATGTAAGTGAATAGTATTGAATTGGATTGGAATGATAATAATGGCGTTTTAAGGATCTAACAAATATTAAACTTATCTGATACCTTCTTCGTACTCTTTTTTGCAAACGCACATTCAATTCCTTTATTCGTTTAACTTTAACTTATCTCATTTTCTACATCGATACCACAATTAATATAAAAATCAAATAAACAATTTTACAGAACTAAATGGTTGGCGAAACCTCTGCCGCCGATAAATTGTAATGTTATTTAAAAAAATCGATATCGTGAGAATGTAAATATTGATTGTTCGGTTGGACTAACTAAACAACAACTTGTCAAGTATAAACATAGGCCGAAGGGGGATTTAATTAAAAATAGTGATCAGCATCAATAACTCAGAAAAACGGGTATTAATGTATCGTTATACCAACAACTTAATTACACGACCGATTTTAATTCTGTTGCGGCTGTATAGTAGCAACCAAAGAATATAGTTTTTATACACAACATATGCAGACATTGATGAAGACATTGCATCAATTTTTTGCAACGTTATATACAAACATTAAATGCACAACGGCAGAAAAGGGACTGAGTTCTCAGTAAATATAACATCATTGCTTTTCCATGTATTCTATAGTCGCAGACTAACGAATATTTGTGTATTTTTACTTGAATTCTTTGAACATGACGCAAAACTAAAACAAAAAACAAAAAAAATATTGTAAAAGATTGAGTTAATGTCTTTTTATGAGATTGTTCTTATGTTTTTAAATTTCACACATAAAAATTATCAATGCTTTAATATTACAATATTATTTATAGTTATTAAAGTATTTGTGTAGAGGTATACAAATTGCACTGTGTATAGTAGTGCAGCTATGAAACACAATGACTGGTGATGCTATACTGGGTTATAAACATTGTTATGATTTCGTTGTTATTGTAATCCTCTTCATCAGATGAAGATGGTATACTATATTTCGACTTTTAAATACGACACACTGATATAAATTTAAAAAAATTGAGGTTGTATTTCTGGCACAGAAAAGCCACACCGTCGATTTTATGTACGATGTAGAAAATTAACAACGAAACAATGACCAATACCAAAACTACTGATGATTTCAGTACGATAAAATTGTATTTTGTTTAGAGCTGTAGAGTAATCAATAATATTTCACATTCCCAACACAAATAATATACGTTTATCAAAGAGTCATTAAAATTAAAATATAGTAATGAATTTATAATAAATTAAAATAATTAAGAAAATCAATAAATTACTCACCAAAAAATTTTCTTCTTCAAAAACATAATGTTGATCTCTTGTACATGTATCCATTTTTGTAAATAATTTGCCAAATTGTGTTTGGAATTATATCAATTAATCCAATATATCTTATAAAAAAAAAAACACCAACAAAATTCACACGCGAAAAAACACTTCACAAAAAGGCAATAAATCTTTAACTCTAAATTATTGCATTTTTCTTTCTTTTTATATAGTTTTATTTATGTCTTCACGATATTTTCTATTTAATATTAACTAATATATTAATATTAGATTCAATTTATAATTAAATTGCACTATTCATTTTCCAAATGATGTTGAACAATGAAAGAAAAACACAAACAATAAAAACAAAAAACCGCACAGCATCATCGCGCGTTAAAAAATCAAAAAACAATTAAATATTAAAATAAATAAAAAAAATAAGTATTCAAAATTGTAAATTGTGGTGAGTTTTAATTTTCAAAAAATTGATTATCTAAAATTTGAAATTGTTGTAGTTATTTGATTTTGTGCATTCGATCGTTTCCAATGATTTTTTGTAATTTTCTGCGGAAAATAGGAAAAAGAATAAAATTATTTATTGTTTTTTATTGAAAATTTAAAATTAAACTTAAAATACATATTAATTTTTTCTTAACTATTCCATATTTTTGATTTAGTTATAGAGCGGCTTTGTGTAACTATCAAGGGATTGCATTGACAGCCGTTGTTCATGCGTACACCCAGGAGCTATTTGCATACTTTGTCTATTTATTGGACGGTCTCTCAGAGGTACAGCTCGAATGGAAAGTTCTACCTGATTCTCCAGACTTGACTGCAACTATGATTACAACCTGAACCAATTTCTACCCTAAAACACTTTGGCAGATATGCAGAATTTGTTAACCGGATTGCTGACTGGATCTGGTTAAAAGACAGTCCAATATAGTAGCGGGTTTCAACTTCTACTAGAAAATCGAGACAATGTGGTATAGTTTCTTCTCTAGAAACAATTTGTCCGTACTTTGAAAAATGAGGAAAATTTCTGTGGAAAAATACACATATTTTCCATGGAAAAAATATATTGATATTTGGCCAAAGAATGTCCATAGATTTTCCTCTTAATATAATAATATTTTATTTAGGACAATTGAAATCTTTGGATTGTTAGGGTAATATGTTCAACACATATCCGCGCGTATTTTGTATTTATAATTTATTTCACCAATTATCCAAGACAGTGATTCACATATTGTATATGGTATTTCACTTATCTATAGATATAATCCTCACTCTGCGTAATTTATTTTCATAACTTTTAAAACAACCAGCAACTCAAATCTATATATTTCCTAGAAATTTTGTAAGACTTTTCATGGATTTATTCGCGTGGTTTTTTTCTTGTTTATTACAAAGATTGATGAATTTTTGCCATCGTTCAGCATCTTCATTCTGTGCTCATAAAACTTCTGATCTATCGGTAAAAAAAAAGCTTAATCAAACCGCGATTTGATATCATTGTCATAAGACAATTTATTTTGCTACTAATACGGACAATTCACGGATATTACTAGCCAAAATACATAGACAATCCAAAGATATTTTTGTCTAAATCCGTAGATCTGCTCACAAAAAATATATAATTCTATGGATATTCTGTTGAATAATAGCAACGAGAAATAATTCTAAGGAGAATGCGTGAAAATTATTATCGGAAATATACGAATAATTCAAGGACATTTTTTATAAAAATCCATAGACAGGTTTGCCCTCATCATATAAAATTCCAGCGGACATCCATAAGAAATCCATAGATATTACCTCGGATTAAAACTACAGACTACTACATATAATGCGGAACAAACTACGGGCAGTGTTACTATAGGGTTAGGACAAATATTTCATTTAATGTACCAATGAATTTGGTGTATAGATATATGAAAAATAAGGTGACACCTAAAATTTATAAAACAAACCTGATAGATATAATTTTATTATATCTTGGTATAGGAGAGAGACTGTATTTATATAATTATTTATATAGACCAAGAAGGGTGGACTATGTGTCGCTGTGAACTGTAATTATCAAAGCTGAAGCTACGTGTATTAATATCCAATTTTGATCAAATTATGAATGGGATTATATAAGAATTTACTACTGAACTTCTGCATACTATAATACGCAGAATCAGATTCTAAAAAATTTACCAAAATTGGATAAGAATTGGTCAAATTCCAAAGTTTTAAGCAGCTGATAGTGCGAAAAAATTGTTTGAGAATGAAAATTTCGATAAATATCTTTATAATTGTTTATATATGCGTAAAATGTCGAACATATTTTAAGAATTTTGCATTTTAACCTAATTTACTATATACCTGTTGCAGGTATATATAATATCTACTAGCTCCACTTTTGTTCCACAAAACTATATTAGATAGATATTATTTATTTGAACAAAATAGTGCATACTTTATTTCGATAGATATTTACAAAATATTGGTATATGTAAAAATAAGTTTGTTTAACGTTTTTCCACGATATATGTGGTCTTGGTTTTATGCAATGCATATATAATTACCGCATATATCTCAAGGGATACCTGTACGTGTTTACAATATAAATTTACAATATATAAATTAATTATTAATTATATTTTATATTCGAGTATATATCGTCATTATCAAGATTACGCATATAATATTGGTAGTAGAGGTTAATGATATCACTCTGTATGCAATATTTAATAAAACATATCCCATATTCTAGTCAAAGAAGAAGCAGAATTAATTTATTTTCAAATTTATATTTATTTGCAATACATTTTTGAAAATACATATATATTAGCACAATATTCAACAATATTGTAATAATAACAATTTTTTGTCGACAGTATGGTATTTATTTTTTTATGTTGTTAATAAAAATATTAACAGAAATAATAATATTTACGCTATGGTTTATTGGAACATGTGGTGTGACTGTTTGTTATATATATTTTGAAATAATTTTTGTTTATTTATTTATGTGTATAAAAATAATATTGTACCATAGTTATAAAAATAGGGGAACCTGTTCTAAACTGGTCTGCACCTGCTATTATTTTTATAATAATCATAACAGTGCACAGGAGATAGAAATCGCATTTGTTTTGCAAAAGATATTCCGATTGTGGTACATCTGCTGAATGAGTGTCTGTTTATATAAAATACCCAATTCGAAATGAAAATCTCAACGAACACCTTGTTTTTTAACATTAAATTAGACAGTTTATAGTGGTGAATGAAGTCGTAGCACAATAAATAGCTGACTATAGTCACAAACTACTTGATCAAATTTTCATTTCTAATTGAGTAGAATAGTCTCCCCTATTTGACAATGTTATTGTTATTATATAATATTTTGACACAACAAAATATTTATAGTTATTATTTTTATTTTGTCAAGAGAATTGTCAGCCGCCGTTAAATCATTTCAATTCTTAATAATATTTTGTCTAGATTGAAAATGATGCCATAAAGGTCGGGAAACAAAAATTTTTTTTTAAATGTAATAATAATAATAATAATAATAATAATCAACAATTAATTACATTATTATGTGTTTTAATTTTTATTATAAAAATATAAATATTGTATTTTAAATATCTAATTAAGAACTGCCCCCAAAAGAACCTATTAATTATTTAAAGTAGTGTTTATTCTACAATATAATAATAATATCAATTAAACAACGGTCATATAATTTAAAAAATTAATAAATGATAATTTTTATAATTTTTAATACTTGTTTTTATCTTTGTTACAGAATTTTCTGAATTGGTGGAGCCATTGGACATTTAAGCACATAAAGAAAGCATTCCATGGTAAGCAAAACTATATATTTAAAAAAAATGTTAAACAAATAATAAAATCGACTCTAACAAATGTAACCACAAACATATAGGATCAATTAATTGAATCTTATTATAGTAAAAGTATGCAGTTTCAAATGGAATAAGTCACAGTAAAATAACTACCAGAAAATCTGGTGTAGTTATTCAGCGGTAGATATTTTCTTTAAACTAAAATGTAATTCTCCTATATCAAATGCGGATATATAGATCAGTTGAACGTATCAATCAACCATAAGAAGCACACCAAAATCCTATTACAAATTTTTCTATTCCTATGGCTGGCTACTGTCTCATCGCAGACACAAATTTTATTTATTTATTTATTTCAATAAATTTTTCTATATGTTCTTTGAAAAATGAGAAATATTTCCGTGAAAAAAATCTACATATTTTCCATGGAAAAGATATATTGGAATGTGGCCAAAGAATGTCCATAGATTTTCCACTTAATATAATAGTATTTTAATTTAGGTTAATTAAAATCTTTGTATTGTCATAGGGTAATATGTCCAACATATATCTGCGCGGAATTGTATTCATAAATTATTTCACCAATTATCCAAGACAGTGGTGTCAAATTTTGTATATTTCGCTTATCTATAGATATAATCCGCACTCTTCGTAATTTATTTTCATAATTTTTAAAACAACCAGCAATTCAAATCGATATATTTCCTAGGAATTTTATAAGACTTTTCATAGATTTTATCCGCAGTTTTTTGTTCTTGTTTATTACAAAAGAAAAATGCACAATCGATGAATTTTTGCCCTTGTTCAGTATCTTCATTCTGTGCTCATAGAATTTCTCGACTATCGGTAAAAAACTGAATGAAACCGTGATTTGGCATCATTGTCATAAGAAAATATATTCTGTTAATACGGACAATTCACTGGAATTACTTGACGAAATAGATGGACGATATGCAAAGATATTTTTGTCAAAATCTGTGGATCTGCTCACAAAAAATATGGATATTCTGTGGAATAATAGCAATGAGAAATACTTCTAATGAGAATTCGTAAAAATTAAGATCGGAAATATACGCGGATAATCCAAGGACATTTTTATAAAAATCCATGGACAGAGTTGCACGGACATCCTTAAGAAATCCATAGATACTTCCTCGGATTGAAACTACCGACTTCTACATATAATGCGGAAATTGCGATGCATTCATTCTTTAGCATGCAAAACAATGTGAATAACAATTTAATATACTTTAAATTCGTTATAGAATATGAGATTAAAATTAATCAATAAAATTAAAACGAAAATAGGTGAACACAATTTGTTTCTTTATAAGTTTTTCAATGTCTTCGAAAGAGTAGATAAAATATTAATTGATCCAAAAGGACAGCGTACTGAATACCTTTTATTTTCTTGGGCATGGACACAACTTTAGATATTTTTCATAAATTAGGATCATATGGATTTGGTAACAATTGTATTGAAAATATAAATTATATAAGGCAGAATGAGAGGTTTAGAAAACGTATAGAGAAATGTTATTCATTTTTTGAATGGAATGTTTCAAAACCCTTTCAAAAAATGTTTCTTGTATTTTGTAAATTATGTTTGGAATAAAAAGTAGGTATTGTATTTCATTTTAAAAATTATGCTTCCGGTCTATATATTAGTGCATTACTCCACGATCAGGTTCGGAAATGCAAAAATATCTGAAATTTATTTGTATATATTTAATGGCGGAAGTTTTAAGGGGTACAACGTTCCTGGGACGGAACATTATCTCCAAAAACTATTCGAGTTATAGGAAAAAAATGTTGTAAGTAAAAATTTAATGACATTTTACGCTGCGTGTAATCAAATTTTGCAATAATCCATTGTTAGAATAACATGACTTCATGATGACACGGTAAAAGTATAAACATATAAACGTATAATTTATTTATGATAGAGGTTCTTCTTATCGCTACATTACAAATATATTTAGAAATAAAAAATTTAGCTAATAAATAGAACAAAACAAAAAAAAAGTAATAGTAATTATGTATTTTTAAAAATTTATATTGTAAAATAATGATGAACTCATATTTGAAAATAAAAAATTATTTATCTTATCTTGTTTAAATGTTATATCAAAAACATAAAGGAGTTCTAATAAATAAATGTACAATAATTTCGTTATAATAATAATAATGAATTTAATAATTTTTTAGTACTTGATTTAAAACGTTATGGTGTTTTATTAAACGTGATAGAATTTTAATTTTTATTTTAAAACACAAACTTCATTTCGTATAATTAATATGGTACATTCATGTGCATGGAAAATATAACACTTTCACTGCCTGCTAATTTACGATTGACCCGCTGCAACATCGCTAGTAATTATTATTATATTGAAAATAATTCGATTGCAATACAACAAATGTGATCATAAAGTTTCTTCGTATAATTTCTTATAATTCTCGATTAAGTCGCAGTTTAAAAACTTGTGTGTTTTTTTATACTGTGTGCATTAACAGCCACCAGTACCAAATGATTGAAATGAAATAACGTACGAAAATTATAGTAAAATTAAAATAAATTAAGAACGGGAGCTATTATTAAACGTTAAAAAATTATACGATTCGCTACAAAACATAACAAATAATATGGTCGATGTGTTCACATTACTATTGATGGTATCACTGTGCTATATAGTTTACAACAGAACAATCCAATTAAAAATATAAATGATCGTATACTAGATTTCATCTTAATATACTATATCATCTTTAGATATTTCCGTATTGGAACATATACTAACAATAATGTTGTTTATGAAGACAATGCTTTGCATTGATGATGTCAATTACATAAAATAATGCAGTTTGCTAAACGATGATAATGTATTTAATTGCCAAGTAATTCGTCAAGTTTGTAACAATTAACGATAGTAATAAATGATTACAATATTATACACACGAATTGTTTAATTGGCGAACTTTATGTACTTGTTGTTTGTAATGACCAATTAATTATATTTAACAAAATTTATTTTACAAAATAATCGTGTGAATGATTTAACAAACATAGAACCAAAATCTAGTGTCCTTGTCAATTATTCAATACATTTGTGCCCCAACTAAAACTTTAAGGGAATTTAGATAATGGTGCTCGTCGTATATAAAAAAAAATTAATTCAATTCTATATTATTTGTATATTTTAGATGTCGGTGAGTACACATTTACAAAGACAGCGATTTGGATCGGTTAGTGATAGTGCACCAACAAGTGATTCATCAGAAGTTTCATCATCAGAAAATTATGAAATTGTGCCAGAATGGACACTGGATGTAAAACATCATACAAATGGTTTATTTATAAATACAGATTCAGAATTAAATCAACATGATGACAATTTAAGTATGGAAAATAGTGGTGTTTTAACAGAACTTGAAAGAGCTCAAGTTGAAAGTTTTTTCAGTGGATTAGGAACCGAGGTAATACATAACATTTTAATCAATTTTAATATATATTAATACATTGACAACGGAAAATGCGAGTATTTTCGTTTTTAAAAGGTAAGCGCTTGACAAGGCGGCAGAAAGACAATTCTCGTTTTGGTATTTTTTTTTGGGCATTTTACTGATAATTTCTCAATTTTGTGATTATTTATGACAGTATTTTAATCAAAATGGGTATATGTAATTATAGAATAAGATTATGCTGGGCTTAGTTCAAGTTTTGTTTCGTAAATTTTATCTAAATTGACAAAGCGAATAGCCACTTATGTATTCAAAACAGTATAAATGACCCTTTCGATAGAAATTTGTTAGGATGCAAACTTACAATCTCATTCTAAATATTCATATCCAATTTGGTAGCTAACAATCTACAAATTTGCAATACTTGCATTGTCGAAATAAGCTTCCCACATTATATGAAGGCGTTATGATTGTAGAATCGGGGTCCCGAAATTGGTTCATCGGGAAAATCTAAGAAAACAAGGGTCACCTATTATGAGGAGCAAAAATCCTGGGGTTCTCCGAAATTTCTAGCAATTATTAGTTTACTGTGACAAAAATAAAAAGTAAATATAAGAATCATCTCTGTTCTGATGCAAATATCGTAACCTTTTAACGTTCGATAAAAATCATGATCAATTTTTTGGAAGATTTGAGAGGTATTACTTGGAATACTATTTCGGAGTGCTTACGTTTTTATATATCATCAACCATTTTTTTGTTTTCCAAATCTTACATACTAAGTATTGTAACTGAACAGTTGAATTTTACATTCTTTCCAGCCGGACAAATACTCCTGCAGGAATAATTTTTTCATACAATATTTCAAAATGATTTGTTTTTGCTTGTTCTCACATTAATCGAGACGAGTTTAAGCAAAAAAAAAACTTATTAATAATAATGTGTTCATATTTAATTTGATTGTAAGAAAGATGAATATGATGACCTAATAAGTTATTAAATAAATAAATACGTGTACTATAAAATTGTTTATTTTCATATACAATTGTCAAAGTCACCTTCACAATCAACATTAGTTAATATATGGAAAAAAAATTAAATTAACGTATTATAAATATAACATTTTTATATTCATCACAAAAATATATAAATAACAGACATTGCAAATTGCATATTACTTACAAGTTTTATTAAGAAATTATTCCTAGAAATAATAATTCTACACACTTTGTCCGAAAAATAACTGGAATGACTTTTATAGGAATCTGATGGATGCCGCCTATTAACATTTCGTTCAGTGCAAGCCAAAATACAACGCAAAATATAAAAAATAATAGTAATTCATGAGAATTGAATGAAAGATTTGGTCTACAAACGGTGAATTTAAGATTTGTTCTACATTAATTCTACAATAATTAAAAACGCTAGAATAAGTAATGATAATTTCGTAAAAGCTATTGTATCTGATCATAAAAAATAGTATTTTCTATATGAACTAGAAATTAACCATAATAAGAAACTCCAAAAATCTTGTTTAATAAAGTCAATGTTTTAAGTGTAGTACAACGGCTGATGATCTGTATTCGTCATGTTCTTCCTGAATATGGCAATTATTTCTCGACAAGGTACCTTCCTATCGCTTTTACTAAAAACGAAATTTATTTGCTTCAAAGTGCGCTTTATAAACCCGATTTAGATCCATTTCCTTTCTCCTAAACTTCATTTGGAGATGAAAGGATACTGATTTGTATCAATTGAAGACATTGAACAATGACACTCAACAACATTTCAATCAGCGACAGTCATTTGATGCATTCAGTTGAATGTGCAAATCGATGTGTATTCCAGTTGTGGGAGAACATTTCGAATAAATAAATGTAAAAATACATTAATTGTTCGTTTTTTTCAAATCTGTTCCGGTTATTTGTTCGACAGAGAGCCTGTATATGTGATGAATAATTAATAATTATGAATTATAAATAAGAAATATAAATATTTAACAACATCAATAGAAACCCACAGAACATACAACGTCGCAGGACACACCCTGTCATTTTGACGTCGGTTAATGATGAAAATATAATTTTTCATCGATGTAATGTCGTAATGACGTCAATTATATAGCGTCGCATAGTTGTCGTAAATAATTAACCAAAGTAAATAATCAGCTTATTAGAACCATGCTGGCGTTATTACATGTAGAGAACCTAAAAGCTAATTTCCCCACCAATGACGAAATATAGTTCCGCATCATTGAAAGTGTCAATTCTTTTCATATTCATCGATTCCTATTTGTACCCTAACTATGGTGAGCTCATTTCTTTATGTAATTTAAAAAATGTACGTAATTGTTCTATACTAATAGACAAAACTAAAATACAATACAAAAACATTGAAATATTTATAAATAATTTATAATAATAATTTTGCATACATTTTACAGATATTTGTTTGTCCATCATTGGCTAATTTATATGAAAGTATATCGAAAAATGATTGGCGCTTAATTTATACAGGAATACCAGTTTTATTACACGATAAAGGTTCATCACGTTCTCGTACATTACCAAGAGTTACATTTGTATTAGCTGAACGTGGTTCATGTTTTGCATTATGGAAAGATACAATTGATAATTTATCAGCATATAAAGTCAGTGGTCCAGCATTTCATACAATGTGTTTATCAAGTGGTATGTTTTATATAATAATATTATTTTAGTTTAATTTTAGTTATTGTATAATAAATCGTCAATGGGCAGTACTAGATAGAGAGATTGTTTCTAATTAATTATTTGTAATCTACGTAGTCCCTCGTATAGTGATGCGGATGATCTGTACAAAGCAAATGGAAAATATGAAAAGCAATATTAAAAATCGCTTTTTGGACGGTGAACAACTGGTCATCAAAAAGGAAATTTTCATTAAAGGCAGTAGTTTTGGATGTGACAAATTACAAATCACTCAACCATCGCCCGGGTTTTTAATGACTCAAGATTGTGGAATGATAATTTCGATAAAAATTCAATTTTGCTCTTGATATCGAAAGCGTACATGCGGTTATAGTAGTCTAGACAATACAAACATTTACACATAAATTACGTTCATATAACATCTCTTCCTCATGGACTACGCAGAGTTTGTCGAAAAATCTGAGGCCAATACAATAAATAATATAATGACGTCAATCGTCCTATATTGCCAACTGGCCAACTACTGGCTTTTAATGAAGTTAGAACCCGGACTTATAATAACCAAACGTTGACGCACTTGATTTGCAGCAACATATTACTTGGCGAACAATTATGATACAATTTTCCGACTATTTGATAAATTGAAAGACGAGGAAGATGCTTGAATAAAAACCGTTCAGGATCTTCGTAGCTGCACCTCAATAAAAGTCGATTTAATTTTTATAGCAACGAACTATGGGGTTGTGGAAACTTCTATAATAAAATTGGATACAGTGGACCAACGAAGGGAAAATATCAACGACATATAGAACGGTGGATTTGATATGTGAAAAATTATTACAAGAAATTTACTATTATTTTTATAATCTGTGATCCGAAATGTACATATATAATTTCCAGAACTATATAGGAAGATGTCTATAAATCTAACATGTGCATCTATAAATACAGAACAATCTGTTTTATTCACCATTACGATAGGGAAATTTTCAAGTCGGTTTCTAGAATTCTAACCGCATTTCTCGTTTAAATTCAATAAAATTTGACTAGTAAAATCATATTAATTGAACAATTTTTACGAAAAACATGTTTTATGAATTGGTCACTTTTATCAATTTTTACGCTAATATAATTTGTTCCACCTTAAAAATACAACATGAAATTAGTGTTACTTTTTTAATGAACGTTGTCATGTTTGAGCTAGTCTAATAAATTAGCAAAACATTTAACCGGCACGGGATCGAGGTTTATCATGCAAACGTGATTACATTGATGGCGCCACTGTGGGAAGAAGACATTCTTAAAAATTAATTCACTGTACAAAAATTATTCCATAAGTTGTCCTATGTGTACTCATGCTCTCCATTAAAGAATCAAGTGTATTGTTATTTGAAAATAATATTAGCCAGCAATTATTCTTCCCAAAAACGTACATTTTTTTAATAATTCTATTTATTTTATATTCTTTTTTTGTTGTAGATCATACAAAAGTAATTGGTTTTAGTTTTGATTCAAATCAAGCGGCTCGTGAAATGTGGTGTTGTGTTGAGCGTTTAACAAGTGATCCACAAAACATTTCATTAAGTGTGCCAGGACGTAAACGAAAAACTGAACCGAAACGTTCAAAACAACCATTATTGCCAACAAAATCACAAATATCACATCCATGTCAATTTCAACATGTAACAAGTGTTACACTAGATGATACACAACGATTTTTTAGTTTAAAATCATTTGTTACATTGCCAGTAAAACATGGCGAACATTAAAAGATTGTACCATATAATTATAATATTATTAATTTTTATTGTTAAATTTAAGATTATTTTTAATTTAAGTATAATATATGCACCTTTAGTGCACAGTTCAAAAAAAAATCTATGATTTTTCATCTAACATTTACGAGCAATTAAAATGCTAATGGTCATTTAAGTAAAATTAAAGTAAAAATATTGATTGATGACGATGAGTGGTCTGGTACCATATAAACGAAGTGTAAACGATATGTAAATGAGAAACCAAATATATTTTTAAAATTGCAAAAGACATCTAAGAATAATAAAATATATCCTAAGAATCGTAAATAACTAAAAACTATCCAAAAAAATTAGGAGAATAAACAAATTCTCAATGCATGACTTCGATCTCAACTTTGACATATTTAATATGTAGCCAACACTGATCTTTATCTTTATATAAAGTGAAGGTGAAAGTTGTTTGTATTTGTTTGAGTTCTCCTAATTTCTATATTAGGGACAAATGTAACTAAATTGAAGACAATATTAATTTTTCGCAACAGCTTGGCACAATCGAAGCGAATCCATTGTGGAAGATATAATCACAATGAATATTAAACTATGTTTTCTATTTTTTTCTTTTCTGGCTAACAGTTGCTCATTGTTTTCTTGTCGGTTTCCTCTATTTGGAAAATGTAAGAAAAATATAACAGTCGCCATAAATATATAAATATTGCGAATTAATTTAAAATGTTTTTCCGTATAGTTTTGTGTAATTAATAATTTCTTTATAGCACTGTCATCAAGCGACTTTACAAATTCTCCTTATCCTTATCTCTATATCCAAAATAATTGAAATCTCACCTAACAGCATTGCACCCTATGAATAGATTGAGAGTGAGGACGCCACGAGTGATTTTCATGAATTTACTACATATTTCAATATCAAAATTGGTAAAATATGTTTGTACTCTCATGTTGATACATATGGCTTCAAGTATCTTTAAAGAATGTCGTACACAAAACGGGTTTTATAAGTTTGGCGATCGCTGCTGATCAAACAAGTCTGACTTTTAATCATAAAATGTTATTGCAGTAGTGGTTAAATCCATTGTAACTACGCCGCGGCTTATAGATTTCAGTGTGAACGAAGGTATGTAAGTCCTGCTGATGGGTAATGTTCTCGTTAATACTCCCGCCATATAGTTCCAACTACTGTCAGTAATATAAATATCTATCTGGTATTGAACAACAGAATTAAAAAAAAATCCCTTTCAAGCACTTTTTGCCATTCATTAAATCACGATCATCCAGGTGAATTATTGCAATATTGAATATTTTGGCTATCAAGAAATTAAACAAAAAACAAAGCCAAGCTGCAAACCTAATACAAAAAATATCCATCTGCATTCACACCTCATCTTGTCCATATAATAGAACACATGATTAAGGTACGTTTTAATTGTTAGTTGTTTTTTTTTTAGATACAGACCTGATCTAATATCCTCCTGTAGACTTTATGCATGATATAGTGATACAAATGTATTTGAAATTGAATTTAAATTACAAAATACTAGTTTATCGAAAAATTGTGCGAACATAGATTTATTTGTTAGCAGTATACGTTTTGCATAAACAATTTGTAGATAATGTTTTATATTATAAACAAATTCCAAAGACAAGAGTTATTTGTTATCGTTTAATATTCAATATTTACAGGTGAAAGCATTTGGAAAATGTATAAACGTTGAATATTAAATAATGTGGTTAATATTTAACATTCAATGAAAATTAATCCTTAAACTAATTGCAAACCAATAACGTCAATGCAATTTAAATAATATTCATAAGCATTCGATTATAGTTTTAGCAAATTATAGGAATTATGAGCATTCAATTATTAGACAAATAATGAAGACATCTCTCTTATTCAATCTTTAAAGATATGGAAATGATATACAAAATACGCACGAATAAGTAAAATTATAATATTCTCAATATTCTCAATTTTATTCAAGTAATTATGAAATTCAAATTGGAAACGATGATGAGAAATTTTTAACTATACCCCAAGAAAATATAAGGGCAAAAAGGAATCTTGCTGTAATTTAGAAAAAATCAAATGTTAATAAATAAAAAACATATCTATGCAATGAAAATTGTAAGTCGTTCAAAAAAAAATTATACAAATCTTAGCATAAATCAAGAAGTTCAGTTTAGAACGTTATTTGTATTTAATTTAATTTTTTTTCAATCAACCAGGTCAGTAATTTCGTCACATTTGATAAATTGTGTATATAGGAAATAGCAAATTGAATGGAACGGCAGTGATGCTTTTGCTTATGTTAAAGCAGTGATGATGTAGGAGCAGACCAAAGTATTGAAAAGGCCTACTTTACAAACGTGGTTTTGTAACACTGTAATGGCGACTCTGTGTAAAAAGGGAAAATATATATAACAAGTCTTGTTACTCCAAGTGGATTTTATGACATCCACGAAACATTCACATTACTGCCAAGTTGATAAATTAACCACTGGGAATGGGAGTATATAACAATTCACCAATTGTACTGCAATTAACGAAAGATATATAATAGATGCTTCCTTAATTCCATTATTTTTATATGACTGATTAGCGCCCATTAATCTCTGAGTAGCGTCTAACACCATATTTGCCAAGATATCCTTCTTTTTTTTTATTCCATAAACGAGCACTAGCTTAAAAATATCCGTGTTAAAAATAAATACCGACAAATTTCAACATGTAAATATTGTACCCGATATTATTTCACGAATGATAAACATGAACGCTATATACCACTGCCCTACTGGAGTGATTCTAACAATTGAAAATACCTTCGTTTAATAAAATGTTTAAATTTAAAACAGTTTACAAGACGATAACTGCTTGGGTGCGGTGTGAAATCATGTTCAATTTTGATGGTAAAATTTTATTTGATAGTATACGATATAAAAGCACGGTACTAATTATCTAAGGTATGGGAAAGTAATGACTCGACAATGACCCATTTACGAAACAAATAACAATAAAAAATATAAATATTATTAAATCACATAAAAAATAAAAAGCAAATTTAACGAAGTTTTAATTTTTTTATTATTTTTTTAAAGGTTAATTTGACAATAAAAATAATTCAATTTTAATTCTCTCAAAAACTAAATTGACCAAAGTACAGTAATACGAAATACGATAGCATTTTAAATTGATAGGAAAGAAATCTAACAATTTATTTTATAGAAGAATATAAAGTGATTAATTGTATAAATTGATAAGATTATCAATTATATTAATAGAAAGATTAAATAAAATTGAAGTAATGTAAAAAAAATAATTTTTATACTGGCAATGAAATCAATTAAAAAAAATAATAATTTTTTTATTGGTTGAATTGGAGTCACAAGGTGAACCAGTATTTTTATTAATATTGTATTATGCACTTGTTGTACACTGCATTTATAGGAAAATTTTGCAAAGACGAGAAATTAGATTTTATAGGGATTACCATTATATTTAGATAGCCAGGACTGGATACAATCTACAATTAGTACTTTCATCGTAACTCTCTGTTTAGAATTAGAATTCATCTATTTTCGTCCAGAAACATCAACAACAACTTCATACAAAAAATTGAAGAGTTTTTTTCCCGGTTATCTTTAATATAAATATGAATTTATTGTGTTTAGAAAATAATTTGTTTGTAATTGATAAATCAAATCAACGTAGAGAAAACTAAGAGCTGATCTGATCTGCTGGGCAGTTTGTTTCTACATTTTAAATGGTGTTATTAGATTTTCTATGTTTTGTACTAGTAATTATAAATAAATACAATAAAATAAAATAATAATAATAAAATAGTCGTATTTATAATAATAAAATTGCTTTTTTCCAAGGTAATTTTATTAATTATAAATTTAAATAAGTTTCATTAAATTATATAGATAATTTGAAATTATTCGATAATTATTATTCCATATATAATTTAATAGTGCAATGTCAGCTTCTTTTCTAGAATTTTCTTATATACCTATTTTTTTTAATATGATACATACACCCACTGTCCGACAATAAACCGGAATGGCTGCATAAACAAGAGTACACGTAGTGCTATCTCTTAGCTTAGTTATTTTGTGATTATGTTATGTGAACAAATTGCCAAAATTTTATGGTTTCGAATAGTCAAAGACGGTAGAGAAGCTGTTAATGATGATGAACATTCAGATCGATCCGGTGAAGTGATTACTGAAGAAAACAATAGTACACGATTTCGTAAAAGTTTGAAAATAATCTTCAATCAGACTCATTTGAATGGAACTAGGTATATCTAAAACAACGATTCATCGGATTTTAACTGAAAAATTTAATAAACGGAAGCTGAATTCGAAGTTTACTCCACATCGTTTAACAAATGATCAAAAATTGCACCGAATTGAGTATTACTAAGACATCATTGAACTCGCTCGACGTGATAAACATTCTTAAAATAAATTCTTACTGATGATGAGACATGGTGATTTCACCAGACGTAGGAAATTTTAAAAAAATCTCGTTCATTAAAGCCAGAAATCAAAACAATGATGATTTCTATTTACGATTCCAAAGAAATTATTCGTATCGAGTTTCTTCCAGTTCAACGGTTAATGCTAACAATAAGTATTACTTTAGTGTATTGAAGCGTTTACAATATTCATCGTAATCGCCCTGACTATCGAGAACCAAACAGTTGGAGATTACTGCATATGATATTGCACCAGCACATCGTTTAACAATAATCAGTAATTTTTTAACTAAAAATCACCTTTTACTTCAACATTCACCAGATTTAGCTCCTTGTGACTATTTGCCATTCACAATACTTCATTTGGCTATGAAAGTAAATGCATCAGTTAAACACATTCAAAAGGCGACGACCGCACACCAGTATTCCAATCACAGACATGCAAAAAAAAATCATTTGATTAACTTGTTAAACGCATACAAATCGATGTATTTCAGTTGATAGAGATTAAATTGAATAAATATAACGATTTTTGTGAAAATTTAATATTTATTTTTGTGTTTTGTGTTTTTATCCATTCCGGTTTATTATGGGACAGAGGGTGGACATGTAAGAATATTATACATTAAAAATGTTAATATCATATCAATTGATAACTGTACAAACTGTACCTTTGCAGTTTAACATTAAATTTTAAATTAGCTCAAAGGCGTGCTAATATAAAAATGTGAAAAATACATAGAATCGTATTTTTTAAAAATAATTTTATAAACGATAGAACGGAATTCTATGATTTTATCATTAAGAAAGACACGTCGTAGACAATTTAAAAACGCCGGTATTGTGGTTGAAACCTATTACACATCGTAACAACACACGTTTAATACTCGCACACGGATGAGGACAATCTTTTAACGGTTTTATTATGTTAACAAAATGCAACAATTGAAAATCTTCTAAATAGAGTTGTTAAGAAAAAGGACCATTTAACAGTTGAAGTAATATCTGTAGGGGTTTGACTTCTTATATCAATACTCAAGTATGATATAATGGTCTGGCGGTCTATGCAACCTTATCATTGGTCAAATTCTCAGAATGATTATAAACATTCCAATTTTTAGAAATTACTACCAGCTGAATGTCATTGGAATGATCGATTTATCTATTCGTCTGTCGATTTGTACCATATATGGGGAGGTTTACCACGGTTTTCCAATTGTAGGCGGTGGTAATTCATTATAAACTATATGCTATTGCAAATTATTAATTATCGAATCGGGATGTTCTCAAGTGGTAATCAATATATGTTTCGACACAATAAAGTTGTGTTGATAGTGCTTGTAACTATCCTCATCAGCAGTACATATCTGGTTATGTGTGTAGCGGTTTTGAGCTGGATTTATCTTACAGAAATTTATATTTTTGCTTACAATATAGTAAAACTTTTAAAATAATTTGATAAAACAATGAAAATGTTATTAAAATATGTTTTAAATTTTACAAAATATATATATTATTAACGCTGCAAATAAATTTAATATATATTTTATATTATTTGATAACAATATAAGAATAAATAAATATATATATAAAAAAAATCCGATAATTACGAGTATATTTGTATTATTATTTTTTTGCTGCATTAAATATAAAAATTTTTTTATATTACGTACAAGTATCGTACGTAGTATAAGACATACATCGATACATCAAATGAACGAACCACTGCTGATATTGCTCCTATATAAGTATAATATCATGTATAAACAAACAAAAAACATATAGTTTCCATACAATAAATATGTAATTATAAAATTTATTGGGTTGGCACATAAGTGATTGGTATTTCATGAACTTGACAGCAACAACAAAAAAGTAATATTACACTATGGGAACCACGATCGTCCTTGCATCAACTAAACATTAAACGCTTGAGTACCTCAAATTCGTATACGTAAATTAGTCGTATATACGCTTTTGTATTCTTGAAAGTCACACGAAACTTAATATTCACATCGCACGCAATTACTGTTCTAAATGACAATGATCGCTGTCATTTCGTTCATAAAATAGCTACTAAAAATTAACAGAAAAAGAATTTGGATTGTGACAAAAATTGCAAACAGTAAACAGGCCTGGAAAACATCGGTCTAGAGACGAATGATGAATGTAGATTTTGCAAATCTGCAGAGGAAACTCTAAATTATGTACTCAAAAATTGTGGAACACTAAACAGCAAAAGAAGAAATAAACTTTAATCGGTGAAATATCACCATCAAACTCACACCGTATATTAAAATTCATTAAAGAAGCGGAACTGAAGTGGGAGTTGTATAAGTATGGGAAACGAACCATTACAAGAATATTAATGCGGTACAATATAGATCTTTTAGGTAGCAGTAATTCTAAAACCACCAAATTTAATTATCTTAATCTTACTACAAATTACTAATTATTAATAACATGCGGTATCTACTTTACCATTAATTATCTTTATTATATCCTTTTTACCCTTTTTAATTCCATTATATCCTATTGCATATTATAGGAATACTCTATAAACCATTGAATATAAGACATATTCATTTGGATGACGAACCAATAAACCAATATTAAATAGTCGAACTCACTTACGCGTCTATCATAGTTGGCACTTAGGTTAGGTATACGTATACTTGAACCAACCATACCTTTTGCTACATCTTTTTTTACAACTTTATGATTCCTTGCTAATACCATAGAAATTTTGTTCCTTATCAACATTAGCAGTAAAAAAATGGAACCAATGCAATTATCATTATCTCGAAATTTTTAACATTCAAGAAATTTTGAAAAACTTCGAAATAAATGGTAATCTGATGGTGAAGGGTCAAGACGACACATGATGAATATATGACAACATATCCAAAGCAAACTCCAATATATGGTTTTTTCCTATATGTGTTTGTATAGTCTTGTGGTAACATACAATAACTTTTCGATTACTTTTCTTCAATTACGTTGCTCAGTTTGGGTATAGTTGTTGATCTAACCCTGAATATGAGTGATAAAAATTCATAATAAACATCATAAACGTCATTGTTATAATCCTACCACTACAAATATTAAAATTTTAAAACAACCAGCCACTCAAATCTATATATTTCCTAGAAATTTTATAAGACTTTTCATGGATTTCAACCGCGGTTTTTTATTCTTGTTTATTACAAAAAAAAAATACACAATCGATGAATTTTTGCCATCGTTCGGCATCTTCATTCTGTGCTATCGCGGTAAAAAACTGAATCAATCGTCATAAGAAAATTTATTCTGATAATACGGACAATTCACGGGTATTACTTGCCAAAATACAAGGACGATCCAAAGATATTTATGTCAAAATCCGTGGATCTGGTTACAAAAAATATGAATATAAATTCTATGAATATTCTGTGGAATAATAGCAACGAGAAATATTTCTAAGGAGAATCCGTGGAAATTATCATCGGAAATATACGGATAAGCCAAGGACATTTTTTATAAAAATCCATGGACAGGGTTGCTGTCATCATAAATAAATTCAGCGGATCTATAATCCGTAAGAAAGCCATAGATATTTCCTTCCTACATATAATGCGGAAATTTTGCGGACAAACTACTATTGCTATTGCTATGAATATCAGATCTTGTTTGTTTCACGTTTATTTCTTTTCGATTTACATTATTTTATATATTAACTCCCATTTTTCATCGCCAGTTATCATTCAGATTCAAAAAATGGATAATTTTTTTATGTTTTCATAACCAAATGGTACAGAAAGAAATAGGTGAGTTAATATGAGAAATCAATAAATTAATATTTTTAAATATAGCTTTGATTTGATCTTCATAAACTTCAAGTGAATAAACGAAATTTAGCTAACCAATTTTAATATTGACGTTTTTTTATCCATCGCCAAACTAAGTTTATTCCTTAAGTTTATTCCTTTGCGAGGTCATAAATAAAAGAGCAAAAATATGATGAAAATACTTATTTTGATTTTCAATTTTTTCAATTAATTGATATAAATTTAAATTTCTTAGTTAATAACATGTTGATGAAGATGGTGCTACTAAATAATATCAATACAACAGAACTGTGCAATCATTTAATTATCCACCAAACATATTTTATTTAGCTTTACTTGAACAACAATAAATTAAATGAATATTTCATATTTCTTGTCTTTTATATAATTTGTATAAGTATAGCAAGCGAGTGTAAAGTATAATTACCTATCGGACGTCGTTGCGATCGGTCGTAATATTAAATATTTCATTATTTTGTAATTTATTTCATAAGAAAAAAAACCTATTCCGATTTATTAAAACTATAAAAAATAAATATTGAAAGTTTTTTAATTCTCCTTTTTTTGTGATTTAAAAAAAAAAACATATTAAATTTATTTAAAAATTTTTACATTTCTTACGAAAATATTAATGTGTTAAAATACCAAAATTAATCAATTAACAATTTGTTATGCGTGTGTGTGTGTGTGTGTGTTAGTATTAATTTTTAAGTGTTTATAAAAAAAAAAGTGTTTCATTTTGATTGTGTTCATTAAAGTATTGTTTTATTTTTTTGTGTTATTTAAATTATTTAGAATACGATTATGATAACGCAACTAACAAAAGTATTAAAATAACGTTGGAATAATAATAATATATAATAAGAAATTAGATTAATGTAAAGTGTTCCCAATTTAAATAAACCTTGGCTTTTTAATATACCTATAATAATTTAGTATTACAATTGTTATCTGCAAATTGTTATGGAATTTACTGTTATATTCTAATTGTTAATGGTTAATGGTAATTTGTGAAGAACGCGGATTAATTTACAATATCCGACTATTTCAAATTCATATTCCTCAATTCATAAATACGTTCATCTATCTACTCTTTACCTTTCGCAAAACTACAATTGTTCACGCATTACTCAATCATTTGTATAAACCTAATGAATATTAGCAAACAATCTATCAATCACGTACGACAATTATTACAGATGTGTTACTACGATGGAGTCTCATGCAATTTATTTGCTATCATTAAATATTATAAACCTTGCACTGACTACATTTCATTGGTATACAGGTGACCCTTCAGATAAATTTATTAATATATATATACTCTCTCTGTCCCATAATAAACCGGAATGGTTATGTAAACCATAGAACACGTTGCACCATCGCTTAGTTTTTTTTTTTTGTGAATGTGTTCTGTGAACGTATGTCAACAAACGGCCAAAAAATTTCATGGCATTACATTCAGAAGAAACGAAAATACAACGCATAAAGTTACAGCTGGTTTTGTGCGTCGGTGGAAAAATGAATATATGAAAATAAAGAACCACCATTAAATTTTGTTTTAAAATTGGTAAAAATGCTACTCAAACGTATGGTGGATAATTGTGTGTTAAATGACATAAATGATGCACAGAAGGCAGAGAATTGCTATAAGTGATGATGAATGTCCGAGGTCGATCATCTGCAACATTTTACTGAAGAAAAAAATTTAAAAAGTGGGTGATTCCGTGAAAATTTCTAAGAAATCTGCAGCGAGATTCATGGAATACAGAAAACAATAATTCATCGAATCTTAATTAAAAAAATTGGTCTACGATAGGTGACTTTATGGTTTGTTCTAAATAAATTAAATGATTTCAATCACAGACAATAAACAAAAAAAGAAGTCATTTCAATTGATGGAGATTATTTTGAATAAATAAAATATGGTTTTTGTGAAAATTTAATATACATTTTTGTGGTTTTTTTTTTATCAATTCCGAGTTATTATGGGACAGAGGGTGTATAAATAAATATATCTTGAGATAATTTATTGTGGTTACAAATCTCTCAGTAATTCCATTGTAACATTGACTGTATGTGAATTCTAAGCACCGTCTTATTGGAACCACACGTTAATTAACACCATGACATTCAATTTTGGTGTCAAAAAGTTATTAATCATGTAACAGGTAACATTCTCGAGTAACACCACGTTCATTTTAAAATATGTATGGGTCAATAATTTTTTCATACCACATAGCGAGCACAATATACTGTCACTTTTAATGGATGCAAAAGTGATTGATAAATAATTTGAGACTAGAACCATTTCTGTTTGTTCCCGGCGAACATAAAATAAACGTATGTGTGACAGCTACTCGAAAGCCTTTAGATTATAAGTTAATACATTTTTTGTTTCAAATAAATTGATATCTTGGTCAATGTACCATCCATCGATTGGCATCATAAATGAAGTTAAAGCTCTTATAATATTGTGATTTCTCTACTTATACAAATATATAAACAATTACAAAGATAGTTATCAAAAATTCAATGCCCAACAGATTTCATTATGGACCGCAGCGGCTTGAAACTTTACGACTTGACCAAAATCCTTATTCAATTTTGATCAAATTTTTTATGCCAATGTATTATAATGGAGGATTTTTCATATGTTTGTAAAATATCGCATAATTTAATTAATTTAGAATCCTTGTAATAATTACAGTGGTTTGGCATAAGAATAATGCAAGTTAAAAATTAAATTATTGTATTCATTGGTTCTTTCCTATAAATTTGAATTTTTTCAAGGCATTTATTAACTATTTTTTATGACATCTATTTGTTTTAAATATTTTCTTCATTTTTCAAGTAAATTTATTTGATAACTTACCGAACAGAACAACTCAAATAAAATTAAATTATATATTTGACATAAAAATCTAATTTACTCTTAATTTTTCAAAATTATATATTTATTGAAAACAAAAAAAAGTATATAATGAAATACAAAATAACAAATCATTTCCATTTCTAATTTGAATAGTACATGGCGAAGGTCAAACATCTTTTGTTTAGTATTTACATTTATACAATATTTATTTTAATAATTGAATAAAAACGATAAAACATTATAAATATATAAAAATTGAATGAAATGAACCTATCTGTTATTAATTATAGAACAAATATCTTGATTGAATTGAATTTATTTATTGAATACGCAATGTGTAAATTATTATTCTTTGATAAAGCTTCACTGCAAATATCTACCTACAAGTTTAGTTAGCGTTAAGTCGCAAGTCATCATCTAATTACTCGTACAAATATTGTAATTTATTTCCTTTAAAAATCGTAAAATAACTTTATTGCTATAGGAGTTATGGAAAGTTCACGTGTTACACTTATTAATAAAAATAAAAGTCATTCAGTTGTATTTAATTGACTAATTAATTACCACCAATAACAGTGTAACTATACTACAAACAGATGATACTCGTACAGATTAATGTTTCAATCAACAATATCGAAAGACAATTTCTATGTTTTGTGTTTTCACTTGTTTCAAAATTCAATAAAATAAACCTTCATATTGAAATATAATACGTTGACTGCAGTACATTGACTGTCATTTCAATATACGATGTATCTCAAAATTTTTGGAGACTTTTCACAACATAAACATTTCCAGAAATTTGTGTTTATTGGTACAAAAGAAACATATTAAACTCCGAAATTTTCGGGGTTATATATGCCCACAATTTCATTTGATCCTTAATGACAGGAATAAATTCTATTATTTGTATAAAGCGTTCTTTTGTATAGCAAGTTAAATTCAATACATTCAAATTTATTTATATTCTTTCTATTTAAGCACGTGCGTGAGTTTATAATGCTCTTCAGAGTACAAAAAGCATTACAATACAATATTTGTATAATACAAGCCCGTCTAAAAGACACTTCATTCAATGAATTTTTAATATGTCAATATATATTCTAAAGTCAAATTATTCTAATAAAGGAGAGGATTGATGACGAGCCCCATGCCAGAAGATAGTGGAACAATAACGGTTATGTGTGGTCTGACCAATAATCAAATAAATAAAATATGGTGACCCGAAGCTTGAACAATTTTCAACAAACAAACAGTAGATATCTAAAGCTGAAATAATTATTGAGTTCGAAACAGTCCATAAAAATATCTATAATACATCATTTGAACATTACATTCAATCCGCTCAGATCCCCTTGAAGATACTTCATACAATACATAAAATTAGGAAGAAAAAGAGACACAAGCAATCCAGCGTTAAAAATAGTTTTCCCTTTTGGTAAAAGTAGTAAAATACAAAAAATTGTTTAATACTTTATACAAACTATGTCGCATAGTAATCCGGAATGGATTAAAAAAAACACAAAAATAAGTAGTAAATTTTCACAAAAAAACCATTTTATTTATGCAAAATAATCTCCATCAACTGAAATAAATTGATTTGCACAAGTGAATCAAATGATTTTGTTATGACTGTGACTGGAATGCTATTGTTAACGGTGGTCGTCGTCTATTGAATGTCTTTATTAACGGATACAAAACGGTTTCCTTTCATAGCCATAGAAAATTTTTAAGAATATAGAAATTAATCACAGGGAATTAAATTAAGCTAAACAAATTTGATTATTTGTTGAATTCGGTGCAATTTTAGTGATCATCATTTAATTGATGTGAAACAAACAGTAGACCAATTGAAATTCGATGAATTATTATTTTCGGTATTCCAAACTCCATTTCGATGAATATCGCTGAAGATTTCTTAGAAATTTCCAAGAAATCACTCATTTTTTTAATGTTTTCTTCAATAAATTGTTTCATATGGTCGACCAGAAAGTTCATCATCCATCACTTATAATTTTTCTGTCTTCCCGTGTATCATTTAAGCAATTTAAAAAATTTTATGTAATATCATGAAATTTTAACAGTTGTTCAAAGAATCTAATCACAAAATAAAACTGAGTAGTGGCTCTACATTTACTATGGTTTGCATATAGCCATTCCGATTTACAATATTATGGAACAAAGGACGTAGAACAGTAATTTAAATGAATCGAATGCGTAAATTGATTTTATAATCTTCCCAAACAAAGAATTAGCGTTCAGCCAACAATGAACAAAATGTCCACTGTCGTTTTCAATAAAACGTATAATGTGTCCATATTGTTGTTAATGCCATAAAAACGTTAAGTAACTCCTCCAAATTTATTCTGTAATGTATTGTCAATGTTGTTCGATTACCGTTCATCATCCTTTCTGACCACTTCTGGTCTGTATCAGTAATTATTGAACCAACTGCGATTGGACAACATTGAATTCTTTCTATTTTGAGAAGTTTTGTAAATATTCAGAAATATTTATGGTTAAAAATTCCATTCGTTTTTGTTGTTTAGTAAAAAAAATTAGTTTAATAATTTTTAAATATGTATTTTATACAATTTATAACTAAAGTTCTTTGTACTGATATGTTCAATCATCTCAAATGCTCTCTATATAACTATCTGTACTAATATGTAAATTGTAGATACAATAATTTAAATAAAATAAATATTGACTATACGCAACACTCACAACAATCAGTGAAATTCAATTTTTAATTTCCTGTGGAATTTTAATTTTTATTATTAAAATCTATACAGAAAATCATGTTAATTTAATATTTATATAGAATAAATGAATAACGATAAAATCCATTTAAGAAAAAGATATTTTATAGAGAGATAGACTTTATAATATAAAGTGAACATTATTTACAACCAAAATTGTCTTTATTTATTTTAAATTATTATTTATAATAATATTATGTAAATAAATAACAAATCTATAATTGATAAATTCTGTTCTAAAAATATATTAATAGAATTTTAAATGTTTGTTTGTTTGTGTCTTTTATTATACATTTGTGTTTTACTGATGAAATAAAATCAATATTATTGTTGCATTTAAAATGTAAATTAATACAAAAGAATGAGTATAAATTTAGATAATTATACACTATGGCTATGGGTTAAGCCATAAACAATGTATATATACGCATAAGATGAGTATTTATTTTCTAATAAACATTCTTAAACAATAGAGAACAATATTATTATAAAATATAATTCCGCCATATCAGAGCTTTTACAAAATTATTGCGGATCTTTTACATTGAAAATTAACTAATTTTCATTTAATAAATATCAATGTTCTGCCATAGGCGGTACCTTGGAAATTATATTATCACCATAATCTGAAAAATGTCGTATATGATATGGTGATTTGAAGTGTTAACATCAATATATAAGCTGCAATGCTTTAATATCAAATGCATTTGAAGCGATCTTTGGAAGACAAATGATCAGATATACAATAAATGACAAAACCACAATAGAATATTTTTTCAATAACTATCAATTCGTTAGAAGTATTTGGCTGTAGATAGTTTTACTCCGCGCCGCATATTCACCGCAGACACGACTCAATCAGCATACCACATTTGTTACGATCGATGCAGTCAGCACAGAATCGCAATTCAAAATTCCACCTTCGAGGAATCCATTTATATTGTTCGATATATGCCAGAGGCCAAAGGTTGTAAAGCTAACGATATAAAAAATACTCAGAATAATTTTTTATTATGTGAAACCAAATTGATGTAATAATATATTGGTTATGTTTATGAACATATAAAAAACGATGAAAATTGGGTGTGTAGTCAAAGTCACAAGCACGGCGATCAAAAGTATAGGTCTATTCTATTGTGTCCTATTAACCTTAAATCTAGGAATTGATCAGTGCCTTGATGAAGTGGACAATGTCTTTGGATGAATCGGTCCAATAATCCCCCTTTTCAACAGTAGTATATTTACCTATGCTTTTATGGTCTCGTCATCGTTACAGCAATATTTGTAGATTTGTACATTCGGATATTCCCATTTTAAAACATATAATAGTTACATGTAAAATGTTCCCACATATAGAATTCGTAGATCCTTTTTTCTGAACCAAAAAGGAGTGAGGATGACGTGGTCTGGTGAATCTATAATCGTAGTCAATTTTTTGGCTTAGAACCGGCATATTCTTATTATTCTAATTTTCCTTCACTTGCTTAAAATTTTTACAAACAACATTGTTAATTATCTTATTTATGGTATTTTTAACTTACAAAATTATCGATGTAAAAGTGTTTAGAAATTAGCCGTTGTCATTAATCTCGATTTATTTAGTCGATGACTAAAATTACAGAAGCACAAAATTAGTTTTTGTAAACATATACTTTTATTGAGATGCAAAAAACTATATAATTTCTCAAATAATTCCGGTTAATTTTTTTTTAATCTGTTATAATAATTTAATTAATTGGATTCGGAGTGTGTATTAACAAAATACATACCACACCTCGTTATTAGATTGTTACGCACCATAATACATATAAGTCTATCTGGTGGAAGTTGATGTGCTGATGATATGTTGATGTGCTGATGATATGTTGCCATACGAATAGTTTAAAAAAAAAAATACATTATATTTATAAAAAATGAATTTAATGTGATTTTGTTTCTATATCGCAGATATATTTTTATTTAAAAAATTATTATTAGTTATAACTCAAAGTTCAAAATACAATCGATGATATGATATTTTCGTATAAACGTACACATAAGATTAATTTATTTTTAATCAAATTTATTTATTTTTACCGATTCATCAAAACACATGTATTGACACAATAAAATTAAGGCACAATTTGTTTTAAAACAAACAGTGGCGAAGTGTGGTTGTGTATAGCGTTCATCCTAATCGGTCGCGTGCAGTACCAGATGCCTTCAATTTTCTTAAAATTTATATGTGAAATTTTTTAGCCGTAACGCATACTCTTGAAAATAGTGTTTTTGTCAGACGCCAACAACAATTAACAAAGTTTGCACACACACACACACACACCAGTATGGACTAATCTCAATTATATAAAAATTATGGTATAATCTTTCGATATTTGAAGACCAATTGATGAATTGTTATTATACACTGCCATACGAAGTGATTTCACATAAATTGACTGCCTAAAAGAATGTTTAGTATAGCTGTGCCACAAGATTGATAATGATCATGACGATGATAGTATTAAAAAACAATAATTTAAATTGTATTATTTGCATAAATTTTGATTCACCCTAGTAACAATTTGTCCGTAATTTGAAAAATGAGGAAAATTTTCATGGAAAACATCCACATATTTTCCAAAGTGTTGTCCATAGATTTTCCACTTAATATAATATAGTATTTTATTTAGGTCAATTGTAATCTTTGGATTGTCAAGGTGATATATCCAACATATATCCGCGAGGTATTGTATTCATAATTTATTTCACCAATTATCCAAAACAGTGGTTCAAATTTTGTATATTTCGCTTATCTAGATATAATCCTCACTCCTTTTAATTTATTTTCATAATTTTTAAAACAACCAGCCACTCAAATCGATATATTTCCGAGGAATTTTGTAAGACTTTTCATGAATTTTATGCGCGAATTTTTATTCTTGTTTATTAAAAAAAAAAAAGTGCACAATCGATGAATTTTTGCCATCGTTCAGCATCTTCATTCCGTGCTCATAGAATTTCTCGTCTATCCCTAAAATCGAAATCAAACCGCGATTTGGCATCATCGTCATTATTCTGTTAATACGGACAATTCACGGGTATTATTTGCCAAAATACAAGGACGATCCAAAGATATTTTTGCTAAAATCCGTGGATCTGCTCACAAAAAATATGAATATAAATTCTATGGATATTCTGTGGTATAATTGCAACGAGAAATAATTCTAAGGAGAATCCGTAGAAATTATTCTCGGAAATATGCGAATAATCCAAGGACATTTTTTTTAATAAAAATCCATAGACAGGGTTGCACTCATCATATAAAATTCCAGCGGACATCCGTAAGAAATCCATAGATATTTCCTCGGATTAAAACTACGGACTAACTACATTTAATGCGGAAATTTTTCGAACAAACTACGGACAGTGTTACTAGGGCAATTGAAAATATCATCTCAAACATAAGCAATTCATATTATACCAACTGGAGCTACCAAACATTCATTACAGCCAAGCTAGTATTACTTGCCGCGCATTAGAGTTTATAACAATTCACCAATTGTACTGCAATTAACGAAAGATCGATTGTTTTCATAATTCTATTGTATTTTTATATGGGTGATAAGCCAATGCAGTGTATCTCAAACACTATGACGTAAATATTTACTTTAAATTCTTACAATATGTTAATGGTCGCCACATATATCTTTTCATATGGTCTTCCGGCTAAAAAAGTGACAATATATTATTGTATTATTAGCAGCTACACTTTGCTTTCCATCACCACTTCTTTTAACAACAATTCATTAAATTTCATGGACTGTTATAAAGCACACGGTTTTCACATTTCAGGTTCGGTATAATTATATAGCTGACATTATTTTTATAAAATGCTGCTGATTTAAGTTAGACTACAGGTATTCGACTCTAACTTTAAAACAAAGGTGTTAGTATAAAAATTACACCTAGCCATGATCGGATCCAATAAAATAGAAGTATATTGAATTTACCATGTACATTTGTTACAGTCGAACAGTTGAAATTGATAGATTACTTCGTATTGATCATCATTGTATGCAATAATATTATAATAATCCTTCTACACGTACACATAAGATTAAGATTAAGATTACGATAACAATTCTCATTCCATGCCATGGTTATATATTTATAAATTACATATTAACATTTACAATTTAATAATAATAATAATTCTTTTTCTTTTGTATTATATAAAAATCAGTAATTTTTGTGATCTTTAATAAAATAATGTGTAAATAAAAAAATATACAATAATTAAAAAAAAAACTGAGATAAAAGTGTAATTTTTGTAAATTTTAAATTAAGAAAAAATTAATTTCCAATAAATAAAATGGAATTTATACAAAATGAATCAAGGGCAGTAATTGCACTATCAACAATAGCATCATCAGAAGAAAAACCGGTTTACAATTCAACAACAGTACCAATAACAACAATATTATTAAATAATACAAGACCACCATCAACAATTAGAGATGGATTGAATAATAATAATAATAATGAAAATAATAGTAGTGGTGGTGGTGGTGGTGGTGCTGCTGCTGAAGATACTATAAATACTCAATATTCAAATTTTTCAAATTTACCAAAACGTGAACCAGTTGATCTTCAATTTAAAGATATTGCATATCATGTTAATATGGGATTTAGAAAAGGTAATTATTTATATACAAATTTTTTTCAATGACATAGGCGTGTATTTAATATTTTAAATACTATAATATTTTACAACAACAACTTATTGATATATTAATATAATTTTTAATAATGCGTATAGGAAGAATTTCTATAACACACATTATTCACACAAGGTCAATAATTATTAGAAAAAAAAACCAATTTAATTATGTAATTATTTATATGATTTTTGTATAAGGATGTGTGTGTGTGCGTGTGTGTCTATTTATTGCGTATCATTTGTAATTATTATTATTATTATTATTATTATTATTATTAATTTTGTTATAATGTTTATAATATATATTTTGTGGTTTATTTATTTTATTAATTTACATGACCATTAAAAACAAATATATAAAATAAATTTTAATTTTATTAAATTATGAGAAAAAATTGCTGTAATCTTAATATTAAATTTGTATATGGTCATTTTAGTAAATACTTAATACAGACACAACAACTATATTTATTTAAAAAATAATAAGTTTGAGTCTGTCTGCAATATAAATGCTTACAGGATCAAAAAAAAATACAGTCAGAATATTGGTTGTAGAACAGATATGCAATCCGTTTCAGGTTATTCGAACTATACATTTTATTAAAATAATCAATTCAATTTGAAAGTGGCAAGCTTTTAGATAATATCCTATTAATCAAATTTTTGAAATTATCAATACATATACGAAATTCTATGGTAGCTATTTACGGAATATGATAAAATGATACTTTACATTTCCATTGTAGTTCGAGTATTATTTAAAAAAAATATTAATTTAATTATTCCACAATATATTGGTTATGTATGACATCAATTTTACTAGGTGTACCGGTATCAAATGAGCGTCAAAATACAACCGTTTCGATAGGGAACATTTGTAGTGAACGAACCTTAATTGTTTTTTTGTTTGGTTGCTATGACATCTCTGTCAAACATATTTATTGTAGTATACATTAAAATTAGAAAGCATTAAATTTTTGTTTTCATTTGAAGAAAAGTGCTGCAGAGTCACATCGACGGCTTGTCAAGGCATATGGTGATCATGCTCAATCAGAAGCAATATGCAAAAGATGATTTCAACGGTTCAGCGATAATGATTTTGATGTGAGAAATAATGAATGTGGAAGACCATCAAAAAAATTGAATTTGCTAGCATTGTTGGACGAAGATGATACACAATGTCAAAAACAAGTGGCAGCAATGTTAAATGTTGCACAACAAACAATTTCTGGCCGTTTAAAAGCTATGGCAAAGATCCAAAAGTGTGGAAAATGGGTGCCACATGAATTGAGTTGAAAGACAGATGGAAAACCGGAAAAAAACACTTGTGAAATTTTGCTTGCCATAGACACGAAATAAAATCGGTTTTGAATCGAATTGTTACTGGCGATGAAAAATGGATTTATTTTAATGAATCCTAAACAGAAAAAAACATGGGTTAATCCAGGACAACCATCAACATCGACTGCAAAACTAAATCGTTACGGCAAGAAGACAATGCTGGGTGTGTCTGGTGGGACCAGAAAGGTGTGGTGTATCACGAGCTCCTAAAACTGTTAATGTTGATCGCTACGCCGACAAAAAATAATCAATTTGAACCATGCATTGATCGAAAAACGACCAGAATGGGCCAGAAGACACGGCAAGGTAATTTTGCTCCATGACAAGAAGTTGAAAATTGGGTGTCTGATTGGTTTGCTTAAAAAGACAAACAATTCTATTGGCGTGGTATACACAAATTGACAGTAAGGTGGTCACAATGTGCAGAAAAAGCAATGGACAATATTTTGAATAAAATGTTTTATACTTTCTCATTTAAAATTTGTGTTTTAATTTCACAAAAAAAACGCTCATTTGATACCGGACACCTGATACATAGAAATTCCACCTAATATATGTATCAACCAAGAGCTTATTATCACTGCTTATTACACACAGATTAGGAACGTTATCAGATTTTAAATTGCTTTATATTACAAACAGAATTTAGTACTTACATCGTTTTTTACATAAAATTTTAAAGGAACTGAAAATATCGTTTAATACAGACAGAGTTTATTACATTCATATGGTTCACTGTACATATAATAACACAAAACAATGGAATTTTATCTAATACGTATACGTGAATGAATATGAAGTTTCATGATGACTCAAATTTCAAATAATAGAATATCCTTCTTATCAATTCACATATCCACTGTATGCGTACATTTGTTTTTTATATACATTTTAATTTTTTTAGTAAATTGTTGGTATTTTTGCACATATTTGTAAAAATAATAAACAACACATTTACATAAAACAACAAAGAACTATACACTGTGTCCGCAAAATAACCAAATTGACTTTCTATTATATATGGTTGTGGTAACGCTATCTAATAAAGTTTTATGATATTTCCATTACTGTGCGTAAGCCAAAATTCACGCATCAAGTCACGATAATCACCAAAAATTGAACTGAATTATTTATTCATAAATCTAAAAGATCATTAAAAACTTTGTTAGAGATGATGCTTTGCAGCAATTAAGACTGTTGAAAAATCAACGACCGTCATTATCGATAACATTCCAATCAGCGACGTCATTTTTATGTAATTTAATGCATTTGTTGAACGTTCGTGTATCGATGTATTTTAGTTGAGGCAGTATATTTCGAATAAATACAATTATTTTGTTAATATAAATTATAATTGGTTGGCTTTATCTATTCCGGATATTTTCGGACAGTGGACACACTCTGTTTATCTTTTTTTATAAAATAGATTCCCACATAACACACAATATTTTAAAAACATTCCATACATTTCAACAAGGTATAAATAGAATTTACCAAATTGCCTGTAATGAATTGACTGATAGATATCCAATGATAAATTTGAAGTAACTTATGATTTATAATGATTATGTTCTTAAATATGAATAGTTTTTCCTACAGTGTTTGTGTTGTGTGCATTGACATTGTAAGTATATCAAGATAATAGTGTCCAACACCGTATATTTTCAAAAATGTGTGTTTTTGGAATCTATAAAATTAGTAAACTTAACCATGACACGTTGTATGACTTCAAATTTAATGGTTGTACATAAAACTGTCGCATATATAAAACCCTGATGATATTTCCTCTAGACACATATTCTTAACAAAATTTAAAATACACAAAGAATATCTTTATCTCTGCAACATAATCCTAATAAGACAAAACTTTGAACATATCAGGTATATTGGTACTGCCTATGTCACACGCATACGTTAATGCAAGTACGTCGTAGATTATCCCTTTGATATTCCAGGTGATATCCATGAGATGTTAAAAAATACGTTCGTATAGGAATTTCCAAAGAATTTTAAATTTTTCTGATAATTGTTCAAATCATAGCAAATATAATACCAGAATAAATTCTAAAATTATGAAAAACTGTGTGAAACGAGACCTAAGCTTAGTTTATACGATCAACTCTAGAATTCCGAAAGAAATGTTTGGTGCAGACGAAGCAGCACTGAATGTTAACATTTAGTGTAGCATATGACATCATGTATTGTTTTTCCATAGATGATTCCCGTTCAATTGTGTCACGATTCGGGTGAAATTTATTCATTGAGAATTTTATGCAACGTTATGAACTTCCCAAACGGTCTTATGACATATCACCTTTATTGTATTCATATTTTATCATATCATATAATTTTTGATTTATTAATCTTAATCCAAATAAATTGCAAGTTGTTGTACGATTTCTTTAGGATTTATATAGAGGAAAAAGACTACACATACCAATTTAGCTTTTTGATTAAATAGCACTGCAGAGGTACTCAATTGGATATTGGATTATTGCAATATTTTCGTATTTATAGTTAGTAGTAGTAGTAGGCACTTGTACACACTCACACACCCAACTATTTTTGCGTTTGCTAAATTATCATTATAACATGCTTTTTAATAGAGACATCAATTCAATTATAGTTGTTTTATTATTGTATTATATTTTATTTATCAACAATTATAAATAAAGAATTATCTTTTTGAAAAAGAAAAAAAAATATAATTACAGGCCAAAGTACATATATTTGATATTAGTAATCTTATTTTTAATACTATTGTATTTATAGTAATAATATTTCCTTTTAAAGTATTTGTTGTATTTTCTAAATAATTCTAACAATATTGAATAATGAAAATAATTATTGACATCATAAATTGAATTAAAATAAAGAAATGAAAATGTAATAAATAAATAGATTGAACACAAAGCAATTAGTGTTTTCTGATAGCCAAACGAGCAAACAGCCGAACAATTTCATTAGAATCCGTCACTTTATGATCGTTTGTCATGCACGCTCTACCGCTGTCTTCCACCAAGTGTACACAGTACAGCTTAACCGCTGAAACCCGACAGTCGGGTTAAGTGGTCCGATGTAATTTAATAAAATAAGCTTAATAAAAAATTATAATAATTTGATTTTACAAAACAATAATGATAGTTCTTCAGCGTCAGGTATATGTCTACAATAATTTGACTTATATGTTGAAAAGGTCCTTGGTCAAAGGAATTTAAAATTATATTTTTGGTGTATTCTGTCCCAAAATTATAAATTACAAAATTACACCAAAATCATACCGATAACATTTTTACTCTCAGAGATACAAATCATCAATTAATAACCAATAATGGTGTGCACATATAGGCTCGGAAGGATAGATTTTAAATTATTAATTCTTGTTCATTCGATTTATGTTCTTTTTGTTAAAATTTTGGACAAACTTCTGGATAGCTGACGTGCCTGATATTACTATCCAACAGATAAATATTATTTTCTTCGAGAAGATGTGCTATTCAATTTACCAGAAATTGTTGTGAACGTTAATAATAAAATCAATACATTACGATTTAATTAATAAATTTCGTTGTATAAAGATATTTGAGTTTCGTACGTAATTTCTTATTGTTGTTCTTTGTGGAACCTACTTATTTTTATTGTTTTTTCTTCTTTTATATTAGGATCCTATCATTGAAATTCACGTTTGAAATATAATTAAAAATCATAGATTTCAAATAAATGATTAAGATCTTATTTTTCTCAGCAATTCTATGATTTACATCTTCATAATCCTATTCCACCCCTCATACATGCTTAGAGATTTTAAGAACTGTGGTGTTGTTCGACGGTGTTCGAACTGATCTATACATTAAGATGGTCTTTTATGATCAAATTGATAGTGGATAAGCAATTAAACTAAAACTATATAACAAATATATTGTCCTTCGTATTGTAACTCCTTCGTCTAACTTGACTTGGTCGATTCTCTATTCATAATTTAACCAATTTTGAGGTAAATTAAATCAAATGCAATTGCTTATGACGGGTGTTCCCTTCGCTTTCTAAAAATTATTTTGCCTTACATAACTTATATTTTTAACATCGCTCACTTCTAAATATCCTACTTCAATATGGATGATTTCTAAAATTGTACAATTCTCCAATAAAACAAAAATATCAAGACGCTCTGACTTTAGTCCCTTCAGCATTATATCTGTTTTAGCAAAGTATTCGGAAAAACTTATCAAATTACTAAAAAACCTAAGGCTGGGACGCACATATATATAAATTAACTGTGATTTCCTTAAGAAGATGTGTCTTTAAAATGCGAAATTACTTATCAAACAAAATCCTATACAAAATCTAAAATTCCAAACAATTTCCAATTTATTGTACAATAATTTTAATTTTTAATCAAAGTCAATAAATAAATAAAAATTAACTATAAGAAAGTAAGATTAAAATATAATATTATTAACAAAAACGTCATCATCAAACCGATTGCTGTGTTTTTTTTTATATTTCTAATCTATAAACAACAAATACATAGACAACAAAATGTTTTGTGATTATTTTATTTATAAGCAATATCAAAATTTTTATAAATATAAAACGAAAATAATCGTTATCGCATGGAATTTTGACAATTTGATAATAATTCTTTCTGCGCGAACAAAGATCAATTGAATTTAAAAAAATTCATAATAAAAGATTTAAGCTGTAAATACGAAATAATTATTGTAATATATTTATACTCTTCACTTACATGTAATCAAGGTGGTATTCTAAGGTACAATCGTAACATTTTAATTATTTATTACCTTAGATTAGATATGATAGTACAATAATATAAAAATTTGATAAATTCGTATAACTTAACTCTTAAAAATTGTAATTAAAATAATGCGAAGGTGATTTAGAACAATATTTTTGCATATATAAGAATTTGAATATAAACTACTCCAATCAAAAACGGTAATCGCAGAAGAGAAGGAACCCAATGCAGTTTTTCTTCATAATTGATAGCTGTTGCGAGGATCTGTGTGAAGGATCTAATTTGTATAACTGTTACGATCATAGAGAAACCGAATCGATTCACGAAAAAATTTTAACTATATTTGGTATGTTCGAAAAGTTCATAATAAGAGAATGTATACAGGATCAATTTGTAAACATAATTTCTGGTATTTCAAATTAGAAGGTTAAGTTAAAAATTACAACAATATCGTATACGAACAATCTTATATGCGGTATTCGATTTCTATTGTAGCTGTTGTAGGAGTTCAAGATTGCAATATAATCGAATGAATTGTTATTATAATAATCCTATTGGGAATATTTGGGTTCTATGAGAGCCTACAATGTAGCCAAATGATGGTGTGTGCGCGGACACAGTCGACGGATGAATATTACCAATATTTGGATAGTAAATTTTTTTTAGAAGGGATGACCGCCATTTAAATAATAAATATAAATAAATACAAGAAAATTGGATAAATGATCAATTTTATATAAGAGAATATTTTGGTAGTTTGATAAGGATCGGAAGGAGTGGAGGAATATTGCAACATATATTTTCACAAGTCTTTCAAACCTATCATTAATTGCTTATGGTCAAAAATATAAAATAACCAAATAAATGATACTTTAGCAATTCCATTTGATATATTTTCTCTGTGTGCAAGCACCGATAGCTCGGTAGTGGGCAATGATAAACTCTTGGAAATGCTACCTAAACAATTTTAAATTGGGCTAAATTTTTCTATGCTATTAATAATGTGATTAAAGTTATCTGTATCTGAGGTTTTCGAGTGGGTGGAATCTAAAAATTATGTAAGTTTGATGAAACTGAAACTGGAGATGGGAACTTCTTCTATATAGTTAGACTTAATGTTTGTTATTATACATAAGGAATAATCGTACAATTCATTAACACATTTTTGTATTTTTTATATCATAGGAAAAAAAGAGATTTTACATAAAGTTAACGGTAAATTTCCTGGACAACAACTTACCGCAATTATGGGACCATCTGGTGCTGGTAAATCAACGCTATTAGATGTATTATCTGGATATCGTATGACAGGCATTAATGGTGCTGTATATGTTAATGGACGAATAAGAAATTTAGGTAATTATTATTCGATAATTAACGCACAAAATATTGTATTTCCTGTACTATAACCAATCGTATATCTATCCAAATATTTAGATACGTTTCGTAAAATGTCTTGTTACATTACACAAGAAGACCAAATACAAACATTATTAACAGTTTTAGAAAATATGCGTTTAGCTGCTGATTTTAAATTAGGTAATCAATTGAAAAACCATGAAAAAGATGCAAGAGTAAGTATTAAAATTTATAATTTTAAATATAAATATTATTTTATATATCTGTGGGGCCGTATGGTGTCTGACTATGGACTAATATCCTTAGATTTTCTGTATTTCTTTAGTCAGTTCAACAATTCAACAATGATAAATTTTCTTCTTCCAAAATATACAAGTGGATTTGCAGGATTAATGTTCTTTATAGTTATCTGAACAAATTGTGTAATTGTGAGTAGATGAATTTCAAAATGTAATATTATTTTCATATGAATTATGTTGTGAAAAATGATAATGTTAATGGTAACATGGATTAAGACATGTTCAGAAATTACGATTGTGAATCACACTGTGTGAGTGGAATTAATGATTTAAGGATTGAGAACATTTCATGAACCTTACCAGGAGGTTTTTTGAAATTGTGCATGCATCATACCTCATTCTTATGAATTAAACAAGGATTAGAGTAAAAATGGTGTGTCAAGGATTAAGGACATTTTAAGGAGCGTATATAATGCGGAAGAAAATTACACAAGAAATTGAATACAACTGAACAACATAGATTACAAAGACATTATATCTAAAATGTATTTCATATTGAAACATTTTTTAATTAGTTTTGGAACAACTTTCTCCAATTCTCTATCCAAAATTTATATACGAAGATTTGAGGGATTGCGTCCTCTACAAACGAAATAAGCAATATACTTATCATTTTTTTGTAGTCCTCTATATTATATATTGCTATGCAGTATAAATACTTAAGGCCACTACGTTACATTTAAGAATTTATTAAGGGGTTGTCCGCCATAACGACACCATTTAAACTCGCTGTAGACGCCAGGCCATGCAGTCAGTCACACTGTCACTGTTCACTGCTACTTATAACATATTGTATAATAATATTTATAATATTAATAATTTATATGTCAACAGATTGAAGAAATTTTGACTGTGCTTGGTTTATACGAACATCAAATGACTTTAACGGGTCGGTTGTCAGGTGGTCAAAAGAAACGTTTGTCAATAGCATTAGAATTAATTAACAATCCAACAATAATGTTTCTTGATGAACCTACAACGTAAGTTGTGTAACTATTTTGTAATTTATATTCCCACTGTATGGAGATCTGTAAAATATTAATTTTTATGTTATTTAATATTTTTTTTAGCGGTCTCGATAGTCATTCATGCACCCAAGTAGTTGGTTTATTAAAACAATTGGCAAGTCAAGGGCGAACAATAATTTGTACTATACATCAACCGTCAGCAAAAATATTTCAAGAATTTGAACAAGTTTATGTATTGGCGCTCGGCGAATGTATTTATCAAGGATCAGCACAAAAATTAGTACCTTATTTACAATCAGTTCAATTGCCATGTCCAATGTATCATAATCCAGCTGATTATAGTTAGTATGTTTTTATACAAATTTTTTCCCATTTAAATTTAAATGTGATATTTTTTTTAGATATAAATTCGTAGTATAGCAATTTTAAAAACGTATAAATCTTTATTTTGTTCTTTATAATTAATAAGTTTTCAAATCTAATTGAATAGTAATCACAAAAACAGTGATAGGAAACTAAATATTAGATCCCATTAAATGATAAGATAAATGATAAGGGTGTCAGTAAATCTATGAAACAATTCTCTCGCACACTGATACCTAAATAAGCTACTGTGTCCCTATACCGAGTGGATTGTATTATATAATTTGAATACCGCGAGGTATCTTCCGCAATAGAGCATAGTCATGAAAAATTTGTTAATCTTTTAATAGCGTCCAATACCAAATTTTCAAAGATATTCACTTTCTAATTTCTTAAAATTTCCCAGTTGTCAGACAACATCACAATAATAGCCTGTTTGACAAATGACAATGTATGACAGAGATAATAAAACCAAAAAATATGCTTCTAGAAAATTCGTATACTTATAATTTTATCGGGGTTTCCAAGTTTTCCTATTGCCTAATTTGTAAGTAAATATGTGACAATTACAATTTAGAAAAATAATTCAATCATTACATTTAGTTAAACCAAATGTTATTGCATTGTTACTTGGGCTATAAAAAATTATATACAATCGAATATAAATGAACATGAAATTGTTAAAATGTACGAGTACTTGCAACATAATAATATAAATATAAAAATATGATTCCATCATTCCAGGATGTTATTATCACCCACTTCATATTTAATTATTTATTAATTTTGTAATAATAAATTATTATCACAGAATTTAGTATTACAAAATATAGGCGAATTATTATAATATTTTGAAATATTACGATAAAGTTAATTTTATTTATTATCACATTTTTTTTTTAACTGCGCACAGTTATTGAATTGGCATGTGGTGAATACGGTGAAGATAAATTACAAATTATGACTGAAAGTATGTTAAATGGTGAATGTATGGATTGGTTATCAGATCCAAATAAAATATTAAAATTAGAAGAATTACGACAAAAATATCCACTGTCTAAACGGGAAAAAGATAGTGGAGCATTAGAAGCCACAAGTCCAATTAATCAATTAAGAATTTTGTTAAAACGGGGATATATAAAAAGTAAACGAGATGCAACTTTAACACATTTAAGGTACAATATTTTAGCATTAAAAATACATTTTAAATTAATACAATACAATATTTTATTCTTTTATTTAGAATTGGTGTTAATATTATTTTGGCTATTATGTTGGGATTTTTATTTATAAAATCTGGCAATGAAGGTTCCAGAGTATTAGATAATTATAATTTATTGTTTGCTATATTAATGCATCATTCAATGACAACAATGATGTTAACTGTTCTGACATGTAAGTTGATTGTGTGTTTTTTTTTCTAATTATTTAATACAATGATAATTCGATAATCGGGACGAACAAATGTGGATAATCCCAGGCATCTTAAAATAAGTTAGTTCAGTTGTGTAGAAATGTATACGGTGTCCAAATGTGGCAGAGAATTAATCATGAATTAGAGTACTGCTGTTGTTTCAAGGATGCGAGAAATTTTAACGAAATATCTCATTCAAATAAAATTATTGTTTCAATGGTAAAAGACATTTTAAGTATAATTTTAAAATTTAGTCTTATTGTATATCATATGGAAGAAAATTAAACATGGATTTGAGTGATATTATTGTTTCTAGATAGGCAATAAAAAATTACAAGGATCTTTTAAGGATTATTTTAATATTTTGTAATGCTGCACCTTATATATGAATAGTTGTGGACATTGAAAATCAACAGATTTGTCCATATTATTAATTTCAAAGGAAATTGTTATAAATATTTTTTGGAGCTTATCGAGTCATCCTCATGGCGTAATAGTGCCCTCGGTTTACGATACCAGTATCTAACAATGGAGTCAAATTGGTGAAATTACTCCGTATGTGAGTATATATAACAATGCACCAATTGATTGTGTGTGAAGACATCGTTAATTTCTGATTAGTCAACACCATATTTTCAAACACAATGTTTCAGGATTTTGACATTACACTAAAATTGTACTTTTCAATATTCTTTGGAAGTTGTCGTTCTTCCGACCGAATTATCGAAATATCACTGGGTATTAATTATTAATAGTATATAATTAGTAATTTAATTTAAAAAAAATTTCAAATATATTCACAGTTCCAATAGAAATGGGTATCCTATTGAAAGAGCATTTTAATCGATGGTATTCATTAAAAATGTATTATGTATCAGTTACTTTATTGGACATTCCTATATCGGTAAGAATTTATGTTAATTACAATTTATCATAATTTTATCATAAGGTTCTCTTCCAAAATTATTAATTATTATTTTATATATAATTTTTACAGGTATTTTGTTGTTTTATATTTACATTAATTATTTATTTTATGAGTTCCCAACCAATGGAATTATTCCGGTTTGGCATGTTTTTCACAATAAGTTTATTGGTTGTATTTGTTGGACAAAGTATTGGTTTAATGATTGGTGCATGGTTTGATGTTGTGGTAAGATTTAATTTAATTTTATATTTAGTTTCTTTATTTTTATTATCATCCAAAGCATCTCTCATTACCCACAGTTGTTTCAAGGATATTCGAAGGCACGTACTTATAATAAACAAAGGCATAGGCAAGATGTGATCACAGACGTGTACACATCCAATTTTCGTATGCGTATAATAAGAAAATTTTGACTTTTGAATCAAAAACTCACAATTTGGAAGTAATATAATAATACTTTGGACGTACGGCAGATGTTAGTTAAAATTTCGTATCGCCCTTGCCGTACCACCCTCAGCAGTGGTTATCATATTACCGAGGTATAGCACAAAATCATCGACCTTGTCAATTATGCGCTATCATTGATTTTGAATAGATTCTAAGTTGTTTTCTAATTGTAGCAATTTAGTCATAAAGTCAATTGAATGCAGTTCACAGGTACTTTTGAAGGTGTATTAAGTGATTTCATTAGGCATACAATAGACAAAGATGATAACAAATATTAATGAAATGATGCAACTCCATTTTGCTGTTTTAATTCAGTAATCATGCTGTAAAGTTTTCCAAGTTTGTTGGAATGCATTACACTACAACTGCGTTCCTATAAAACTATTTAAATATATTTAATAATTTTAGTGGCAGCCCAATATTTTGTTAAAATCTTCGAAAGAAAATTCTTGTTTAGAGTGTCCACAAGCAACGTTTACAGTGGAGATTGTAATTCCACAGATTGTTCGATAATAAGTTATTTATTTGATCAGTGCATTATATGTTTGGTCGACATCGAACCTGTTCCATGCGAATAGCTGTTTTGAGATCTCTGGTGTACTAAAAGCTTATCAATGGTGTTCAGTGCAATTATTTCCAAACATTTAAATTTTAAATTAATCTAAAATTTCCGCAGTCATTCAAAATAAATTATTAATTTATTTTAAATATTATTTATACAGAACGGAACATTTTTGGCACCAACATTAACCATTCCAATGATGATGTTTGCTGGTTTCGGTGTAACATTACGTGATTTACCAAGTTATTTAAAATGGGGTAGTCATATATCATATTTACGTTATGGACTTGAAGGATATGTTGGTGCAATATATGGTGAAAATCGTGCTACATTAGTATGTGAAGATAAACCATATTGTCATTATAAGTATGTGCAGCGCTTGCAAATAAATTACAAAATGAAAAGCTTAACTATCTAACATGAATTGAAATTGTTATTATTAATTTTTAGATATCCACAAAAATTTCTATCTGAAATATCAATGGATGGCAATCAATTTTGGAAAGATGTTTACGCTTTAATAATAATTGTTATAATTTTAAGAATAGCCGCATACTATTTATTACGATGGAAAGTAATAGCTGTACGATAGTAAAAAATATGTAGAGTAATTAATAGTTTTCAACAAATGGCAATGTATTTAGAATGTTAGTTAAAAATTGTGGAAATTTTGATTAATATTCAATTTTTGGGTTAATTTTTAATTTTTATATATTTTTAGTTATTATTTATAATCGACAAGACAATTTTATATAAGAATAAAATGACATTATTATTATTATAAAAATATATAGCTATAACTTTTTTTGAAAAATAAATACAATGTAATAATGAGTTTTACTATTGAATACCAAATGAACAAATCAAGATATGGTGCAGTACGTTGAACCATTCATTTAAAATATAACTCAATTGTAATATAACATTTAAACTAAAACTAATTCTAACGATGGAACTAAAATCTGAAATATATATGGTTTAAGGCTAATAATTGTTAAAAGGATATGACCAGAAGTATTTGGTGTGAATAAGAGAATGAATAAAAATTGTAATTAATTTCCTTTGGGTAACCAATTTTTTAGTAGAAATATATAATTATTATTTTGTGAATACATAACATTTTAAATATAATTGTTATAATTAATTATAAACTCACCGATACAACAAATATCTTATCCAGAACAGATGAGATTGTAGACTGAGATGTAATATATTTTTTGATCGTGTCCAATATATATCTTGTGTAAATGTAATTAAAACACAAATACCGATACCGTGGCACCGACCTATAGAAATTATAATCATAATAAAAAGAATTAATTTAAATGATATTAAGAAATTTATATTATAAATTTATAATTTAATATTTTTATTAAAAAATGTTATGGATTTTAATTTCCTCATGACTGTCATCACAATCATTCAAAAAAAAATGTATCTTATTGTCAATTACGGTACAACCAACTGATATCCAATAGATCATATCTAACACATACATGTAACTCTATGTTTGATGCATCACAATATGAAGTAAATTTTTAATATCTTTTTAATAGACCAATTTTTGCAGACTCATACCATCATTCCAGCTTTACCATGGTCTTACCCTTAAGTAAATCACGTATTGTTGCAAAATTGTTTATTCTCTGTACCAAGACGAAGATCTTAGTGTATATGTAGGAAAACGTTATCGTTAAATTTACATGTTTGTGCAGAACTGTCTCTTCTGTCTGGGATTCATTAGAAAACGAGATATTTGACAAAATATAAATTATCATACAAATCAATTGAAGTCAAGCAATTGGTCCATGCACATTTTTACATAATTAGCCCAAACACATACTGCATTGGATAGCTATAGCGAAAATACGATTTTTAGTACTACATACGGTTTCATTGGCGAATTAGATGGTATTTAATTATAACTTACATACAATTAGGAAACAAATAAATAAAATGTTATTAAAATTTGATATGGATTTAATGTTAAATATAAAGGCAATGTTAAACTTGTAAAAAGTGCCCAAAATATTTATTGTATATAAAATGGCATATAAATATAGGCGACAATATAATGCACTTATTTATTTGTAGCACACCTTAAGTTTATTATACAGTAAAAGTAGTAAGCTTAAACCATAGAGATAGTATACAAATGGTAGACATTGCTTCCAAACTCTTTTTGGTAATACATTTTGGTCATAAATTTGAACAAATGCCGGTGAGGTCAATCTCATTAATAAGATACTATGAGTTTTTTTGGCGTGACTCGTGTCAAAATATGATCCAAAAAAAAAACCATTACCACTGCTACATATTTTATTTTTTGACTGGCCTTTGCAAGAACTCAATATTAATATTACACATTGTAAAATACGTAATATCACTATGACATAAAAATATGGATATTGCTGGTAGAACTTTGCGTTACTAAAGTAGCCGGTGCCAAGTAAAGACACTCGATTCTTGCTGAAATGGCTTACTTTGTCCAATGGCTTAATGTTGGGCTATACCAAATTCTGTAACCATATAGCTCTGCGAAGATCATTCAAACATCCAGATGGCATAGACAACTACTTTACAAGAAATTACTATAGTCTCGCTTACTGTGAATTTTCTTATGGCCGTAGTCAGAATAAAACTGATTGGGTTGAGGAATGAGTCAAAAGAACAGATAAGAATGTGTGGTTAAAACTATCTCTTATATATTGATGGTATAGCTATGCAGAAAACAGTCGAATTTAATAGATCTTAAACACTATATACGTGAAATAATCGACCAATTGATTACTAAACCTATATTGAGCTTAAGTTGGGAAATGCAAGTAATTAAAAGGTAGAGTTAAGTTGGTAGTGCAGGATCTGAACACATCATGGTTGAAGTAAAAGGAGTGCGTTTAAACAAGCATGCTTATTTTGAAACGGTGGCAAATAAAGAAATGTTTAAATATAACCTGTCACAATGATTGACAGCAAAATCTGAATCTGGTAAATCTCGAGTTATTTGCGAAAGGAAATCTATAGACTATAAATTAAACTTTATTGGTAGATTGGGAAATAACTTTTACAAGGTAGAATTTTTTGAACAATGGTTACGCGCATAATTTTTGCGCCTTCGAAATAAATGTATTCGATAGATTTGATGGTTGATCATATTGATTTTAATTACCAACATCGTCTCATCATCCAAGCTTACGTCTTTGAATGTATTTGCGAGAAGGCTTTACAATTTACAAGTCATACAGATTACATCAAAGCTTTTGATTGGTGTGCCAAATTATAATTTTCCGACTTCACCTATGCGGTAATGTTAGCAAAATATAAAAATTAGTCATGGCTTATTTTCTTAAACTTAAATTTGGCTTACTACAATCACTACAATCTAGTTAATCTTTATGTCGCAATGCTTTATAACTTTAAATTTATTGATGAAAATCATGTCCATATGTAGGAGATGATAATTGAAGATTACAATCAAGGTTATAGAGAATAACAATTTAAAATGGCATGGAACATAATGGGTTTCTTTTTCATCGAACAAAAAAAACTAATTGGCATGAATAAAGGTGAATTTTTGAGAGTGTAATACACTAAGAAATACCTTGCACATGCTGTCACAATCTTCATTATTAAATCGTTACGAAATACTACCATCAACACCATGTCTGTAAATCTTAGTGCTGTTCATTCGGCTATTTCTATCTTTCTTCTTATATACAGTAGAGGTCTCAGTCATGATGCCTGTGCAATTCTATATAATTGTTTCATATGAAAAACACTAACGCAACTGCATACTGTGGATTTTCATATAAATTAGTAAAACTAGTGTTGGTTGAAACCTATGTCAGTTCCTGGCAATGGCAGTTCCATCATTATCTACTAATATCTCCATACATTTCTTAATCTCTCCTATAAATTCTGTTAACACTCATCAGAGTAGAGGTTGGGTTCAGCTGTAGCGTTGTCGCATCATCGTAACGAACTTTAAATCTAGCGTGGAATCCATAATCATTGACGCTCTGCGCTCACTCGATGTGAGTAACGCTCAAATTAATGATGATATTTATAATGGTTTGTTTTCATATTGTGTGTACAAACTCTTACCAGTGGGATTCATCCTATTTGGTTGACCGAGTTTTGTTTTTGTTATATAAAATGCATTTTATCAATATATAATTCATTTAAATACAATATAAATGCAATGTGCATTGCATATGCATTTGTTTGACGAAAGAAATGAATATATGTGTGTAATTAGTAATACAAATGCACTTACGACGACACTTATTTTATATATTTATAATAAAAGTCAACTCAATAAAAAAAATAAATAGCAAATAATTTTACATTTCGTTTAATATAAAATATACAGTATTTGATTCTGATTCAGTTTCGAGTCAGTATATTAATCGATATCGTCGTGAATACACACATCGTTATATTATTTTATAAATTTATAAATTTAATTTAAGAAAATGAAATGAGTTGTTATTGTTTGTTTTTGTTTGTTCATACAAAATGATATTAAATAATAATTTGTTTCGGTTTATTTTTTATGAATTTTAAATAATATTAAAGATAAATAAAAGTATAATAACAAATTAAATAAATAAATAAATAAATAAATAAATGTATAAATTACACCCAATTAGATTAGATTATAAAAAGTAAAAACCAATAGTTATTATTTGTAATTTTGTATTTAAATTAATACCATTAATAACTATTTTTATAGACACGCCGCCGTCTCTATATCTCATTTGAATTATTAATTTTGTATTTACGAAGTTAAAAAAAATGTTTAATTAAAAGTGCTAATAACTTAACTATTTGTCTTGTTCACATAGTGTGGATTTTTAACTTCCAATATATACCTCTATATGTAGACAGACACCAATATATAATTTTGTTGATGTGATGAACAGCAACACCGACCGACGCAAATGATTCAATATTTTACTTCTTCTATACTTTGTATTGAATCCATTTGTGTCGGTATAGAAGATGTTCACATCGATATAATAATGTTGATCGAATTATGTACGTCATGAAAATTAAAAATTTGCACGATGCGAATATTGAAAATAATATATTATCTATATTTATTTTACGTATACAATTTATATTTACTAAAAGTGTAAATTTGTATTCGTAGAAATTATATTATTAATGCATTTTATATTTATTTCAAATTACTAATAATAATACAATATAAAGAAACCGTACCTTATTGGCTTTAATACACACATATTCAATTATTGTATAATTAATGTAATACTATATTGAGTAATTTGTGCATCAAAATAAGATTAATTAATTGTATTTTCGTAATTTATAAATTGAATTGCATATAATTAAAGAAATGAAAACATGATTATTAACAAACGATAAATTTAAATTTTCTTACAAAATAATTGAATAAATATTAATACTAATTATAAAATTATTGGACGATATAGGATTTAATTGCAATGTTTATATATGTTAATGTTTAAACAGCGACGGAGCTGTCTTCTTCATCACATAAATCATTAATATTTCACATTGAGTACTTTACATATAAACTAGCCGTAGTGAATTTGCGTATTAAAGTCGTAGCTAATTCAAGGGACTAAAATAAAATTATGCACCTTGGCCGAAAAAAAATACTGATATAGTCGACTGAATTAGACTTTTGGTATAAATAGTATTAAGAATATAGTTGCCAAAATTATCATTGTATTTTCCAACTTTATAAATTTATTTATTTAATCGTTATCGTTATAAATGTAATTTGATTTTGTTTTGTTATACACACCACGTTTGAAATATTTCGAATACTTAACCTTAGGTTAAAATTCAAACAAACAAATCACTATACTGAATTGTTAATTGTGTTATCCCTACTAACAGCTGTTCGTAGTTTGTCCGTAAAATTTCCTCATAATAAGTAGTAGTCCGTAGTTTGATTCCGAGGTAATATCTATGGATTTCTGTCCACTGGAATTTTATTGCATTATCGATTGATAATTTCTACGCATTCTCCTTAGAAGTATTTCGCGTTGCTATTATTCCACAGAATATCCATAAAATTTATATTCAAATTTTTTGTGAGCATATCCACGGATTTTGACAAAAATATCTTTGGATTGTACATGTATTTTGGCAAGTAATACTCGTGAATTGTCCGTATTAGTAGTATAAATTTTCGTATGACGATGCTGCCAATGATCGCGGTTTGATTCAGTTTTTTACCGATAGACGAGAAATTCTATGAAGATGCCGAACGATGGCAAAAATTCATCGAGTGTGCATTTTTTTTTTGTAATAAACAAGAAAAAAAAAACCCAATGATAAAATTCATGAAATGTCTTACAAAATTCCTCGGAAATATATCGATTTGAGTTGCTGATTGTTTTTCAAAAATTATGAAAATAAATTAAAAAGATTGAGGATTATATTTAGATAAACAAAATATACAATATTTGAAAGTACTGCCTTGGAAAATTGGTGAAATAAATTATGAATACAATACCGCGCGGATATACGTTGGACATATTACCCAGACAATCCAAATATTTCAATTGATCTAAATAAATACTATTATTTTAAGTGGAAAATCTATGAACATTCTTTGGACAAATTCCAATATATCTTTTCCATGGAAAATATGTGAATTTTTTCCACCGAAATTTGCCTCATTTTTCAAAATACGAACAAATTGTTACTAGGGATGTGAACAATTATTCCGATACGATTTCGATACATACTTTTTATATAAATTTTTTGTGTTATTTTAAAATCTATGGTATTGTTAAAAGTTGTTTCATTTCCATTTTTTGTTTGTATTCTGGGCCTGCTTGAATAGTTAAAATAAAATAAATGTGCTTATATTTACGACCACCTCACTATGACGTTATCGTAATTTACACACACAAAATAATTTAAAATCCACAAAAAATAGGCACAGCAGAAAGCCAAGTCTCCGTAAACATTATTCTCCATTAAATAAAAGTTATACATTCATATATTTCAATGGTTATTTATATATTTCTGAACATTTACATTTTCGTGTATGGGAATTTCTAGCCACCATATCTCAGGAACCAAAAGTTGGCTCAACTCCAAACTTCACAAAACTAATAGCTTATGATTTAGACTTATGATCACAATCAATTGTGATTGTGAAAAAATCAATTACATTTTGAGAAAATTGCCAAAAATAATGTATGGCTTATAAACTCCATAACAATACCGCAAATCATAACACGAACCATTCGCTAGCATGACCATGAATTAATAAAATTAATTGTAATTGATGCTAAAACGTAGAAATCCAATACAGACCTTTCACATTCCTCCCATCTTGCATTTAAATATTTGTTTACTCAATACTGTATATTTCAACAATGTTCGCCTATCATTTTTATATAGGTCACTAGGCCAGATTTTATAGCTACACAATAATATAAATTAACATATTGAAATTATAATAAAACTGCATCCCCATTCGCTTGTTAACGTTGCTGGCTGGCTACTACTACAAAGACGGCCATATATTTAGTGCATATTATTGGGCCAATTCAACGAGATGGAATCAACTTTCAAGGGAAAAATTATAGAAAACAATATAATAATTAAATTGAAGAAAAAGAAAGTATGTCATTTTAATTAAATTCTTCTTAAACTCTTCCATAAAATGTAAATTCATTCCATTGTAACATCTTCAAGTAGTAAAGTTTTTCTAAAAAAAAATCACGAAAGTAATTAAAAAATATTACGATTAAAGTAACAACAATTACAATTACTAGCGATTTACTATAGGTTTTTATTTAAATATATTTAAATTAATATTTGAATTAAGTTGGATTGTTTAACGCAACGAGGAAATGAATGACTTGTATAAAACATTTTATAAGAATTAAAATATAAAACCAAGAAATGTTTATTTAGTGCACATTGGCGTCCGATAAATTTATAAATATTTTACCATAATACTTGGAAATTTTTATAGATTTATCCATAATTGAATTAATTACTAGAAAAAAATATAATCTTTGAAGATGACTGGTCGTTTTCTATCATACGCTGGTTATGTCTCTATCTATATGCAGCATACATTTGAATGAATTTCACTAAATCTGTACCTAGAATGTAGGTACATGGCCTGGCAGTAGCGAATATTATTAAAAATACATGTATCTTGCAATAGATACCACCAGTATTATAGCTTACACGAGCAGCCTCCCTTGCTTCAAATTAAATCTTCCCACTTTTATAGAGGCTAAATTACATCTATAGCTTTTTCATTGTCAAAATTTTGTCGGATACAAGCTCACAATTATTAAAATTAAATTCTAAAATTCTCGATGAAGGATAAAATAATTAACAACATAAAGATCATAAAAGCCACAAAAAAATGTTTGAATAACGGACAAATTAAAAAAAAAAGGTCTTCCTTGGGAACGCGGTGTAGTGTATTTTTGTCATTTTTAAATAAAGATTCTTAGGACAAACCGAAAAATTCAGAGACAAGAAATGTTTTTCATATGTTAATTTTTATAGTAAGACACAAAATTCTACTAAGACTCCGCAGTGGTTAGATATATTTGCATCTTTTAAATAATTTATAACTTTGTATATTCGTTGATAATGAGACCAATTGCCCTAGCAATTTATTAGCCTCATATGGTTGAAAATGTATAAAAAAAAGTGATTTGTTACAAAAGAAAATAATGGCAATTTGTTGCAAGTTTTTTTACATCTAAAAGATATATTGTGAATAAAATTAATTTTCTAGAATAAACCAAAGTGTACATTAGAATGTTTCCAGACAACTGGTACATTGCAGCCAGTAATTTTCCTTGGTGAAAGATTTACCAGTTATGTGTAAAGGTGGTTCCAAACGCCTGGTTCATTCAGTTTCAGCAATATTAATTATGGCCAATTTTTGACCAGTTCATATCAATTCACTAGCAAATATCTACAATTCCATTCACACACGATGGGAGTACATTTTCATTATATTTTTATGGAAATTACCAATCACATGAATTACGCAATTATAATATAATTATTATTATTTACTTTTATTGTAATTTAAGTACAACATATTTTTATATTCAAGAGAATCACAAGATCAAGTAAAATATAAGTCAACAAATTTAACACAATACCAGAATATAACAATCGTGCAGTTGTAAATATATGGAATTTAAAACATTACCGGTTGTGTGGATGAACCAGAACCAGTTGCTGGCTTACTGGCCCAACAATTTTCCGTCTATTTATTGGCAAATGAACAGAGCCAGTAAATTGTACAATGATTTCATGTACACACAACTGGCAACGAATTCATACCACTGCCAATTACACGTCCAATAAAACTGTTGTTTGCCGAGTCATATTAGGAATGAAATTATTATAAAATTTGTTGACCGCTGATCATTTGCCTCGCGAAAGAGGAGGAGAAAATGTGGGGCCGCAGTGAGACAATGTACTGGCGGCATTGGTTCTGGTACTGACTATTTGTTCATATTATTTGCGCATACTGACAATTAATTATTTTCGTATATATTATTAATTGTAAATTGTGAATTTAGAATAACAAATAAATTATAATTAAATCGATTATAATTGCGTAATTATACAATAACGATTAAATGATATTATATATTAAATAATAAATATAACACATTTGCATATTTGATTGTAGGATTTATACGGTAAGACAAATCTGTCGTATATCGTATATATATGTTAAGACTAAGACTAAGATAAAGTCTAATTTAGTCTTCTGAAAGTTGAAAGTTTGCTCCGAAACGATGGAGCAAATTGCTAGAAAACATAACCATCAATTATTTTTGCATACAATAATAAAAATGATGATAATAATTTTACTAATAATAAGTAAAATAGGGAACTGGTTGATTTAACATCTAAAAAAGAAACCAAAACAACAAAATCACATGTGCCAATAAAATTGAAGGGCAACAATAAATTGTCTAAAAAGTCTTTTCTTGTAAATAATGAAAAGGCTAAAATAGTCTGTGTGAAAAAAAAAAGTATAGGAAAAAACTGGTGCATATAAATACGACTAATAGAGTTTGATGATTGATGGCAAATTACCATAAAAAAAATGTATTTCAAATGAGCGCCAGTAGTCGTGTGGATAAAATACAATTATATTTTATAGTTAATTGATATGCAAGTTGGTCCAATGCTGGTTATAATGAAAAAAAATACTGTACCAATAGAGTCATGCCTCGTACAAAAATTCAATTTCACAATTAAAGTTTAAAAGAAGATTTGTTGTGTAAATAAAATAAATTTCAACATTTTATTCGTAAAATTAATTAATTATTACCAGCCACAGAGTGATCATGATCATTACGATGTGTTTGTATATAATTAATTAAAATATATACTTTGGTCAATTTAAACAGAAAATACAACTAGCTAATACAAAATATATAATTAAATTTATAAGAAACTATAATTAATTGTATTATCACAATACAAAATATTCCACACGGAAAAAGAATTCTGTTTTGTACTAAAATAAAACGACAACAAAACGGATATTATTATATTTAATTATTTGAAATTATGTACGTAATTATAATCTATTAATATTTATTTATCCATTTTTCATAAATTATTATTAAAATAAAACATTGTAAACTGTAAACATTCGTTCACAAAAACATGCAAATATTATTATGAATTTCATATAGGCAAACACACACGTACATTACATACACATATCCATACATTTCATAATGCAATTTATTTTTTTTATCTTTCACGTGCAGTACTGTACATTATTATTCGCATTCATGAAATTTCCATTTTATATTACAAATGCAATATATCTATAGTAGCTGAGAAATGAGTGTATAAAATTATATCCATATGTTTATATCAATTGCACATATTTCACTTAAGATAATAAAGAGTACAGCTTATGATGCAATTTTATATAATAATAAAATATAATTTATAAATAAAAATAACATGCAATGTGTGTTCCAATTTTTTACAAAACTATACACATCAGGGTTGGAATGGTCCGTCCATTGAGACGTTTATAATTATTACAATAACAAAAACTTATTCCAGTATATGATCAACAAATAAATAGTAGATATATATTACTTTGTCACACTAATTTAAACACATAATGTAACACAAGTCCTAGGTGAAAGAAGTTTTAAATAATAGTATACCGAGAAATCGTTTAGTTGATGACAAACTTGTATTGATATATTTTTCCATAGATATAGGAAACCATAAGAAATTTGCTATGGTATAGTATCGGTATGGTAGAGTAACCTGTTTACTGAGTGTAACTCGAGTATTTATTCACTCGGCGATCAGACTTATACAATGTTTAATAATATATCCTTTGAATTATATGACAATATTCATTAACTTTTTATATATGTACATTAAGTATCTCTATAGCGAACTGCATTATATACCAAGGCTCGATATTCACCTATGGAGTGACCATGTTTAGAAACACGTATACTTTCTTATTATATAGTGGCATAAAATTATTACAATTTGAATGATAAGTGGCAAGAGTGCACGGAATGACACCGTCCTCAGCATGACACACATTAAAGATACACAACACCCAATTGAAACAATATATTGGCAAAGATGATTTTTGCATTTCTTAAAATCGATTATAATTAATGGAGGAGTGTACAAAAATAAATACATATCATAAAACACTAATTGATGTCACCAAAAACGGAGCTATATTTACGAATGAATTTTTGAAACTAAACATATTGTAATTTATTTCATTTAATTTATTCACTTATCTTTCCATATAAACGTAGCGTTATATAGACCCCATTGTTCAGTATTTTCTTTAACACAAGTTTAGGAGTAATCAGAGGGCATGCTATTACAATGTGGACCAAACCAGACGGTAATATTAAGAGCATGGAGCGAGCAAAAATTAGTACATCTTTACCATTAGCTTGTACTCTGGATACTAGGTAAGGGAATACATATATTTTGATCGATGGAAATGAAAAGACATGTCGACATATGGTATAGTAAAGTGGCTGATTTTCAAGAGGTACACGCATTTACTTTGTTATTGAAACGTTTATCTGGTGAGTGTACTGGAAATAGATCATAAGGGAACAAAAACGTTGTTCTAATAAGAGTGGAGCGAGGTAATTTTAGGTGTTTGCGGTTACTATTGTGTGGTGACACATTCATTGTGTTTACATTTGTATTAGCTGAAACGGAAAAGAATTTGACATTTAATGTATCAGACCATTTTCTTGAATTTGAATGCAAGCATAATCTCTGCGTACAGTAATATTTTCCGAAATTTTTTCTGGTTAAACTAATCCACATACGAAAATCAGTATTTCAGATCATTTGCAAGAATTTGTATCGTGCGATGATAGTGTCCAGTGAGTATAGTTTTCCCAAAATTATTTCTCGTATATATTTAAGAATGAGTAATTCACACCATTTTCAAGTATTTATATCAGGTGAGACAAAGAAATCTTCCGGGCAAATTTTACATGTCCACTGTAAACATAACTTATGTTGTTCGTTAATTGGTCGCAATCAACCAAAAATATTTCAGTAGATAGTGGTACGAAAAGGCAGCCATAAACAGCTTGGGTCTTAAATATTATTATCTGGATTTAATACCAATGAAGATACTGATCATTTGGCTGAACCACATTTACATTTTTAATTGGGTGTTGTTGCGCGTTCGATAATTATAATCACAATACGTATTAAAATTTAAATATTGACAGGACAGTTATATCATTTATGGCAAAAATGCATAATCCATTACATTTTTGAATTTCACACAATTTGATTAAATCACTCGAATAAACATTTGACTGTATTACCTTATTTCCGTCGTGCATCAGTTATTATAAATTGTGCAAAAATTTGATTGATGGAGTCGACATTTTCATTGTCTACTTCACCAATACATTTTATGACAAAGGTAACATAACCATCAAATATTTTCAAATCATTCCTAGAATTTTCTTAAAATGGTTTTGTATTGCATTCTACTAACATCCACCCATTCAAACCAACCGAATTTGGTCCACACGTTATAGTTTTTTCTAACTTGCATTCACACACCGATTCCGTGTAATCTCTATTGAATTTGACCGGGATGTTTGCAATTTTCATTTAGATACAAAAAAAAACATAATACTTTATTATTTTTTACGAAACATATGTGTGCGTGTGTAATTGCACTTATACTTCTATTAAATATCGTCAACAAACATCCCACATATTTAGTTTTCTGTATTTTATCGCAAATTTAATGTACAACGCAAGTCCAACTACATATCGTACCGTTTTTTGGTTTTAATAAATGCATTTTGTTTACCCACCCCCACATATATTTTTTTGCTATTGTGTTTTTTTTTGTTTTAATTTTTATATCGACATGGAATCTTATATTTCTTCAAAGCTTGCAGATTTACTTGAGTGAGTGCATTGTATTGCATTTTATTTCATTTAATTTTAATTACAAATAATAATTATTCTATATAATGAATTATTATAGAATTGAACGTGACCTATATATTTATTGTACAATAATAATGAAAAATTAATAATTAACTTTTCAAATAAAATAATTATTTAAAAATTGTTTAAATCATTATTTATTTGTTATATTATATTTTTATATGTGCATTTTATATTTTGTGAAGGTTATTTATAACATTATTAATATTTGTAGTTAAATAATCGAAAAGAAATAGAAATTTAATTTAAATATAATATAAAAATATTAATGTAATTTAATTATATAATTAAATTAATAATAGAAACGTATATGTTTTGAAATACACATTAAGATAACGATATAACTGTGCGTATAACGATATTAACTGATAACAGATTACCAGTAATACGTATAATATTTACGTGTAATAAAGTCTATAGAGATAAATAATATTAATTTTATATTAATTAAAAATTATAAATAATAATTTGTGATCATTTACATAACGAAAAATAAAATCAACAATTAGTTCCAGAATTTTGATAAATATATATATGTGTGAGTGTGGGTGTTTGTATATTGTAAAACAATTAAAATGTCTTTGAATAATTCAGTGCCAGATATTGATTCAATTGACGACGCTGAAATTCTAGACCGCAATAATAATAATACAATTTATTCAAATAAATTAATATTTCCCAAACGGAAATTAATTGATATTGAATTTCATGATGTTAAATATACAGTTGGAAGATTTTCATTTAGTAAACGAGAATATGGCAAGTATATTGTTTTTTGTATTTTAATTTTATATTGTATTCATTTGTTTTATTCCGAGTGCAGTGCGATCCTTCAAGGCGATGATGGGGAGAACACATTTCTAAAAAAAATACGTCGAAATGCTTTACACTTTTAGATTTAATACTCCGTTTTCGAAATACCACCTCCTCACTCCATACTTACACCCCGTTTGGTGTTCGTATACCTATTTGGAAAACAAATTTAAATTGTCTAATACAGTTTGCCATGCATTTGTTGGCCTATCCTCTTCAATGTTCACTCATGAACAATTTCTCAATTAGATAACAAGCCTCCCAGTCATATACTTCCGACCGAGTGAAAGAAAACTATACGTGTTTTCCATGTTGATGAATACTATTACAAATTGATCAATTTTAAAATGGTTCGTTATTCTTTACACATTTGTCAATCAAAGCATACTTAATGTGTTGTACATTTTGGCATACACTGAAGGAAATGTCATACAACATGACGGTCAACAGAGGGTATATGTTTTATTAACAACAATTGATTAAAGTTGTAGCGATCCATTCAGCAAATATAAAATTCTTTGGACAAAATAATAAATGGTTTAAATGCGATATTTATGACGAGATGGTAAATGTGTTAAGTGAGTCTGCTACTTCAAAAACAATTGTTTTGTAAGTGTGGGCACCTGAATTTACGTGTGAAGTTGTGAAAGCATTATAGAATAACATGATGGCCCAAAAATCGTTACAATAATATAGAAATGGTAAAAAAAGAACTCTATTATTATATTATGGACGACCAGTGAATAAAAGTGTATGAGATTTCTGATATTGAAGGTATCTGAACAGGATCGACATGTAAACTTTTTGATATGCAAAATTTGGTAACATAACAATTCAAATGAAAATGTCTATGCATTAATTTGATCGTTTTAAGAAGAATCGAAATAATTTCGTCCGCCGACATATAACCGCCTATGAACGAAATATGGAGTAATAGCACTGCACGCCAGAAAGAAAAAAACAAACACTGGATAGAACCTGATAAAAGTGCACCGAATAAGGCAAAACAGTACAGTAATAAGGATTGATCCTGACCTCAATTTTCTGCGTAATGCTAAAGTTATATTATTGATTAATTATCTTGAAAAAATTGAACCAATAACCGGAGAATATTACCTACCGTTTTAAAACAAATAGTTGCGAAAGAGAAAAAACACGTTTTGCAAAAGAAAGTTGTAATTATCCATCATGAAAATGCACCAGCAGACAAGAGTCTCTTGGCAATGGGAAAATTGCCAGATTTAAAGTGCAATTTTTAAATATTAGTATATATTCAATAATACAATTGATGCAATAATTGTAAAATCATCGGAATATCATTTATAAATTATAAAATTTATAAGCTTTCAATTGTAAAATTGTAATAAAATTATAACAATATTCAACTATATTTTTAAAATATATACAGAAAGAAAAGAAATTCTTCATGGTATTAGCGGTTCATTTCGTTCCGGCCAATTATCACTTATTATGGGACCATCAGGTGCTGGAAAAAGTACATTATTAAATTTATTAGCTGGTTACGTGTAAGTATTATTATTATAAATTGATTTTTTTCATTCACATCGCATTTTTTACGGGAACTTCTATATGATCCTATTTTAATTTATGAAGTATTTGCGCTGGACAACTTGTAATGTTATGTTTTATAGTTCGTCGTATAATGTGATTTTTTTCGTATTACTCAAGTTTACTTAGTTGATATATGGCTTGTGTATGGATAGTATCGTCTCGTTAATTTAATTATTGAGCGGATAGTATTAGTTAATCGTCTTCATACAGTCATAATAAAAATATATTTTATCAAAGTATCTTATACAATTAGTAGTAATAAAATAACAATTATTTTAATTATGTAGACAATCAGGTGTTACTGGAAATATATTTGTAAATGGCAAACAAAGATCAAATAATTCACAAAGTTTTCGTAATTTATCAGCCTATATACATCAAGATGATGCATTACGAAAATATCTTACCGTTGGTGAATCAATGACATTTGCAGCAAATTTAAAATTAGGCTATAAAATTTCAACTAATCATAAAAAGGATTTGGTAAGTATCATCTAAATTTAGCATCCGATTGAAAGTAAAGGTGTAATTTTTTATTAGTGCTTGAATTTATATTAAATTCATTGATTAACGATTATTTTTTTTCTAACTATTTTATACAAATTTATAGATACAACGAATATTAATTACATTAGGATTAGAAAACCGATACAATACATATACCGGAAGTTTATCGGGAGGTCAAAAAAAACGTTTAGCTATTGCATTAGAAATGATAAATAATCCACCAGTAATATTTCTAGATGAACCAACAACGTAAGTGTGTTCATCATATATGTTCACGTTAGACTATAATAAATTTAGAATATAGGATAATTGATCAGGGCATAATCTGTATCCCAATTGTGGCAATGGTGTTTGAAGTTTTCCATAATGTAATACCCTACCTTCCACTTAAATCAATTCAATCCAGAAAATAACGAAAGATTAGATGGTTTTTTTTATTCTATTAATTTTATACGTGCGATTAACCCATATGACTGTATGTGTTTGTGTATGTGTGTGTTCAATAGTACATTAATTATAAAGTTTTAAAATTGAATAACGTTGAATCATTTTTATTTATTTATAAAAATATAAACAATTAAATTAATATTAAACTCACCTAAATATCCTCATCAATTGCGAATAAAAGTTGTTTTGTTAATTTAAAATTAATACGACGCAAAAAAAATCATACATTTTTTTTTTATATATAAAGAAATCTTTTACATTTTCTACTTTTTTTCTTTCGATAATTTAAAATTAAATTAATTCAAATGTAATTTAATAAATATGAATTTAACAATAATTAATAGATAGATTTACTTACATTCTACACATATTGTACAATTAAATCAAATTTCGTAACCGCGATTACCCGATATTAATAAAATTATAAGACACAAAAAACACAACTGCATTAAATTTGCAAGAAACATTATTGGTAATGGCGAAAATGCTTGGAAGTCCATCTACAATTCCCGAAAATAATTGTATATAACAAAAAATAAATATAAATATATATTTGTGTTATATATCTCTTTCTTTACTTTATTAACTTTATGCGCTTTGGTTTAATTTTCATTAATAAATTTTAATCGAATGCGCAGTGCTTACCATTGCCCCCATAAAAATTTAATAATGGAAATAATAACTCCTCATTATATTATTTATATTTATGAAGGAATATGTTAGCAAATAATGACAGTTTGTAATGGGATTCTCTAAGTGATTAATTGTATAACAAAGGAGAAAGATTCTACTATTTTCTTTATTTTATTAACATTAATTTATATATATTCTGTCAAAAGTGTATTCGAATTTTACAAACAATGCATCATAGAGTGCAATGATTGCAACTACACTTCACCAATCGATCGTTCGATCCATTTTGGAATTCTTTTGTACAAAAATGTAGGAGCTTATTAATGGTATTCAGAAGAGTGATACCTCTCAAGTTTGTGCAGTTTCATCATCAAACCGTTTTTCCAAACACTGCGATTTTCCTCCTACCAAATATCTATTATATTACTGATAGCAATATATTTACTAATGTTACTATGTATACGTGATGTGTATAGTTTGGATGTGATATACTATCCATACCAGCACATTTTCCACTTTTGAATGTTTTAATTGCAATACGCCTATGCTTATATATATATTTGACCAGATTTAACAGCCCCTTTTATCGATCCAATTTCGAAAATCCTCACGCGCACTCTGTGAAATCTTTCAATGTTAATAAATACTGATGATGCTTGAGCAAATTTATTGGGAATATTTAAGTCTTATGGGAGCACCCCAAAAAAAGGTAGTGTCCTCTACTTCTGCAAACATTTAGAACTAAACGCTTCCTTTCTAATTTTTAATATATAATTGGATAAATTGTACACGAATTAATTCGGAAAGGTTGAGGTACTACATTATGGACCACCCGCGTAAATTTTAAAATAATGTTTTCCATATAAAATTGTAATTTATTTGTGATTTTTAATAATAACATTAAAAAGTAACGTATTTCAATTTTTTTTCACAGAGGATTAGATAGTTCATCATGTACCCTGTGTATATCATTATTAAAACGTTTGGCACAAGAAGGACGAACAATTGTGTGTACAATACATCAACCAAGTGCACTATTATTTGAAATGTTTGATAAATTATATGCAATAAAAGAAGGAAATTGTATGTATCAAGGAACGGTAAAAGAATTTATACCATTTATGTCTGAACAAGGACTACAATGTCCTAATTATCATAATCCAGCTGATTTTTGTAAATAAAATTATAGTCTTCCTTTTTTTTTTTCTCATATGGTTTTATTTATAATTAAATTGGTTTTTATCTTGATTTCATTATTTATTCTAGTAATGGAAATTGCTGTTGGTGAATATGACGTTGATCATTCAAAAATAATTAGTTCAGCATTAAAAAAATATTATGAAGATTGTGATAAATTTTATATGGCAAATACTGAAAGAATTATATTAGATAATAATGGTTTGTAAATATATATATTGACGGATTATCATTTAAGCAAATTCAAATTCAAATATTTAGCGGGGGCCTGATCCAAGGGAACTTATAATATTCATACAATTTTCCATCTAGTCCCACACTTACTGCTCAACTACAATTGAAGCGAAGGCTATATAATTTAGTAGCAAATGAACCGCGACAATTGTAGTTGAACAGTTAACTTTTCTAATGTCCAAATGGACCGCCGACGACAATACATAACATTTAGACGACGTCATACTCACAGAATGGAAACATTTAGTGACGCAGCGTTGACATAAATATATAGACATTAATTATTAATATTTTAGTAAAGTATTAAATAATTTATGTTAAAGCTAATTTAATTTAAATTATTTACAGGCACAGAAATTGTATCATCAAGTAATGAATACGATGGAACTGATGATGATGATGATGATGAAGTGCAAGTTAATGTTAAAAATATTAATAATAATGATAATAATAATAATAATAATAATAATAATTTTGAATTAAATGAAATTACACCAGTATTATATACTGCACAAAAAACGCATCAGGCATCAATAATTATGCAATACGTTTTGTTATTGCAACGGACTTTTATGAGCACACTCCGAAACACGGTAAAAATATTATGATCTAAACAGTTACGCACAATTTTGACACCTCAACTTTAACATATTCTCTGATATTAATGGTCAAAGCACAAGAAATGTCATGTTCATATGTAAAGTTACGGTTGAAGAGTCGTGCGCATCTGTTTCCAGGCAATTTTATTATTTTAAATATTTCATTACAACATTCATATAAATTTATAATTATTTATTTGTAATTAATCTCATTATACGATGGATTTCTGTATAATTTGAATTTTTTGTGACAATTTTTAACACTCCCTTCCCTATCTAATAATAATTACTTATTTCTCAAACAATTTACATGAAATTTGGTATGTAGGTTTCTAATATGATATTATAAAAACAATTTATAGATGATTGTCAATTTAGATGTCCCAGAACCTACCTGGGTTAAGTCCTTTTTACGCCTATTTTGATGAAACTATGTTTTAAACACGATGATGATCAGATCAGATCAGGTTCCACAAACCTAACAATTTTGCCGATTTCTTCACCAATTTCAATGGAATATGTTTATAATGGTACAATTATAAGAACAATTCTCATGAATGCCTATCAAAATGATAAGCAGGACATAATTCAAAAGTAATTTCCCGGAATCTAGCAATTTTGCGGTAATTTCTCCATCAATTTTGATCAAATATTTGGATGTTTATGTTTTATAATTGGTATTATAAGAATAATGTTTATGTAATTTTTAGAAAATGATGCTCAGATCAGTTATTCTGGCAAACAATATTTGGGTTAATCAATTCAACAATTTTGATGTGTAGGTTTCTACTAAAAGATTAAATAAACTGTTTCATTAAAATAATCAGCCGACGGCAGATATCCGTAGCAAAAATTTTAAGAATATATAATTTCTTCATCGATTTTGATGAATTTATTTGGGTGTTTATATTTATATTTGAATTTTAAGAACAATTTTTTTGTACCTCTTAGAAAATGATATTCATATTAGATATACATGGCAAAGTTCCAGAAACCTGACAATTTTATGTATTTCTTTTAGACGTGAATAGTAAAATATAATAATATTAATGTTGTTTGAATTAAACATTAATAATTTAATAGTCAATAATTCCATTATAAATGTAAGCACAAAATTTTATCAAAATTGGTGATAAAAATGATAAGAAATAGACAGGTTCCTTGCAAATTTCGGTATTTATCATTGTCCATAGAAACTTTATAACAATTGTTTATATAAAATCCTATTATAGAAACCTAAAATACCCAATATCGGCGTAGAAATGATCAAAATTGCTGCGTTAAAATTGAATTAAAAATTATAGTTTACATTTTCATCTTTTGTTTAATTTTTCAAAAATTGAAAGTACCCTCTATTTTTTTGGATAGATTAATATTTTGACAAAAACGGTTTCATATTATGTTTCATTCATCCATGCGGGACTAATTCGTGTAGCACTGAGATGTGTAGCTAAAATACACTGAGGCATTTAGCTGAAATAAGCGAAAAGTCAAAAACCCAAAAAATTCGTATCTTTCTAAGTCAACAGTTATATAACAAAATGATGTATATGGAGAAAAGTTGTGTCTTCAAAAAAAGACTGTAAACCTAAACACGTTTCGGGCACGTTTTATTAAACAATAAAATAAATTGAATGCTAAGCCTTTTATGACTTTTATGGCAATAATTTACTCGAGTAAATTTGCCTTGGTATATTACAATATGGATTTTTTGATATATAGTTAAAAAAGTGTCTATGCCAATTAATTTGAAACTACACAGACATCGGTGACTGATCAGTGTAGAATATTTTAAAATAAATAAATGCAGTTGGGTGTTAGTCCAACGCAAACGTGACTGAAGTATATTTATAATATGAAATAAAATTATCGAAGCCAATGAGTACGTTAAATAACAGAATAATAAATAATATTGTATTATTGCCTTTTGATTTTATAATTTTATACATTTGCGATTATGTTATCAAATGTATTAAAATAATACTGAATAAATTTTCTTTAGGTCAATATACAAGATCATATATTCGTAATAATAATGATATGTGATTATGCATTTATTATCAATCAACACATTTTAATTTAATGAATGTATTTATTTTTAATTTTTTAATATGTCGTAAGTACTGCATTTAGCAGTGATAGAAAACTATATTGAAGTACTACGTTTTCATTATCGAAGTATTATTACTATACCTACAGGTCAAACTAATCACGTCTTACAAATATTTAGACTAATTTATGTAATTGCGTTTGAATATTAAAAGTTAAAAAATTAATTTACCACAGACGTCAATTCTAACCAGAAACTAGTTGATTGTATTATATTTAACATTCGTCAGAATCAAAAGTAGAAATTGGTGATTGCATTTATTAAACAGTCATTGTGTTTTATTAAATGCCTTTTCCATAAATTTAACATAAGTATTTTACATTTTGCGATACAGGCCTATATGTTTGCCAACACATGAATTAATGTTAGTTGAGTTTCCATAGGTGATACATATAAGTTGAAGCCATAAATATAGATAATTCACAGCCATGAACAACATTCGCATTTTGTTGATGCAAAACTAATTTTGACTAAAAACCTTATACTTAAAACACCCATACCAAATTCATGTGCACAAACAACGTATGGCATATGGTTGACATTGATTTATTTGATAATCCGTTGAATAAATATCTTATCACAATACTTGATAAAAATTGACCTCTCTTATCAACCAAATGCACCATGCAATGCGTGCAAAAGTAAATGTGTGTGAATTTTGTTGTATAATTGGTGTAAAAAGGTACATTTATTGGAATAACAAAATTAATGAATTTAAAAATTAGAGTAATTATGGTGTCCAGAGAATTGTTCCTCTTTTGAGACCAAGTATTCATAGTTCAAATTTTTTACTACTTCTTAAGAATTGAAGGGTTTTGTACGGCAAGTACACGTTATTTCGTATCGATTGAAATAAAAAGGGACGTGTTTGCTGCGAGCATTGTTATTGATTAATTTTATTAATTGTTATCGGTAGCAATCACCAGTAATCGTTTCACCAACAGGTTTCAATAGTTAATCATTTCTACAGCTCTCTTCTTATTCCACCAAATACACAACAAAGTTTTCTTTCCACAGGTATTGCATATACGACTGGCTGTGTCGAAATACAATACATCAATTTTTCATCGTTAGTAATTGCGCGGTTCAAAAACGATAATCTTTTGTGTCGTTGAGGCGAAATTTCGCAAATGATTTTTCGCCTTTCTTTCAATCCATTTGCTCGCATTTTTCTTCTTTCTGGAAATTTCTCAAGACATGTAAAGGTCTTGTCAACATCTAATGTTTCTGTTTTTTTTTTTCTCAAAATAGTGTGCGTCGAGTTTTCAACCATAGCAAATTTTTTTTCGCTGGTGTTCCACGCGATGTTTGTTGCTGGGGTCGAAATTATCAATTTGGAAGCAACCAAATCAACGTTCACAACACGTTTTTGAACTGAACCAAAAATATAAGCTTCTAACTTCTAAGGCCAGTCAGATTATCTGTTATAAATTTAATAGGCGGTGACGCAATTGCTCGCAAATGTCTAACGCGAATATTGAAATTGTCCAATATTAACGATATTTACTGGTCTTATTCATTCAAAGTCTTGCACCTTCATGCATTAATGAAATAGTATTTTTTTTTTTTTGTTGTTGTTACTAACTTAATCTTAAACATTATAAATTTAACAATAAATTTTCTTACTATTTTTCAGTTTCTCATAATGTCACGAATAATAACTCATATTTTAATTTCAATGCTGTTTGGTTATTTGTATACTAATGTTGGATCAAAGGCAACGACAGTACTTGCTAATTATATTTATTTATTTGGAACAATTCTATTGATTGTATATACTGGAAAAATGGCTGTTGTATTATCATGTAAATATTTTAATAATTATTGTATATATATTATGTTAAACTTAAGTGTAATCGGAAAGTATTAGGACTGACTTTTCAAAAAAATAATATCCTATAAAATACTTATTATAATTGCCTTAAGTCATTGCTAAATGTCAAAGACAGTCAACACAAAAAGAGCTCGAGCCACAATATTCAACTAAGGCTAATGATATTCTTAGCCAATTTTTAGCATATGAACACGTTTGTTTTAACTACAGCCTAGCACGCACGAAGAAAAACAGCCACATTTTTTGAATGAATTAATAGTTTGTGTTTTATTTAACCGTAGGATACTTTCTGATTACGCCGAACGTAAAGTTATGGAAAAATTATATTATATTTTGGTTTTTATTTGTTTTAATTTATATATTTATTAGTTCCTTTAGAAATGGAAATCTTGAGCCGTGAACATTTTAATCGTTGGTATAAATTAGGACCATACTATTTATCAATCATATCATTTGAAGTGCCTTTTCAGGTAAATACATTTTTTTTATTGTATTATATTTTAATTATTTTACCACTACTACCACTTATTACCACTAATAATGACAATTACCAATAGCTCGATCATTTAAGAGTTCACAAAAATTTAGTTCATCGATAACATTCGTCTATAAAAATATTTTGGGTTGTATAATAAGATTATAATAATAATTAGGTTTAAAAATATAAACAATGAATATTTTAATTTATTTTATTGACAGGCTGACGCAAAAGTCTTCAGATTCATGCGGTATGGAAATGTTAGTGAAAAATTATTTAACGTTTCACATTTTAGTAATTAATTTTTTGCAGCGATGAGCTAACCACAAATTTTTGTATACTACAAAGAAAAATCAATATATGTATAATTTCTTCGGGCCGAACGGTTATTCTTACCTCAAACACGTAATTTGTCCACGGATAAACCGGTGTTTTGACATGGAAGTCTTGTTATTCGATATATGATATTTATTAGTTACATTCGAAAAAACACTCCGTATTTGTTATAAATCCAGCTTGATCTGCAATAATTACCTGTTCGGAACACACCAAAACACACATCAGCCTTACAATTACATTAAGTTGACATAATATGGAAAAGTAAGTTGCTAGCTGTGTTGCATTTGATGTGTCCTTCGGCGGTTTACGATTGGTAATTCTAATAAAAAGCAGTCATTTATTTACATAAAAAATTGTCTTATTGGTATTCTTTTAATTTCAAATTACGCATTTTCGTGGCAATATTTATTTTTAATATTCTTTTCGTTGCCACAGCTGCTCCTTTTTTGTTCGTGTAATGTTAAACTAATGAGATCTACAAAGAAGATACGAAAAGAAAGTGTGTATTACCCAAATAACTATACGATACTCATTTTTTATATGCCTGTACATTTACAAGTGTAAAGGACCACTAATATATTTTAGCTGAATTATCCTTTATTATCCTTTATTATCTTATTATAATTAATAACCATTTAATATAAATTCCAGACATTTTGCGCTGTATTATATGTTTTAATAAGCTATTATTTAACTGGTAATTATTATGAAGGATATCGTTTTTATTATTTTATCTTAATATGTATATTAACAACGTTATGTGCACAAAGTTGGGGATATTTTATTGGCGCTGCACTACCAGTTAAGGTAAGTAATATATTTATACATAAGTTAATAAGTTATAATGATCTATTTATCGATCCATATGTGCTGTCAGTTTAGTAGGCAAAACTACAAGAAAAATTATACGTCGTTCGAATTTAATATATATATATACTTCAATAGGAAACGAAAGGCTACAGGCTGATCTTCCAATATAGCTGGCTCTTGTACAACATAAGCTTAATTCTAAATTTTCTCATAACTCATTTTACAAATTGTTTGTGGCCAAACCGAAAAAGTAATCGAGCTATAACTCAATGCTTTTTCTATTACCTCAGTAACATTTAATCTATTATTTTGTAATTTTTGGACTTGACCATTTAATGAGAAGTTTTAAAGATTTGAGGAATTACGTAAAGCAAGATACAAAAAGAATCCAATTGAGCCAGGGACAAAATAGAGACCAAATATATTTCTAATAGTATCATTTATCATCATTTATCCAATTATATTGAAATTTTGGAGCTAAGTTATGTAGCAGTAGATATAACACTACCTCAATTCCTTCCCATTTATAGGACAACAATATTTCCATAATAGAATTTACTCCTTTATATTATTGTGTATTTTTGTACCGAAATGTTTAATGAGTCCAATTTTAAATATTAATTAAAGTAAGTTAGGTCGTTCCAATAAATACCATAAATGTCCAATTGGTTTACTCAATCGTTGTATTTTATTGTAAATTTTAACCTTTAATTACATTTTAGAAATGGGTAGGCTTATCAAATTAACGTTAAATTTTATCACGAATTGATGTGTCTCGCGGTTTCCCGTTGATCGTATTCACAGAACTTTATTCCCAGCATTAAATTATGAAGAAAAACTGTTGACGATGCCCATAAATAAATTCAAAAAAGCGTATATAATTTTCATCTTATATAGAATTTATTTATATTGATCGGTTACAAGGCCACCTCTTTTTTCCGGAAATCTTTAAAATGACTCAAACCAAATTTTAAAATTAACTTCTTTTAACACTAACACTAATTATTAGGAGTATTAATTATTAAAATTAACTAATGTATTTTTTTTTCTATTTATTTTAATTAGTTGGCTGTATTTGTGGGACCAATTTTAGTGGTATTATTTTCAGTATTTGGATTTTGTACAAAATATGAAGATATTACACCAATATTAAGTTGGATGTGGCACATAAGTTATTTTCGTGCTGGTTTTCATGGTATTTTAGATACAGTTTATGGTATGGATCGACCATATTTTGAATGTCCAGATAAAATAATGTATTGTCATTTTAAAAATCCAAAGAAATTTCTATCGTTAATGAGCATATCCGATATAGATTTAGATATACAAAATAATTTAATGTTATTGTTTGGTGTCATTATAATAATGCACAGTTTGTCATTGTTAGTACTTTGGCTTAAATTAAATAAAAGATAAATAAATTTAAATTTTTTTGGAATTTATTATAATAAATTGTAATATGTATTAGTTATTTTTCCAAACCTGGTTCGGTATATAATTCTACAACAAATACATTAATTTTAAAATACGCAGACATTTTATGAAAAGGACATCAATTTGAGATGAATGCTGTGTCTATATGAAAATCGTGTGGATTAATCTTTTTCAAATTGTTATAATATATTAAAATGTAATAAAATTTAATTATAATAATATTTGTCCAACAAACGTTCATATCCATAGAATGTATCAATTGGGAAAGGTGTAAGAAATGTTAACTGCAGTTACATCTTTTAGGTACATTTGAATGAAAAATTATAGGAAACTGTATATGGAAATGCTGTATTGAGAGAATATCTTTGTATCCCGTGGTCTCTCTCAATAGGAGAACTTTTTACGAATATACCCACAATGAATGTACATATCATTTGGAATGGGTGCAAATCTGGTACAACACGATTTGTAGTTATACGCCTTTTAATAACATTTCTGTGAAAAATTGTATAGGGAACTGCATGGAAATACTGTGTTGAGATAATAACTTTGCTCTTGTGCAATTTTTAGTTACAGGAGGATTTCACAAAAACTTTTTACCAATATATGCGCAATGAATGTATCACTTGGGATAGGTGTAAATATGACACGGCACGATCTTTAATTACCACTTTTATAGTAACATTTCTATGAACAATTGTAGGAAACTGCATGAAAGCATACTGTGTTAAAAAAATATATTTGCTCTATTTGAATCTTTCTTTGCCGGGATATTTACAAAAAAATCGTAAGTAAGTATCAATTGGGATAGTAGTTATGTCTTTTATTAACATTTCAATTACCATAATTCTCCTGCAATCACTCAACGTGTGCACCACGCATACGCCATTCATTTACATGCAATGTGCCAATATTCTGCGATTTTACCAGCAAGAAACATTTAGCAAAAACGGAGATTTTAACCAAAAGCAATCTAAGAAGATGATACTCTAACATATAATGAACCGTTAACACTTCCCGAATCGATCTTAACATTGCTTCAAGTTCAACTGGTGTACCAATTATACTAATATATCTTCTACTTATTGCATATATCGCCAAAGATTCTGATATAATAATATTTAAAATTAAGTACTTAAAGTTTAATCCGCTCGATCCCGAACATTTTTAATGCTTTTATTATACCGAATAATTGACCTGTTTTTAAAATTCAATATATTAATATTCGTAGAATTTTAATATCATAGTTCATGGCGGATATGTGTCTATGTTCATAATACTAGATTTAAAATAGCTGACTTAATGTACACATTGATTTATGATTGGAAAAATGGTTTAATTATCAAAAAGGGTAACGCGACTAATTTACACAAACTGGGGAGGTATCGCACTCATCAACACAGTTAAGAACAATATGTGGTGCATTGATAGTTTAAACAGGAATTATCTTTTAAAATTTTTCCGTAGCTATCATTCTGACATCATTGATGGGTCACCTAAATGGCAAGACTATATGTAATTGTACATACACCTTTCTGTACATTTGGGAACTATGTAGTACGATACAGTAAGTGATTCGACGACAATTGTATGAATTTAGTGAATTAATTTTGGTTCTTTATGAAAACTACCATTTTTATTTATGAAATATTATTATTTCCTGATTTATAAGAATAAATAATAATAAAACTAAACTTAATATTTTTAATATTTTATTAAACAAGCACTCACGTGATGAAAGTGTTATCATAATCATCAACATCATCAACATCATCATCATCATCATCATCATCATCATCATCATCATCATCATAATTTATTTATTCTTCATTTATAGATATAATCTTTAATTAAATATAAGTACACCAGATTTTTGCTTGCAATCTCAATCTTTTAAACAATTTTAAATTAATTTCCATATCTATCCATTAAATTTTCAAATAGTATCGTAATAAATTAAGTGACAAAATAATAATTTATAATAATTTTAAGATTAAATATGTTGGAAATTATTTATTATGTTATTATAAAATCTACGTTGATACTATGCCGTACGTGAATTCAATGTGCGTACGTATTTATGAAATTAAAATATTTTTTAAACGTACATTTATTTTATAATTTACGCAAAACTAAACAATATTTTATTATTATAGAATTAAGTATTCGTATATATTTGATAAATATGAGCATAAATAATTTTCTAAAGGTCTTTCTTGTAACAATTTGTTTACGTGTTTTGTGTGTTTGTCTCGTGAGGATATCAGTAAATTGTCTATTGTTACAGAAGAAAATATATTTCTAATAGTTTTGGCTTTGTTCAAAACAGCACGAGATTAAGACGCTAAAGGTGATTTATTGGGAATGTGTTGAGTACATTATTTACCAACCTGTTTGGATATGGCTATAGCAAGAGTTATTGTTAGTTAATATTTGTACTATGACGTACCGATGTCATTCTTTGGTTCGCACAAAGTTGTATTCCATGGCATCTTAAATAATAGTAACTTTTAGTATAATGGTAAGATGGAGTTATAGCCCATCAACCAAAACATTTTTGTTGATTTTCGACCCGCATTGTTTCCTTTTGGCTTGCAAGACTTCATTTCACGTTAGTCGTGTGGCTACGTGTATATACTTTCACCTCATTTTTATAAATGGTCAGTGAAACAATGAATTAGATTAATAGTATAACTGGTAAGGAAAAGTGGTACTGTGGTGCAAGGCTTAGGTAGATAAGAAAAATTGGCGATTCACTCTTAATAAATTTGATTTTTAGTAAGAAAAATTCAATGGATTGTCGAAAGATATCGCATCGTGAAATAAACGCAAGTGAATGGATCTCGATATTGCGGACGAACACGATGAATACGGCTTAGCAAACGCTGCAATATTACTAAAGGTAATACTAAGCATTAACCGTTGTATACGACTTGCAACAAATTCTGTGAGGATAATACCTTTATTGGAATCGTAAAAATAATTGTTTTTTACTGTATCAAAAGAAATAGTCAGACATGTCCTTCATCTGGTGATCCGGGATCGCTATTCATGACGTTGCCATTAATTTTTTGTTTCGTATTGAATTCAAACATGTTTCATCACATAGTTTTTAAGAAATTATTATCACTTGCATCGTATTTAATGTTACTGTTGTCTTAGGAATGATCAATTCGGTGCAATTTTTGGTGATCTGTCAATTGTTGTGGCACAAACTTCACAAATTCTCTGTTTGTAGACCAATTTTTTCAATTGAAATCTTATTAATTGTTGTTTTTGATATAATAAAATTTCCATTTCCATTATTGGCATAGAAGATTACAAATTTTCATGAAATAGCACCACTTATTGGATGTTTTCTTAGCTAATCGGTATTGCGATTGGTCACTCATGGTCGTTCATCATCGTATTTTGAATAAACAATTATCACCATAAAGGATTTTAAGCATTTCAAGTGTTTCGCGGTAGAATTTTAAAACAGAATTTATTGTTGCTTCTTCGTTCTTAAAAACGTTTTTCAAACGAAGCACAAAAACTATTGTAACTTAATGCGATTTATTTTAATATACACTGAAGAAAATACCATGAAACATTGACAGTTTGTTCAAAGTCCTGATTCATATATTTTTTAGATAGTCATTCCGGCTATTTTTCGAACAGAGGGTGTTTCTAGTTCCTCCAAAAAAATTAAAATTGATTTAAATATAAATTTTTTCTCTATTAAATATTATACAATTTTAAAATGTAACTCATATATGCAAAAGTTAACAATTTAAATTTATATAATTCATTTTCAGGACATACAATAAAATCTAATATAAAAAATATTTCCTTAAATAAAATGTACGAAGTTAATTATTATTCAAATTATAATAAGAAATAAGTATTATCTAATAAATATACTTATAATCTATCGTATGATGTGTCGGTGTATATATCTCATTCCTCAAATCTATATTAGCATACTGTTACTGTGCATAGTTTATAATATAATAATATATGGACAACAGTATCAGTCAAAACTAACACATAAATAGTTACAAACAAAATTTATAAGTTGATATCATTTTCTTATCACTCACCAATCTCATCTCTATAATATCACAAAATAAGAATGGAAATATAACAGGTATTAATAACCTATTGGCTTTAGGTCCTTTATATAAAACTATTATATATTTGCGTATGTGTTACCATCAACTTAAATTCTCCACAAACATATACATTTTTTGTAATTACTTTAGCATCGAAGTCAAATATACACTTTAAAGATAAGACTACCGAAATAAATAAATAATTAATTCGACATTTTTTAAATATTAAACTAAAGTTCGCTTGAAAAAGACACGCACATTACACATATGGTAACAGAACAATGTTGACTGAAGCGTAGTAAGTAACATGGTAGCGGAATGAATTATTAGCTCATTATCAGATCGACCTATATAATTGTACTTTTATACAATAAAATGAAATAACTTTATTCTATGATCCATCACCAGCTGTTCGACAACTTCATGATTACAATCTCAAAGAATTTCTGGTCCTTATCCGAATGGAAATTCTTACCTTTCAAGAAGTTTTGCAAAAAACAAAGAGCAAGTGACTAGGTATGAAAATGCAACATATTTTCTATTTGTCAATTCTATTTTTCTTGAATTCCATTGTTCAGTCTGGTTAGTTGTTCAATGTTTATCTCTGAATTAATCGTTTGGTTACATGGTAATAATTTCTCTGTAAAACCATCTAACTGATTCCGATGAATACCAGTTTTAGATGGTATTTGCATTGATTCATTTTGCTTAGTCAGCGATCTGTTTTCGATTTACATTATTATAGTAAACAACTCATTTTGTATCGCATCAGAGTTAAAAATCGCTTAGAAAAGTCATAAGTTTCATATAATATAAGCAATGCATTATATTGTAAGTGAATTTCTGTAAATTTATGAGGAGCCCACAAATCGAGTCTTTTTACATAACCAACTTAAACGTCTTTCATCAATAAATGTATCGAGTTTCTCTGCAATCTCACGTGTTAGGCTATAACAATATACGCATCGATTACTGTGTTTTGAATTGGTCATCATCGATTTTAATTGGCCGATCTGAATGCTGTTCATCTTTGAGTGAAAAATCATCAGAGCAAAATTGAACAAATTTTGACACTTTTTTTAAGACATCGTTACCAAAAACAGTGAACTTGCAGTGATTTTTGAGGAACTAAAGCAGTAAAATATAACAAAAATGCTTGATTCACTAATGTTAAACTCGTTAATTTCTAGATAGTTCCTTGATCACTTCTTGTATTGTGATGTTATAACGATGCCTTCTGAGTATATTAAACTAAATGCTCTATTCAATTCCTTATTATTATAGATTTATTTATTATTGGCGTCGATATGATCATGTGTCTGCCTATGGCAAATCCGATTCATAGATACTTGCTATTTTACAACTTTTGATGTCATTATTTCTTTTTTGGGTCTGGTCAATCGCTGTATTTGTTTGGCTTCATCCAATTAATAATGCCAAGGATTATTGTAGGTAATTTTTTGTCTATTGTGTTAACTTGTGGAATGTGCTGTGCCAATTACTGCAAAATTTATATAGCTACTATTGCTATATTTAAAGCGAAGTGCTGTTATGCCTAAATCTTTTATCATATCCATTCAATACTATTACCAGATTTTTTATCTCATAATTCAATTCCTATAAATTTATTCTATCGTAAAATGTATGTACACAATTTGTTAAGTGCTTGTCTGAAATGTACGATCTAGAAGATAAATTCAATAAATATTATCAATAAAATACGCAATAACCTAGTTGCCAACGAAATACTTTTGATTTGTTGGTGCGCGGCATTTATATTGGTATAATAAATGCGAACATTCTTATGACATAACATTAACTTTAGCATTTATATTTGAATTTTTTTATAATTATGGAATTAAATTGCATATAACAATACGGAAAATAAAATTTGAATAATTTGGTCATTAAGAATTTATAGTTTATTATGATTTTTGAATTTTTGTAATACATAACAAAAATAACCAGTCAATTAACTATTTTTGTAGTGTTAACGTATTTTGTCCAATAAATTCATGGCCTACCGAAAAAATTACAAATAAATTTAAATATTCAATTTTTGATAAAAATTGTAGTGTTCGGCGTAATCTATCTCTTAACGTAACAATGCATTTGTTCCAACGATTTTTTTCAAAGTTCTTATCTCACCCCAAATATTTTGCTAATGACACTGCGAAAACACCCGATTTTCATTTGATAAATAAATTAAAGCAGATCTATTCATTTCATTAAGTTTTAAGTTATAATGTATGGTTTGCAGTTAATAATATAAGGTTGAGACCAGTAACAGAGCTAAAATGTGTTCAGCAGTGTTCAAGGTAATCAAACCAATAAAATGATAACGGAGATAAACCTCTCCTATACATAATACACAATGTTACCTAATTGTTTAGTAGACTTTGATATTTCATATATTCACTTATCACATGACCACATTAAAAAATAATGGCAGTAAAGGCTAGGCTGAGAACTTATTGTGCATCCCCGTAAATATATGACCAATATTTGAGTATAAATAAAGCCGCATTTTTATAATATTGTTCTAGTTATTGGACAATTAGTGTGCATAGAATGTGTATCAAAATGTTAAAAATTATTACTGTTTGTTTATTTATTGAGTTAGTTTATGCGAAGCAAAAAGACTCTTCAGAATTGCGTAAGTGATAACGTAATTTATAAGTGATTCATTGGTTATATTAAAAATATAATAAATAAAAATGATCTATATGTTCGAATAGCAAGTGATATACAAAAATGTCATCGTGGTGATAATGAATGCATTCAAAAGACTCTTGATTATATTATAAAAAATTATGAACATGGATATCCAGCAATAAATTTACCATCGCTTGAACCATTACGAGCCGAAAAATTCCATATTATTCATGAAACAGAAGGCGATGATAATTTACAAATTTATTTGAAATTAAAAGATGTTGAATTTACTGGTTATGGTGCAAATGCAACGTATACAATTAAGTAGGGTATTATTTTATGTGGTTGAAAAAATTCCATTTAATCCATTTCAATATTATAATTTAATTAATTTTTATCGTGCAGAGGATTTGAAAAAGATATAGCATCTAGTAATGTAACAATAAATATTTACACACCAAAGTTTGTCGTTCAGGGTGCTCATCAATTAAGGTTAAAATTTAGAAAACATCCTTCACATGGCAAAGGACGTTTTCAGTCTGAATTTTATGACATTGATTTTGTATTAAATTTTATACCAACAATTTATACCAACGATGGCAAAGAATATTTAAACATTAAGACACTTACTGTGGATTATATACCAAGAAATGTTTCAATAAATATCGATGGTTTATCGGATGGCGATAAAAATTTAGGTGATAAAGAAAATAAATTTCTTAACGAACATGGCGTCGAATTCTATCAACAATTAAGAACCATTATTGGTACTGAAGCGGTGAAAATGTTTACGGACATAATTGATTCAATTTTTGCCAAATTTCCACTTGATAAATTATTTTTAGATTAACGAAAATTATATGGAAATGAATAAATTAATTATAAAATTTTTATTAAATAATTAATATAGATAATTTATTGTTATAAGTCAATTCATAAAGTAAACGTAATTGTTTTTACTATAAGCTTTTCCATATACAATTAATACGTTCAACTAACATATTAGGCGGAGATACATGGAATTATTAAATCGAAGATTGTGAGATTCAGTGTACCCAACTGAATTATCAATTATTCCTTTATATGAAATCTAAAAAAACGAATATCTTTGAAAATACCATTGTTTTGGCACTATTCACATAACAATGGTTATCTTTATATGGATTTATTGGAAGCTTGAAGAGAAAGAATAGAGTTTGGAACAGGTTTTGTAGTTTTTGGTACGGCAAACAAGGATTCAGTAATTGCTTTTAATCCAATTAATGAATTCACCCTATACGTGTAATATTTCAATGTCAATCAATATAAAAATATAAATATACACACAATAAGGAAAAAAACTGTTGAGGTAAAAGAAGTGTTTTATTATGAAAAATTGATATCAAATTTAATGCCAAAATCACCTATATGGATCAGATAACTATTACCAAGCGAATTCTTTAAACATTCGGTGGAAATACATTATGATATTAACTATGCACGAGCGAATATTAATTGGGTTTGAAATAATGAACAGGTGCCAGACGAGTGGAAGGCGGTATGATATTATCTGTTCACTGTACGCAACAAGGGTGACAAATTGAATTGTTCAACAACTATATAGAGGAATAATAACTTTATTAAATATAGATCAGGTATTTGCTAAGATACCCTATTTACCATAGACGGGATTCCAATGAAGCCAATGAAATTATCGTCAGATTTTGGAAAAGTTAATAAAATTTATTGATTTTTAAACCGCATTAATGTTAAGCGAAAGTTTTCGAAAGAATTTGGTTTACCAAGGATCGCATGTGATACGATTGATGAACAATATTTTTATTTAATCTTACTCTATAGAGAACCTAAGTAACAATTTGTCCGTACTTGAAAAACGAGGAAAATTTTCCATGGAAAATATATATTGGAATTTGTCCAAAGAATGTCCATTTATTTAATAATTAAATCAATTGAAATCTTTGGATTGTCAGGCTATGCCCAACATATATCCGCGCGGTATTGTATTCATAATTTATTTCACCAATTATCCAAGACAGTGATATAATCCTCACGCTTTTTTATTCATTTTGATAATTTTTAAAACAACCAACAACTCAAATCGATATATTTCCAAGGAATTTCGTAAGACTTTTCATGGATTTTATACGCGATTTTTTGTTCTTGTTTATTACAAAAAGAAATGAACAATCGATTATTTTTTGTCATCGTTCGGGCAGCATATTCAATCCGTGCTCGTAGAACTTTTGATCTATCCGTAGAATCTGAATCAAACCGCGATTTGAGATTCGTCATAAGAAATTATATTCTGCTAATACGGACAATTCACGGGAATTACTTGCCAAAAATACATGTACAAATATTATCATAATTTTTAAAACAATCAGTCACTCAAATCGATATATTTCCGAGGAATTTCGTAAAAGTTTTCATGGATTTTATTCGTGGTGTTTTGTTCTTGTTTATTAGAAGAAAAAATGCACAATCGATTAATTTTTGCCATCGTTCAGCATCTTCATTCCGCGCTCATAGCACTTTTGGTCTATCGGTAAAAAACTGAATCAAAGCGATTTGACATCATCGTCATAAGAAAATTTATTCTGGTAATACGGACAATTCACGGGTATTACTTGTTAAAATGGACGACCCAAAGATATTTTTGTCTAAACCCGTGGATTTGCTCATAAAAAATATGAACATAAATTCTATGGATATTTTGTGGAATAATAAAAACGAGAAATACTTCTAAGAAGAATCCGTAGAAATTATCCTTGGAAATATGCGGATAATTAAAGGTTAAACAAGCTGGCATCGATCATCTAAGTCTCAAAATGAATGCAAACGAAATAAAATATATATGGTGACAACTAATTAATGCATTGCTCGAGGCAATAGTTAATCAATAGATTCGTTGATAAATATGTAGAAAATTATTGACGGGTAAAGGAAATTCGTCGTCGCACGCACAATTACTTCGTGTTTTTGAGCGAAGGATACTCCGCGTGGTATATTTGTAAACCAGTCAAATTACAAAATGGTTGAAAGCGAAGAATAAAATGTTGAAATAGACACTTAGAGAGAGAGAGATAGATAGTTGTGCACCAAATATTATCAAAACAATCAAAAATCGATGGCTTGAGCACTAATCACCGATATGTAGGAAGAACTTGCGTGCTAAAAATACTGTTGAATAATAAATGTAGAGAGGAGACTATAAATGGTTAAATGACTATAGATGCATATTAAACTGATGATGCTATATAAGATGGTTAATATTCGGCATTGAAAGACATTAGCTCTGCAGATAGGTTCGGTTGGATAATCCATGCATGTAATAAGTAAGTATAAATTATGACTCTATATAATTTATAATTAGCTTTAAAATATATCGTATATATAACATATTTTGTACATCTTCTTGGGATGACATCCCAACATTTGCTTAATCGCAAAACATTTACAACCACAATTCCACCCATTTTGCAATTGTATAAAAACAAATGTTATTTGAATCAGCCCCATACTGGTCGACGTGTGGTAATAAGGAAAGGTTACGATGATCTGAGATTTTACTATTCACACAAAAAACACAGACACACACACACACACAGTCACACACATATATATTGTAAATCTTATCAGAAAAACATCTTATAAAAACAATTACCCACAAAAAAATATTCTTCTCTTTCGTTCGGTTTGCGTGCGTGTGCGTTTATTTTTTGTATGTTATAAAAATAAATTTCAAAAGAAAATTTTAAAATCTGTTTTAGTATCTCTCATATAGTCTCAAGTTACAAGACACAATAAATTGAAGCGTAAATTTTTTAATCAATTTAACTTTTTCGATTTAATTTTAAAAATTTGAATAAAATTGTTTGAAAAATAGTCTTAAAAAATTAAAATTAAGGAAAATAATTTTTTTTCCTTTTTTAATCGTATTTAATTCGTAATTTTACATTTTTGGTGGAAACATTAAATTATTTTTAAAAGTTTTTTTTTAATGTGCGTTAATTTTTGTGTGTTTGGGTTTTGTGATTTTTATTAAATTTTAATTTGAATAATTTTAAAAAAGTTATGTGCATGCACAGAACACAATCGAATATATTTAATTTAAAAACTATCTAAAAAGTGTTTTTTCACAGAGATTTCATGTCAGTGTTTTCAAGCTCATTTTATTCGCGCATTTAATGGATTTTATTAGTAAATTACTTCAATAAAAAATAATAATAATAATAATATAAAGAAAATAAGTTGCACACACAGTCATTATTCAAATTTATAAAAAATCTTAAGTATTTATATGGTAAAAATAAGATTGGTAAAGGAAAAATAAACAAATTAATAAAATAAACATTAATTAAATTTAAAAAAGAAAAAGAAAAAAAAAATGAATAAATATAATTTTTTTGTTGTTTTAAGTACTACCAAAGTTTTATAAAATATGAAACAATTATAATTTTATTAGTGCAAATTTTAATATTAAAAACAAAACTATTTACTATAAATTTTTTGTTTTGTCATTTGTTAAAATAAATTTGTTGTAATTAATTTGCACACCGAACAAAAAACGATATGGCCGAAGAAAAAGAAAAAGATATGGGCACGGGAACAACAAGTGGCACCACTACAAATGACAATGAAAAACCGGAACTGACGAAATTTGGCAAATTTTGTCAACGTTATGGCATCAATTCAAATTTAATTATGTTAAAAATTACTTTATTTGTTATGTATGGAGGTAGGATGTACTCATTTAAAATATACACAGTACACTAAACACTATTATATGGATGGTTATTTATGTATGTGTTTGTATGACTGTTTACACCCGCTGTCCCATAACAGAACGGAATGGATTGGAAAAAATACAAAAATAAATCTTAAATTTAACATAAAAATTCCATCAACTGAAAAAAAACATTGATTTACAAGTGTGAATTGAATGACTTTTTTGTATGTCTATGGTGTGGAATGCGCATCTGTTGCGAACGGTAATCGTTGCCTTTTGAATGTCTTCACAACACATGCCGGACGACTTCCTTTCACAGCCTCATTTGGTGAATAGAAAATATTCAATAGAGGAGCTAAATCTGGTGAATACGGTGATTGTTGAGGCAAAAATATCACTGATTATTATTGAACAATGTACTGTTGCATTATCATACAATAATCTCCAACTAGGTGGTTCTAGCTATTCAGGACGAATACAATTTATAATAAACACTTCCTTGTAGTATTACTTTGATGTATTACTTAGCAATTAACCGTGTGAACCAGTTGGACGAAACTCTTTATGAATAATTCGTATATGGAATCGTAAAAAGAAATTGTTATAATTTATCATTAAGCAAGATTTTTTTTAGATTTCCATCGTCGTATGGTTACAGCCATATTCAGCACTTTTCGTTTCGTTTTCTGGCTCATATTAAAAGCACTATATATGTCTCATCATCAGTAACAATCGATTTCAACAAGTTTTTATGACGTCGAGAGAGTTTATGCCTTTGCAATGCTCAAGACGGTGCAACTTTTAATCATCTGTACCACAATGTGGAACAAAACTTTGAATGCAGCTTACATAGAACAATTTTCTCTGTTAAAATACAATGAATTGTTGTTCCATTTCCATGAATCGGATTTTTTTTTTTTCAGAACTTTTACGAAAAATCACTTACTTTTTCAATATTTTCTTATCACTTCACCGGATCGACCTGAACGTTCATCATTATATTAACACATCGTCTCCACCATCTTTTTTGAATATTCGAAGCCACTCAATAATTTGTGTTTTGGATAAATAATTATCGCAACATAAGTGATTTTAAGTATTTTTAAGCTGTTCATACCATTCATTCATTGTGCTTTAGATTTGTTATACATTTTTCGACAGCTACATTAACATTATGTGTTTTATTTTCGTTTCTATATACTGAATGTAATGTAATGAAATGTTTGACAATTCGTTGAAGTGGTTCACAGAACATATGCAGTATCCCATCCATCCGGTTTGTTATGGGAACAGAGGTATTACTTATATATACGTAAATGTATTATAATAAATAATTTATAATAAATATGAAAAATTTAAATTTTATATAATATTCTGTTTGATCATTTGTGTGTTGTTTCTTTGTTGTGTGTTGAAATATTATTTAAGTAAACTACAATATATTGTGTATTATATTATTATAGAGATATATGTAAATGTGAAAAATCTAGTGTATATATATTCAAAACAGTAGAAAATTAATAAGAATGAATATGTCTTTTATTATTATGTAAGAGAATATTATTTAAAATATGTATAAAATTTGAATGTATCAAATTTTGTTATCGTCGCAATGTGTGTGTTAGTTTGTGTATGGGGTCTGTAAATTAAAATGATTTTATAATATAATATGATTTTAGATATTTTTGTAAAATTTTAAATTGCAATTTGCAAAAAAATAATACTATGCAACAAAAAAGTTATGTCTTATGCGTCTTGTTACACGATTTGTTAAACATTTCGGATAGAAACAATTATTGTATGCAAAATTGGAATAACAAAAAAAACAACAGTGACACTAACAATAGTGACTGGAAACGTAGTAGGAAACAACAGTAATTATACATCTACTAAAGCCACAATACATTACCAAAAACCGTTTTGTGCTAAACAAATATAAATAATCAATTCCTCGCACATACAATCAAAATGATTTGGCATATGGAATAATTTGTGCACATTTATAGCACTGCAAATTTTAGCGAATTATTTACGTTTTAGTAAAATACTTAAGAAATAATATACCTCACAATTTTTTATTATTATTATTATAGGATGTTGCTATAAATTATATGATGATTTGTACAATTACGTGCATTAAGTGACCAAGTGATATGTGTTATTACAATATTGTATAGAATTATAGTATGCAATAATGATGTACGAGATGTGGCTATATAAAATAACTAGATTGATTCAATGATGCCTTTGCAGAAGAATAACGTAGGCAACAAAATCGTACGCCATATAGAGCTGTGTAACGTAAAGCCATCTCTTTCGATTCCATGTCTGCAGTCATATTAGTTTAGCCGTGACCTTCGTTTGTATAAGATCTTTGCTTTTGTTTTGCCAAAAAAAAATGATAAATGTTTTAATAGACCAACGAATTATCGTTAATTGTCATATAAAACTTGGAAACACTGCTAATCAAACTTATCTTTTATTAAAATGACAATGATTATTTTTGAGTGATTTTAATGTTTTCATGATGGTCGAGAAGATGTTGAAGATGATGCACACCCACCGGATCGCTCTTCCCTCATCAACAACAGATAAAAATTTGTGAAATCGTTAATTTGATTCGATCTGAATGTCAGTTAACTATTCGTGCTATTGTTGAAATTGTAGGAATTGACAAAGAATGGAAATTTTACATAACAATTTTAACAAAAAAATATCGGTTTGCGAAACTGGTGCCAAAAATTCTTACAATCAAACAAAAAAGAAGCTTGTGAAAATGTTTGTATTGGAAATGACGTCTTGAAAAATAGTGATTATAACATGTATAGGGTTTCTCTTATGATCCAGATACTAAACTAACAATCCATGTATTGAAAGGCTTCGAATTCACAGAGAGATAAAAAAAAACTTGCATGAGCAAATCAAAATTCAAAGCAAAGAATATTGTTATTTTTTTGCCCGATATTCATGAGATTGTGTACCTTCATCACTGGGTTGCTGAGGTTCTAACTATTAAACCACAAAACTGCTATGAGATTCTTGCTCAACTCCACGAAAAAATAATCTAAATTGTGGAAGCACAAGATATGAGTTCTTTATCATAACAATGCATCGTCTCACACTTCATTTTATGTCAAGAAGTTTTTAGCTAAGTATAACATCGCAGAGTTAATCCATCAGCCACTTTTGTATGACATGGTACCACGTGACTTTTATCTGTTAAAAGTAAAATCTGCATTAACAGGAAAAAAGATCTCAGCACTGTCTTGAACAATGAAAAAATTGTACAAGGAAGGGTATAATAATTAAATATGTATTAATTTAAAATAAAATGTTTCACAGCATTATTCTGGTCGATTTTTTTTTATACCCACACCTCGTATAGGATACAAATATTTATTTATTAGAAATGGTTTGCAGACCTACTGAAAAATCATTGCAAAACGAAGTAGAAAATTGAAATTCTTGAACTGCCCCCACGTACAAAACTACTAAATATTTTTTAAATTTATTAATAATTAATTCTCTTCTTTCGTTTTAGCAACATCATCATTATTACCATATTTAACAATTCATATGCAAAGTATTGGATTAACAATTGAAGAAATTGCTATAATTTATTTGGCATTACCATTTACAACATTTTTAAGTCCTCCAATTACTGGTAAAGTATTGAATTTTTTTTTGTATTGTTATTATGTATTAAAAAATATATTATTTATTGGGTCGAAATCTAAATTTTTTCAAATATCCTTTGAAACATTTTAAACAAACTACTAAATTTTGAAAAATTTAATCGTATTTCATTTGGTGATGCAATTTTTAATATATCAAATCGTCCGAAACGCTTATAATATATAGTTTTATTAAAGTCTGTTACCGTCGTTTATAGAGTGATCCCAAATATTTTTTTTTATTCATAAGAAAACTTCAATTTCTTGCAGTTTTAATTAATACAAGAAATTGGTAAAATTGGGTTTATTTTTTATATAATTACAATACATCATGAATATTGTTGACAATTGTTTATAACAAAGATTATTCCTTATGTTTAACTATGAAATCTTAGTGAACCGCTGATTGTTCTAATATTGTGTCGTATAGTTTTTACAACAAAGGAAATAATGGCAAATTTGTGTGTTTTTTTTCTGAAGAATATAAATGTGAAACTGAACAAATTCTGGAGAAAAATCAGGATATCATTAGTAACACTGTCCGTAGTTTGTTCGCAAAATATCCGCAATATATATGAAGTAGTCCGTAGTTTTAATCCGAGGAAATATCAATGGATTTCTTACGGATGTCCGCTGGAATTTTATATGATGAGTGCAACCGTGTGCATGTATTTTTATAAAAAATTTCCTTGAATTATCCGTATATTTCTGATGATAATTTCTATGGATTCTCCTTAGAAGTATTTCTCGTTGCTATTGTTCCACAGAATGTCCATAGAATTTATATTAATATTTTTTTGTGAGCGGATCCACGGATTTCGACAAAAATATCTTTGGATTGTACATGTATTTTGGCAAATAATACCCGTGAATTGTCCGTATTAGCAGAATAAATTTTCTTATGACGATGATGCCAATGATCGCGGTTTGATTCAGTTTTTTACCGCAATAGACCAGAAGTTCTATGAGCATGGAATGAAGATGCTGAACGATGGCAAAAATTCATCGATTGTGCATAATTTTTTTTTGTAATAAACAAGAACTAAAAATCGCGGATAAAATCCAAGAAAAATCTAACAAATTTCTTATAGATTTGAGTAGCTGGTTGTATTAAAAATTGTGAAAATAAATTAAATAAGCGAAATATACAATATTTGAACCACTATATTGGATAATTGGTGAAATAATTTATGAATACAATACCGCGTGGATATATGTTGGAAATATTACCGTGACAATCCAAAGATTTCAATTGGCCTTGAATAAAATAATAAAGTGGAAAATCTTTGGACAAATTTCAATATATCTTTTCCATGTAAAATATATGGATTTTTCCACGGAAATTTTTCTCATTTATCAAAGTACGGACAAATTGTTACTAGGGATTCGATCTACAAAATTTTCCGGAAATTCGATTTTTATGAATCATATTTGTATTGATTTTCATATCACGGCCATAAATTTTAATTAGGTTTAATCAATTTTATGTTGACAGATTATGAAATATTGATGAATTTGCAATCAATCTTTCACGAAACAATATTATTTAAAATCGCTACACCACTTTGGAAAATATATAGACAAAATTTTACAATCAATGTCAATTTGATTTCGCTAGCTAATTTTGCGTTAACAATTACGTGTCATATTTTTTATAATTTGATTTTTCCACTTAATTTTCTGTATTATAATGAGAAACTGAGAAGGACAACAGAAAAAAAACGAACTTAATACATGTAATAAATAAATAATTAAATAATAACTATAACAAAATAAGTATTAAATTTAATTTATGATTTGGCGTAAAATAAAATTTTTAACGTTTAGAACAAGAGCATATCATCAATTACATGACACAGTTTCAAGTAAATATGTAATAAATATATATATATTAAATAAATGTAAATAAGACAGAAGACGCCATTCTAAAAATAAACTTTTTCAAGTTCGCATAGCGTAATTAGTGTAGGAATTAATATAAATAAAAATTAATATTCTGTCTTTCTGTGTACTTTAAGCACTTTAATGTATACGGAAAAAAAATACTATTATTATTTCTATTATACAATATATTGAGTTGAGTACAAAATAATTGCGATTTTAAATTACTAATAGACTAGTAGGTAGTGTTAACTTCTCGTTCGTGAAAGAAATAGTTGCATTTGGACAACTGTTTTTCATATTCCTCATGATTCAGAAATAGTCAACTAAAATGAAAACAACTATATTTTTAATTCGTGATACAAAGAAAGAAGAGGTTATCGTATAACTATTTAAAGCTATAATTAATGGTACGTACTACGACTACAACTGCGTAATTTGTGACTAAATAATATAGTTATAGTATGTCACGATTTAAGCACTAGTTGAATTTTTCACACTGTTTTTTATATCATACCTATTCAGAATTTCAAATTCACAATTTTATTTCTTAGCTGGTATACTTCATTTGATATCAGGCAGCCTATCGTTTGTACAATATACCAAACAAAGTGTCAGCCACAATAAGTGACATAAATTATACTTCTATATGATCCGATCGGTGTCACTCTTGAATATATTCTAAAAAATACATATTATTTATAGGTAATGAATTATCTTTAAAACAATGACAATGTTAATAACAAATAATGGATTACAGCATTTTCTGTATAACTGACTGTGAGTGTAATTGATGATTTAAGGACATTTCAAGGACCTTACAACAATATTTTTTTGAAATTATTTGCATGTGATACGTCCAAATGAAAGAGAATTAATATAGGATTCAAGTAGAATTTGTGTTTTAACAATCAAGGACATTTCAAGCACCTCACAAGGATGCTTTTTAAAATTATGTAGTCAAGTTACTATATAACAAAAATTAAATTAGTTAAAATAGTAAAATTTTATATTAATTATTCAATTTTAATTTGCAGACACAAAATAATTTACTATATTTATTTTCAATGCGGTAAATAGTAAATTCATGTTTGTATGACTTAAAATTAATTCCTATTTATTACTTACATAACACAATACACATTATAAAAATAATATTCGCAATATAAATATTAGGTATACCGGAAAGTTAATATCTGAGATGTTCTTCGTTTTCGGAAGTTTTTGCCGTGCAAAAAATTTTATAAATATAAAAACAAGTGATAATCGAAGGGTGCTATAGGTTCGGGGAATATATGGTAGATGCGATAGAATTTCCCAGCCTAGCTCCGCGAGTTTCGGACAAGTCCCCAAAACAGTATATGGCCTGGCATTATCAAGAAGTAGTATGATGTCCTTCCCACAGAACATAGTCGGTCGCTTTTCTTGGAATGCTGTTTTTAAATTATCCAATTGCTGACAGTACCTCTCTGAATTTAGCTTTTCGTCAGCACAAAAATAAGCAACTGAGGTTAAAACTCAATAAAATGCACTGGCTTATAGGCCACTTAACTTTGGAGAACAAAATCATGCTCTATACAAAATAATATTGAAGTCAATATCGACGTGTACGGTATTTAGCTGTGGGGTTTAACAAGTAAATCAAATATCGATATACTAGAAAGATTTCGATCATCTTACAGCAATGTTCCGTTACAAAAGAAGTGGAGGTATCATGTAGCAGATACATCAACAGATGGTTAAACATCCAAATATATATTTAAATATTATGTTAAGTGATGTCTAGATAAAATCCCAAATAGAAGATTGAAGTGATATGTGCCATTTGATCTACCTATTTTAGATTTCAACATTAGTTGCCAAATTTAAGAAATACTAAAGTGTTTTCGGTGTTTCAAGAAAATACGGGTCAATTTAAAATGCCATTAGTATTGAATACCATTACGTAAACATAATATTATTGTTTTTGTTATAGGCTTTTTAGTAGATAAATTTGGTAAATATAAACCAGTTGTTGTTATGAGCCTATTACTAAATGCAATATTTCATCATTCGTTAATGATGATACCACAACAAGAAATACCCGGTACAATACCATCAGCATACGTTATGAGACATCCTGCCAATGGTGCTGTTGAGGTAAGATATATAAATATATACTGAAACTATATTTACATCTTTTATTCATAATGGTATTGTATAAATTTGTTGAATGACATTAATTATAATTTAACATTTGTTTTTGTAGTTATGGTGGTCACCGTGTCCTAGTCGTGAATGTCCCGAAGAAGAAGAAATCGATATTGTTGTTGATCAGTGTTTAGATCATTGTTTATTATTAGAACAAAATCCAAAAATTGAAATTATTCCACCACCAACAAATGCACCGTTACGACCAATTTTGGACAATGATGAAATTGATAATTTAAATTTTCACATAAGTAAGAAAAAACTTAAAGATTCTGCGGCAGCCGCCCATCGATCAAAAGAATTTTATAGTAGCACAACACCAATGTTAACAACAATAACAACGCCAACCACCGATCGAATACAATGTAATTTTATTTTATTATATTAATAGGTGTTATGAGAATACACGACACGTTAACATGACACTCGAAATAGATGATTCAACTGCAGTGATTACATACTATACGCACGCCAGTGTGTCAACGAGTTCTTAAGACTGGATCTATAAAATAAAAATAGAAACAATTGTTTCCATATTTCGCATCAGTTCGCCAATTACAATCTTAAATAATAAGGAATATTATTAAATAAGGATATTTGTAAACCAATTGGTATGAATGTTGTCATACATACCAAGTTGTAGAGTAATTTAGCAACTAGACTGTAATGCGAATGGCTGGTAGATGCAAAATCCTTCATACTTGAAGTAATATATGACTTATTGATTATGTTCATAATAGTTTGTTATGTGAGCCTATAGACAGTGTTAATATATGAACACCATATTTTTAAAGATAAAAATCCATATACATAATACATTTACATATTTATCCTGTAGATAACCTGACGATATTCCAGAAATATAGAGCACCTGACATACCTCACCATCAGATTATAATATAGAGAGAATATGCCCTACTCTGCAACATATTCCTTACCATTGTAGCGACTTATATATAGCGACTGCTGCGTATTCTACAGACTTTCATGCAATATTTCAATTACATCGCAAGATTATCCATGAGACGCAAAAAATGAGGGTGCTACTTATTTTCGGATATAGCTAAGAATATTATATATCCGGTTTGTGATATCCTACAGACGTTCGTGATAAGTATTTATGCATTGGATAAGAGATGTTCGATGGGATTTTCGTGAACACCGCAAGAGTATCCTTGAGATATCTCATATAGATGATAACCATAGCGGTGAGATGCCAAAAAGGGCGGCCATAAGAATATCCAGCACAGAAATCCTAAGGATTATAAGTGATTTAATAATGATTCGAAATGTATGTTCCAGTTCAGTTGGTTGGTTAATGGCAGAAACATCGCATAATATCCTTTTAATTTCATATTAAATTTTGTGAATAAAGAGCTAAGTCATAAAGGCTGCTGGCGGTGGATGATAATTAACACATTTATATCGTATATCGTTTAATTAGTTTATCATTTGAGCAGTACTTTTGACTGTTAACCGCCGTAGATGGTCCAGATTTATGGCGCACATGTGCGTGATAACAATGATGGCTCTACTGTAGGAGCATACATCTAATGCTTCAGTCTTAAAAATTAATTGACACACTGTGACTCTAATAAAATAAATTACATTGTAAACAGAGTGCACGCATCAATTTTAAAATACTAATTTTATGAGTACATAGTTTCCTAAAATTATTAATTATTTTAAAATCTTTTGTTATTATACGCAGTTTCGTCAACGCCAACTTTCAATTTCAACGGTAATAATGGATCAATGGAACAACAAAATATAAGTGATGAAGAGAGTTGGGTGTTGGCGGATAGTGATGATGCTGCCCACTTTTTATTGGATATGCATCCCGATTTAGGTGAACCCATTGAACAATTGGGTATGGAAATAACACAAGATGAAAACGATACAATTACGGATTTTAAACAACGTTTTGGTATTAAATTGTTATGGGATTCGGGAGTTAATGTTACCGCATTGGAAGAAGCCGATTTACGTTGCGGTGGATTAGTACTGCAATCGAATATGTCCGGTACATATAATTTACGTTTAAGTGAAATGGCTGCCGATTGTATGGTGCAACAATGTCGTTTTCGACAAGGTGGCCCGGAAATATGTCCACCAGACTATAAAGAAAGTGATGACAAAGTATTTTGGATGTATTTTTTCCTTAGATTTTTGGCCACAACAATGCTATCGGCTGGCGTTACAATAATGGATCCGATAGCGTTAACAATGATTGAAAAATATGGTGGTGATTTTGGACGTGAACGTTTATTTTCAAGTATTGGAATGGCCATATTTTCACCAATTACAGGCTTATTAATTGATTATACATCGCGTGGCCTAGGATACACAGATTATTCGGCCGCATTTTATACATACGATGTACTATTGTTTATATCAATAATTACTGTAATTTTAATGCCAATTGGTGAAAAACTGCCAGCCGATAATGTATTTAGGGATCTATTTAATTTAGTGAAAATGCCACATGTTATGATATTTATATTGTTCTTATTTTTATTGGGAAATTTCTGGGGATTCATTGAAAGTTTCCTCTTTTTATACTTAAAAGAATTGGGTGCACCCAACTATTTGCTAGGCATCACAATAACAGTGGGTACCGTCAGCAGTATACCATTTTTATATGGTGCTGAAAAAATAACACGTGTTGTTGGTCATGTTAATTTAATAATAATTGCATTTTTTTCACATGCATCCCGATTAGTTGGATATTCGTTTATTGAGTAAGTTAAATGTTTGTGTGTGTGTGTGCTTAATGTTGCCCTAATAATAATAATAATTTATATTTATATATTTTTATAAAATAGTGACGCATGGTGGTGTTTTCCATTTGAAGCAATGGAAGCACTTTCTTGTCATTTAATGTGGGTTGCTGCAGCTACATATTGTGCAATATTATCACCAAAAAATTTATTAGCCACATTAATTGGTGTGCTTGGTATGGCTCATTTTAGTTTAGGACGCGGTAGCGGTTCATTTTGTGGTGGTTTTCTCATTGGACATGTGGGTACACGTGAAGCTTTTCGGTATATGGGTTTATTGGCTGTTGTTGGTGGTATATCATATTATGCAATACATTTAATATGGTTAAAGAAATTTGATTCTCAGGTAAATTATATAAAATATCTCTTATATGCAATATATATTATTTATATGCTGAATCTGCGGCACTTCTACCGTGGGTGCTTCTATAATTATATACGAATTGAAATCTCTATATATATATAGGGCGATCGAGATGATCAAGATACAATTGAAAATGGAGAAGTTGAAAAATTAACAAAACCAATGACAAAAGATCAAGGTACAACAATGTCACAGGAACGCTTAAGTCTTATGATTAAATTTAATCAAATTGGAAGTTTAACTTCGTTGCCACGTGGATCAAAAGTAAGATAAAAATATATAGAGATAAATTTTGGTATTTATTTCTTAATTAAAATCTTCTTGTTTTTTTCTGTTTTCTTTGAACATTTTTGATGAATATAAAAAAAAATGATAATCGCAAATAAATATTATAACATTTCTTAATTTATTATTCAGTAAAAAATATTATCAATTATTTTTAATTAAGAAACTAAATCATAATATGCTATTCAATGTCAAGATTGTAACTAAAAATTACAACATATATTTTATCTTATTTATATTAATCTTTTGAATAAATAATTGTTTTATTAATAAATTATTATACTAAAAATAAAAAGAATAAATGTGAAAAATAATTTAGAAATAGATACAAAAATATCAAAATAAACTAATAAATAATAATGTCAAATTTTTTTCTAGGCTGATATCAGAGATCATTTACAACAACGTCGTAGTAGTTATAATATTGAATATATACGAACGCCTCGAGGTGCCGGTGGCAGTGCATCTAAAGTTGATTTACTTAAATCGGCTCTAGAAATTAATCACAAAACATCAAATTCATCGGTATTAACAAATCGTTCGGAACGCACATCCAATCAATCGTTAAGTAGAAATCGTGCTGATAGTGCACCAAAATTAAATAATAATGCAAAAAATATAATTGCCAGTACACCAGTTCTTGAGGTATTATTTTAATTTTTTTTCACTATGAGTTATTGTAATATTTTAATTAAATTATTTTAAGCGTTATGATTTTTCATGTAACTGTGAAGAACAGAAATTATTTATCCAACGCTGGCGGTGCATTTAGTCGCAGTGCCACGACATAACCATTTTTAGTAACTATTTTGTCATTCAATGAGAAAAAAAAAATCGCGTTTAGTCAGAGTTAGACTTTTTCGGGTTCATTACTCTGACAAAGAATAAATCGACTGTGTGATAGTTTGATTTTTTCGATCATATTTATTTGATTTAGATTTCCATTTAGAAATTCAATGACTGCTTGGTACTAAAGATATATCGCCAATGCAGAAGAAATAGAGGGCATATATGGGTAGTTAGACATTAAGCTCATATCTGAATCACACATGTTATTATTGTAGAAGCTATTTCCCAAATCAGAAACTCTATAATAAATGACATCAAACATCCGCGACAGCACAACCGATTATAATTAAAAGCCAGCATTACGAACACTACGAGCTATAAAATTAAGAAAAAGATCAACATTAAAGGCACTAGTATTATGATGGAACATATGGAAAAGATCGCGTTTACAATATCCGCACTCTCTGCCAAAGCACATCATCACGAAAAAAAAAAATACCCTGGATTATTTTAAAACCATTGATTACAATGCCAATCATACTCATTGGAGTATAAAGGCAGACGGTTATTAATGGTCACATGCAACATACACAAACTGCCTCGCATTTATCAACTGGTAAACTGATCACAAGGCTCCACACACACAAAATACACAAATTGGGAGATTTTTAGAAACATTTTTGGCAACAACATATGGAAATAAATATATACTCTTGGTGAGTAAAGAAGATATTTCTACCGCAATTGAAAAGCAATACAATACACAATAACAACGACTTCAAATTAAGCAACACCGAAAAAGATAGAAAATTAACAACATGAAATATGTCCAACATAAGCTACAAGGACCAAAATTGAAAAAATAATGCAAATCAATAATATTTTGGTAAATTTAAGTTCAATTGAAGTAAACGGATTAAGGACTTAAAAGGAGCGTTAAGTTACGACAACCGCAAACGTATGTTCGTTCCAACCAATTAAAATACGAGCAAAGACGAATGTATAAGAATCAATAGAAAAAAAAGATGAAGAAAGCGATGAAATTGTCGTTATCATTCTCGAAACACATCTATGTAGATGGATATTCCTATAAAATAATTAAGAATAGTCGAAAAACCGGGGAAAAAAATCAACAGTGGACTGAACACCAAGTTACGACAGAATTACTGACAGAATAAAGAATTAATAAGATTAAACTTACTTATTTAAGGCGATCTTGATAGAACCAATTATAATGGTTCCGAAGCCAGGAAAAACCATAATATCATACTATCTTACCGGTTAATAAACCTGCTAGTAATAATTTCAAAGCATTTTGTAAAAATCGTTCTGTTTATCAATATTTTCAGTCCTTACTGTCGTCCACAACGCAGTACTAAACAGTAGTGTTGATAATGGGGAGATCCGTAGATCAGATAGTTTATGCCTGATTCGTACATTTGTGACTTAACATTATCCAAAGTCAGAGCCACCGTCAATTTAGCAGGTTATTTGGAATATCAAATTCTTATTCTATATAATTTTCCTAAATTCTGACCTCTTCATACCATCATATTTTAAAATCAAATGGTGTGTATCAAGTTCCTATACTTTTCCAAAATCTTCCGTATACTAATTATTTGATAGGATGTAGATTGATCGACGCCAACATGGTATTTTGCCTTCACTTGGTAATTTATTATTCTTGAGCTCTAGAGAATGCCGTTTTTTACTTCGTGCATTTTTGGTTCAGCTAAAAATGGTTGAGCACATTGAAATTGTCTATTGTCCGCAGTATTTACATTTTATAGATTTTTTAAAGTACTTAGTCCATCTCAATTTGAAAATAAATACTTTCTAGAATCTCATTTTATTATATCGACCCGAATTCTCAATGGGACGCCCCGCTTTTATTCAGCTACCTATAATATACAGAATTTACAAAATTGAATGATTTGTAAAGTAAATTAATGATCGGTACCTTATAATTTTAACATATAATTAATACAATATTTACTGAATGTTATTATATAAAATGAAACAATATAAAAAACCGAACAAATATTCCTATGCATAACATTTATATAACAGGGTGTAGAATCTACTTTTGTGCCATATGATAGATACAAATATAGAAGTAGAGCACAACTACAAAAGATACCAGCTGCGGAAATTATTGTACCATTAAGTTTTGATGCGGTAAATATACAACGAAATAATATTATAAAAGCATGAATTTCTACAATTTTTATAAATTAATTTCACCATTATCTATTTATATTATAAATAAAATATCTATCTAATTTTCACCGCACTCTGGTTAAATGCATGCGGCGATGAACATTAAAAATAAATTATATATAATATATTAACACACACACACGTGTCGTTGACGTCGACACATTTTTACTTCAATTGTAGCGTAGTTTTTTTATGGGCACATACCACACCGTTTACGGTCACATAGTAAATTAATGTTTAATGTATGTATTTGTATTATAATATAAGTATGACTTAAAATTGTTTCCTAGTTACCAGTTTCATAGTACAAAAAACAACAACAACCCATGAATATTAAATACCAAAAATAATATTAACATTTTTTAGATACAGTTTCATATCTGTACAAATGATATGACTAAAAAGAATTATCACAATCGGTTCACAATATGAAATCCACTACCAATCATTTTGATTTCATATAAGTGCCAGTATTTTGTCAACCGTAACATTATTATACCGAATTACGAAAGGGAAGCCAATTTTGGTATAAAAATATAATTATTATTTAGTGAATTATTTACAAATACTTATTATAATTATTACTACTCACCGATACAACAACAATTCCATCCATCCATGACAGAATATAGACTATAGATGGAGATGCAACATCTTTTTTGGATTGTGTACAATCCAAGATATATTTTGCATGTCCTGAACTACTATACAGGAGCAATATATATATTAATATTTACCGATACCGCGTTAACCGACACCGTGGCATATTATATCACAAAAAAAATATTATAAATTTACATATAATTTAATGTATTGAAAAATGTTATGGATATAATTTCTTTTATGTTCCTCTCTGTATTTTATTTCTACCACAATGAATTTTATTTTATTTTCATTTTATTATTTGGTAAAACTTAAAAATCTTTCTGATAAGATTTTTGGAAAACTTTGTGATGTTTGAAAATTACATTATACCAATTTATTTATAAATAGAAAAAGATTTATTTAATTAATTAATTATAGAAGAAAAAAAAACACATAACCTAACTAAAATTAATCAAAGGATTGCAACAGAAAAAAAAATTTTACACACTAATCTAAAACTATTATGTGGATTAATATATATTAAACTAAGTAATTAATTATTTATTCTTTAGTTTTTACTAATTAAAAACGAAAAATAAAACACTACAATTTTTGGTTTCTATTTTTTCACACGAACGAAACGAAACGTTTAAAATAAAACATAATACTAAAAAAAATACATAACGCGGTTCGCAGGAGAAATAATGGATTTTAATAAATTGTAATATAATATAATTTTTGTTTTTAACGGTATTTCAGGTATTTTTGTTTCATTGTATTTTATAGGGAGAGACAATTTTGATTTCTTTTGAAACACATAACAATAATAATAATAATAATAATATAGAAATAGAAACTAATTTATTTAAATATTTAACATTATTTTTAATTGGAATGACTATATTGTATTATAATACATTTTATACATATTTACAAAATTACATTATTAAAATCTATACACAAACAGCGTGTGTCCTCCTCTCTGCGATAACAATAATACCATCAAAAAAGATATGTATTAATATATTTTTTATAATAACAAATTACAATACAATTGAATACATTTACAATGAACGTCAACGTGTAAATAATATTAAAAAACAATAAATTAAAATAAAAGAAATTATTAAATTATAATTATATTATATTCATAAATGTTTATAGGATGATGAACGTCGAGATTCAATACCAGAAGAACCGGAAAATATATCATCAACCGAAACTACATCAATACCAGAAACAATTAATAATCAAACAAATAATAATAATAATAATAACAACAACAATGTTTATAAAGATTTAATGGAAAAATGTATAAAAATTAATACCAATAATAATAGTAAAACAATACGTTTTTCGGATAACACAAATGAAAATACTTGATAATTAATTTAATTATTTTTTATCTAATATATTAAATAATAAGATTTAAATATATTTACTGAATGTATTCATAAAATTTTAAATTTAATATTAATTAATTAATTAATTAAATAACATAAATATATATAAATAATTACTGTTTAATTAACAATTTCTATATATTGTATCTAAAAAATAAAAAATTTAATATTAATTTTCCTATATTATTATTATTATATTATTATAAAAAATTGATATTATATTATTATTATATTAAATAATTAATGAATTAATTTGAAAAAGTTTAATTTAAATGTAAAATATGTTTTGTGTTTTATATAATAACAATTAGAAGAATTTCACGACCGCCACCATAGATCATAATTGCTAGCACACTTATAAACACGTGTCACATAATTTGGCGACATCCAAATAAAAAGTGTGATGGCAATACCATCCCAACAATAAAAACATTTATTACAACAATAATTTGTAACCGGATAAAATATGTGCGGAGATGATAGATAATCGTTTAATAACTACATAAACCCATAACCAATCTTAATCTTAAGCAACACAGAAGCAGCCCTATTTGGTATACCGCTCAGGACTAATTAAAGCATAATTAAAAAAATATCTCGTAAGTATGTGGCCACGTTCGTTTACCACAATATTACAGTGTTTATTATCGTCGTCACTTCCAATTCGAAAGCTTACTCATTATTTATGCTCGATAACGAACCCCGCTCAGACAATATTCAATTTATAAATGATTATGAAATATGAACATTCATACGGTCTACACCAAAAGTTTTACTTAATATTTATGCTGCCACTCTAACATCTGAAATACGTGTAATCATCACCCAAAATGACTGTTTCTGGTGCACCATACATTTTTTTATCCGGTATAATGTGTTCAGACGTGAAAGCTGAATATTATAGGGGTTTATAATCTTAAATACATGTAGTTAGTTAATTGTTCTTAATGCATATTAGTAAATTGAACATATTTGCAAATATGAAGAACATCAAATATACTCACATAAAATAATTAAACGTGTGTCTGTTGTCATAAGGCGATACCAAGTACATTAATTGTTAATCAATTTGCTCGGTTATACGTTTTGAAATCATTTTCAAAAAATTTACAATAAGTATATTTTAAAAAACACTAATATTCATGCTATAAATTACTTGCTGTCCAAGCAAAGGTTAATAATTTCCACGTTTAAAGATATGAACTTATTTAAAATCAATTGTACATTGCCAAAGAGTTTTTTTTTCATATATTAAATTGTTTAAATTACATTCTTTATATACATTTAAAATTTTTAAATAAACATTAATTATATTAATTTTATATTTTCATTTTTGTCTCTAATGATTATATTTATTTATAAATTTCCTTATCTAGTTGAGTTTTTCGTTTTACTTTTTTAAACTATCTAGATATAATATTTTAATAAATCAATTAAATAAAAAATATATTTACACAATACCGTCACAAAAACATTGTTTTTCTTTCTTTACGGAAGACAAACAAAACTCACACACACAACGAATTGTCAACGATTCACTTACCATGTACACGGTACCGCAGTATAGTGCGATTATTATTATTATTATTATTATTATTATTATTATTATTATTATTATTATTATTATTATTATTATTATTATAGTCAATCTTGCGGAAGCTTATTTGTGGAAACTATATATTTGTAGTTGTTGTAAATTTAATGGATCGATAAATGGATAGCCTCACAACTGAAAGATTTCATTCGCCTTGGAAAATAATTTGAATGATATAACAATTTTAACAACTGTAGGTCAATTTGTTCTTGCACTCAAATAACTCCAGCCACCTCCCCGTCAAAGATGAGAAAATCATGAATTCGGGAGAAAAATGATACAGTACTTGATGCACTCAAACTGACCAATAAATACCATAAAAATTCAGAAAAAACTGTCATCTTAAACACAGTATTTATTTTAAACATTAACATACATTTTTCAGTTCAGCGCTGGTTCGTTTGTAGAATTAAAAAATTGAAAAAAATTAAACAATATAAGTTGGACGCTATTCAGGAATTGACAATATATTTACATATATACACACAGCGCAGTATTTGCTCATGATATGTTATGTTTTTTCTAGGAATTGTTGTCCTTAAAATGTATGTACAATAATTTAATATATTCAATTTGTATTTGTAATGACCGTTGCCGTACATTTCTCTGTGTAATAGTTTAAAAATAAAATAAAAATTTGTTAATTGTATAGAAGTAATGACCATAAAATGTGCGAAGAGATTGGTCTAGTCTACACTCGTTAAATTTCCAACAACTGTTATATTGTTTGCTAGATCAAAACTGAGTTGTGTCGACTTACATATTTTTTAAATTGCTTCATTAAATGAAAATTAGAAAAGAAATAAGATTTTGAAGAAAAACAATGAGAGTTGTATGCCAATTTTAAAGAAATTTTTACTAACACTTGTAACTTTATCATCTTAGTTGCAGTTGTTGTCGTACTAATACTGCTGAATTTGAAATGGACATTTATTTAGCTGCTATGTTTTACACTAATGACATGTTCTCATATATTCTTTTAATTATATACAACAATTTATTCAAATCCATTACAATCACACACAATTGGCTGGGTGGTGACAAGCACATTCATACGTGTATTATTGCTGCTTAAAATTACGAATTTTATATAGATATATATGTGGCATCGACTACTACTGGTATAAAACAAGTAATAGCACTATAATCACAACATATAATTTTAGAATTAAAATAAATGCAAGAGAAAGAAAGTGAAATAAATGAATTAGAAGATTTAGAAATGTGTTTTAGTCTGAATTCAGTATGGTAAAATGGTAACCATTTCCGGTGAAACACTTCTAAAACGGTTTTTATTAGAAATATTCGCAAAAATAATTTGTTCCGGAAGATTGACAATTATGATTATTTCGATATCGTGTACATTAAAGAAGAATTAACTTATATAATATCATATTTTTTTGTTTATGCTAAAAACATCACAAAAAATATGAAGAAAAATATTAGTACACCAAATATTTTTATCATTAACCATCGATTTTTTGTGACCGATTGAAAGTATCGTAAAATTTCACCATGTGCAGCATCAATATTTAATTCAGCATCTTGTACATTTGTATCGATACGTTCAACCATTTCTTCTTGTTCTTTAACCATATGGGCTAATTGTTGAAATATACCGCCTAATTCGACAATTGTACTTTCAATATTTTGCATTGTATCACTACGTTCTTGTACATAACGATCAGATTCATCATAAAGCATCATTTGTTGTTGTTGTTTTTGCATTTGTTGACCAGGATTACCAATCGATCCTACACCGCCACCACTTGACTGTGACAGTAGAGGTGTTGTATCATTATTTAAATCAATATTTACTTGATCTTGTTCACTTAACAATAAACTACTTTGTTGCTGACTACCACCATATCGCATACTTGACGATGGTGTTAAATTAGTTGACATTAAACCTTGACTAAATTGATCACGACGATTTTTTTGATGTTTTAAATTTTCCGTTCTTACTTCTAATATTTGCTTAAAATCTGTACTCATATTTGCCAATTTTGCTTGTAATGCTAATACCATATTAGACGAATGTGATAATAAATGTTTACCATTTGTTAATTTACGTTGAGATTTTGAAACATCTTGTAAACGAGCAATTTGTTGATTTAATGAATTTAAATCACCTTTTATTATATAGGTTAATTCTTGAATTTCCATTGGACGATCATCAAATAATGATTTACGTTTTGCCACTAAAAATATAGAATATATTTTAATAATTTATTACAACTAATATTTTCAGCATTTTATGCTAGAGTAGAGAAGCCTAACATCATATAAGCATGCATATATCTCAAAATAATAAAAGTAAACTGTTTTGTTGTGAGTAGTAAAATAATTGATAGAAATCACAAAATACTCCTCAACTTATATAAATAATATACGTACAAAATTGAGTTTATTTAATGTCATTTTGTATACTAAACCATGCTGTTCATGTTTTTCGTTCGTTTCTATTCGGTATTTTATGAGCAAGGTTATACAGGCAAAAATAAGTAGTTCAAAGGAAAATAAAATGCTACTCCACCTTATCTATGGAATACAAAAATAAATACACTGATAAAATAAAATTATTTTTCACTTACATAATGTTAGTTTTTCCAATTTTGAATATGTACTTGCTATATTTTTACCAATATGTTTAGCAATTGTCATAAATTCACCATAATTTTGTAATTGTTTAGCTTTACGTGGATCTTTAATATTAACAGCTCTGGTTATATTACGTCCCTGCAATGAACGTATTGCATTTGAAAATTCAGTTGTACGATCGCGTGCCGTCATGACTGTAAATTCACTAAAACCACTATTATTAAATGTTTTATCTAAATATGTATTATCTTCCGAATTTTGCTGTTGTATATAATCGTAATTTTGTTGTGGTTGTATTTGTTTTTCTTGTGAATTTGAAGCAATTATAGTTGATGATATGGCAGTTGTTATTGTCGATTGTATAAAATTTGTTATTCCTAAATTCCACTTATTAATCGGATACTTTTCTTTTTCTTCAAATTGTTGTTGTTGCTGTTGAACTGGCTGTTGATTAAATTGTATTGTTTGTGGGTGATTTTGATTTTGATCATCTACAACAATGGTAAAGTTATCATCCGACTCTGAGCCGGCAAAACGACGCCTTGCTGGCATTTAATAATTCAAACATAAATTTATTAAAAATTCTATTGATTGAATTGATTTATTTCTTTGTTTGTGAAATTGAAAGTACTTATTTTTTGTAGTTACGTGCCTGTGTACAATGGTTTTTTACCAACAAAATTTTTGACTTAATTTTTCTTTTTTACTTTACCATAAAATCATAAATTAATATATATGGTTACTTTTATTTTAATCAATTATCTACTAAGCTAATAAAGTAAAATAAATTTTAATGATTTTAAACAATTTACCTATTTTTTTTAGTAAATAAATTTAATTTACAACAAAATGAAAAAAAAAAAATATCGAATCGAATGAAAACGAAAAAAGCAATGACGTTGACATTTATTATTGAGTTTTTACACGTGCCATGAAAATGTCAAAATTTGTATTACAATACTACGTTTATACTGTGCAGTTAAAATTTTCAATTGGAGAAGTCGACATTCTCACACACAGCACACACATTTGTATTCTCGTTTACAGGTTGAGTTGAGTGTTTCATTTTTATATAAAATAACCAAATAAGAAAATCACTATCAATATTTTGACTTACTAAATCGAAGAAATTAAATAATTAAAACTGTGAAACTATTCCCATTTATTCTTTTTTCAAACAACTAAATTCTTTTTCTAAATTTTTTTATAGTTACTGAATTCTGGATTTGTGCTTTCATTTAGCCGAGTACTTAGAACGTTTAGCACAACATTTATCTTCATCCATTCCATAGTATGGATACCTTTCATACTTGTAGGGACAAAAATAAATAGACGTAGTAGCAAAACTGATTCTATTCCAATTCTAACCAATTTTTTATTTTCATTTTGTTTCTATGATATTATATTTTTATTATTTGGTTCATATATAAAAAAAATAAATATATATTTAATAATTTAATTTAATTATGACTTTATATCATTTTGGCAATTGTGTAGCATTAGTTTATGTGCCATATTATTTAACATATAAAAATTCTGGATTGTAAGTCAATTTAATTAATGTATAAAATATTGGATCTGTACCCATGGACGAAGCATTGTATGGTAGGAATGCTAATAAATATAATGTGTGGAACTTTTATATGAAAGTTTATTTACTAATGTTTGGACATTTAAATAATTAGACTTCATACATCTAATTCTAATCCACCAGTTAAAAATATATTTTAATTACAACAAATAGGTGGTCGCAAAGAAACGAAATATCCACAGTAGAATTTTTAGAATATCATTTATCCGATAATTTTGTATTTTTGAATTAAAACAATAACAAATTTCCAAGATTTGTGGAATTACAATACTATATTCTCATACTAGCCAAATATTCGTCATATAATTACTCTTTGTATCCGTAATTGTAATTGTATTTTTTATTCAGCTTTTCTGGTATTTTCGAGCTTACGCATTTAATAATAATTTCTAACGTTTTGTGGACTTCAATGGGACCCAATAATATTCGGTCATAATATGCAATCAAATTAATCAATATTCTTTTATATATTCATCATTTCTTAAGTACATTATATCAGCATTCCGAAAAATTTAATATTCCTTGGGTGTACCTGACACAACTATAATGTAATATTAAAATGTAGATGAATTAAAGGATTACTTTTTGGTTTGTTTTTAGATCTGAATATGGAGCTTTTTGGAAATGTATACAAGCTGGTGGTATTTATATATTTACACAATTATGTAAAATGTTATTGTTAGCAACATTTTTTCCTGATACGGAAACCATTAGTCCTACAAGATATTACAATGTATTTGCTGTAAGTATTAAATTATATGTTTAAATAATAGTTGGAATTAGGTTTTTGTGGGAATATAAATATGAATATTCACAGAATTACATATATTACATCCATTGAATTCAGAATTATATACATGTTATATTATAATGTTTCAGGCATTGAATTATTATGTAATATTCTACGATTATTTATAATGGTCCGTCACTAGACATTAATTTAATAGATTGTTCGCAAAGAAATAAAATCTTTAATTCAAAAATAATCCTTACGAGAGGAGTGTTCAACAACTAAATAATAATTAAATTTTATATTTTCAGGAATTTTTAAAATGTAGCGTAGATATTGCTGATTTATTAGGTTTAATAATTGTATTAAATCGTATACCTGGCAAAGGTCATAGTAAATTAGTAACAGCTGGATTAGGATGGGCAACAGCTGAAGTTATATTATCTCGTGGTTTATTATTATGGGTTGGTGCAAGAGGTGCTGAATTTAGCTGGTTATATATACAGAAATGTTTAGAATCAAATATATCATTGGTAAATAAAATGAACATTGTGTGTCGTTTATTTGTTTTGTTGTTACTTATTATAATGAATTTTTCATTTTTTTTTCCAATTAAGATTCAACATTTAGCAACGGCAACACTTTTATGGTTATTTACACGACATGATCTTAATAAAAAATGGGTACCAATTGTAACAATTTTGTTAATTGCAACAGCATATAAAGCTTTATGGTTAGAAGGAATTTTACATGTATTAGCTTGTGGACCATGGTTAACATTAGTATTTCGTGCATTTGTTACAATAATAATGGGATTATTAACATTACATATTTATGCAGGTTTAGCACAAAGTATAGGTCTTTAAATATTAACTTTATAAGAATAGTAAAATTCATTAATTTTAATGCACTTTTTGTAAGACCTAATTTTAATATAATTATATTAATTAATATGAATAGATTCGCTGAATAGATTAAACTATATTATTTCATTTATGTGCATAGTCTATTAATCGTCTCAAAATACTTTGATAGTTCATCACGGATTCGCACACATGTGTGACTCGATAATATCCAATTAAAATTTACGAACAAATGGTGTGTATCATCATCAGCATAAAACTTCCTACACTTTTCCAAAATCCAGCCGTATGCTAAATACAATATTTGATCAGATCGCAAAATCCACATTGCAGTATTCGCCGATAATTGCATTTGCATATAGCAGCCAGTATACCTTATAGAAAATGTTTAATAAAGTTACTCCTCTGTAGTTGTTAAATAATCCAAAGTATATTTCCACCATGTTTAAAGAATTCATAAATAATAGTTACCTGATCCAGGTGATTTATTTTTCTTGAGCTGTAGAATAACATTCTTCACTTCGTGTATTGATGGGTCAACTATAAATGGCTGAGCAATTTGAAGTTACCATCATTTTGCATAGTATTTACGAATGTTTTTACATTTAATAGATTTCTCGACCCATCTCTCGAGGCATCTTTCATCCTCTTGCACCATAACCTGTCCAGCAGTATTTGTTGGCACAAAAGCAGCCGTTGATTATATCCATTGTAACCAATAGTTTGATTTTTTTTTATAGTATATCAGTAAGTGTTCCTGTATGCACCCTGCCGCAACAAAGTTATAACATTCTGCATGGAGCAATTAATTAATTAAATCGTTGTCCATATTTCGTTGGCTGGAGTTCATAACTAGTTGTTATTCCGAAGTTGGTTGTTATAACCGAACGCGCTTAACCCACTTTACAAGTGTCTATAAATTAGTAGGGTATTTATAGGGCGGTATACTTGAGCTCTTCAGCGACATGTAGAATCCTTTACCTTAAAATAAATACTAAATTAAATTTAATTCTGAACATATAACGAAATTATGATACGCGTTCACGATTATTATTTTATTATAAACTTAATCCTTCTATAGTGGACGCGTCACAGTAATACAGAAATATTGGTGATGCCACTTATAGAGACCAAAAAAATTTTAAAAAAGTTACTGGGTAAAATGAACGTTGCGGATTGAATTCCTTATAACTTTTTTAATTTTTGTTCTATCTTTTTAATTTCATTTCAGAATTTTTTAAAGAAGGTTTGGCTAATTTAAAATGGAACAATACACAATCGAACCCACGCATTGTTTCGACTTATAGTCAACGATAAGACGTCAGGATTGCAAATTTTCGACAACAACAAACAGCAAACGAAGTACGATGCACAAGGAGGACAATATTGAATGTGTGCACGAGAGAATGTTCAGGAAAATGCAGAAACATTCGATCACAAAGATCGTTGCATAGAATTTTGTTTACATTATATTCATATGTCCAGCTTGTACAAAAACTAAAGCCAACAGACTACCAGCAACGGTTTTGATTATGTAATTTAATTTCAGCAAAAAGCAAATGAAAATCATGATTTTATTCATAATATGATAATGAACGATGAAGCACCAATTAATTGGGGATCATTAACAAGCAAAACTGTGCAGGATATGTGGGCTACAGAGAATCCAAGAACAGTTTATCAGCCACAATTACATCCATGTAAGTGTACTAATTGGTGCGATGTATTGTCCGAAACGATCATTTCTTTGAAAATGAACACGGTGGTGGTCACGTTATAGCATACCAATGATGGTCAATATCGAACGATATAAGAAAATTTTTTGGTAGTCAGCTGTGGAATACCATCCACAATTATGGTTCCAACAAAATGGAGCCACAACGCATACTTTAAAATCGGCAAATACCGTTAAATAAAAAAAGTTATAAAGAATTCAAACCACAACGATCATTTTGCGTGCCACTCTCTGTACAACTTTTTCTTTCCGCAGAGTTTGTGTAACATTTAAAATATTTTCATGTTTGTTCCAATAATTAATTAATTAACATTACATAAATTGTAATATTATAAATAATGAATTTTTAAAGTTTTTAATAGCGATAATAATAAATTTTTTTAATTTTGTACTCTAAAGAAAACTAAATATTTTCAATTAAAAATAAATACAAATCGCATATTTAAAATTTAAATATTTTTTTTTTTTTCCATTTCAATTAAATATTTATTTTAATTTTAATATTTTATTATTATTATTATTATTTATATACTTTTTTGCTATTTTGTTATTATTATGTTTTAAAAATACTTGCTAAAATTTTTATATTTTTGTCATTTATGCTAAAAAAAAAAAACTATATATAATTAAAAACAAAAATAATAATAATAATAATAATAATAATAAAATAAAAAAAATAAAAAAAAATATATAAATTATACAATTTTTTAATTATTTAATAATTTTTCTTTAGTGCGCGCGTGGTGTTATATATTAATTATTATTTAATTTTATTATTTGCCAATGAATTATTATATGTTTTTTTTATATTTATTTTATTTACTTAAAAATATATGCCATAATCGAACTAAAAATATAATAATGTGTATTAAATAATTCATTAATTAAGTAATTAATAATAATAATAATAATAATAATAATAATTTAGAAGAAAAAATAAACGACAGAGAGAGAGGCGACAATTATTTAACATTTTTTAATAATATACATTACGTAAATTTAATATTTTTTATATTAATTATTTAATTAATTTTAGTTATTTTATTATTTTTTTTTATGGCATATTTATAGGTTTATTCTTTTTCTCATTTTATTACTAAAATTAAATTACTTTTATATTTAACCATAAAATTTTTCGAATTAAATATTGGTCAAATACACAATATTAATTATATTTATTTATTTATTTATTTATTTATTTATTTATTTATATATGTTTTTTATTATAATATATTACTAATTTAATTTAATTTAATATTAATATTAATAGGTTTATTCATTTTTTTATATTCTTATTTATTGTTAAATAAAAAATAAAAAAAAAACAGTTAAATTTTTAAAAGCAAACAATTAAATAATATTAATAATAATAATAATAATAATAATAATAATAATAATAATAATAATAATAATAATAATAATAATAATAATAATAATAATAATAATAATAATAATAATAATAATAATAATAATAATAGTAATAATAATAATGTAAATAATAACTATATTATTTTCGTCCTTTGTTTGAAAAGGATCGCGTTCAATTGGATCGAATTGTTGTTGACAAAGATCACAGCTGCGATAGTTTAAATCACTTTGTACAGTAGAGGTTCACCAGTTCATGGTACATACCAAAACTCGCAACAAAATACAATATTTGGCCAAGGCATATGGGAAACAATATATAAATTTTTGTGACAATATAAAACACCACCCACCCATCTGTTGTTAGGCATCATTTGTTCGCAGCAATAACAACGTGTAAGAAACATAAGTATAATAACATAAACAGCAAATTCAAATAACAAACCACATAACTGCGCAACAGTAACTAACTTTAATAAAAACTGTATAGAAATAATGCACACCACAAAAATATATAGCAAATGATAACAAGCAGATCACACACAACACTGCATTGATGTAACAAAATCATGCAAGCTGTATAAGGGGTATATAGTAGAAGATAGTCTATTAGTCCTGAACGCTCTTGTCTTCCTGTCACGTGAACTATATATTGTGGGTTACGTCAACAACTTCGTACATATTATACAGCTAATCGTTTTTAAAGTATCTCTGCTGCAACTAACGACGATCAATCAAGTTAATGCAAATAACTACTCTGTATTTTATGTATGAGTATTTAAAAAATTCAAACCAATTGATAAATATAAGTTTTTGGATGTTGATACTTTAATTGTGCAGTGATTTTTATATTATATGAATAGCCTATATCTACATAAATATATATAGTTATAGTCAGTGCGGTGTATAATACCAATGGTCTGACAAAGTGGGGACCACAAAAATAAACGTCCTTTTGATTAACATACAATATATATATATCTTTTCAATGGAAAATTCTAATTTTAAAATTGAATATAATCATTATAATTATATTCAGCGCTTAGGTTTTCACGTGCCTAAGTAACCTGATTGTATATAATACATTACTTAATGATTCTTCATGTGCTAATAACTAATAACTAATAACTTTTCTTATATAATACAATATTGAGCTATTTATATGTTTTTTTATTCTAAATATTTATAAATTACAATTTTATTTTTTTGCAAGTAAAACTAAACAATTAATATGAAATTTATAAGGCGTCGAAATATACATGTGTTTCACGAAAGTTCTTACAAAAAGTGATTTGTGTTACTGTGACACATCTCCAACGATGTTGTGTTGTGTATATAAATAATCGTTTCGATCGTTCACATGTGGGGACGATCAGCGATTAGAAGAACAACAATTAAACGGTAAACAATTATATAGAGGTAAAGTCTTATCACTCTGAACAATACGCAATTGTTTTGCCGCATTTGTTCGTATGGATTCACAAAGTGAATAGATATATGGTGTTGAACGCAATTCAGAAATATTAACACACAACTCTACCGTGAGCGATTCAACCGCAATAAGAATAATTAAATTTTAATAAATTATTTATATCGAAACATAATTTGAGAATTGTTACATAATGTACACACATACGGATTAATTTACGTGGCTTGACCAGCATAATGTTATAGATATAGTTATGCCGTAAAACGAGGGACACACACTGCGATGGATGTATGTCTGAAGAATGAGTACGGTAAAGGTATATTACTGATCTTTTAGATATCGCAGTACGTGATTCCCCTGACCCTTAATTATCTTTTTAAACGTTTATCGAGACTTAAACCGCACGTACTACTCTATTGTTTTCTATATGTATAAATAATGAAAAAGACAACGATGACGCAGTACTCAATGTAACAAAAATTTTCTTGTCTTTTAAATTGTTCTTATAATTTTCAATGGTTTTCATTTAATTTATTTATTTATTTATTTATAAACATTAATTACTAATACAATATTATAATAATACAATTTATTACATATATAATGAATAGATTTTAATATTTATATATATATTTATTTATGGAAATTGTTAAATAATATCTGTCATGCAATGTGTTATTAAATTTAAATTTTAAAGTTACATTATTTACATATTATTATCTAAAAAAAAAAACCATTACGCATAAATTATAAAACATTCAATATGGATTGAAATGACGACCATATAAATCTAATTATGGTAATGATGATAATGATGATAAGGTGCAAAAGAATTGCATATTAGTGATCATCGCAGATGGCTATATATTGTGTATTTAATTTAAATTGTAATCTAATATTTTTAAAATATTCGAACAATCTTAACTTTTTTAATTTACGAAATTATACATATGTGAAAGCAAAACCAATAATAATTCCGTATGTGTGTCTGTTTCAAGAGTAGGCGACCGTATAATCAGTAATAGCAGCACAAGTGTGTTCCCACAGTGACTGACTATACATAGAATATAAATAATTTTAATGGGCCGCAATTGGGCCAAGCGCAAATCTAAGATATCATTTCATTTTTATTAACATATTCGCAAGCACACACACACACACACACAAATAAATCCCTTAATTTTATAGTGATTTATTATTATTAATTATTATTATTATTACTTGTTATTATTATTATTATTATTAAACGTTTTTATTTAATTTAAAATTCAACAATTAACTTTATTAAGTTTAAAAAGATATCATTAATTTTGGTGAAAAAGAGCAGCAAACCGTTTTAATTTTTCTTTTAACTAGAAGTTGCGTTCTATTTCACTTGACAAACGATATTTCATTTGGAATGAATTGTGTGAATTTCATTTTGTATGTATTTGGAACGGCATCACAGTAATTTTCGTTTACCATATGAGCGAGCTGCTGTTTACCATCACTGCCGATCGCATTCAACAATTAATTACATTGAGCTGAAAGTATTAAATTAAAATACGGGAATAAAATATGGCAACCGCGACGACAGATGATAAAGTGATATATTGTAGCACGACATTGTCCTCAACAGTTAGTTGTGAAAAGTTTTACCCGATCGCTTTTTGGTGTATATGGTTTACCAGACAATTCTGCATCTGATTAGCATTTGTTTTGATGGCGAAAACCATCGAACAACAAAGTAAAATAGAACTAAACTTATAGCTATCGAGACGGGAACTTTTTTATTATACGCGCGCGCCCCACTGATGGTGGTCCACAGTGGGGTTGTTTTGAGAGTCTATAATATAAATATTTTTTTGAATAAAACATAATGACCGGTTTAACTTGTAATTTTCATACTCAAAATTATATGTTATAAATAAATATATATATATATATTCGAATTTCGCCGCATTCCGTTTTTTAAATGATAAAGTTTCTTCATTCAAAAACGGGTGTGTGACACTACAAGCTATTAGCCAGCTATTTTGCAAACATTTTTTTTTTTTATAAAACCAATATAAGCTTTATGTCTGTCTGTGTACCTCTATTTTCTATATATATTAAAACAGAACATTTTTTTTAAACATTTTCTTATTCGATAATAAAATAAATAATATTAATTATGTAAAATAAAATGATTAATCGATCAGCACAAATCTATCAATCAATTGACGTCCCGAAAATATCTAAAGATATGTACTTCCGAAGAACATCAGTGTTTTATAAAATGTATTGTGAAAGTGTGAATTTATTGATGTATTGATGCGATAGTGTTTTTAAAAACAACTATTGCTTTTATAGTGTTAATGTTTGTTGTTAATAATTTATAACCGGCACGTCCGTCGTATTGATCAAATTTATCGAAACATATCGTATACCATAATAATATAAAACAATGATGATATCGTAATATTTATATTATAAATCACGATATGTTTATAAATAAAAATAATAAATATTATAATAGTTTAATTAAATGCTTGTGAACCACATTTACATCAAAAAATGATGCGATATCATCTTAGAGCAATATTAATAGATATATTTAATGTTTTTTTGCCGGTATGTTCATTTTGAAGATGCAAAGTGTATCAATAATTTCCTTCATTGTCTATATATATATATACTAAGAAACGGATCACGGATAATTATAATAATTTTATTATATATTATTATTATTATTATTATTATTATTATTATTATTTATAATTTCTTTATGTTTTATTACTTTATTATTTTTATTTTTCATGTGTATAATTTAATTTGTCGAGTACGATTATTTCGATCCAATATATATATATACAGAGGATCCAAAGGAATCGATATATTTAAAAAAAAACTGTGTTATTATGGTTGTAGTAAAGTATGTTGTTGTAAATTATACATATGAAAATAAATTACAGAATAACATCATTTAGAATTTTATTTAATTATTAATATTTATATATATATAAGTATTCAATATTCCCATATACAGAAATGAATGACAGAAATAACTTGATTATAATAAGAATCACAACATTAATTATTATAATTGTTGTTATAATTGTTATAATAATAATTAATATTATTATTATTATTATTATTATTATTTTTATTTTTACTATATTAACTTTTAAATTGTTATTATTGTGAAACTAATTTAATTATATTATCATTATTGTTATCATTATTATTACTATTATTGTTGTTATTGTTGTTGTTGTTGTTGTTGTTGTTATGATTTTATTTATTATTATTATTATTATTAATCGTTACTATTATTAATTATTACTATTATTAATTATTACAATTATTAATTTTAATAATTATTTTTTATTAATAATTAATTATTATTATTATTTTAATAAATTAAATTATTGTTATTAATTATTATTGGATTATATATATATATTATTAATAACAATAACTACGCAATCAGCAATAATAATAATAATTACTAATATTTATGTTTTGTAATAATAATAAATTAAATTATTATTATTATTTATTATTATTATTATTGTTTATTATTAAACAAATACTTTTGCCAAAGCATCGGCACCAGCACTGGCTATATACGGACGTGTTGGATGAAATGCAACATCGAAAATACTTTCATCGAATTTTTTGCGATGGGCTGTAATCTCTTGAACACATGTATAATTTTCAAAATTCCATAACCGTATCGAACAATCATGTGAACCAGATAATAAATATAAACCATTTGAATCAATAGCTAAACTAGTGACTGGTTCCAAATGAGCGACCATTGAATGTATTAATGAACCGGATGTATTATCCCAAAAACGTATGTGACGATCTTCATGGGCTGTTATGGTTATTGGAAGCGTTGGATGACTAAGAACTTTGTTTATAAATTTACCAGTATTACCATTGATTTCTTGAGCAGCTTCCAATTTACATATTGGTTTACCAGTTTCTGTATCATATATAATACAATGGGCACTTGTATACGCAACAATAATGCGATCAATATCGTCACGCACAAAATCAACAGACGTTGGTATGCCCTCGGCTTCGGATGCATACGTATTTATCAATGGTGTTCTTGTATCATTTGGTGACCATAATTTTACAGTACTATCCGCCGAACATGATACCAAATGACCTTTTGAATTATTTACCGATAAACCCCAAACGGCATCACAATGACCTTTAAGTGTTGTTTGCATAAGATTAGGATCATATTGATCGTATGGATCAATGTTTGCATTTGGTAAATTCCAACAATGTATAGCACTATCCGAACCACCTGAATAACATTGTTCACCATCACCCGACATCGCTAAACATAATACAGGACCAGAATGCTCACGAAATGTATATAATGGTTCAACATCTAAGCTAGCTGATTTTTTAGCCGGTACAGTTTTTTGAAGATTCCATAATTTTAATGTATGATCTTCAGACGCTGTTATTAAAACCGGTTCTTGTGGATGAAATGCTAATGCACGTACACCATCAAAGTGTGAACGTAATGTATATTTTGCATTCCATGTTTTACGATATGTTTCATTTGTATTTGAAACATCATATGTTTGTTCGGCTTCATTGTTAACCGTTAATTGAGCTAATTCACCTAATCCTAACGATGAATCAACTTCTTCGTCGGTACCGGCAGTGCCAACAACATTACCACCACCACCACCACCATCACCAACACCATCGCTACGAACCACATTACCGCCCGTTCGTAAAGCTCTTCGAGTTTCAGGAGCAGATATTGCAAAAGTATCTATAAATATAAAAAAGGAAAAAAAAAAATGTGTATTTAAAATTTAGAATTCTTTACAATTATTAACAATTAAAAATCTAATTTCAAAATTATTAATTTATACAAGAATTGCGGCGAATGGCATACAAATTGAATATATTTTTTGAATGATGAAACGTTTAGTTTGAAAAATCAATTAAAAAACCAAATAATATTCTCATGTGTAATATACATGTGTACAGGTACTATACGAGAAACAAATCTTATGTAGAATAGAAGAATAGTCGCGGCTCTAAATGCATATTGAAAGTCGGTAACTGCTGACACATATTTGGTACGTTTTTCTTGTGAAATGCTTTCCACATTGTACCATTATCTGGAGAAATACTTTTATTGTAAGAAAATACAAGAACAGCCACGTCTCCACCGATGACAAATTATTGACCAAATGTTACCAGTCGTCAAACACCTGGATTTTTGATTGAAAATGTATCAGGACCTACTTGAGTATAAAGTGCCTCGTTTTTTTTTTACCCTGTGTTTACGTCATTCTGGTAAGTAAAATCACCAAAATGACATCATTTTCAGATTTCTAGCGCAAGAAAAACTTCGCAACGATACATTAATGAAAATTTTAACTTTAATAATATTATGCGGATACAAACGACTCCGTTAATATATATAACTTTTTCAGTCTATAGTAAAAAAAATTATTGGTGAAATAGAACATTCTTCGTCGTCGAGCATAAGAGTAAAAAAAAACTTGGTCTTTATAAAAGTAATTTGCCTTTAAAATTCGTCACCATAGACAGTAACCATATGAGACACATTTTAGGTATTAACTTTTATTTTTAATTACAAAAAATATTGTGGTTCAAGTTATATATATTTTCAAAAGTAGACGGCTCGTTACACCGTTCAAATAGAAATTGGGATAAACAAAAAAACTATGCGTTTTCTATTTTGATGAGTACTACCGACCTGGCAAAAATTCATTTAGGGTCGGCATATATAACCGCCGATTGTAAACTTTAAATAAGCAGTACAAATCTGCAATTAGATTTTGCAATGATATGAGAATTTTGAAACTGTGGAGTATGTCCGATCGCTAGAAGTTCATATATGGTTTTAAATAGAAATTAGGTGAATTAGGTTTAATGCACATTCAGCCAAGGTGATTTTATCAAATTCCTTATGATTGCACTGGGGCACTTTAATAAATTAATTAATTAAATATACTAAATAATATTAATATGCATAAAATAATAAGCAAATATTAAATGTACAAAATTATGATATAAATTATGTTAAGAGGAATGGTTGGGAAAGAAAATGATTGTAGTGTAGAGTATACGACGATATGCGAATACAAAATGTAACTTGAAGCGAATAAATAATGAAATATCAGTTTTTCCGGATCAAATGTCAAATGCATTATGTTGAGAATGGGATTGTATGCAAATAATACTCATTGACAGGTTTCAGAATTATGTAATTAATACCGGAACAAATTGATTAAAATATGTTTTGTATTAGATTATATGAAAAATATCTGAGAATTTTATAGAAAATTATACTCCAAACAAGTTTCCGGATAAGAAGAGCTGTTTGGTGTGTTTGAGAATGTGATTAAATGTATATTTTATATGAAATTCCGAAATTCAAAATATAATCATGAAAACCTGAACAAATTTGAAAATGTTAATCAATCAATTTCGTAATGTAGGTTGAGAATGATTATAGTTGATAAAAACAGATTCTGGAAACCTCGATTATTTGAACATTTATAATGCAATTTTATGTTCATGTATGTTCTATTCGTTTGATTAGATAATTAACAAATTAAATGGTTCAATGTTTCGTTTAAAATTTGTTTCAAAAAAATTACGAAAAATTATTGATTGAATTGTGTGATTTGCATTAACTGAATTGTGGATGCTTGAACCGAATATTTTATGTGTACTATAATAATTTTATAAGTGAAAGGGTTAACTGTATTTTATTACCCTTATATGTATTGATTATACAGATTGTTCCGTCCTAACTATTGAAAAATAATAATAATATATAAATTGAAAAGGCATTAAAGGCGACAAAGGATCAACATAAAATAATAACAATAAAATAAACAAATAAACACACAAAGGATTGGAATTAATAATAAAAACAAAATCCTAAAATACCCATGCTCCAATATATACCATCTGTTTTCCTATGAACATCTGTATTAATATCACTCTCCGTCATTAGATTTAATTCATTTATTACTTCTTCAGCTTCAGCATCAACGTCTATGCATATGTGTATGTGTGTATATATAAAGAATTATAGTATTAAATTCAAAAATTATATTATTATATTTTATATTTTACATATATTATTATTATTATTATTACCTTTAATTAATAAATTAACTTTGGTCATGTCAACATCATTTTCATTGGTTACTATATCCAAATCATCACCATCATCATCATCAGACATTGCAACATCTGTTCGTGCTAGAAATGCAAAATTTGCCATTACAGCTGCTTCTGAATCAAGCATCATAGCTTCAGCCATTGTTGGAACTTCTTTTTTAGCCGGTGTTCTTCGACCTTGTTGCTGTTGTTGTTGCTGCTGCTGCTGCTGTTGTTGTTGATGTTGTGTCTCATTCGTTCTTTGTTTATTTGTATCGTTGCCATTAATATTTGGACTAACACTTTCATCTTGTTCTGCATTATTATTATTTAAACCAAGTAATAAGCGTACACGATTTGATCGTACATCGATAATTGTATCAGTATAACCGATTTCTTGTAAATATTGTCTCAATAATTGGCGACCTTGCCGCCATGTTATATTTGACACAGAACTAAATGGTACTTCAGAATCTGGTGCTACATCGTTCCCAATACCTGGTTCATCTGACGGTGGTTTTATATCGTTCATAATGGGTGGATCACATCCAAATTTCAATCGATGAAATTTTACACGTTCTTGTTTTAATGCAAATTCTAACATTTTAATACGTCTTATTAAATCTGATTTAAGGGATTCTTGACCCTTTCGTTCACCCAATAAAACTGCAATTTTTGCCTAAGTAGAAAAAAAAAAAATAATAACAAATCATTAACCAAAAATTCATAATTTTAACATTAATTTAATAAATAGAAAATTTGTTTATATCAAAATACAATAATGTTTAAAAATTGCAACGTATGGATAATTCCAAACTATCATTAGAAACTCTGAAAGTGATGATAATTTTTAAAAAAAACTATTATAACTGGTGGTGCGGATATGGTGTCTTCAATACGAACCGCACATTAAGTAAGTAAATGTGCTAATGATGCGCGAACACCAGATGAAGAAGAACCAAAAAAATCTAAACAATGCTCACTTGTTTTTACAATTCCAAATGTTTTAACGACAAAAGAATTTGTGGTGCAAGTGCAACGGTTAATGCTTTTATGCATTGAAGCATTAGGAAGGATATATACGTCCTGCATATCGAAAACCAGGCAGTTGCCGATTGATTATGTATCGTCTCATTAAGCGACAATCGTCAGTATTTTTTACTAAAACTCAAATGTATTTGCTTCAACATGTGCTTTATTAACCCGATTTAGCTTCATGTGACACTTTTCGATTCGCTAAACTTCATTTGGAAATGATATGAAACCGGTTTACATCAATTGCAGACATTTTGCACGGTCAACGACCGTCATACTCAACAACATACCAATCAGTGACATAAATAAGGGTATTTGATACACTTATTGTATTGTCCTGTTCGAAAAAATAACCGGAATTGATTAAGATAAAAGCTAACAATTCTATTTCTATTTGTAAAAATAATATTATTTATTCGAAATATTTTACCTGAACTCAGATAATACATCGATTTGCACATTGCAAATTTATGGCAACGCTAATCACCGTATTTTAATGCCGGCGTTTTTCGCAATTTTATTTGCTTACGAATCATTGCATGCAAAACTATCAACTGCCAAAAATTGCATTTGGTTACGAATTCCGTTTGTAATAGATGTTGCCTGTCGACGAATTCAATATGATATGCGAGATGCAGAGATATAGGGTCAATTTCTGGGGATGTATACGAGACTAGATTAACTCATGAGATTAGCACAATGGACCTAAGGTGGTCAAGGTGCCGGTAATTCTTTCAATTGTTTTTCTCCCTTTTTCACTAGCATCATCATCATCAGCAGATGGATGAAATTTTGCCATACATATAAATAATTCTTTTACTTTAACTAGTACGACTGTTGTCCAATTTTTCTATGTAATGAATTTTAATGAACTGCAACGGAGATAATGGAAAACGGCACACCTACTCCAAGTTTTTTAAGAATTATTATAGAAATGTGGCGTATACCAAATATACTTAAAATTTTATCGCGAATCGAGGGATTACCCAACGATGATTATGTGACACCTCCAAATCAGATATCAGACATTGTGTCACAGCGCACTCTTATGTGGAGACGAACTATTGTCATACTAAACGCGATGCAGATGGTGTTAGTTTGGCAAATTTTTGTTTTAATTCTTATTAACAGACAGACAGATGGGAGTTTAATAAATATTTGCAATTTCTTAACAACTAAATGTCAATAAGGAATTGAACGCAAGACCTAACGTTAATTTATTGAATATGGGTAACGGCAACTAGTATAAAAACGTTACCAAACTGCTGGATTTTTGGGCATCGAATAGTGCCTTAATTAAATATCAAATTATATAACTATTAATTTCTATAATTAAATGGAATGTATCACACATGTGTGGGTAACACATTGCTACAACAGTACGATAACAGAAATATATAAGTTTTATTTCTACAATATATTATTTATGTAAATGTTATAAATTATGTAATTATTATGCTACCGCCGACCGACGTTGTACTATATAACAGTGATATTGCACATTCTTATAATATTAAAATGTAATATCATTAATATGTGTAATCTCAGTAATGTATCTTTTGCCTGCTACCTTTTTTTTTTTCTCCACAATATTCATTTATTATTATCCATTAATAAATTTTCCATCTTTTTCAACTGTCATGTCATATTTATTTAGATTTCGCAGTTGTTATTGTTTTTTGCTGTTCCATTTTATCACAATATATATATTTTATATCCTGATTTTAGCGATGTGTTATATATAATATTAAATAAAAGATTTGAAAAGGATGATTGATTTAATTTATCAGTCATTCATTTAGTTTGGTCAATATATATTTCTCATTTATTTATTTTCATTCAGTCATGCTTTATATTCTATCTAAAACGATTTTATATTTTATGATATTTTTAAAATACTATTAATTAATATAATTTCCGACAAATAACATATTACATATACAGTGAAACTGCTCTATGCATATAGTGATGACATTTATATAGCGATAGCTTCACCATAGTGATATTTTTCACGTCACGTTGATATATTTAATAAATCATAGAGATCATGTTATAAACAAAATTAATTTTTAATAGTATTTCTCAAAATATTATTTAATAACCAATTATACAACGGAAAAAAAAGGTACTCAGAAAATTACTAAACCAAATATTCAAATCTTGAAAGTTATGTTTACCTGCAAATGAAAAAAAATTAATGAATTCAATTAAATGAGAAATTAATAACTTTGTTATTTGATAAATTCACAATCGATTTCAATGAAATAATGTACATAATGAGTATACAAGACGCGGTTACTTATTAAGTTCTATAAAATTCATAACCAGGTGTATATATACATTCAAAAAATGGATACCCAAGGGAAGTTGTCGAAATTGTTGTGGTGTGAGAACGCTGGAATTAAAAATACACACATAAATTCTAATATACGTTTCTCAGAATACATTAAATATAAAAACCATAAATTCTACTGGTTCTAAGCAATACCCTGCCCACTTCTATATGACGTGTCACACAAACCATGTACCTCAAAATGAAGCTTATAACACATCTGTATGCTAAACATCAATTACAGTCAAGTTATGGAATTACTTCGCATGCATGAGAGTATATAATAATTCACCAATTGATCCACAATTATCGAAATGTATAGATGTTTCTATAATTCCATAATTTGTATATAACCCAAGTGAAAAGTGTCAGTATTAAAATAGGTGTAATACAGAAAAATGTAACACATGTAAACTTCGTAAATTGAACCCAATCGATTATAATATGAACGCAACGCACACCACCACGACTGAATCTTGTCATATAAGGTACATCGCCTGCAAAAAATTAATTGTAAAGCCATAGAAATGTAATTGATACATACAAATTTGATTTCAGTTTAGTTCTCTTTCAATGTGTAGTAATTTAAAAAATAGATTTGCGAAGAAAGAAATTACAACATTTCGAAATACTCCAGGGCAAATAAATAATCATATATCGAAGGTTGTTTGAATGAAACTTGAAATTTAATAATCATGATTCAAATAATATGAGAACAATATATATATCATCATAGGACTCAGACGAGTGTGCAGAATATGGAAAAAAAACTACTATTGTAATTTTTGTTTAACTCGTGTATCTTAAAGCTTCCCGCAAAAATTCATTGAGGATAGCATACCTCACAATCAATGATACCATTTTGCAGCATAAAATTAATGATACCATTTCAGCTGGTCACATTTTCATTTATGAAATGTAACCATTTTCCGTAAATAATATGACACATTATAAATTTGTGAACCTACGAGAAACGTTTTGGATTCTGTTATTGATAAAAACTTTCGCAAAACAATAAATTAAAAATAAACAGCAGATAAAAGGTGAAAAAATGTAATTATTTACTCAAACCACTAATTTAATACAATTATCTATCATGATAATCAATCAGATATATTCTATAATTAGATTAAAAGATATTTTAATGAAATACATAGGCCATAATGGTCAATAACCGATTTTAAAATATTAATTTTTAAAAATATTTGTGTCAGTCTGCAATACACTACTGTTTGGAAATTATTTTCGAAATTGATATGATTTGGCATGTTCCAAAATAAACGAACGTGTGTAATAAATTTCGATTTATCATACCTCTAACATCAAAGTTACGGCATGAATGATTCACAGTTTTAGCTAAACAATAATGCAGATATAGTGTTTGCTGATGCTGAACTAAATTAGCACTCAATCGACCTGTTATGGTTGTCACAAAAAACAATTATAAATTATTAATCTATTACAACAAAATATTCCGAGGTACACGAAATTATTAGATCAAACAACAACATAGACAATAGACATATTTCAGTGGCAACATAAATTTAACAATTTACATATAATTTTAAAAACAAATATCTTTTTGGCCAACTAAATATTTGATTGTAATACATTCGATGATGACAAAGAGAAAATATGCGAATATTTTAATACTTTAATTTACGAAAATATAAATAATAAATAAAATTATAAATTTTAAGATAAAGGGGGTCATCCTGTACATCTGCAGTGACATTATATGTGTAAAATCATATAAACAATAACAAAGTAAATACTGATCAGTTACTGAATGAATATCCAAAAAATGTGTATTGCAATGCAATTTTCATGAGAGAAAGATTAGTTAAATTTGACTGAAAAGTAAAACGTTTTGAATCCATATATCACCAATTACCATTTTCATTTAATATATTTATTCAAAGTGTCAATCAGAATTTCTCAATTGAAATAATTAGCATATTTCTGTAATGGATCACATTGAAAATAAATAAAAGAAATCATAAACATCAATATAACTTTGTTATGTTATTGTTTTCCTTACTGTAGTAATACTCTGTGTTTTGTCTCAATTATTTTTAGATGCAAAAATTGGACATATTGTAAATGCATCTTCAAAGAGTGTAACGCCCTCATTTTACTTTTATGAAAGGTATTTTTTTTTTTTTTATTTCTTTTTTAGTTTTTTACCTTTTTATAATTTATAAAATATAGATAGATAATTACTGTCGCAAAATTTAGGCAGATAAATGGAAAAAAAAAAATCATCTAAAATAGTCGTATAAATTGATTGCTTTGCTTACTTGTAATTCGGCTCGATCAACATCCCATTGTGAACGTTCTAGTTCAAATCGGGCCCATTCATGTTGTATAAAGTGTAATATACCCGGGATTGAATATTGTTGTGTGTCAGGTGTATTAACTTGATTTTCATCAGCATGTTTAGTGTTCAGGCTATTTTCACCACCATTCAATTGTTTTCGATTTACAACAAATTCTTCACTACCTTGATTATAATCATTTGTACGGGCAATTCTACCAACATTTTGTTGGGATATTATAGAATTATCATCCATATTAAATGTAGTATTCTCTTCTATTTGATATAATCTCATGACATGTCCACCATTACCATTTACTATAAAATTTTCGTTTAAAAAATTTTCTTTGCACAAACAATAAAAAAAAAAAAAAAAGTATTCAGTGGATATATAAATTTATAATATATATAATTACGAATATAAAAACAAATAAGTGTATGTGAATTGTAAGATGTGTGTGTTGAAATTGTAATTTTTAGTAAAAGTGACACCGTCGCACTGTCAATTATTCCCTTTTTTTTATATTTAAATGATTATTATAATTAAATAAAACGAAAACTATCACAAACCGTTATTCGATTATAATAAAATTAATTATTTTTCAATAAAATATATTAAAAATATTTATTTTCTAAATTAATATAATATTTTTCTTTGATTTTTTACTACAAGAAAATCAGCACAAAAAAAATTGATGAATGCATTTTTTTTATACGTGAAAATCCGAATTCCGAGTCCCGAATAATAAATTAATGTGACAACTGGTTTGGCTGACACAAAACCGACAACACACTACGGCTAAAATCAAAACGATAAGAAAATGTCTGAATATAGCTGTCATTTAAACATAAACTCACACAACTGGTCGAATAGACTGACAAACACAGTGTCAGGCTCAGAAGGCTTGATGGCTCGAGTATGATACAAGAAAAGATATAATACAAAAAGTTGATAAAATTTAAACATTTTACGTCTCATGCTCGGTCTAAGAGTTTTACTTCTCACATATAAACCCTTTTTACAATACATTTCACAAAACAATTTTTCCAAAAACTTTCAAAAACATATATATCTACTCCTCCTTATAATTTACATTTAACTTTAATTGTCTCCTTTATTTATTTCAACGAACTTTCAATTTATTGGAAGACAATTGTAACGTATAATCGCAAAATTTGATTGCCTCAATAAAACCATATGGTACAAATATGAAAGATCTTAAAGAAAATGTTTTGTGAAAGTTACAGTGATACACGGGAAAGTGATAACTAATAAAAATGGAATAAAACATTCCGGAATGGTTATGCGGATTACAGGATAAACGTGAATATTATCATGAGTTTGAATAAGTTCTCGCTGTATGCCGACAGATGGTGTTATCCTATCTTTTTGATCTCTTCATTTTTACATGGGCTTATACCACAGTCAACTTCATCGTGAAGCTCCAGTCATGAAATTACAGATTGTATGATATTCCGCAATTCACCGAAATGTAAACAATAATTTTTTTTTATAGCGTCGTTAAACATGTCGACGAATTTCATACCAAAAAAACAGCATTTGCGGGAAATTTTACTACATTACTTTTATCAAAAAAAATCTGCAGCTGAAGCATATAGAATTCTGGTGGAAACGTATGGTGACCATGCTCTGTCGAAAACAACATGCAGGGATTGGTTTCGTCGCTTTAAAAACAATGCTTTTGATGTTGAAGATAAAGAACGCTCCGGCGCACCGAAAAAATTCGAAGACCAAGAATTGGAAGCATTATTCAAGAAAAACCCATGCAAGACACAAAATGAAATTGCAGAATTATTAGGAGTTGACCACACAACAGTTGCAAAACGTTTAAAATTGTTGGGAATGAAAAAAAATTAAGTTTCAACAATTATTGAAAATTATATATTTATTGTTTGAATTTAACGAAAATGCATATTAAAAAAAAAAGTGAATTAAATCAGTGTTAATATTTGATCATGCTGATTTGTAATTAAAAATATTTAACTTTAATTTTTTATTTTTGTGTTATAAAATATGTTTTTGTTCTGTTAAACTAACTTTTAATTTTTGAATTATTTAAATTATATAGTTATATATTTAAGGTACAATTATTTTAATTTTATAAACCTATACATAGTTATTATTAATATAAATCTTATGATTTTTACATGAATCGACAAATCAAGTATTTAAAATAATAATTATAGTACAACACAAAACTGACAGAAAAACTTGAATATAAAAATGATTTAAAATAAATAAACGGTACTACAAAAATTCTTCACACCAATCATTTAAACACTGATAACAATCAGTTGCTTGTTTTGAATTTGCATTACACACATCTTTCATCCAATCTTTGAATAATTCCATATCTTTTTTAAGTATTAAATATTGTCCAAGTACTGTGTATGCCTATAAAAAAGAAACGAACAAAGAATTGGAAATAATTCAATGATTAAATAATAATTTTGTATGACATTATGTTAGGGTGATTAAAATAATTATTAATTGAAATACTAATTCTTTATAGACATGATTCGATTATAAATTCAGTCCATCATATCCAGTACATGCAAAAAGATACAACAAAATATATCAAATTATCGTCCACGCACATGCACGTCTGGTAACACAAAATATATAAACTCATTTCTACTTAACGACAATTTGAAAAATTTTTTGTTTAGACTTTTAGAAAATTCTTTATTGCATTGAATAATTTACAGTTTTATTACCTTATCAAATCCTTGCGATTCTAACCTTTTACCTAGAACATCACCAACTCCAGCTAAATCTGATACAGGTTTTTCACCCATAGGCTCCGCAACAAAATTTCTATGTTTTTGTGATGTACTAGACATGTTTTTAGTAGTATACAAAAAAATTTGATAGGAAATAGAATATAATTTATTTTAGTTATCTTTGCAGCGACAAAAATTATAAAATTTAATATATTTATAGTATTTTAAAATTTCCAAATGAATTTAGAAATATTGCAAAATTTATATTTATTTAGGTGAGTAATGTTCTATTTTTTAAAATGCAATAATTCAATAAAAAATTAATTTAAAAATTGTTTATACTTTTTTTTACACTACTTTCTAAAGGTCGCGCCACACTGATGACTATGCGATGCTGATGATATCAGATGATTGTTATGCTATGCATCCCTCTAGGCAAAGCAGAATGAAAACGTGAGGCAGCATTAACTTTTCATTCTTGGTTGAATTCAATTGCAAACAAAATTTAAACATCTAACCGAAATCTGAATTGAATTTTAACGCCTTTAACAATATTAATAATATTATAGATATTATCAATACTTTATATAAATGAAAAAAAAAACAAGTAATGGCGGACATAACGACGGTACGGTGAAGAGATCAATTTAGGAGTATTATTATCACTGGAATACCAAGACCCATCGATTCGTGAGGATAACAGTTTAAGTAGATTTAGTTTACAACATTTCTATAATCTAATTGTTTGGGGTAGGAGAGGTAGTGCTTTCCGCCCATTTATTATTTGAGAGACAACTTTTTCTTAATTTAACCAATTAATATATTTTGTGAAGGAGTTTTGTATGTATGTAACGCAACCTACGCTATTATATTTTAGATCTGTCATTTTCTTTATTTATCTCTGATTTCTCTTCGGCTTCTATAGTTTTAAAATCTATGAAATTTTGATTACATATATTTTATAAATGAATATGAATTTATATAAATTACATAACATTTTAGCTTAACAATAGGCGTTACACAAATATTTCTGATAAGTTTTCGCAAAGCAATGTTGTGTCATGCAAATTTCGATTTTCATTTGTCATCGTTGTTCAAGTTCAATGTCAATCGTTTAACGTTCAAATAAACCTCACGGTCTAAAAAACCGTACGGTATTGGTGTGGTATGTGGGAATGATGAATACCGAAACCGTCCGTGTGTTTATTTATAAATTTATATTTCTGTTTCTGTGGTGAAATATGAAATGTTATTTATAAAACAAAGTATCTTTTTAATTATTATTAAAATTATAAAAAAAAATGTTAAATTTATTAACAAGAAAACAATTTTTAAATAAACCTTTTAAGGAAGGAATCATTTCTTTATATGAATTATATTTTCGTGAAAAATGTACTGTGCAAAGGACTGTGCTTCACCGGCTTCACAATACTGAATATTATAATAATTTAAATTTAATTAATCCTAATATTCAGAACAATTCTAAAAGAATAGGATTGAATTTTTTAAGATACAATTCTAGTGGTACAATAATTAGGGATGATGAACATGATGATAATGTTATTATTGAGGAAAATGTTTTATTTTTAGAAGATGAAATTCTTGATTTCGATGACTCAATTAGAAATATTTTATATCGAGATTATATTGATACAGATCCAATAATGATAAAAATAAATAAATGTAATCATTTAAATGAAGTAATTACATTTTATTTATATACAATGTGTGTGATAAAATTTTTATATTATATATGCTTTTTAGATTCTATCAGAAATTAAAGAAAATATTGACAATTTTACGAAAAACCATTTTATTCAAAGCATGTTGGTATTATGGGATTTAATGAGATGTAATACACCTTCAGTAAGTATATATTTGAATATTTATATATTTCTTTCTAACATTATTACATGCTTTATTTTTATTTCATTTCTATTTTTACATATTACCTTTTAGGTCATAAATGAACAACTTGAACAATTAGGAAAAAATGAAATTTTTTTAGAACTTTTTAATCAGGCCAAGAATCATTTTACGACTATGAATATTGATGAAAAATGTTGTTGTGTGTTATATTTTAATAAATTAGGAATTAGTTTGAAACATAATATATTGCAGTATATGTTAGAGGACACACATAAAATTATTACTGGTACATATATTTAGTTTAATTAATTTAAAGTTATAAATATGATTGTTTTAATCAAATTTCAGAAAATAATAATGTTCCATTGACGGCATTATCTAGATTCATCGTAACTGTTAATACAAAAAGTGGACTATATACTTATTATTTATGTAAAGATATATTTCCATTAATATTAGATTATTTAAATAATGTGCAAACTGTTGAAGATATACGTTTAATTACAATTTGTTTGGTTAATCTACCACTTTTAGTAACAAATGACATTTTAATAAACTATAAAAATAAAATATTAGAATTAATTGACAGTGGACAAATAAATTCGGATACAAAAAAATGCATATTAAGAGGGATAACTTTTTTAAATTACCCACGGTGGTCAGAACGTAACGTAGCTGTCACACGTAAATTAATGTTGCTTATAAAAGATAAAATACCAACATTATCGTCACGTGATTTAGAAATTTTGATTGGTACTTTTCAAAGTCAATTCGAACCAGCTGAAATATTAATACCATTAATTGAACAAACTGAAAAACTTTTATTAAAATCACCGAAAAATGCTGATTTAATGGTTTGTAATGTTACCTATCCATTACCTAAAAAACGTTTAGAAATTTTTGGAATGGCAAATGAAATTATTAATTCAAATGAACCAATTGAAATGTCAACATTAATATCAATATTTAAAGTATGTACATAAATGATTTAAAAATACATTTATAATGAATAATAATTGTTTAATGTCTGTATATTTACTACAGATGTTAAGGTGTTTAAAAATAGCAAATACAAAAATCTGTGATCAATATTGGTCAAAAGTTATTAAGCACATTGAAGAAAATCCATTAGAACAAGAACCTTATAGAATATTTCGTACAGCACATCGTTATATGTATTTTAATAATAACTTAGCTGGAACATATCGTAATTTCGATTTTGAAAAATACATAACAAAATGTTTAGTAGATGAATTGAAAAATGGTATTACAAAATGGATACCATCAAAATACGCTAAATTATCATCATTCGTAGTGGCCTACGGTCATACAACCAAAAGTAATAAATTATTACCTGAATTTATAATTGAACGTTTACAATCAATGGCACATCAATTTACAATATTTGATTGTTTACATATTTCTAGAGGATTACAAATTGCATTAGGATTAAGGTAATATGTTTTATTTTTTTTTTTATTTATAATTACTAAATTAAATATTTAAAATACCGATTTTACTAAAATGAGCATTATTTGTTTTGGGATTATTTAATTAATTACCAAATTTCCAAATTGTACTGCAGTAATTTGGAAATCAAAGCCAATAAGATATGGTATTTTTAATATTTAATGTTTTTGTTGTAATTTATATATGTGTCATCATGTCAGGACTTGTCTAATATAATATTTCAACTTATATTTCTTAGATATAAAAATAATGTAACACCTGAATTAGCAATGCAATTACATAAAATGGAAAATATATTAAATGCATGTGCTGAACGTCATTTAGATACGCCAAATTTAACATTAGCTCAATTAAATGGAATTATACGTTCATTTAATAATCGAAATAGTAAGTTATTTACTAATTTTTTAATAAATTGATATAAAAACAGCTTATCATCATGAAGTTATATTACTGCAATAGTGGAGCTTATGACATCAAACATAAATACCGAAAAATATGTCACGTAAATTTTAAGAATTGAAAGTGGTGGTAGGTCACGTTCGATTAACATAAAAACGCTACCTATAATCTTAAATATGCTAATGATGTTGATTCAAGCTACCGAGATTGTAAAACATTATGTTTGTCTTTAAATTTGATATGCTTGAAATTGAACGACATATATTTATTCATTTTCATTTCCAATTTTAACTTGTGAAAATATCAATTCTTATTATAAGTTGGCAGTATGAGTATTCTGTGTGTTATTTTATCACAATAGAATCAATTTTAAATATTAAATTAATTATATTTATTATTTTTTTTTCTTTGCTTTCAGTCTCAAAACGTACGCCATTATTTTATCGTTTATTACAAAAATATGAAAAAATAAATTATAATGAATTAACATCACGTTTGATACGTGACATAACATTTAATTTAAATGATTCAAATCATTTAGTACCAAGTATTTGTGACAATTTATTAAATTATGTATTAGAAAATAATGTATCGATATCGGGTGATATTATTGAAAAAATTTTAAATTGTTGTTATAATTCTGGATATATACCATCGGATGATTTGGCTGAAGTTTTTCAAATAGCTGTACAAATTATACAAAGAGATTTTATTTATATGAGCTGTTTATCAATAATTCAAGCATGTTTATCATTATCATTTTATCATGCGTTAACAAATGATTTAATAAATCGTGTATTTAATATTGATTTTATTAAGAGGATAGAAGATGAAATTCAATTATGTTATTCAAAGGTAAAGAAAAAAAATAATATATATTTTAAATTAATTTTGCATATAAAATTCAATGAGCTGCACCGTCGCACAAATTAATTTCAAATTATAAATTTTTATATATATATTTTTTTTAATTTATAGGGAACATATCCAAAACTTGTGTTAAATCAAGTAATGCAATTAAATCGTGCTGTATGTATTGATTTTCCAGAAGCTGGTGTTCCATGGTTTCAACAAAATTATATCGAAGCACAAATGACGAAATGTAAATATATATATTTATTAGGTTTTATTAACTTTAATTTCCTCCATTAACACATCGATGTTACTCTGTTTAGAGTCACAAATTAAAATGAAATATTGGCCTATCAAATTGTAGACCATAACTTACGTATGATTTGTTAGTATATAAATCAATTCATTTGTACAACAAAATTGATAGTGATAAAAATGCGGTGTTGTAATTGTTACATTGTTTATTATTAATGATGTTAAATAGAAAATCTATGGTGATCATGTTCCAACTGCATGTTTTGGGAATGGTTGAAACGATTCAAAAGTGATGCTTTTATTGTAAAAAACACAAAGAACATCAAGCCAGATAGCTTCAAAAACGACGTTTTGCAAACATTATTGTATAATGAATAAGACAACACTCGAGAACCGAAAATCATTAAATGTTACACAATCTGTTATTTATATTTAATGGGAATGTTTCAAAAAGATAGACATTGAATTGCAATATAACGACATTGAAAATCGACTCAATACATGCCTGGTTCGTTTTTGTATCAGATGAAAAGTGGATCTATTTGGATAATCAAATAAAGAAAAAAAAATAACCGGGCTTGATCTTGGGCAGTAATCAACATAATAGGCAAAACGGAATATTCACAGAAAGGCGGCAATTTTGTGTATTTGGTGAAATCAAGAAAGTTTCGTTTATTATCAAAACCAATTGAAAATGTTAACGGTGTACGTTATCAACAACAACTAATCGATTTAAAAACCGTGCATTGAAGCAAAAGTGATCCATTAACAATTGCCGATAAACGGTATGTCAAGTGATTTTTCACGCTTACAACACACCAAGGCCACATATAGCTAAAGCACGTTATTATCCTTTGGTTGAACAGTCTTACCCCATCACACACCGCATATTCATTAGACAGTACTCTTTCTGATTATCATTTGTTCCGATCACTGCAACATGACATGGATGGATGATCACTTCAAATGAAGAAGTTAAAAAAATTGATGACCTCAAAATCGAAGACCTCCTTTAAAACAGAGTCGTCTTAAATTCACTTATTGGCTCATAAAAGATGGGGAAAAAATAACATCACAAATGATGAGAAATACCATTTTCCCAAAAATAAACTTTTTAACTTTTAAATTGAGGAAATTATTGTGTTTTAGACTTAAGTGTTTTAAATTCAATTTCATTGGAATATAACTTATCTACTTTTTTTTTGTGTTATTGTTACAGTACCAACAATTAAAACGAAATTTCATTATGATATCAAAAATTCCTTAACAAAAGTTATTCAAAATCGAGAATTATTAAAAATTGATCATATTACACCATACGGATATCAAGTAATTTAACATTTAATGACATAATTACCAACATATTTATTTTATTGATTTATTTTTAATCCGCTTATTTTTTTTTTCCGTTAGATTGATTTTGTATTACATCTTAATGAAAATAAACAATTAATTCAACCATCAAAAACTGAAGAATTTATAAAAGATACATCAAAGTAATTGCTATTTTATTGTTTATTAATATTATTATTATTATTATTATTATTAATTAATTAATTGTATTTCAATATTTATTTATTTTTATTTTTTTTTTATAGAATCGCTATTGTCTTACTAAAATCAAATGCATTTCCATATAATAATAAATCGTCGTTACGAGGTGCACCTAGTTTAAAACAAAGGCATTTAGAAATACTTGGTTATAAAGTTATACAAATTAGTTATGATGATTGGAATTCAATGTATATGAATATACCAGGTGCTAAAGTTAATTATTTAAAAAATTTATTACAAATTACAAATTAATAGACGAAATGTAAATGGAATTAGTGTCGAAGTGGGTGCGGTAAATCGAAAATGCTGCTACTAAACATTTGACTATATTGTGTACAAAATTGTTAAAAGTAGTGTATTATATAAAAGATACATTTTTTTAAAATTAAAAATTAAAAATGACGCAAAAAAACACAAAGCGAATGGACCGTTTATAATCTAATATGAAATGTGGATAGAAAATCTGGTGCACGTGTTATAACATGATCGAATTCTAAAAATGATAATTTGCCATCACCGTCGACATCGGCTTCTTCAATAACTTTGTCGGCTATTTGTTGATGTTCTTCCGGTGTTAATTCATTACGTGTTAACGCTTCAATAACCATTTTCAAATCTGATTGTCCAATAAAACCATCTTTATCAAAATCTGTAGTAAATAAATAAAATAATTACGTACGCATAGTTGTTTTTTTTATTATTTTTACAACCAAAACTTACCATAAATTTTAAATGCATAAAATACTTTAATGTCACGTGGTGCTTGTTCACTAAATATCGATAATAAATCTAAAAAATCATCAAATGTTAGATTACCTTGACCATCACGTGAAAATGCTTGACAAATACGTTGTTTAAATGGATTTTCTCTTAGCTCATCTAATTTTACAATATCTGACATTGGTATACGAACATTATTGGCTTCACCTTCAGTCATTTGTTTTGGTACCAAATCTGGTCGCATCGCACGATAATGTTTATGTACTCTATTTATTAATATTTTTATGTGAATATTTTTTGTATTAGAATCGCATCGCTCATGGACACATGCACATGCAATTCGTACGAACTGAGGAACAGGTTAAACCTATTTTGATATATTAATATGACACTATAATTTCACATAAATATAATGTGAAATTTATTATAAACAAAAACTTATGATTTATAATTATCATATTTGTGTGAAATTGTTAATGAAACTTTTAATAGGACACCGCTCGTACGAAAATTGCTGTTTGTGCCAGGTCCAATGAATACATTTATACATTTCTTATAACTTATTATAAATACGTTACCTTAAAATTTCTTTTCTCGTAAAAAATGTACAATCCTGTTTGCACACAGAGCAGAACAAAATATTCATTTAAAATATTAATTGTTATAATTATGGAATATTGAAAAAAAAAAATAAATAACCTGATAATCTTCCAATTGTTGATCAGAAAATGTTACGACTTTATTTCCCATTTTTATTTTTTTCTATTAGATTATTTTCAACAAATATAACAAACCGATATTATAAATTTCATTCATACATTCATATATTTACTACTAGAAATAATTGAATAGTACGACAGCATATGTTCAGATTTAGAAAAAATATGTTAATTGGCGGCGTATGCTGATGATGTAGACTCGATGGTTCGAATTATTATGACTGTCATGGATGGGTTATGAATCGTTAAACAAGGATAGGTATCGGTGCCGGGTGTCAAAGTGAATGCAGACAAAAGACAAAGTATATATAATGGCACCAAATACATCGGACGAATTCGAGGACAAATTGTAAATATCGGAGAATACTAATTTGAAAAATTTGTAAATAGTTCGAAATATTTGGGTGTGTTGATAAATTTGGAAAATTATATTGAAGAGGAAATACGCTCTAAACTGGTGTTACTGAGGGGCTAAATAAACATTTCCAATCAAAAACATTACAATGACATCTAAAGTTCAAGCTACATAAAAAACGTTAATATACTTCCAATATTTACGTATGGATCGAAGGAATGGTGTATGACACAGAATCAGGATCGTTAAAACCAATCATAATCTACAGACTAAGATGACTTGATCACCTATAACGTATGAAAAATGCATATGTGCACCAAGAAAAAAAATGGTTGACGTTAGCTGCAGAGAAGCGTGTGTTGAACATCACCTGGATTTTAATGCCAAGCAGAGTAAGTTGTAAGTATATGTTTAACTTTTTGTTTTGCAATAAATTTTTGCCATCTAAATAATGCACACTCCTTACAACATTTTCACAATTATGAAATATACTTCCTTTGAGACCATAGGTCCGAGAAAAAATGTACAATCATTTCTACAATTTACATTAATTAACGCAATAGCTTGCATGAATTATGTGGAAAAACATTAAAATATTTTCGAAAATTATTGTACTTAATACGCTGCCATACTATTTACTAAACTAAAATGTTATATCCTTTTATATTAAACATTTAACTGACTCATAAAACAGTAGGGATTGGCTTCTTTTTTATATATATTATATTCATTTATATACACAACCAAATCAATTATAAATAGGAGTGCCATTATGGTTAGAATTCCTTTTGCCTCACACAATATATATATACATAAAATAATAAAATTCACAACGTGTCGTAGTGTAAAAGAAATAATAGTTAATTATTGATAAAATGAATGCACACAATTTTTGTTTATTAAAAGAAAACGGAATTTATTATTGTGGTGTTCAATTCATTTACATTCATTTCTTTTTTATATTTCAATTTCATTTTTATTTTTCATCTTGATTTGCAAATACAAATGTAAGACTACATTTGCCACAATAGTGACGATCTTCATGTGCTGCCATAAAAATACCAGCACCACAATTTTCACCCGGACATTCACGACGTAATCGATGAATTTTTCCGTTTTCGTCAACCTGAAATTATTTTTCATTAGATGGAATCCATATATTTATAATTATATTATTTTTGATAATTTTTCACCACTGTTTTCGTGTTATATTTATCTCGCTTACAAAAGATTCTAAATTTTATATGCTTTTTAAATAAATAATTTGAGTATCAAAATTCTTCTTTAAATTATATATAGGACACTGCAAAAAAAAAAAAAATACAAAAATAAAAAACTCTCTATTCTAGTTGCGCGAAACAACTTTTAAATTGAAAATAATATTTGCATATTTCAAATTAATGACGCCACTATTCCCACGCCCATAAACACTTAGCTATTTGTAAAAATAAAACACCGTACTACCAAATTATTTGGCGCTGAGAAATGTTGGTTTGATCAAAACTAATTTGGTAGGACGTTGTGAAAGCGGCGGTAATAGATCGAAAACCATTTATTTATTACTGCATCAATAATATTTTTAATTAATTTAAACTAATGTATCGTTTTTTCTTAATTGCAATTTTTTTGGAGTTATACTATAAAGCAGAATTTTGAAAGTATAATAATAAAATTTCGAATCTATAATGCGGAGATAAATATCACGACAAATACTGTGAATAATCATCATCCTTTTACTTACTTTATAATATTTTAGAACGGCTAACTTAACCTTCTTCCGTTTATGTTTAATTTTTTTTGGTGTAGAGTAATTCTTCTTCTTACGTTTTTTGGCTCCACCACGTAAACGTAATACTAAATGTATTGTGGATTCTTTTTGTATACTATAATCGGATACCGTATGGCCGTCTTCCAATTGTTTACCGGCAAAAATTAAACGTTGTTGATCTGGCACGATATGTTCTTTATCTTCAATTTTTGCTTTGACATTTTCAATTGTATCAGTTACTTCAACTTCTAGAGTAATGGTTTTACCCATTAGGGTTTTTACAAAAATCTGCATTTTGAATATTCAATGTGTCTAGAAAAAATAAGCATAGAAAAAAACAAAACAAATAAAGTTATGGTTAAATACAATTTTTTCTGTCATTCAACATTGAATATATGTATGTCAGCATATGTGTGCGACAGACAAAGAATGCTACAAATTAAAAACATTTTCTTTAAATTTAATCATTTATTTAATAAGTAATACAAACATAATTTAATTTACATGGTAATATTAAACTAAAAGCACAGCATTTATGCATCCATCATTTTCTGGATTATTTGTAACTTGTGCATATTTTCCCCACACCACTTTACCAGTTTGTGTCACTAGCCCTAATTCGGATATATTTACTTCAATAACGGTACCTTTTGTAATAACTCCAAGGCTTGTAAACATTGGCGAACTGGGATTTTTTTTAACACCAATTATTGGTAAATGAAAGGTGGCACGTAATTCTGGATGTGTTACATGGGCTGTTTTAAAACGTAATGCCATTGGTCGTATAAAACGTTCAAATTTAGGTGGTTTTCGTGTAAAATTTTCGCCAACAAATGTTACCTTCGTTACCATACGTTTCCATGCTTTGCGTTTTGTTTTACCCGATTTTAATACTTTAAATACTTCAGCATCGGACTGTGCACGTACTTTAGGTATTGGTACATCCCATTTACCAGCCTTTTCTTTACGCTTTTGTTTTATCATATTTGATAAAACTTTTGCACTTGATTGAACTCCACGATCTAATAAATATGTTGGAATAGCACCATCTTCTAATTTTTCAGTTTGTTTTTTCACCTTTTTCTCTTCATGTGCCTTAATTTTCTTTTTCATTTGAATTTTTTCATTACGCCGTTCTTTATTAAATAGTTTGGCTTTAAGACCGCGTAATTGTTGAGCTTTTTTAGCACGTTGTCTTGGTAAACGGGCCTCCCTCTTACGCTTCCGTTCTTCATAATCTAAACGTCGCCCGTATAGTTTACGGTGACGTTCCATATATTCATTTTGTGGCATTGTTTTATTCTATTATCTGAAAATATAAAAAAAAAGACGAGAACTTATTATTTAAATATGATAAAATCAGAATAAAGACTATAACAGTTTAAGAGAAAATAAATAAATTATACATTTTTTTCTGATTTTAACATATTTTTTCTTTGTACATAAATAGTAAAATATAGAATAAGATATGTTATATTAGAATTCTTACCTTCAACTGTACAACTCTTATTATATCATTTTAAACACATCAATAAATTAAGCACTTCAAAATTATAACTAATAATTGGTAATGAATTTTAAACTGAGAGAATTATAACAAATACTAAATTCAGACGTTACTCGCGGCGTAGCTCCATGATTTTGATAAAAATTATGTGATGATTTAATATATATATTAGAAATTACCACGTAAACATGTATTATTTTCGAACTTATTACATACTATTAACTCTTTGCACATTCCGTTTTATATATGATGCTGCCAACTGCATGAGTGATTAAAATTAGTCATTAGTCGTAGTCGTTGTCATAAGTAAAACCAAAAATAGTAAAAATATATCATAGTTTATCAACCAACGCACGTGTTTTGTACGATTAAACTTTAGTGTTTACGACTGTTGCTAATACGATATTAATATTCCATCACTTTCATAGATCATGCATTAATGTTTTATAACTTATATTTTTGATAAACTTAATATTAATTTAAAATCCACAAGTATCATCACAACATAATATAACAGAGCAAGCGTGGGCGTAAAAAATGTTAATCAATTAATATATAAATTCTATGATAAAATACCATCGGTAAATAAGTGAAACTCCAAACTATATTCAAGAAAAAATTAATTTTGTTGAAAATTATTCTACTCTATAGCCAAAATACAAATAATCGTAAATTCATAAAAAAAAATACAAATTTGATTTGTGGGGTGTATTGAATTAACTATAAAATAATATAACAGGGCACAAATGTTTCGAACCAGTAATCTTATTTTCTACAAATTATGTATATAAAAAGAAGCATGTTTTAATATACCCGGTACTCAGTTGTGTGTGCATAAGGCCTAATTGTCATAATGGATTCTTGTTTTATTGAAAAACAATATTGAATTAAAATGAGTATTATTCATGTAAAAAATATGATAATATTTATACAATTTAAATGCTTTTGTATATATAACAATATTTAAAGTGAAATTTATTACAATTTTAAAATGCCATTAAAAGAAATATTAGATTATTGATATTGATTGATAATTGGTGAGGTTAGGGTTACATGCTTTACATATTTTAATTTTTTTAGTGAATTGAATTTGAAATTAATAGAAAATTAAATAGAAATCATTAAGATTTAGATATTAGATTACAATATAAAATGATTGCTATTGTTACTATTAAATTTGTTACTTTTAAATGCAACATATCAAGTACCAGGCCAGGCCATGTGGTGTACAATGCAAAGGCTGGAGTAAATTTGATTAAGCATTGATATCGCGACTCAAGAATAATAGATCATTGAATAAAATCATTTTACATAAATTATTTCTAATAAAAGTTAATTTAAAATTAAAAATAAATATCTATATTCTAATTAATTGAAAGAATTCAAAAAAAAAAATCAGAAAAATTCTACTTACATTTACTTGGTACTTCACGTTGTCACATCCAAACACGAAAAGAAATAAAAATAGAAATTTATCAAAACGGAAATAAAATACTTTTGACAGCGGCTATGTTCACTCATCAACTTCATTCCCGTCATTCACCAAATCATATGTCCCATTGAAAAATTCAGTCTTAAATCAGAGTGAAATCAGGGCAGTTTGTAAGTTCTTGTTAAATTTTTTGAACAATTTTACACGAAAAATAAATGAACAAATTCTACCATAAGTTTTAACAGACAGCAAAAATTAAATTGACTTTAAATTGTGCATACTAGTGAAACCCCATTTAAAGAAGGCCTAGCGTAAAACAGTAAAGTGGTGCGAAAAAGTGCGAACATTATATTCCTCATGTAAATACAACATCCATCTATCCATTTTTTTTATCCTTGGGAAGAAAAAAATTGAATTAACTTTAACTTTTTACAATACAATATAATAACAAATTTACCTACAAACAATAGTGAACACTTTCGCGCAAAAGACTTATAAATCTTCTAAAGCGGACACCAGTTGTGTGGTGCACTTGCCAAATATTTGTCATTGGTGAAAATGAATTACTTTTACAAATATTTGTCATTTTCCGATAACAATTTGTTAGCTATAAAATATATATAATATATAAAACAAGTCAGTAATTTATTTTGTAATATTTTTTAAACTTGTTTTTTTTTTAATGAACTAAAACGAATGCCCTTTGAAGTTTTATATGAAGTTTTACACCAATTTATACAGATATATTAATTATATTATTGATAACGCATACGTTTTGGGTAAAGAATAAAGTTGTTTATTTTTATTTTAATATTCATTTATTATTCTAATTATTTTGTTACTTGAATTTATTAGATAAAATTGGAAAATACAATTAGAACTCGACACGTGTATTTCTTATTTTATCGATCTCATTTTTTAATCTAAACAAAATTTTTATCCGCCAAAAATAATCTACAGTTAAAACAATTTCAATCTGTTTTCAAAGTTTTCAATGAAAACTTTTCAAATTCTCGAATACACTATTTCGAACAAACTCGTGTGCTATCTGTCAAATTTTTTTTAGCGCAGTGCTATGCTATGAGAAACGCAGATGATTTTAGAAGAAAATTGTGGAAAATAATATAAAAAATGTGAAGTGGTTATTTTATTTTTTTTTATTTTTATTTTTGTTGTTTATTATTTAATATAATATATTTTTTAATGTACAATTAACTAATTAATTTAGTTTAGAACATTTATAAGTACTGTGCTAACTTATTAATTAAATAATGTAAAGCTGTATTTGGTTTATTCGCGGCTTTAAAACAAAAGAAAAAAAATCATATTTTATTTTTATTTTGGTTTTAATATGTGCGTGTACGCGCTTGCACGACACATTTTTTTTATTTTTAATGTGATTACAAAAAAAAACAAGTGAATTTGTAAATACGTCTTCAAAATTATTTTATAAATTTAATTAATTAAAAACAAGTCAATAAGTTTTTTTTAAACAAATATAGATAGATAGATAGAAGATAATGATTGTTTTATATAATTGTAAAATTTTAGAATTAAAGGATACGCCCTAAACGCCAACATAAGTAAAAAAAAAGAGCCTCAAGACTCACATAAAAATATTATTATAAAATTTATCAAAAAAGAAAAAGCCATAAATTATATATTTATAAAGGAAAATGCCATTTAAATTAAAATTAAAAAAATCACGACAATATAATGTAACATCGAAAAGCCTTTTTGTCATATCAGTACATCATTTATTAGGTAAATAACAAAGTATATTAATAATTTTTCTTTAAACTAAAAAAAAAAAAAAATAGTTTAAATTTAATTAAAAGAAGAAAGAAAAAAAATCTAAAAATGTCTCTGTATTGAATTTTATTCATTAATTTAATCGGATTAAAAAAAATATATATATTTGTATTTTGTATTTGAATATGTGAAAAGGTAATAAAAGTTTGCAAACACGAGTGAGTATGTATTGATATACGCAGTTACACATACTCAAACAAATACTGTTATCATTTTTGTCATTTTTTTTAGGGTTTCTTGATTCTACTCACCTACGAATATAAATCACGCGATTTAAAATCGTTGAAATTTTTTGTCCGCAGTTTAAAATCGCAGAATAAAAAAAAAATTCGAGTGAGCTATTTTCTGTAAAATATCACAAAATTATGTTACTGCAACGGCAGCATATGACAACTAATAAACACATAAAATAGTTAAGCACATTAGCACATGTCATTTCACCAATTAGTATTCAATTATTGTAACATAGATTTTATGATCTTAAATACATTATATTGTAGAGTGACTTACTACATAGACATCACATGCTTAAAGTAAAAAATTATCATTGCAAAGTTCTGGTAATTTCCTTTTGCTTGTACCTTAAGTTTTGCCCAATTTCTTGTTGAACGGAATTGTGTATATAGATCTATGTTGAAGCTAAAACGCAATATTACAAATTTATTTGAATCAGTTTGGTTTTGACAGCGATTGTGAGTAAACAAACAAAGCAAACGAAATGAAAACACCAGAAACAATCAACAAAATCCATGAGCGTGTACACAATATTTTACACGAACATTTGCTTATAAAAAATCTATCAGTATGATGGATGCCGAACTTGATCACAATCCATCAAAAACACATTCGAGTTGCCACTTCTCAAAGTTATTTGGACCTATTTAATCAAACAGAATTTATTTGTGGATCCAATCATCACTGTTGTTTTCATCCTGATAATACAACATCTCAAAAATTGACGTAGTCAAATTATACATCGTTATCTTATGTTATACTTCCAGATTTGGGACCACCATGCAACTTTTTCCTTTTTTCCGAATGCAAACAGAATGTATATTTTTAGAATACTTGTATCAACTGCCTAAGTAAGCAAGCAGCGGTTGCCCAGGATACAATTAAAATTGATTATTGGTGTGCTGACGGAGCACTGCACTCTAAATTATCACCTTGATAAAATGCGTTTGTTCACAAATTTCCTTTGTGCTAAATTTTCCTTAATGGAAAGATCGGTATGGCATTATTTATGTGAATGTCCCGCATATGCAAAATGCAGGCGTATTTAGAAAATAAAGAATAGATCCTTCCATAAAGAATGGTTCATTTAAAAGAAACATCTCTGGTTTCATTGCTGAAACTCCCTTATAAAAATCATCATCATCATCCCATGAAAATATCTTACTCATACAAAGATTAGAACTTATTCCATTTTCACGACACACCTCGGAATAGAATGTTTCTTGGTCTATATACATATTTGGGTTTTTTGTATTATTTTATAACGAAATAACCAAAACATGTAGTTATTTATAAAATTTTACATTCCATTTTAAACTTTATTATAGAGTAAATTTATTGTTGCCATACCATGATACATTTTAATTAGCAGGTGTTTATCTCTATCCCTATATGAAATCGAATAAGAATTATATATTATATATAACAAATAAACAATTATAATTACAATAATATCAGTCAGATTTTAAAATATGAATTTTATTATACATATAATTTAGTATTGGATACACCAAACACAGTTGATTGTACGTTAAGTTCAGAGAGTACAGGCAAAGAATGTTTAGAAAATGTGTGTCAACGTTTGTCAATAAATCAAACCGAATTTTTTGGTTTACGTTATATTGTAAAAGGGAGTACCGACGATGAACTACGTTGGGTTGACTTAGAACGGCCATTAAGTCGACAATTGGAAAAATATGCGGCTAATTCGAAATTATATTTACGTGTACAATATTACGTAATATCTGGTGTTAGTTTAATAAATGATGATGTATCAAGAAATTATCTTTTTTTACAATTAAAAACCGATATTGTTGATGGACGGATATTATGTGATCCAAACCAAGCTATAAAATTAGCTGCTTATTATCGTCAAGCTAAATATGACAGTTATCAAAATGAACGACATACAATTGATTATTTAAAAACATCATTGCCATTTCCAAGGCATTTAATTGAAACTGGACTATTGGATACATTAACCGAAGAAGTATTACAACCAAATATTGAAATACAAAATTTAACCCAATCAGCAGCTGAAGATTTATTTATTGTTACGTGCCAGAAGTTAGATGGTTATGGTGAGGAAAAATTTAATGCTAAAGATGAGTGTAGCAATCAAGTATTTTTGTGTGTTACAGTTTCTGGTATTACTGTTAAATCAAATGATCATAAATTTTACCCGTAAGTGAGGTTTTTTACATTTTTTTTTCTTAATTTTATGAATTAAATACAAATAATATAAAAGATGTATATGTCAATTATTTATTTATAGATGGCAAGACATTAGCAATGTAGTTAATCATAAACGTGTTTTTAATATTGAATGTACGATAAATGAAAATAGTGTTAGTTTTAATTTACATGATGCAGAAACTGGACGTTATTTTTGGAAATTATGTGTATTACAACATACCTTTTATATGACCTATGAACAAAATCAAAATCAAAATCATATGTCGGATAGTAATTACAATTTATTACAAAATTCAACCAATCAAGATGACTTAAATGAAATTAAAGATAATTTATATATTGGGCAAGCTAATATTTATGCATCTGATTCACATATTTCACAATCAACAACTAATTGGCATAATGATTCTGTTGTATCATCTAATATGTCATTGGCGACAAGTCATTTGCAACACCATCATCAGCAGCAGCAGCAACAACAACAACAACAACAACAATTACTACAAAAACAACTACAACACCACCAACAATTAAGAGCATTTGATCAAAATTTACCGTTACAAAATGATGTAAAGTCAAATCGTAGTCGTTTAATTGAATCAAATTTATCACTAAATAGTAATAATCGTATGCAAAGTTCATCGTGTTTGGATTTAAGTCATTATAACAGTAATAATAATACAAATAATATTAATAATAATAATAATACAAATAATATTAATAATAATAATAATAATAATAATAATAATAATAATAATAATAATAATAATAATGACAATTATGAACGTGAACATTTAAAAGCATTATTACCTAATTATCGTCCGGCACCTGATTATGAAACAGCTGTGCAACAAAAATATCGTAGTAGTGAAAATGAATTGCGTTATTTAACTACTCCATTAATACAACATTTACAAAGTGGTTGTGGTGGTCTTGATCCAACATTAAATTTATATACTGGCAGCCAACCAGATGTTCATCGTACAACAGCTGTTGCAGATGCTATATTCGGTCAACAGTTACAACATACAAAACTTACAGATATTAAACAAGCAACGAATCCTATTTTTCAACAAGTCCATCATCAATTGAAACAACAGCAACACATTGATCCAACTTTATTTAGTATTAATGGTTTATCAAAACAATTGCAAATGATGCGTTTTAATAAACCACCACCGCCATATCCAGTAAATCGTTTAAGTTCAACGTCAACACCTGATTTAGCATTGGCCTCACATCGTGCTTTATTTGCATATCGTGGTTCAAATGTAACCGGTTCTAGTCCAGATTTAGTATCAACGCGTACATTTTTAACACCTCAACAATTTGTACATCATTCACAATATGCAGCTGCTATTGCTGCCGCTGCAAATGTTAATAATAATACATTAAATACAACTAATTTGCAAAAACCGCATGCATTCCGTTATCGTTATTCACAAACCTACATTCCTGTTCATGGTATGTATGACAAATTTGTTTTTTTTTTTTGCCTCATAAAAAACTAAAATTAATTTATTATCATAACAATTATAATATCAGACACGAATCGTGACAAAGGTTAGACAAAATGTTCATAAAATGATGATGATGATGCTCTACGTAGATTGAACATATTTCGCGGTAGCTTGTAGAAAATTAGATTAAAGTAAAAAAAAAGAGAGGCTTTACTGCAGCACAATGTTTATGTAAAAAATTAATTCACTTCACTAGTATTTTTTTAAAACAAAAAAGACTAAGATTAAATTAAATCTGACAATTTTTTCGGTAAAAATTTATTAAAAGCAACTTATCGTTTTGAGACATTGTATTAGTACTGTGGAAAATCCAGTACCATCTTTTATTTTTGATCAATATTTCGATAAAACAATAGTCTGTTTATGTGCATCACTAATTTGAGTCAACAAACCATTTGTGTTACTCAAAATTCCGAGATCCGTGATTTTGGTTGCCTGTATGCTATAGGACAAACTACTATGAAAACAATAGACTTTTTGGAATTTAATAGGAGAATACTCAACCCCTTTTTCTTCATGAGTGGCGAAAGGCAGCCGTATAAAGCGGCTAATTTCGAAGTGTCACAATCATTGGGAAACCGAGCCTCGTAACCAATTCGAGATAAAATTTTAAATATATTTGGTATGTACATTTCTATAGTTTAATTTCCCAAATTGTGTGGGATACGACGCCATTCACCCTGTTCCCTGATCGTATAAGAATTACTGATAAAATAATTGAATTTTAAATTTTAAGTAATGATAAGTTTAAAAAGAATTTTGGAAGTTAGTGGTATTACCTCCACTCCTTCCTGTTTTGCTTCCATTGAAGTCAAATATTCGCAATAGAAATGATAGAAATCGCTATTTATGCGATTATTTTATGTTGTTGAACTTAAGCAATTCATTATTAGTTTTAAATATTTGTGTAATTAGATGACACTCGCCAGTTACACAAAAATTACCCAAACAATCTCAATAGAATTGTTGCAGTATATGTTTTATTTGGTTTTCTTGTATTTTCGAACTTAATCATTTAAATATAAGGTTTAGCGTAAGTTAACTTATGGGTCTCCAATCGAAGTCAATTATTCCACATAAAACTGATCGAGTAGCACTGAAACCATTATCTTGAAATTTTGGACTTAAAGGTTTAATGATAAGTTCCAAAGAATTGTAGAATTAAGTGGATTTAACTCCTTTCGCGTTATATTATTATGTAGTTTCCAAATATTTGCAATAGAAAATTGTTGCAATATTTAACATGTGTGTGTGTGTGATTTATTTATTTGCCATTACACGGAAGGAATCATTCCGTTCCACGCATAAGACGATTCGTACCTGTCTGTAACATACGTATAAGAAAATAATGGTAATAATAATAATAATAATAATGATTATCAATTATCCACAGCTATGGCTAAACAAAATAATGGAATGATTTTACAACAACACCAACAGCAGCAGCAACATCCAATAAATAATGATACAATAGAACCAATTTATGAAAATGTTCCATTACCATGGCAAAATGAAAATCAGTTAAGCGATGAAATGCGTGATCGAACATCTAGTACACAATCTGCACCGAGTGTTATGCGTTTTAATCCACAGCAGCAGCAGCAGCAGCAGCAGCAGCAGCAGCAGCAACAGCAACAGCAACAGCAACAACACCAACAACAACAACAACACCAACAACAACAACACCAACAACAACAACAACAACAACCACAACAGCAACAAATACAAACTCATCATTTGCAACAACAAATAATGGATCCATCATTACAGCCACCATTACCACTGCCTACACCGGTAGAATTACCAAAATCATCTACATTAAATTTAAACGAAATGACATCTTCAATTCCATCAAATGATAATAATCAACATCTATTTGGTAATAATAATATTAATAATAATAACAATAAAGATATAAATATATTATGGGATTTCAATCTTTATAGAATACAATACATTATTTTATTTTATTTTATTTATTTAGATAGCATAATAAATTTAATTAATAATTATTAAATATAATTATGTGCGTACATAAACCCGATATTTTGACTAACTATCGGCTAATTCTGTATTGTAATAAAACGATAAGGAAACAATCATAATCATAATTAAAATACATTTTTTATTTAGTTTTTTAAAAATTTTTATATAATTTATTTTTAAGCCAATTTTGTTTCTTTATATTTATATTACAATTCCTTGAAAATAGCGAAGTCAGCCGAAGTATCGAATTTATATTATATTTAAATATTATTAATTAAATATAATTTATTTAAATAAATAAAATAACATGTTCAATTCGTTGGAGCGTATTTAAATATAATAATAATTATAATAATAATAACAATAATAATAATAACAATAATAATAATAACAATAATAATAACAATAATTAAATAATAATAACAAAAATATTAATAATAATAACAATAATAATAATAATAACAATAACAATTAATAATAATAATTTATTAACTTATTTATTTATTTATTTAAGAACCATTAAATTTTTAATGTCTGTGGTACAAAAATGTCATATAAAAAAATACAATTTAAAATTCAGATTCTAATTAAAGTCACTAAATTCATTGAGTTCATCATTAACATAGAGTTTAGTGAACTGAAACGACCATAAGTGGTACGATACCTATTTATTTAAATTCATTGATAACTTATTGGCAGTAAATCAGTGCAATCAATTTCATCATTTAATAAGTTCATTATAAATGCGATAAGCTTAGATAATCTCTATGTGTCGCCGAAAAGTAGACATATTTAACAGACAAAGCTTATCTTCATAAGAACACAACCGTAAAGTCGTCCAGTTCAAGGGTGGCCTCTTAATACAAATGGTTTGTTATTTCATTTGTCTGTTAATACGCGTCTGATATTTATGCTCTGACGGAAACTTGGTAATGCGATTAGGCGATATTTTGAATTTTTTTCTTCTTTGATTTATCCTATCTTGTAGTTAAACGTAATAGGTACATGCATGATTTTCCATCGGTTAAAAGAGGTGTTGTTGTACTTATTGCTGTTGAATCCCGTAAATATCTTATATTTTATGTTTTAGCAATATTTTGGAATGCATATGTGTTTGCTTTCAAACATATGTGCTAAAGATTTCCTAATAATTTTTTGGTTTTTGTATACATTCCTCCGATCAGTAGATGAGTAGATACAGTGTATTCAACAATTAACATTTTTAAAAATTTTAATATGAATGACGAAATTATAGTCTTTGGGTTTCTTCAATTTTCTCTATATCGATCGATTGAATTCTTTTTCATGTAAATTTAAAATTAATTCTAATTCTAATACGTCGCTTTCATTTTCATTACCGCATGGATTTGCATGGTCGAATTGTTTTTATTTACATTATTTATCTGTGCGGCTATCTGTCACCATTTCTGATGATTTTATTAATTTTAATAGTTAGAATATACAATCCTTCGATTATTTATCTAACGTAAATTTTTCTATTGGTCGTGATGAAAACGTTTACAATTTCATTTTAGAATTTAAAAGCCTGATGGATTTCCTTTGTCGGTTCTTAATACCAATGTGTTGAATCTCTATCATTAAAATCATTACAATTTTATATTTGATGAGTCTGTTACAAGTGGATTTGGATTTTTTTACAAAAATTCTAGATTTTCATGTATTCCAAAAAATTTTAAAAGATTATTACTGATGTGTTAATGCTTTTAATTTTAAATCATCCATTATAAGTCATGAGAAACATGGTTTTGTTCGTGGTTGTTGCATAACAATTAACTTGCATGATTTCGTTACCTATTACTTTGACATATTTAATGATCTTGTTCAGGTTGATTGTATTTTTTCGATCTTTAACAAAGTTTTTTTTTTTAGATAAGCCACGGTATATTTTTTGCTAAATTGATAAAAATTGGTTTCAGTAACTAATTCGTTTCATGGATGTAATTATATAACTGACCGTTCATGCTGTGTATTACTTTTTTTTATGTGTTATCAGATTCATTATGGTATTAATAGAACAAATTCGGCTATAGGTTTTATATTCCGTGTAATCTTATGTGTTCTTTGTTCTTTATACATTTTTCGACCAAAGTACAAAAACTACTATCGTTTAATGTGTTGAATTTTTTTAGTTACTCTGACGGAAATACTATGAAATTTTACAATTTTTGTTGCGGTTCACAGCAGATAAATCAATCAGCATCCAATAGATGACGTTCCATATATTAGAAAATCATTTCGGTTATTTTTCGGATATTTTAATATTTATAATAATAATAATCGAATTATGATATTAAACAACAACAACAATATTAGTTATTAGTCTTCAAATATATTATCGAATCCTCTTATAAATGAACCTTATCGGCATATTCAACAACAATAAATTTCACATAATCATAACAATAATAATAATAATAATAATAATAATAATAATAATAATAATAATAATTACTATTTCCAATGGGTTAACCACAAACAACTACGACACCATCATATTATATCTATTTTAAAAATCAGATAATCTCTAAACTAATATAACAGCAAATAGAATAATATTAATAATAATTATAATTGAAATTTCATTAGATCGATCACAATCAACAAATGTTGCTGATACTACTACAACACTACAATCCGCCACAACATTATCACTGAATGATGTATCCAATGTAACGATAAATTCAAATTTGAATAAAAATAATAATACTAATAATAGTTGCAGTAATGTTAGTAAATTTAATAAGAGCAGCAGCACCAGTAGTAGTGGTACTAATAATACCACAGCTAATACTAGTAAAGAAAAAAAACGTAAACTTTGGACATTTTTTGGTGGTAATAAATTATCATTAAATGACAAACAAAAAAGTGCAACAATTGCACGTGAAAAAGTTGTCAATAGTGTTACATTACAATCTAAAAAAGATGAAGAATCAAATTTAAAACATAGATGGTCAACGGGTGTACCACGGTTGCAGCCACTTCAAACAACAATTAGTAAAGAAAATCTGGTAAGTTATTGTTTAAACATATGCATTCAATTATTTTTTACAGTCTAAAATATGTTAATTAAACATTTGTTTTACTTTACATTTTAATTTATAGTGTCAAATTTTGGCAGCAAAATTAAATGATCCACAATTATATATTGAATTCGAACGAATACCAAAACGAAAAGAAAATGCACGTTATGATTGTGCCTTATTGGAAGAAAATCGTATAAAAAATTTAGAACCACAATTTTTACCGTACGATGACAATCGTGTACGTTTAACGCCGACAAAAGACAATCGCTTGGGTTATGTTAATGCTTCTCATATAACAGCAACTGTTGGTTCAAATCAACGATTTTATATAATTGCTCAAAGTCCACATAATACAATAACGTTAAATATATTTTGGCAATGTGTTTGGGAAGCTGATGTTTATTTATTAGTACAATTATCTGATGAAATGAATTATGTGCCAATTAATAGTGATAAACATTTAGAATATGGACAAGTATGTGTAGTTTTATTGTGTTTAATTTAATTTAAATTAATTTAATTAATGCAAGGATAGCAGTTCTTTTATTTAATATTAATTATTGCAGTATCAAATATGGCAAGAATTTTCACATAATTCAGAACGTGGTGTTACCAATAAATTACGTATATATCATAGTCAAAGTAAACGCTATCGTTCTGTATGGCATTTAAAATACTCAGAATGGGCAGAGCTTAATTGTCCAAAAGATGTTAAATATTTTTTAGGTAATGATTATATAACATACACACTCACACACACATACATATATACCTACCGATAATAAAATAATCAAAACTATATTTATATATAATTATTTTAGATTTTCTAGAAGAATTAAGTTCTGTACGATTAGCAGCTAAAAATGAAGTACCACCTGGACATAATACAAATCCACCAGTTTTAATTCATTGTGGTGTTGGTGGTGGCCGATCTGGTTTAACACTTGCTGGTGATCTATTATTATACACATTAGATCATAATCAGGTAAATAGACAATTTATTTCGTCCTCGTACTGTAAATGTAAAACACAGTCGATGACAATTAATTGTGATATTTTTATTAGTTGTGCAAATTAATTATCGGCGGAATATTTTTATGAGGGGTTAATTTGAAGAAATCGGTAAAATAAAATCAGGCAAAGTATCGGTCGTCGTTTTCTATAACTTTTGCCCATTTTATTGACAAAAGATTAATGCTATGCATAAAAACCTGTGGTTGCTTGATATAATGAATTCATCGAGCCACAGGTGGCTTTACATCGATCGAAACAAGTGGTGATGGAGCAACATCTAGTGAATACGGTGGGTGGGGTAATACGTCCCAACCAAATGATTACAACGTGTTCTTAACAATATTCATGGTATACCACACCACTCCCTTCCACATCCCACTATATGCACAGCATAATGCTCTTACCATGAATATTGCACTTTTGTGTTGATGTTGATGGATCACTTGGTTTGTAACATGATTTTTTTTCACTTTATTATCGTAATAATTCCACTTTTCATCACCCGTAACAATTCTATGCAAAAAAATCTTTTCCATTTTGCTTTTTTGAAATAACATTTCACAAATGATTTTTCTGCTTTTCATTTAGTTCATAATGTGGCACCCAACAATGTTCATTTAAAATTATTTTCATTGTTTCGAAACGATGTGATATTGCTTGATGGGTAACATTTAATGATTCTGCGCTAATTCTTGTTGTGTTTGACGTCGATCTTAATTTAGCAATGCTTTAAATTCTTGGTTTTCAAATTTCTTTTGTTGATCTTGACTACCCTCCAAATTTAAGTTTGCAATAGTATTGAAATAATTTTAAAAAAATTACAATTTATTTTCCACAAATTAATGGAAATTTTGAAAATTATTTTGAAAAGAAAGTCTTATAATTTTGAATAAATGTTATTTTATATGACATATAGCAAGATATACACTGACTATAGGCGAGATGTGATCACATCTATTTCGTATATCCTTAAACTCACCATCATCAGTTGTTGTGGTGTATAACCGAGGTAGAAGAATTTATCGGCTTCATTGATTTTGATGGGATTAGCAACTAATTTGTTTCTCATTACTATAGCAATGTATTTTTCGACCCATTGATGTTAAGACCCCCATATTTCGCATACTGTAGCAAAAGTTGTATTTTTATTTTGTATGCTCCATCTCGCTTATGTGTAAAAATGCAAATGTCATCGGCAAATTCGAAGTGCTCAAGTTGATTTATTGGAGCCTAGGTAATACGACGAGAAGATATATTAACGGATTTTATTGTACAAACGACAACGATGCAGAATTATTGTGGTGAAAGAATTCAACCGTGTTTTATTTTTAATACTGAAGTAGAATGGTGGTGTTTCAAGTTTGTTGTGAAGCAATGAACCACAACTGTCCCTATAAAGTTTTTTAATCATTTTTAATAACTTTACATATATCGTTAAAACTTGCTAAGGAATATTAATGTTTATACTGTCAAGTCAACGAACAATGCTTAGAGTGAAGATTGTAATTCTATAGATTGTTCGATAATTATGCGTAAGGTGTTTATTTGACCAATCTCGAAATACTGATGCATACAAATCACCAGTTGAACCCTTTTTGAGAGTCTTCGGTGTAACATGTGTGATTGCAGCTATATAATTGTGTTTAGCAGCGTGATACCTCTCCAAACACCGGTCACCATTTTGATGCAGCTTTATACCAAAACCATTTTTTCTTTAAGCATTTAATGCGATAACGGTCTACCTCTGTCAAATACAGAAATCTACAATTGCTCTTCTGTTTATTATTATTTACTTTATCATTACATTAACAATAAGATTTGCATTTATATAATAATATTAAAATGTTCTATATCTACATTTTCTTTCGATTTTAGGATTTAGATATACCGCGAGTTGTTGGCCAATTAAGGCATCAACGAGATAATATAATACCATCAATAGCCCAATATAAATTTATTTATAGTTTGTTACTGCATTATTTAAAGCGGACACGACTTATATAGTTTAAAAATAATATATTATATTTATTTAATATACGTTACCCTCTACACAGGACTCTGTTATAAATTAACAAACTAAAGGTATATATAATATACATATGTGTATAGAATAATATAATATAATAAATATATTAACCCATTTCATTCACTTTGTATATATGACGATATTTTGGCATGCATATATACGTTGTATACATTTTTGCTCAAAAAGCTTACATAATTGTTATTGTAATATTATATTTAGATATAAATAGTTTTGTAATTATATGTATTTATTTTAGATAAGCATATAGATAATAGAGCAAGGGCAATGTGATTTAAATAGAAATAAACGAAATTTTAACAGTAGCACTAAACGAAGATAGCTACTCAAATAATGTGCACGTATAGGTGGTTCGTCGAATGGTGTAGTGTTACATAATTTCTTTGCTAAGACATTTGGAATGAACATTATTCGCATGGAAGCGATTACATGTATTTCATTTTATAACTTATGTCTATCAGCTAGTTGGTTGTTGCTTTTACTCAAAATCAATAGAACCAAGTCATCGGCATCAACAAACGCATATATTGTAGACCTAAACAAGTCCTATTATTCCAAGGGCGTTCAACTATTGGAATATGGTTGTAAAAAGTTTATCGAGCTGAATGAAGATTAAGATGTTTGAAAAATAAATAGCAATATTTTATACACCGATTTTATTCACATTTGCGTATCGTTTCAATAGTTATCGGAACTACATCTATATAGAATTGTACATCTACAATACATATCACATATGTGAACATATATTTCGTACTGTCCATTCATTTGTATAAAAATAGAGTTGCTTAAAGTAGATGCATTTCAGTGTTATTTTTTTTGAATTGAAAATATTAAGAATCGTGTGCGCGGTGGTTAAATTCTTTGGAGAAAAAAAGATGGATATTCATACCGATATGATAAATGTGAGCGACTCTACTCATTCAAAAATTATGATATGTAAATGGCTAATGGATTGGTTGTAGGGTTGCTTACGGAAAACTGTATGCTAAACTATCACCTTCACAAAATACGTTTGTTCACACTAATGCACTTTGTGCTAAATGTTCGTTGTCTGCAGAATCCATGGCATGGTACAACTTATGTGAATGTCAGATCTATTCGAAATCTAGGGAAATTTGGAAAATACGCAATGGACCCTTCCGCAATGATGATGGATCATATACAAGAAACATCTCTGGTTTTATTTTTGAAATCAGACGCCTTGAGAATTAACTCATAGGGAGAGCACATAATGAACCAATCCTTGGTGCCGGAATTAATTTGATCTTATATATAATTATCATCAAATAGCCAAACTCGTGATCGTGAAAGCATTGAATATAATCCACATAGTGGCCACCCTCAAAAAATGTAAAAACAACAGAAATGATGACATAGGACGATCGGTAATTCGTCGATTTATAATTATATGGGCAAAACATGGATTCATCACTACCAGAATAATAAGAAGCAACAAAAAAAAAAGAGGAATTGAACATATGTTGAAAGTGCACCAAAGAAGACAAAAACAAACGTTTTTACAGTAGACAAAATTATGGCCTTAGTTTTCTGGGGGTGCAAATGGTATTTTGTTGAGGGATTATCTAAAAACAATAATCGGAGAATATTAGTTTGATTTTTTGGAACAACTGGAATAAATCATTTTCCATCAAAGCACTTAAGATTCTTTTGATCGATATGGAAATTTTGCAAGATTTAAATTACGAATTGTTGAAACACCTTTTTCACCAGATTTTACTCCGTCCTACATTTATTTCTGCTCAAATCTTAAAATATTTCTTTGTCGAAAGCATTTTTCCTTCAAATGAAGATGTTGATAGCCAAAAAATATGTAAATAGACCTTTCGGAAAATCATTATAACGCAGGGATTTTAACATGGCTCGGATCAAGTGCACTATATAATGTTATGGGAGAGGATATTTTAAAATAAAATCGCTTTTATTAATATAAATTTTGTTAATAAGTTTGCTACTAAAAGAATCTATACAGAGTAATTTACCAACTTGGTTGTAATGAATGTTTGGTAGATGCCATATAAGCTCCACTTGGAGTAATATGATTTTCTATGTACACACGTAGCATAGCCACTGCTATACATATATATGTAGGTGTAAATCCAATGTATATTAATAACCAAATACACAATAGATACTAAATGTATTTTGTTCCAACAGTTTATCCAACTACACATTGCCTTACCTATTTTACATTGTTTGCTTAGTATATAAATACAACTAATTACATATAAACAATAAATGAATAAGAAATGATTGAAAACGATATCTAAAATTGAATGGGTTAATTATTGTAATTAATTTATATAATTTAAGTATAATTTATAGTATAATTATAATTAATCACCTGAGGTGTACGCTACACTGTGATTTTAAAGAAATTTTGTCAATTTGTGTATGTGTACGTACTCAAAGGTAGTACACTCATTAATATATTAACTTTTTAAATATTATGTTTAAGAAATCGCATCTTGATGTGGATCTCAACGTAAATTTATTATTATAGTCATGCATCGCACGCTTTATATGGAAAAAATTATTGCTCAACCCCATCATCGAATTTATAATATTAATAGAGTAAATTGTTTTGCAAAAAAAAACACTGTCCTTACAAAGTTATTTGTTTAAATTTACATTTATTTTTTTCCAAATTTCATAATTTCGCAACACGCACTATGTGTGACCAAAGTCAAAAGTAGGATTTCGATACTCTAATTTGGTTTAATAAGTCTCAATTTGAGACCGAATAAAACGTAAAAAGATTAAAAAATAGATTTACTTGTAACTAATAATGTTGTCTGGATAGTGAGACCCTATAATTTTAGACTAAAAGCCACTTCAATTAATTTACCATTTGATTATTACATTGAGAATTAAACGACATCATTTAACTTCCAATTGGTCTCTGCTGCCCGCAGACACACTTTCTATATAACTTATCATTTTTGTGTCAATGAGATTTTATTAGACTAAAATAGATATCCTTTGATTTGCAATTGGTGTCGATTAGACTTCTCTTGCTTTACATTTAATTTGGTCTCATCTCATTAGACAAAAAAAATAGATTACAATATACTTCCTTTCATTGACATTTATGGTATCAATGAGAATTCAGTAGGCTATAAAATAGATTTGCAACGCTTTTCGTTTAGTTTCCTTCAATCTTATTAATTAATCTAAAGTGCTAAAGTGAGACTATTATCAAAATTGATATTATTTAGTTTTAAAGTGATACTAAAATAAAATAACACTGTAGTCTCAATTAGTCTATTGCTAATGTGAATACATAGTCTAAGGTCTTATTAAATCTTAAAACTGAAAAACAATATACTAAAACCGTTGTTTCATGATGTATTTAATACAACCAAAGTGAGATTATCCAATGGACTCTAAATTTGTTAAGTATCAAACGCAGGTGTGGTTTGGTTTATGTTTATGTTTGATATTTTTTCCATATCTTACATTTTTTTTTGTCAAGTCTAACTCAAGATTATGTCAATCAATTTCGTGAATTATATTTAAAAACTTTTAATTTAAGTTTATCTGTCTATTTTGTCTCAATCTATATTTTTTTCACACTCGAACTTCGGGTACAACAGAAAATTGTAGTAGATTATTATAAACTTCTTTTCAAAAATTCTTTGGCGATCACAACAATTACATACAAATCCAAAGCGTACACACCACAGGTGATTCCCTTGTAAATATAAATTATAATTTATATATGATATTACACATAATATATATACTATTAATTTCGCATTTGGAATAAGTTTATACATATTATCACTTAGAAGACACTTTATTGTGCGAAAATAAAATACTAAAATGTAATTAAACTTTTGCGGCTACGCGACGGCCTTAAAAAAATAATAAATGATTAGCGGTAAATATGAATAGTATTCAAAATATTAAATTGTTAAATTGTCCATTTCGGATGGGGTTCTAAATAATATTTGTGGAAGAGTGTCTTCTAAATATAGGCGTATATACTTTTAACACGTTAATCGCCATGTCAGTCATATGTGTCTGACGCTAAGAGGTTCTACATGAGTCCCATGTCAGACATATATGTCTGACGTACGCGATTTGGTATAGAAGGCCCATGGCCCATGTGAAAATTTTTCTGATATTATCGTGGCGATTAACGTGTTAACTATGTGCAACAATAATGTTATACTTTTTTGTCTGATTTTATAAAAATAATAATATAAGAAAAAAATTGTATATGAAAAAAATTAAAACTATAATTAAATAATATAATTGACTGATTGTGAGTGAATTTTAAAATACTTTATATAAATTATTAAATAATATATTTAATTATTTTAAATTAAATTAACAAAAAAAACTATATTTATACACAAATCGCGCGAGATTGTTTTTTTTTTATTAGGAGAGAGATTTATATAAATAAAAAAATTTTTTAAAATATATATTAAATAAATAAACAGAAGTTTTAAAATATTCATATTAAATTTTAACTCGGGGAATTTTATTTTTAATTAATTTTAATAAAATTATTTTATATTTATAATATTTATATATTATTTTCTAATTGTACTGTTTTAATTAATTTTATGAAATCGAGAACGTACATTTATAAAAATGCGTGTGTATCTTTGTAAAATTATACCATTAGCGGAATAATATTCATACAAATAATTATAATATTTTAATATGATTTATGATGGTGCCGTGCCATATATGGATACAATTTTAAAATGTATGTGAAATTTCACCGATTCGAAAGATTTTTCATATATTGAGAGTATATATTAATAATAATTAATACATATATATATATATTATATAGACAGATTTATAATAGGAGCAAATGAGCTCATTAGAATTGTTTGTTGACGGATGTACTAGATATTTACAAATAAATATAAAAAATATGTTATATATTTAATTTTTGATTATTTTGTTGCAGACAACACCACCAGCAAACAACGTGTTAATGTTAATGGTGTCTGCTGCAGACAGTGCAGTGACGATCCGAGTGTCCACTTCCACTTTTGTACTCTTGTATACTTAGTTGGAAACGAGAAGGTGTACACCTATGATGTAACTGGCGCATATATAAATGATCTACAATTTTAAATTTAACACATACGAATTGGTAATAGGTTGACACGAGTAAATTACCACAAAAATAATACTATAAATACGAATTGTTTATTTACAATTTATTTAATTAGTTACAATATACGTGATCCACGGTTCGCCATTGAACCTCGCTGCGGTTTAATTTTCCGACAAAAATCGACATTCAAATTGTTAAATATTTCCAGAAGTAAAAAAACTAATGAAAGTAATTAATTATAAAAGTTTTCTGTCTTCGAAAAAACTGCTCCTACGGCGTTAGATTGATTGTCTTGCGTTAAGTTGACCTAATTGATTCACACCGAGAGCAAGTCTGGGGGTAATGTTTTTAGTAATATATCTTGGGTTGTAATTAAATGGTAAAAAAACCAATCAATTAATATATTCAATTTAACAGAAAAATTTATTGACAAAATAATAACCTACATTCCCTTCTCGATTCTTTCATCTTTCATTTACTTTTTATTTTATGTAAAAATATTAACTACACGCCGATAGATATTACTATAAAAACAGTTTGACTGTCTCAGGGTGAACCATTTTGGCGTAGTCAATTTAAGGTTAATGGCAAAACATTGAATTTTGTTAACCTAAACTATTTTATAAATATCCTATTACATTATATTTTAAATTCAAATTTATTGAAATTCATAGATTTTCAAATAAATCTCGTTTACATGAGAATTTGTAGCGCAACTAATGGCAATTAGTTAAAGATTTATTTTTATGTTGAACGCACTCTTCTGTTTAAAATAAAACTACACCATTTATCTCCACTTTTTTGTTTATGTAAATTTCCGTTGTCATTTTGTGTCAAAAATTTATTAGATTTTTTGTTTTGTTATTTTGCATTTTATTTTGTTTAAATTCTGTTTAAAATATTTCTTGTTTCTTAAAAATGTTAAGTTTTATTTCACTACAATTATTTAATGTATATTTTATGATAATTAATTGACGAAAATGTGATAGTGAATTGTATTATAAGTGTAAATAAATATAAAGTGGATTTGGTTTCATGTAACTACTGTCACCGACTGATTAACTTCATTTTTTTACACGTAAGTTCTTTTTGTTTTGTTACATTTAAAAAAACTTTAATTAATTTCGTTCTTATGACTTTGCTAAAGATTACTAAAGAGTTGCGTTTAAATTATATTAATATAATATTATATTATAGTAATAGTTGTGGTTTGTTAAATGAAAATTTCATCAACCTATTCGATTGCGTCACTAAAGTGAATTTGTTCTAAAAACAAAAAAAAAACAATAAATACATTCAATATTTCTCACATCTGTATCTTTTTTCGTCGATTTTCAATAAATGTATAGACTTTTGTTTGGCCGTAGGAAAATGTATGATTTAATTCTAATTAAATTACGTTTTATTGTGAAACACTAATTTCGCCCATTAGAATTCATTATAATTAGATCGACATAGCCCAAAAGAATCTGTACTTCATGTTTGAAAACTATCAACGCATTAACAATATTTTTTTTAGCTACTTCAATTTAACAAATAATTTTACTTCACTTTAATTTCTAATTTTATGGAGCATTACCTGTTTGCTATAATAATGATAGACGACTATTGCCGATAATAGATGATTTATTATTTATTGCCATTTTAAACCATATAATTTCTAATTGTATAATTTAAGTTTGTAAATAAGTGCATTCAAAGAATTCTTTGTGTTCGATGGGCTGTAACAATTGGTATAATGAGGAGTTTTCGACGAAACACTATCAGTTTATTTACCAACAAGTCTTTAATGTCTTCCCTTTAGATGTATTTATTCCATAATCTTTCCTGGTTACTTGTTTGCAACTATTATATATCGTGTTATTCCAGTTGAAAAATTGTCCAATCAATTGTCTTGTTGATTGGTCCCCTTTCTTTTTCAGTAAAATTTTTATACTAAATTGTAAAATTATTGCCGTGTATGATACGAATCCGATTCTAGTACAAGGTTCTCTAGTTTGTAAACACACTAAAAAGAAGTCAAGGGATATTATTTCGGTTGTTTTGCTTATGGAATGCTAGTTGTTGATGAAACTATCACCTAAATGTTACTGAATATTTTTGAAGTTTGGCTTTTTGAATAAGCAACAATTGCCATGGTATCCGCGTATTGCAAATAACGTTGAGTTACGTTGTATATAGCTTTAGCTCTTGTATCCTCGTACCAATAAGCAATTATGAATTTCCGTGGCTAGGCACACATCGATATTTTTATATGGTATTTCAGTATATTTCTTGTTTATGTTTTTTAAGTTTTAGATTCCATATGTGACTATATGTGTAGCGTACTGCGATTATTAAGGTTTGTTTATGTGATCTACTGCTCCATCGGTTTTTCTAGTTAAGTTATTCATTATATTCATCATACTCTGCATCATTTCCATCACATTTGGTTCATTATCATCGTTCTAAGTTTTGTTTGCGATTAACATTGTTTCTGCAAATGATGTCCTAGCCGTAACTTTTATGTGTGAGAAAATCTTTGTCTGTGTTTGACAATTCTCTTTATTGGTTACGTTATTTCTTATTCTTCCCTGTATAGTTCTTTAGTTTACCAAAGTAACCTCGGTGTAGCTTACAGGATGTGACTCATGTTATATAGTTGGAACAATATAATAAAATTAATAAAAATTAAAGTGGTAGGTGAGTTCAAATTTCTTCGCCATTATTCTTCGCTTATAGTTTTCTTTATTTTATTCGACAATTCCAGCATTTTTAAACTCGCCTAACATGGAGTTCATTTTTGATATCGTGCAAGTTTCTAATCATGGTTCTTATTCTAGTCTAGTTCTCATAAGTATGGCATAATTTAGCGATGTTCTTAAATTTTGTCACGTTCTTTATATATTCCAGTTTCAGTGTCGAAGTTTATTTTTAGTTGTTACTTTTGTTGTTCATCAGATTCAGTTTGTGAATGTGAGGTTTCTGATGGATCTGTTTTGCTGTGTGGCTGTTTATCATGCAAGTGCTGGCTTATATTTTGTTGTTGTTCCATTACATTTGTTTGTCTCTTTGTAGTAATTATAGTTTTATGACTCCTGCAGCGTTTTGTTTCACCGGTTTTAGACGAATAAACGTTCGTATATATTTATTACTTCTGATAACTGCAACTGCCTTACGTTTCTTACTTGCTCTACTTTAGTGCAATTTGAGCATTCAATTTGTGAAAAATATTAAATAATTTGTAAAATATTTTCATTCATGAGGCTGTAAACATCTCTACCCAACACACTGCAAGCCAACCTAATATCGCTCGCTATACACTTTCCCTTAGCTCGCTTCTAAAATCATCCTTAGAAATATATATATATAATCTGCTGTTGTCTCTTATTTTTAGCTTCACTGAAACCACATTCGTTTAACTTGCTCTCCAACATCCACACGAATAGACAAGAATGTTATTGCAAACCGGTGCAATGCATAGCAAACACATTGCTTGCCCAGCAAAATCAGACATACAAAATTTCTTTGGCGTATTGTAACTGCAACGATATGGAAGTGGGTTTGCTCTAGAATTCTAAGCGAAAAAACTCATGGGAAGACCAATCATGGGAACCACATAAAGATTACTGCACCAAAACGGAACATCCACACGGTCATAAGATAATGCTGTATGCCTTTTGTGGAACTATAGCGTGGTGTACGATGAGTTTCTAAAACTCAATCAAACTGAGATCGCTAATTGTTGACTACTTGTTGTTATTACATTAATAACTATCGATAGTTTAGTTTTTTACTTATTGACATCAATAAAAAACAATGTTTTATTATGGAAGGGAATTATTTGCGAAATTAATAGCATCGAAAATAAAATAAATTATTACACACATTAATTATAGCGATAACAAATAATTTAATTTCATGTGACTTACACAACTTAACTAATTAAAATACAAAAAAATACACATGTCCATAACAAAAATACAATAATTAAATCAATAATCGATAATAATATATTAATATACAATAGGAATAAAATATATATTGATCCATCCTAAATTTCTGAAATTATAGATATATAAAGAAAATCTTTAATTGTTATGATTATACTCTATATACAACTACGCCTCTGCATTCATTCCATTAATAGCCTATTTTATAATGTCCATGGAAGCCAATCTGGCGTTAATTCAGCTTCATCACCGGCTAATACTGATACGACAATGACTAATGCGACCACAACACACGACAATGCCGCTAATATTCCAAATAGAATTTTTTCACGTTTTGTCCAATTTTGACAACGCATTATTGGACATGACCAGGACCAATATTGTTCACGTATTACTCTGAAAATATAAAGAATAATAATTTTTATTAAATTTTGTAAAAAATTTACTTGTTATTAGTAGAATATATTATTGACATAAGATCGGGGCTATTGGTCTACCATTATCTACCGGTTAAATCCGCCTCTTTTCAACAAATATTTTAGTTCACCGTATAATTTTAAGACCCCAGAGATTGACTGAGATCCGTTTAACAGGTTGTCGACGTAAAAATCTTTAGTAATGACTTAATAGATTTGATTGCCAAAATGGCAGCAGAGCTAGTACTATAAATTGTAGTATTAAAAGTGTAGGTTTTGATATTTTCTTTTCTTTGAATGGAATGGACCACAGGATTCGTTGAAGATCCACGAACTGCCCACCAACCCCTAAATTTTTTCGATATCAGCAATTAAAGCAATTTTGTGTCGTCGGAATCTCATCAAAATTTCAAAAATATCCCTCTGAAGATCTGTTCTAACGTGCATCATATCATCTATGATGACAGCCTCGATGAAGTTTTGGCGGAACCATCCAAAAACCACTCTAAGTTTTGTGGTAATGCTGTCCTCATTTATTACACCATGATTTGGTAAATAAAAACAAATTTTTTTTATGCGATTGTTCGAATGCATTTTCACATAAGGACATGTGCAATATATTCGCTAATGAAATTTTCATATTAATTACTCAATATGATATCGTTGTGCAATCGCCTTTCCACATACAATAATCTTCGAACAGCAGCTGTGGTATGAACTTCCCAGAGCCCCAAGATTATCTTTTAAAGGAAGATATACTATTAGTCTGCCGAAAGCACCCCGTTTTGTAGTAGTATTGTTAGTAGTTCCTCACAATATAATTGCCGGGCAGAGAATGCGTTAGACTTTGATAAGGTCTCATCCATGTTTGATGAACAAGAGAAGACCCAGGCGATGTCCCATCAATGGGTAGCTCTTTGTACGAGTCAGCACTTCATTGTGTTTTTTTGAATGCACGATATATTCCTGGCAATGTTTCAACTACATCCAATCAATGCCATATAATACTTTGTATAGATTCAATAGTATGGCGTTCTTGTAATCATCGCGTATGAAGATCAAAAAATAGACAAATAAATTTGTGTATAGTTTTTTTTTCGTTTTATAAGTTTTATGAGAAAAAATCTGTGCAAAATAATAATGTCCTGAAAATTTGTGTCCACCACTCGTTCGCTCTATGCCTAGAATTCACCTGGTGTTTGCATATACCTGTAAAAAACCAAACGGCTAATTTAAATTAACTATTTTATGTCATGTTCTCGCAGAGTTTCCGATAATTGATAAAACCATGATTTATTTCTGGATTTAATCTCTGTTTTAATTTTTTTTTCCTTCTTAATTGGATGAAGATTTTCTAGCGACCAAACAAGTCGTTACATTAGACTTATTGTGCTGTTCCTAGTCCTCCCGAGTGATTGTATACGAATTGATTACTTTGGCTTACGCTAAGTCAAACCCCAACTATATACATATAGTGATCCTCGGGCATCTTATTTAACATTATGCATTCAAGTTGGTAAATATTACTCCGTATTTGAGTTTGTAACAATTCACCAATTGGAACCGATTCGACAGATTTCTATTAATTAAATTATTCTTATGGGGGTGAATCGTCCATATTATATTATGTTGTGTGCGTATGTAAACATTGTTATTATCTATGAATATGGGCCAACATCATATATTTTCAAAGATATTCAATCTCTGTGATTTCATAAACGAACAAATGATAATTCAGTTGTGTAATTTGGTGTATGAAAAATACAAGAGGAATCGAACACTATAGAAATCTCCGGATTGAATGACATGCACTTTAACTACGACTGAGCCACTGTGAACAGTATGTTTTGAACATATTCTAAAGCCAGCGATGTATTTATTTTTGGCCGTTAAATGCTTCTGTGAGCATCGCCTGGAGAGTCTAGTGCGTATTGGGAATTTTGTTTCCCCGCCTTTAGATGATTCGAAGCAAGGAATTAAAACCAAATCTTTCTATACTGAATAGTATTTCCCCAGACTTATACGACAGGGACGCAGGTTATGGTCTCCGGATTCGAGTCAAAGTGTAATCTATAACCAATCCATAATATAATAGAAACTAAAATATTCCAATTAATCCACGTTACAACAAAACAATCTAGTGGAAAAATCACCGTATTGAATAAAATACGCTAAAATATTACAAGTCTAACGTATATGGAATGGCAAAAGTATTCGTGAGTTAGGGATTAAAGCGCTGCATATAGGTTGTGTTATAGGTTGACGTTAGACGATTGGTATATTTAGTCAATGTTTGAGTATTTGGCATAAAATACCAATCGTGTAGTGTAATCCTTGAGATGGTACAATGCAGCAACATTATGCGTATACCATTGCTGGAAAAAAAAGGTTCGATCATTATGAGAAAGTATCGTTTTTTATGAATGTACGTGATTTTATCGGTGTCTTGTTCGTATATGATATACAATAGTGAAACGGTTTTATTCGTAATCATCAAAAGGATTATACGCCATTCCTGTTAATGGATTGCCAAGAGATTTACAATAGTTTGATACAAATAATTGATCAACAATTGAGTGAACCAAAGTTAAAGGAAAGGAATGGATTATATTACCGATTATATGCTAATTGCACTCCGTATGACAGAAACACTACTTTTCTATATATCCTGGAAAGATAAACAATATTATCTTGCCTAAAAGGACTATATGGAAAAATGGAGTGTGTGTCTTTGAAGATTTTTTGATTCAATTTTGGCGTTTCCATAGAAGTATCACCTATATTCGAGATTTTGCTGGAAAATTCTAAAGTAAAATATTACAATTGAAATGTGTTGAATGATATTAGGGCTTAGTCAGTCGGTCAATTTACTGAATTTACACTATTATGATATTATGCGGCTACAATCATTCATATATAAAAATAATGGAGTTAAGGAAACATGACGCTTTCGATTATTGCAGACTATAATTGATGAATTTTTATATACGCAAGCAAATTAATTTACACATACATTACTATATTGATTGTTTGTGGTAGATGTCGGAAGCCCCATACTGTGACTAACAAGACTTTCGTAGCACAATGATGGTAAGGCCCATAATAACATATGCTTCTGTTGTTTGTTGGCGCATGTACGATTTCAGAAACAGAAACAGTCGCGGAAACATCTGGGAAGAGTGCTGCATTGAGAATTATCAAATTGGGTATAGTAGGTTACTGAATTATTGTAAAAATCGATTACGGCACTAGATATGCCAATGGATGAGATCAAGAGAATACGCAGGTAGAACAGACAACGAACCGAAATACTATCAGAGATTTTAAAATGGGGGTTTTCGGGGTTGACGGCGATCATAACATTTACATATAATTCCTTGATTGATGCGAGGATGGATGCTAACGCGAATAAATTATGATATAAATTTTATCGATTTTAGAATTATAAACTTTGTTTAAAATCGCAGCACGTCGCATTCGGTTTTCTTTTTGTACTAAATACAATTAATTAGGTAGTAGCTCATTCATAATTAGGTGTGATTTGATTAGTGAATTAATCGTATAGTCACATATACCGACTTCAGAATCTTAAATTAGCTGTCCAATGTAAGTGTTATGATTTTTTTTTAAAAAATGTAGGATCTAATGAAATTTAAGGTTCTGCATTTGAGGACAATCATAAATATTCAATATTTGCCCAAAGCAAATTTTTATGACATTTCCATTGATAAAATTCACGACATACACTCAAAAATTGTTCATTTATTTTTTTATCGTTTTCAAATTATCTGTTGTGTGTGTTGTATGATAAAAAAAAACTTAAATTCGTGTTATCAATAATTGTAATTACATCTAATTATTTTGTACTCATTTTGTAGCCTGCGATAGTATTTTATTTATAATTCCTTTAAATTTATTTGTTTTTGTATATATTTATTTAATAAAAATAATATTAAAATATTAATTATAGAATTTATTTCAAGAAATACGAATGCGTATTGAGTATTTGTACTCTATAGTTTCGGCCCATTGTATGGCATATATTTTGTTGGTGTTGGGAATTGTCAATAAAATGATGAAGTGTATGTCTTTATCGTTCACATTTATGATATGGAAAAAATATTAAATTATTTTTACTATCTAATTCAATTAATTTATACACGCAAAACAAAGTCTAATGCATCTATATTTCGTTTGATTGATTAAGTTAACGTGTATACTTTTGAATTGTTTTACCACGAACATTCATTATGATTACGGTTGAACTCGACCGTATCGAAATGTTTTAACAAATCCTGGGTATAACATCCAACATTTATTCATCATTTGAAAATTCAACCAATCATTGCAGTGAATGTTCAAAGATTGAAATTCCTAATGTATAGCTTTATTTATATAAATACTTGTGACATAGACTAGTAAGTACTAGTCTCACTAATGAATCATACAAAAATACATTAATTACAAATACCGTGAATCATACCTAAATCACAGATAATACTATTTTATCCCCAGATATGTAAATCCATATAAAAACTTAAAAAGAAAAATGTAATTGAAAACACAAAAAAAAGGATGAACTCATCTGTTTGCGTGAAAACCGAAATTAGTTTAGTTTCTGCATTATTGGATTGGCAACAAAAACATTGCCGTTTTTCTTAATCATAACAAAACGCAATTATTTCATAGAATTAAATAAATTTATTCAATAAAATGTATTGACCATTGTGTTCGATAACATTTTGCCATCAGTTTGAGGATGATTTCCAGAGGTCATAGAACATCACGGTCCTGATCATCAAAAAACTGAACCAAATGCGTTTTAACATCATCATCATCATTTTTGAAATTTTTACCATTCAAGAAGTTTTACAAACATCGAAATAAATGGTAATCTGATGGGTGTGTAAGGTTTGGACGTGGCTATGATGGATGTATGGTAACACTTTCCAAGCAAGCTTCAATAATTTTTGACGACTGACCAAAGTTGTGGTGAAACAATTTGCTAATTCTGATCACTTTTCTTGAATTGCATTGTTCAATTTGGTTATTTGTTGAATGTGCTCATCTGAATTAATCGTTTGATTGCATGGTTAAAGTTCAATATAGACACGGCCTTTGTAATCCCACAAAATTGAATATCTGATTTAGATGTTTTTTTGCGATGGTATACATCTTTTCTGCTTCACAATATTTTTCGATTTACATTGTAGCAAACAATCGATTTTTCATCGCCAGTTGAAATCAATCGTTTCAAAAATGGATCATTTTAGTTACGTTTCATAAGTGCAATCGCTGATGGAAATGCGTTGTGTTAAGTGGAGTTCAGTTGTTGTTGATTAGAAATTCATATATCGAGTTTTTTTTCGTATCCAAATTTCTTTTCAATGCATGTATGTGATACATTGAGCTTTTCTGCAATCTCACGTGTTGTGCTATAACCATCCGCATAGATTATTGCTTTGATTTGGTCGTCATCTATCTCACCTGGACGACTTTAACGTTGTGAATCTTTGGGAGAGAATGAAATTTTACAAATCAATTTTGATACTGTTGTTCTTTTAACGCTTTGTGACCATACCCAGCACATTAGTTTTTGTCAGGTTGCATTGCGTTGTTTCCGTCGTGGAAGCAATAAAGGAAAATATGACGACAATTCTCATTTTGATTCTCTATTTTTCAACAAAAAATACACAACCGATCTTTATGTGATACCCGTGCTGACTTAGTTGCCAATACCATGGCAATAAAATAATGAGATTTATATATCTACAGTAAAACTACGCAGACGCCAAAGTCGTACGACCGACATCTGTGTAGCGTGAAGCCATCTCTAACGATTACCACCCTTCCTGTGTCTGTAATGGTATAGACCTTACGTCTGGTCTATGACCTTCGTTTATATAAGATTTGGTTCTTTGTTTTGCTCAAAAACTTATAGTTATTTTAATAGAGCAACGAATTTTCGTGAAATTACATATGAAACTTGAAAAAACTGCCACTGAAATTTATCATTTATGAATGGCAATGAACGTGTGTGCGGATTTTTGAGGGGTTTAAGCGTTTCCAAGATGGTCGAAAAGACGTTTTGAATATTAGGGATAGCCGATGGGCGTATATATTGAAAGGGATAATAACTTAAAGTATATAAATTTAAAATAAAGTGTGTTCAAATTTGAGTTACATTTTTAAATTTGCTGGCGGCAAATTGTGTTTTTTGTAAGAGGTCTTGCAGCTAAAAGAAGAAAATCATTTTTAGTGATGTAGCTCATTTTAAAATTGGAGGATATTATAAGCAAATTAAATTGTTGTATCTGCCGTGAAGAAAATCAACGAATTATATTGCAAACAATAAATGCATTCGCACTGAAAGTAAAGGTTTGGTATGGTTTTTTGTCTGGTTGATTGATTGGTCCATATTTCTTCGAAACTGAAGCTGCGAAACGTTGTTACTGTGATGGGTGCTCGATAACATTTTTTGTGCGATGAATTGAAGTACAATATATTTAATGTGGAGATTATGGGCGAGTTCCAACAGGCGACGGTCGGTAAAACATGTCAACAATCGATCTTTTAAACCAGAAATTTGTTAGTAGTTGAATTATTTCTCGAACACAAGATGTTAATTGGTCATCAAGATCGTGCGATCTAACACCATTAGACTATTTTTTTATGGGGGTTTTTTTTTTTTTAAGAGTAAAATTTATACGGACAATCCTATGAAAAAATTAACCAAAAATTTAAACACACATTAAAATTGTTTTACGTATAGCATTACCCTAGTAACAATTCGTCCGTACTTTGAAAAATGAGGAAAATTTCCGTGGAAAAAATCTACATATTTTCCATGGAAAAAATATATTGAAATTCGTCCAAAGGATGTCCATAGATTTATCTCTTAATATAATAGTATTTTATTTAGGTCAATTGAAATCTTTCAATTGTCTGGGTAATATGTTCAACATATATCCGCCCGCTATTGTATTCATAATTTATTTCATCAATTATCCAAGACAGTGGTTCAAATTTTATATATATTTCGCTTATCTATCGATATAATCCTCACTCTTCTTAATTTATGTTCATATTTTTTAAAACAACCAACAACTCAAATCGATATATTTCCTAGGAATTTTGTATGACTTTTCATGGATTTTATGATCGCGGTTTTTTTTTCTTGTTTATTACAAAAAAAAATGAACAATCGATAAATTTTTGCCATCGTTCAGCATCTTCACATTTCGTGCTCATAGAACTTCTGGTCTATCGGTAAAAAACTGAATCAAACCGCGATCAAAATATTGACATCATCGTCATACGAAAATGTATTCTGCTAATACGGACAATTCACGGGTATTACTAGCCATAAAATACATGGACGATCCAAAGATATTTTTGTCAAAATCCGTGGATCTGGTCACAAAAAATATGAATAATAAATTCTATGGATATTCTGTGGAATAATAGCAACAAGAAATAATTCTAAGGATAATCCGTAGAAATTATCCTCCGAAATATGCGGATAATCCAAGTACATTTTTTATAACAATCCATGGATAGGGTTGCACTCATCATATAAAAATCCATTGGTCATCCGTAAGAAATCCATAGATATTTCCTCGGATTGAAACTACGGAATACTACATATAATGCGGAAATTTTACGACCAAACTACGGACAGTGTTTATAGGGTGGGCGCTCGTTATTCTATAGCCACACCAATTGTATATGATTAAAATATTTTTACGACTTACTGTATACTTGGTGTACTACCATCGTGACGCATATTTGATTGATTTCCTAAGTATCCAATATGTGTACCACCTTGATTTATATTATTATTTTGATTGGATGCATCAATAATATAAATACTATGTTGTTTTGATCCATCGGCAGCACCGGATGACGTCTTAACATTTGGTTTATATAACATTTCATATGATTTATTTGTATTATTATTATTATTATTATTATTATTGAATTGTTGTGTGGAAGAAGACGACGGTGACATTAGTTCACCATCACTTTCCGTGATAATTGATACAGTTGGTTTTTTTAAAACACCTTTTGTCATACGAACTGAATGATATTGATTATTTTTTTCATTATTTTGTGCATATGATGATGATGATGACGATGATGATGATGGCGGTGATGATGATGATGTTGATAATGATGACGGAAATTGCACTTGTGATGTTCTACTTTGTCTAGATTTATTATCAGTCATGTTTTATATTTTTAATTGTATATTTAATTTACAATCAATTGTTTATAAAACGGAGATAAAAATATATTTTTTATATTTTTATAGAACAGTTTATTCACCAAAAAAAATACCAAAACACATATAAAATATCGCAAATTGATTGATTTCGATTTATTATAAATTATAACAAATCTTTTTAGGTTTTAGGCTAATAGTACACATTTACAATATTTATACACATTTACACAAATTTTAAAATTTATATTGAATTCAATTCATCGGAACATTTTTTTATACGCACCAAAATATGTTTTTGTTTTTTATCGGAGCAGGTGTTTTAATTTGTTACAAATATTAAATAATAAATTTTTGGACAACTGTTTTAATATTTAAAGTTTACAAAATAAAACACATAAAAAATGTTTTGTAAAACATGTGAAAAATATAAAAAAAAAACTAACCCGTACCGCGTACAGACACACACAAATTTGGGCGGAATAAATTCAATCAGCCAGATACTATAAATCCGACTATATGTGAAGCTTAACTAATAATATATAATTTCAATAATATGTAAAATGTACATATCATATTGTGGGACTCGGTATTATCTAATCTACTCTCTAATTACTTTTTATATTAATTTTATCAATAATATTCAGTTCATTTTTTTTCGTCTGTTATCACATTTTTTTATTTTGTATTTTTAATTTTCCATATACGCTCGTCTTATTGTGATATGATAATGTGTGTTTTTCTACAATATATACAGTGAATATTGTATTCAAGCGATACAATGATATAAGCAAATAATATTGTACTACATTCAATCCATAATCACTTTCAATTAATATGCAAATAAATTCTTTATAGCAACGCACGGTATGAGTTGAATTTTCCATATTAAAAAAACATTGTATAGCCAATGGAATATTTTTTATGAGTGCGTTGATTATAATCAAGAAGGTGATAATCACAAATGGTATTGTATTTAATAATAACGCAGTTGCGATAAGTAAAAATGTTACGAATACAGGTGGCTATCATCGGCAATGGCTTTAACAACGAAAAATGCATAGCTTATTATATTACCAATTACACTGGCATTATAATATTTAACGAGTTGAGGACCAGTAGCCAACAGAATATAATGTTCATGTATTTGCTACAATAAAACGCTTGCTAAAATCAGTTTTTGTTATAATAACCATTCTTGATTATTGCCGTCTTGATTTAGTTAACTTCTTGGTGAATATATAGCCTTTGCCGTATTGTTTTATCACCGTCAGATTGAACTATTCACACAATATTCACTGTATTTGTATATGTTGAAATAGTAGATATACAGCGAAACCTCTATCATATACGTTTAATTGCGGCAATGCACGCACACGCACAAATAACGTCCCTATTATAGAACATTAATTATGAGGACAACAGAAACCGTAAAATTAATTTAAAAATCACCTTATTAACTTAACTTATTAAGATTTAAATTAATCATTTTAATGAATGGTTTAATTTAAATATATTGATGGTGTACCGGAAAATTGTGTCCGTTTCGATTACAACAAGTTTCAACAATTATATGCGTATATTTTGGTTCTCTTACTTACTTACTTACTTACTCCATGGCGTTACAACCCGGGTGCGGTTTTAGCCTTCTCCAACACGCTTTTCTAACCTGACCTATCCGCAGTTAATGTCTTCCAATCCCGAATTTTTAGGATCTTTATCAAATCATTGTCCTTAAATTTTCTTTGCTGGGGTCGTTGCCGTTTATTCTGTCCGATCCGAGGCTGTGTTGTCGAATTCATAACTAGTTGTTTTTCCGAAGTTGGTAGTTAACCATACGTTCAACCTACTAATCATTCTGCAAATTCGTAGGATCATTTACAGGGGTATAACACCTCTGCCGAAAGCGGTTACATTGGCGCCGCTGATTCGCCTTTACTGTGTAATCACTGAATCATTAACTCAGTTTTAATCGAGTGCTGCTTTCACACAACACCCCAAAGTAATTCTCATACACAGCAGCCAGATTGTCCGCGACTACTTATTCTTTATTCGTAGCTAACCCATAAGTATCATAGGCCGTTCCACTATCCGCAACCCGTGGACGCGTTCGGTCGCAACTGGCATTGCAAGTATGCTATACCCAACATACTAATCCGAACTTTTTGGTTCTCTATCTTTATCTAATTTTATCCCTGAATGGATACATATGTACTGACCTATAGCAAATGAAGTAAAACGAAGATCATGATTCATGTTAGTACATTATTAAGTGAGACGCGATTATGTAACCATGGCTATGGATAACGTTCATTAACGCCACTGTATTTTGTACAAATTCCAACAAGAAATGTAAAAATGTTTGTACAGTTTCTGATAGAATATGCAGAAAATGGTTCGAAAAATTTGAAATAGTTGATTTCGACCTTTCTAATATGCCACCCTCTGGGCGACCACCTTTGATCCAAGACGATACCGTCAATATTATGCTAGAGTAAAATCCTTGTTCGACAACATCGGAGATTGCGGAAAGACTTGATTCAGTTAAACAAACCATTTCGAAATATATTCGGAAATTAGGAATGTTGTGAAAATATTCGAGATGGGTGTCACGCATGAGTTAAGTGAACAAAATCGAACCCTTTTTGGACCGAATGATAATGAGGATGATAAGTGGATTAATTTTGTAAACATCGTAAGGAAAAGGGCATATTGTGTTTCAGGAAAACCTCCACCCCACCACCTCCGCTTTCTAAACCGAAGTTGAGCCTGACTAAGACAATGTTGTGTATACGGTGGAACATTCGAGGACTATTACGTTTTTGAGCTGTTGAAACTAAATGAAACGCTAAATTAGGAGAGAGGCCATCATACTGCATCATCGTAATGGCAGGCCACTTATAATGCTTTGGGAACCCGGCAGAAACTCGTAGAGTTAGGCTGGGAAATTCTGCCGTATCCATCATACTATCCGGACCCAGCACCCTCCTCATTATCACTTGTTTCTGTCGTTACAAAATTGTTTGCAGTGCAAAAAATGTTATTTGTTAATTAATTATCAAATTATTGGATATATGCGAAAGTAAGTTCCGTTTTTTGGTTTAAATTATATGTTTATTTAGCAAATTATAAAATAGTGGTGCATTATAAAAAAGTATGTTCCATCAGAAACCATAACTTTCACCCATCTTTCAAGTAATACCCTGTCCGAATAAATCATCAACCGTTGAAGCTATCCATTCGTTAAGCCAATTTTTGTTCTTAAACCAATTTACCGAAATAAAGTTCTAAAATTCTATGATGCAAGTTTGTAAATCGTTGTTCTTTATTCGATCCGTGCGTTGTAGAGTCCATAATTAGTTGATTTTCTCTTGTCTTGACTTCAGACTCACCATGAATCTGTGTAACCATTGAATCATTAACTATATGGATGTTGTGCTGTCCACCTTCTTTCTTTCTATAGAGATATACTTTGGTTGCCACATGTGAAGTGCTATTAAAGACCCAGAAATGCATACACTACTGTTTCCTTGTGTTCCAATGGTTCACTTAGTTCATTTGTCTGCCAAAACCAAACCGTCTCTGAGTCTCTGTAGGTCTGTCTGCTCTGTATACGTATGCTGCTAGTCGTTATGGAGCAGTGTGACTATAATAAGCTGTAAGCTCCTAATATGATTACCAATCACCCATTCCATTGTTTTTAACTTGAATGATGTTAAACTGATAGGTCTAAAGGGTTTCGGTTTTGTGATACCTTTCCTTCCCACTGTGGGAATAAAGATTAGCCGTGTCTTCATTTTAGATACGGCATTAGTATGGTTTGGTCTTATTGACATTAGAAGTGGAACTAATTCCAATCTACACCCAAGGCTTTAAACAGTTGAAATGAATTGATTGTTCATTTTATGCGGTCTTCTGTGATGATGACCTCAGCCTTTTTTCAATTCGATGGTTCAAGGTTTTTCTGTGTTGTGACTATTTCCGTTTCACGTCCTCTATGTTACATGTCTGAAAGTGAGTTTTCATTAAGAGAGGCCCATTGTTCCTCATACTAAATGAATCCTCCATCTGATTTTACCTTATCTGTTGCTAGTGTCTTATGCAATATGGTCCCAGCAATGATAGAGCCAATATCTTCGCAGAAATACCTATAAAATTCTTTATTTTATCCTTCCATATTCAGTCAGCTCTCCATGAAATATTTTGCTGACAATTACCGTACCTTCGTTGACGTACTTTAAATCTTAATATTGACATGTTGTTGTTCCACCCTATAGGCTATCCTGCCGTCTTCATCTATGTTTTAGTGATTTATGCTTTGGTGATTGCATAATTTACTACTCAGCTCATCTTTCCAATTTCAAACTTATATTAATCCTATGATCCGACGTAGATGGTTCGACAGACGCTATTGCTTCAAAAAATATTCTCTAAGAAAGTATTTCTTCTCGTGGTCTAATACTTTGCGTTCCTACTTAATTAATTAATTAATTATATGTTTATGATTATATCAAAGATTATTGATATATGCATTTAGCAAAATGTATCTGCAACAATATTATCTCGCGTTATATTTTTCCAATATTATTATCGAATAAAAATGTAGTATTTAGAAAATTTCTAACAAAAGCTATATTAAATCTATAAATTATATTTCATTATTGCAGCGGAAGATGTTGATCAACAACAAATTGCAACGCATTTATTGGAATATGTTCCAGCAGATATCATTCATTCGACGACACATTCTAAAAGGTATTTATTAATTTTATATATTGTATTTACAAACATTGTCCAGTGAATCACGATGTCCAATGAAATTGCTAATTTACTTATTTGAAATATTAGTTAAAGTAGAACGCCATATCGTTCAGAAATCACTGCACCACCACTTATATTACGTAGTTTTATGAGGATTGTTCGATATATTTCCTTTATTCATAATAAAAAACAGTTTTTTTGGAAAAATGATTCTTTATCTTTCAACTCAATACACTCAACACAAACGTTTTTCAAGTTTTATAATTGCGTTTGTAAAATACGATTTATAAAAACCTTCAAAATATGCTTCAGTTTTAGCGATAACCATTTCATCTGACGTGAATCTCTTTTCAATAATCCATTTTTTTAGATTTGAGAACAGCAAAAATCACCGGGAGCTAAATCTGAAGTGTATGGTGGATGTGGAGAAATTTCGTAGCTCAATTCATTCAGTGTTGCTGTTGTTAAACCTGATGTGTGTGTGACGGTGCGGTATTTTGATGAAAAAGCACCAGCAATGAAGGGTCGTTTTATTTTAATTTCGTCATCCAATCGCTCCAATAATGTGCAATAATATTCACTATTTATTGGATTTACTTTTGAAAGATCCGAAAAAACAGGGGCCAAAATCTTTCCTGTTGATTTTTCCGTTTTTGCCTTTTTTGGTGCACTTCCACCAGCTTTTCTGTCCATTGTTTTGATTGATTTTTTTTTTTGTGGTATGTAGTGATGGATCCAACAGTTATGAATTGCGGCAAACGCAAATATAAAGCCAAAACATAATCACAACGTGGCCAACGATTTATCTTTTTTGATAATGTTAACAAACGCGCTGCACCCACATCTTGCACATAACTTTTTCATATTCAATTCCTCATGTAATATCCTACTAATACTACCATTTGATATTTTGAACATCTCATCAAGCTCTCGAACTTTTTTCGAACATCATTTGTCACTGTATGAAGTACTTTTCTTATACAATTTCAATGGATGTTGCTGTTTTTGGTCTTCCATATATGTCTTCATCATTTACTGTCGTACGACTACGTTTAAATTCAGTTACCCAAAAACAAATGGTTTCGTATGATGATGATGAACTACGAACGCAAAGTATTATCCATATTCTTTTTGATATCTGTCGCTGGTCGCCCATTCAAAAAAAAGGTAATGAATTGCACCACGAACTTGTAATTTATCTATTTTCTAAAAAATACAAAAATGATCTTATTAAATTGCTTGTAAATAATTAACTACTTGATCGATTGGTTTGAGAATTTGCATTGTGCCTTCCGAAAAGTATGTTGTTTCCAATGGCAACCGTAAAAATAATGGTAATTAGATGTACTTACAGGAAATATATCGAACAACCTTCGTAGATACATTGTTTAATTATTGTTTTGACGATTTTTTAAGTTGTTTATTTGTCTAATTCCATTTTACTTTTTAGCCTTTTATTGCTTGAAACAATGGAAAGAATAATTTTGTTAAGCAAATTTTTATTAGCATTTATTTTTAATCGAAATAATATTACAATAATTAATTATTTTAATTTTTTTGCGGTTTAATTATTCACCATTTGAATTTATTCATTTTTGTAAAACTGGCCATTGTTTTAATAATTTTGTGTATTATTTTAATTAATATTTTATTTATTTATTTAATTCTTTAATTATTTGTATTGGAAAATAAAATATAAAATATGTTGCGTTTGCTTTGTCTGCTCGTTGTGAAAAATCATAAATTGAAATGGACTTTATTATAAATTCAAATGTTAAATTATAGGTAGAACATATTGTTAATTTTAAATAATTTAAAGCTTTGGCGGTGGGATGTAATTATTATCTTTGAATCTGAAAAAAAAAACTGGACGTTTATATCGTTGGTCGTTGTGTAGATGTCGCCGAGGAAATGTCATAAATACATAAATTAAAATGATATAGATAACAACAAGAGGTACCATTTTATGTAAGAAAATTCTTCAACAGTTTTCCAGCTATAGCACTTTAATTGTTTTAACTTAACAACCTACCGATTTCATTAACCTTTCATTTATTAATTAATCACCGGAGTTTGTAGATATAAAAAAATTAACTAATCTCATTAATAATCATATGGATTACCTAACTGCAGTCATTTTCTAATTGCGGCCGCTGGAGCGAGAAACTCACGTCTGTGGCAGCTGATATCAATTGAGAAAATTATGTTTTTCCATATTTGATAACTTATCAGAGAAAATCGCATGTAGAACCGTCCTGTATTTTCACCACAGTTACCAACAACAATTATTAATTAAAAATATTCATATTTTCACATTAAGATTTTCTTATTTAAATATAAATTATCAAAATCATCCTCAGCCGTCCATCGGCAACCATAACAAAACAATAACCACTTCATATAAATAACGCCTTTGTGTAGTCTAAAAATATGCGATGAACAACAATACAAAAAAAAAAAAAAACATTGTTGGTGTTGTTGGAGTTTATTGTATTTCGAAAGGAAAAGAAATTAATGAATAAAAAGAAATCACTTGTATTTGTTGTTTTCGTGGGTAAAATTAATTTTCCAAAAATTCATAAAAAAATTATCATTGAATTTTACTCTTGCATTAAAAATGTTCTTCATTCTTTTTTACACACACAGTCAGCTGCATGGAATTTTTAGCTGCAATTAATGTGCCTTCGTTAACGTAGTTTAGATCTTAGTCCTGACACATCATTGTTCCACCATAGGCTATCTTGCTGTCTTCTATGAGTTAGTGATTTATGCTTTAGTGATTGCATATAAATTGCTACTGCTAATGCATGTTCTAGTGCTACCAGGTGTTTTGTGGTTTATCCCCAATAAGTGGCAGTATATTTTCTTTTAATTCTTCAGGGTATAGATCCCACGCGGTATCTTTGGAGACACGCATGACAGAGTATTCCTCTTTTCAGCCTTCCAGTTTAAACATATTAAGCCTATGGTTCGACATTGATGGTTAGACAGACATTCGCTATTGCTTCAAAATATTTCCTAAGAATGTATTTCTTATCTTGGTCTAATACTTCGTTCCCATACTTATACTAATTTTATTATTATATATTTATGATTATATCAAATATTATCTCGATGTATTTTGCGAAATATATTTGCAACAATATTATCTCGCATTACATTTTTCCATTTATTATCTAATAAAAATGTATTATTTAGAAAATTTCTAACAAACGTTATATTAAATCTATAACTTATTCAAAAAGGTATTTTTTAATTTATATATTTTATTTAAAACCATGTCCAGTGAATCACTATTTAAATCTTTCGTCAAATGCAATGCAATTGCTAATTTACTTGTTTTAAATATTAGTTAAAGTAACGCCATATCGTTTAATTATAGTTCAGAAATCATTGCACCACACCAATTATATTACGTTGTTTTAGTTATTTCACATAGATTTATTGTTTAAGTATTGTTTTCCGATTTTTTAAGGTGTTTATTTTTCGATTTTCATTTTACTTTTTAGTTTTTTATTTTTTGAAACAACGGAAAGAATAATTTTGTCCAGCAAATTTTTAATAGGATTTTTTTTAATCGAAATTAATTAATTAATTATTTATATTTTTTGGGATTTAATTATTCACCTTTTGAATTTATATTTGTAACACTGGCCATTGTTTTAACAAATTTGTGTATTATTTTAATTTATATTTTATTTAATTATTTAATTATTTAATTATTTATTATTTATTATTTATTATTTATTATTTATTATTTCTATTATAAAATAAAATATAAAATATGTTGCTTAGCTATGTGTGTGTGTGTGTGAGGAGGATCTGATGACCATATCTGTTCTTTGATCAAAAATTGAAATGGACTTATAAGAATTAGTTCCAATCTCAAACTAGGTAGAACATTTTGTTAATTTTAAGTAATTTTAAGCATCGGTGGGAAATGTAATTATTATCTTTGAATCCGAAAAAAAACTTGTGCTTCCATGTATTAATAAATTACCGGAGTTTGTAGACAATCAAAAATTAACTAATCTCACTAATAATAATCGCTACTTGGAGAAAAACGCGTCCGCGGCAGTGGTATCAATTGACAAAATTATGTTTTTCCTTATTTGATGACTTATCAGAGAAAATCTCATGTAGAACCGTCCTGTATTTTTACCACAATTAGCAACAACAATTATTAATAAAAATATTTGAATTAAAATATTCATCACATTAAGATTTTCTTATTTAAATATATAATACAATACAATAACAAAACAATAACCACTTCATATAAATAACGCCTTTGTGTAGTCTAAAAATATGCGATGAACAACAATACAAAAAAAAAAACATTGTTGGTGTTGTTGGTGTTTATTGTATTTCGAAAGGAAAAGAAATTATTGAATAAAAAGAAATCACTTGTATTTGTTGTTTTCGTTGGTAAAATTAATTTTCAAGAAAGTTATATAAAAATTATCATTGAATTTTACTCTTGCATTAAAAATATTGTTTTTTTTTTTCACAGTCATACAAATATTTTTATTTGTGTTTTTCCTTTGACGAATAAATTATTTTTCATACATTTGACAAATTTCAAATGAAAATTCTGGGGAAACCAGTGAAAATATCAGTGTCCTCTATTGGTAAAAAATACTTCTAATATTATAATTAAGATAATTGGGAAATTTCAGGAAAACTGAAAACTTAGAAATTCTGTGGACGGGAAAAATCCTAGCTCAGCTGTTTGAAGTGGTAGGAAGTTGTGATACGTATTAAATGATAGGTAATTGGAAGACCTAACTTTTTGTAAAAAAAAAACTTTGGTTTTTCACCATGCATATGAAACCGTTATATGAAAATTCCGGGAAAACGCGTAAATAGATTCGGGTCCTCTAGTGGTAAAAAATGTTTCCAATATCCTAATTAAGACATCTGGAAATTTTCGGGAAAATCCGGAAAATTTTAATTTGGTTCGGGAAATTCCGGGAAAACTGTAATAGTTAGGAAACATTTTCAGTACCACTTCCTCAGTACATTTACCACCTAAATCCATTTATGGCTATAAGAATGCTGTAAGTCATCAACTTTAGGCTGGAGAAATTTCCCGGAATTTCTGAAAACCAGGTTTTGGATGGTTTCGAAAAAAATTTATGTGTTAGCCAATTTTCGTTACAGCCATATTATAGAGAATCTTAATGCGCACATTAAAGCTTCTGGACTTTTTCTGTGAAAAATTTATTGGTTGACTTATGACCAATTTAAGATTTTGAAATTTTCGTGTAAGCCTAACTTTGGGCAGCCACTGTGAAAAAACTATTTGACTTGAGGAGTTGTGGTGGGGCTTAAAATACGTGGCATATAGTCCACTATCTGCGATAAATAGGGCATTGGAAAATTCCATTGGGAAAGCCGGGAAATTCCCATTTGAAAACATGAAAAAATCGATGTTTTTCGTTGTTCCTGGAAAATCCACATTTTCCACTGGAAAATTCCAAAAAAAATCTGAGGATAAACTTTGGACTTTCCTTTACATTTCTGCATCATTAGATTTCTGGAAAGTCCAATATTTCCCGACTTTCTAGTACTCAGAATATTGGTCTGCAAACGATTTTCCGATCTTTGAGCACCCCTAGTTGGAAAACCCTTCTAGATAGAAAGTCACCCCCATATAATAATTTGTAGCCCTTGAGGAGGACTATCACTGGTGAGAAGCTCCTCCCGAAATATTGAGTATTTCCGGAGTTATAGGGGTCCAAAAGTGACCCATTTGGTACTTTCGAAGGTCCATAGCTCCGCCCCCCGAAGGAAATCGGGCAAAGGTTTCGACAGAACCTGTTTTTTTTCCGAGCTCTACAATCCCTGAAAATCTGAAGGTCCTACGGGCAAAAAAATTTTTTCGGCATAAGGTTATAACCCACACTTTTGGGGGTCAAAAAAGTCCAAAAAAATAGGGCTGGAAATAGGCTTAAAAGACGCGGGGTCATCGTCCGAACACGAATCCGTTGAGATTACTCGAAAATTCCGCCTCTAAGTCGGTCAAAATGGCAAAACAAAAAAATGCGAAAAAGTGGTTAAAATACAACATAGGCTTAAACGACGCGGGGTCATCGTCCGAACAAGAATCCGTTGGAATTTCTCGAAAATTCCGTCTCTAAGTCGGTCAAAATGGCAAAACAAAATTAAGCGAAAATCAGGAGAAATCAGGGTATGTCCAGAAAAATCTGTAAATCACAAATCAGGGCAAAAAGTCTAGAGAAAAAAATCATGAGAAAAGTCTGGAGAATTTATTTTTCTTTCTTATCATTTTCTTTTTTCTTTTCAGATTCCAATTGGATTTTCTTCAAGGCATAATAAATAAAAACGACGGATGTTTATCTATTTAAATGAATTTTTTTTGATTTTATTAATTACATTGTTATTACATATTTATATAAAAATAAAAAAAAATTATTACAAATTGTCTTAAATATAATTGTTTTATTTTTTAGACCTTTAGCTGAAAAATAAATTTTATATTAAATTTTAATAATATAAGAATTTTCAAATAAGTATTTAAATTAGTCAAGAAATGATACAGATATTCGTTTCAAAATAAGTGCGTGTAAATATACCCAGCCATACAAACAATACACACTACTAACAAATTTGCAAAAAAAATTCACAAAATATATGATTTTTTCTGACCAAGTATTAGGCTAGCAGAATCATATGCTAGTGGTAATATTATTTTTTTTCATTTCTAAACATTACAAATGTCAATAAGAAATTATTATTTATTCTAGTGCAGCTTTAAATCAAAAATTTTTAATTTTCTACACGAATAAAGATGTCACTAGCAGGAATAAATTTAATATTAAATACACCTCAAATCTCATATCTAAACCTAATATATATTCACCACTAGCAACAATAAATTTAATATTGAATACCTAAACCTTATATATATTCACCACTAGCAACAATAAATTTAATATTAAATACACCTCTAATCTCATATCTAAACCTTATATACATTCACCACATTTCTCTAGCAAAACACTTAAGGCTTTTCTTAGGAAATCTATTAGACAACAGATGTCACTATCACAAAAATATATTATGATATAACACGGCAACATTAAATTGTCTTTGATATCTCACTACTAATTACACTATTACCTCTCCTTAATTTTAGTTTCTCATGAAAAATTTATATTTGTATCACAGAATTGGCCAATATGAAAAATTAAGTAAAGATTATAGAAATTATACAATAAAAATTGAACTAAAGTTAATTTGGCTCATAACATTTAGACAATGTCATTTTAAAAAAGAACGTAAACTCAAAATCGAATAACAAAGACATGATAATGTGAAAAATTATGGTTCAATCATTATGCTACTAGGAATTCAAAATTTTTACAGATTATAGATACTCTTAAAAAAAAAACCCGAAGTATACAATTTGATTCGACTATATTCATGGTCGTGACGAACAAAAAACTGTTATATATATAATATATATTAAAATAGGGATTCCGTACGAACTTCGATCAGACATGATCCTCACATGGGACTACAACGTAACATATAATTATCCATGTAATATAATTCGCCGGTTATGAGTACAAAATTACTGCACATGCGAGAGTAGACCAATATTCAATACAAAGGTTAAAATTTGTGTTTTTTACCTATTTACATAGGGCAAATTTGCCTTCCTGTGAATATGAATGTCTACAATCACATGAATAATCGTTTCGCAACCAGAACAAGGGTCGTGCGCGTGCCAGGCCTCAATTAACGCTAATTGATAAGTGCCACGACCCCGGCCATAACATGGAAAACCTATTGACGATGGAAAAAAAATAGTTAGATAATGTAGCTTCCAATGATTACATTACTGTTGAAATTCATTAATTTCTGCTTGATAATTACTATTTGTAATATTCCGCGAAGGTGTTTGAAAAGTATTAAAAGCTATAGACGGACTTAAAGAACTGATATATATATATTAAAATAGGGATTCCGTACGAACTTCAATCAGATATGATCCTCACATGGGACTACAACGTAACATATAATTATCCATGTAATATAATTCGCCGGTTATGAGTACAAAATTACTGCACATGCGAGAGTAGACCAATATTCAGAAAGGTTAAAATTTGTGTTTTTTACCTATTTACATAGGGCAAATTTGCCTTCCTGTGAATATGAATGTCTACAATCACATGAATAATCGTTTCGCAACCAGAACAAGGGTCGTGCGCGTGCCAGGCCTCAATTAACGCTAATTGATAAGTGCCACGACCCCGGCCATAACATGGAAAACCTATTGACGATGGAAAAAAATAGTTAGATAATGTAGCTACCAATGATTACATTGCTGTTGAAATTAATTAAATTCAGCCTGAAAATTACTATTTGTAATATTCCGCGAAGGTGTTTGAAGAGTAATGAAAGCCCCGTGGCTTCTGAATCGAACAAAATAAAAACTTGATCAGTTACAACTCAGAACGGTTTCATGGAAAAGCTTAGATTCCTTTGTATGTGAGTCTGAACACTTAATCACTTTTCTGGGAGGAGACAATACCCGCATTATAATTGTAAGATATTAAAATAATATGGCAAAGTGTTTCCCGAAGTTTAATTTTAAAAAATCAAAAAATATGAGAAAAAAATAACATTTTGACAATGTCATTTAAAACAAAAACTCATATGTAATTAAAATATAAAGCTAAATTGAATTCAATCCACGAATAAATTGTAAATACGCGATCACGAATATATTATAAACTCAATTTTTTTATTGGTTGTCCGACTACACAAATAGAGGGAGGACCAACAAAATTATTGAGAAAATAATTGAAAAATTTTGTTTCCTCAGCTATCCAGAGCGCCTGTGTTTTATTATATTTGCAATTAGCATCTGGATTAGTTTGATCGAAATAAAATTATTCACTAAATGCCATATTAAATTAGTTATTTTTCTTAATTACTAATTACTTATTATATAATATTATTACTTATAAATTTAAATTAATATTAAGATTACTTAATTACTTATTATATAATTTTATAAATTATAAATTCTAAGACACAATATATAAAAGTTTAAATTTTTAGAGATTATAGATATTCTCCACAAAAAACGTACCATAAAATTGGTAAATTTCTTCTATATGTAAATGACTAATTTCCATGTAAAATAATTTGCCGGATGTGAGTGACTAATTTTATTAGACATGCCTGAGAGTTTACACCAATATTTAAATGACTGAACAATTATAAATGAAATCATGCAATTGCCATGCAAAGAAAATGTTGATTTTTATTTATATGATTTTTAATTAATAATTTTAATAATTTGTAATTTATTAATTTGTTATATCGAATAATTTGTAAGTTATAATTTATATACTTCGCCATTATGTCAATACCAAATCCATAAAATTAGTGCGGCTCTTTCCAACAGATCCTACCCACCATTAAGACTACCAAAATGAAATTCGCAATAATAATATACTCGTTCAACTTTACACACACACCCGATGGCTCGTTCATATCATAAATTATTAAAATCAGCCTCAGGAACGCATCCCCTATTCACAACAAGTGTTAATGCAAATTAAATTAGATGATTTTCTACTCCCCTCACGCAACATTATGAAGTTGAAACAATAGAATTACATTTTCCCCCAAAAAAACACATCCACGCACATCCACTCGTTGTACATGGCAAATACCAGTGTTCGAAGAGTCAAAAAAATTTGTAATTGTATACACAACCAAATATTCAACCCGTGTATCAAACGATATTCGACCGATTTTGAGTTATTCTTACGATGCGTGTGTGTTTATCGATTCAACGAAAACATTATAATATTTTTCACCTTAGGAGTGTACCATATGAGACGTGTGCGAAGACATACGCTAAGCCACCATGTCATAATAGTGCCATTCCTTGTTGTGCACATCTAACAACTATTACAGTCAAGTTAGTAAATTACTCTCGTATGTGAGTCTGTAAAAATTCACCAATGTTCTGTAATTTTGCATTAACAAAGTTATGACGTGTGAAATTAAAACCTAATCAATTACGAATGTGTAAAATTTTAGTTAGTAATACGTCTCGTAAACGATAACACTTCAATAGGAATTCTTTATATAGCAATAGGACATAGCGTTGAAAAAAGAGACCAATATAACACATTTTATTAAGATGCTATTAAATTAATGGACAAGCAGATACAGTTAATATAGTTTATTTGTTAAACGTACGAACAAGCAAACGCGTACTTGACGCACAGAATGCGTTACTGATAACTAATTTAATCAATTTATAATTTGCTGACGATTTTTAAAAACCTAACTAGGGGATATTAACGAAGGTTAAGTATTTTTTCGAAAAAGTATGAAATACATTGGATTACATGAGTTTGGTTTGTCTTCACATATTCAAACAAACCACTCTCATGTAATTGTAAGTGTACTTTAAATTTGAGTTTAATTTATTTGCGCACAAAATTGTTTCTGAGAAACCAATACTAATGCGGGCAAAACATGGTTCGAATACGATGATGAATTACGAATAATACAACATTCAAATGTATGCAATTTAAATGCAATTTATAATGTGTTAAAAGTCGATTTAAAAAATAGAGAAAATACAAATATGCTGTTATTCGGAATCGTATTCTTGTATTCGGAGCATGTTTGTACAATATCGTTCAGCATAACTTAAAGATAAACGTAAAACAGCACAAATAGATCACAATTACTGAGCACAACAGACAGGATTGCGTGGCAAATGGGATAATGTAGACAAATTTATCAATCTAATTTTTTCACCTGTATCCATTCAAATGAAAAAACTATATGAAATTCTAAGTCAACTTAAACACCCGACCACTGGAATATATTAAAATTAAGCAAATTTGTTCATCTGTTTCCATTCAGATGAAAAAATTAGCTTAAAATTCTAAGTCACTTAACAACCCGACCACAATATATTGGAATATATTAAAATTACAATTGTGTTACTACCCTCTGTAAGAGTTAAAAATCAACATGTACCATATAATAGCAGTGCGTTGAAGAGATGGAATTTTTTTAGGATAACTTTTAAAAAATAATAATTATATCGATATTTTAATAAAAACAAGCTATTGCTTGATGGTTTTCACATAAAATCTAAATAAGCTGTATTTTGATGACAATTTATTGACTTTCAAAATATTAAACAATTCATGAAAAAAAGAGAAATTCTTGTTTTCCATTACGAAATCAAACAATGAAAACAGAAACAGATCCAATAGCTGATGGACCATTTTTAATTATTTGATTTTATGTGAATTTCATCAAACAATAGCTTTGTGGATGTTATTTAATTGTTTTTAAAAATTATGATAACTTAAATGTTATTAAATGTTATTATATGTTTTGTGTATATTTAATTTTAATATAATTACTATTTAAGAAAAAGAAAAAAAAACTCATGTCTTTATCTGCTATCATTTTTATCGTAATTCAAATCAAAAATTTTTTCCCACAATGATCATGAGCACGACGTAAAAACAGGGAAACTTTCAGAAAAAGTATTTATAATTTCGCTTCACACACAGGCAGTTCCATCCCTTTTTATAGTGGGTCAAGTTAGATTTTCCTACCTGTGAACATGAATATCATCTAAACATTGATCCGTACAACCAAGCGATGCAGCAATTTTAGCCAACCAGAACAAGGGGGCCCCATGATGGGAACATCGCATGCTTTGCCTGAATTTAATCATTTGATAACTATATTTTTCTGATCGGAATATATGAAATTATATTTCAGATTATTATAGTCATTAAATTATAAAATCAAATATTACACACGACGCGGCCCCTGGCCACAACACAGCAAACTATCAACAATGGAAAATCAAAAGTTATTACATATTGTATGCCGCGCGCGTAATTTCTACTATTTTGTAGAATATCTATATATCTGAGAAAATTTTGAGCTTTTTAAATTGTGTCTTATTAATTAAATTGTCTGAATTAAACTAATTAATAATTATATGGAAATTAATTATTAGAATTAGTGTAATTCATCCAATTTAATAAAACTTAAATTAACTTAACTATAAACTTATTATGTATAACTTATAAATTAAAACTTAAACTATATTAATATCTACACTTCATTAATATTATTTTCTTCACACAGCCAATATGTGTGTTGTTTGTTTTTGTATGAGCCTGTAAATTTCAATGAATTTTTGTTATTTTAATCTGGTTAACCGCTTTGCTATATGAAAATAAATAAATAAATTTTTAAATATAAGTTTATATAAAATATCGTATCGCTTTGTCAGATAGATTAACGGCGAATGATAAACAAAGCACTTCCAAAATAGGCAATACTTTCAACAAAAGGAATTTGTAATCCAGCTAGTTATACGCGGATGAGAGTTCAGTTAATTCACATTCTTCGCTGAGGTAGGTTAACAATTACCCTTTTGACCGATATAGGAACCGAAGTAATGGTGCACAATATTAGTGAGCGGACAATATGGGCGCAAACCTATACCAATTGATACTAAGAAGGTAACATTTCAGGGATCGTGTACTCGAATGAGGAGGAACGAAATTTTACTCAGTATTGATAGTAGACAAAGTCGTTGAGAAGTTCGTCATTTTAAGTATTTGTTCTTAATATTTTCTCGTTTTTGACTCACTAATATTATTTGACGATTGGAAATGAATGTAAATATTAGTCGATATGAAACAGATATTTCATTTGCATGTTTGCCTTTAGGTAGGTAACACTCCCGGTAAAATATTTTATGTTAAATTGTTGTTATTATTGTTTTTCGTGTCATTGTTGCATATGATAATATTGTTGTTAATGTAATTGCTTATATATTGTTGTGATCGTTTCCGCTATATTATAGAATAATAACAACTTCGTAATTCTAATTCATCTTAGCTGGTGTAAAATGTAGCAATACAATTGAAACTGAAGATAGTGGAATTCTATTTTATCATTTTATTAATTAAATCTATAATAGAACATACTTGAAATATTTGGAATAGTAAATTTTATAAGTTTAAGTGTGTTCACATTCGATTTTTTAATAGTGTCATAGTATCGACTTACCAACTGTAGTTAAAAATCTTTAAATGGAAAACGAAAAAGAAACAACATAAAATTATGGAAACGAACAGAATTGAATGGTTAAAATCAAAATTATATCGTGGTAAACCTTCGCCTTTTTTTATACACAGTAAAAATTCACGATTCAATCACCATTCGATTAATACACAATATTATTAATATACAAAAATATAAAAAAATATAAAAAAATATAAAAAAAATATAATAAATACCTTTTCGAATCGGTAAGGTAACAAAATAATGAATTGCACATAAAATTGATTCCAATGTAATTTTCAATCAATAATAAAATCGTTGGTTAACTGCTTCAATATAATTGTAATTTGGTATTTGTTTGTGTAAGATGATAATAAAATATAGTCGGACCAATTCCTTCCTTTTTAAAACGTTATGTACCTTTTTTAATTTTAGCAATTATGAATTGATAAATTCCAAAAATTTTGAAATCTTACAATCAAAATTTTGTTGAGAACTATTTATTACGACTGAAGTAATTGTATTTTAATATTCTTATAATCGCAAAAATAAATGTCCGATGTCCGATGCAAATGAAGATTATGATAAGAAATATCAGGCAGTTAATCAAACCATGACTTCTTATTTTGTTGTCAGAAATTTTATTAATTATAATAATATAAACTATCTAAACTCTTAAGTTTGTTGTATTGCTTGTAATAATTTATGTTGAAGACTTTCTTTTGTGATATACTTTTTCTGTGTTTGGTGACGAACTGCGGATGACTTGATGTCAGTATCACAATTGGTTTACTAAACTTCGTTTCACAAATACCTTCATTTTGTTATAATTTCTAAATCAGTAAAAGAAAAAAAAAATACTATTAATTAAATGTGAATAAAATATCATCATCATTATGTTAATTTGCGAAGGAGCATTTATAAAAGAAGCACGTTCTCGTTTGAGCGAGAGTAGGCTCAAATATATTTATTAAATCAATTTTAATAATGAGTTAGTATTCAATTGAAAGAGAAGAACTGTATCAAATAATTGAAACAATCTGCGGTTTAACTACTTATAATTTATCTTTCCATTGTACGTATATATAAAAAAAAAAGAAATTCGTCTAATTAATTTAAGTAAATTTTTATCACCGATATTAACAAAATAACAAAATCTATGCAAAATTTATTAGATTATGATGAATTTGGTTTTACAGAAGAATTTGATTTATACATGAAGATCAAATTAATATAATAATAATTGGTTTGTTGATATTGATTAGAATATATCAATAAAAAGTGTCTGGATTTATAAAAATATTTATATTTTAAAATTATATCGACCACAAGAACCAATTGTATATTGTTGTTCGAAATAATGAAAAAAAGATTATGTTGCAAGTGGTGATTTCATTTTTTTTAAGTTAATTCAATCATCAATCTATTTTATTGAATGTATTTTCATATACTTTATTATTATTTATTGTTTTTATTATTGGAAAATTTATTAATTATACTCACAATTTGAAACCACAATATGTACTCAGTGTTTTTCTTCAGGTTCCTTTTCAAATAAGTCAAAAAAACAATTGTTTCAATAAATCATTAACAGTTTCATCAAATGTAATTAGAACAATTTGATGAACATCTTGACCATAGGTAAATTACCTGGTATGTATATATTTACGCATATATTAATATCAGTGGCGGCTGTTATTGTTGTTGAGATTTGAAGTTGAGGTTTTTATTTTATCTTATGATAACAATGTTTATGTAAGAGAATTATGTTGGTTCAATAGATATTTTACCATTGTAGTTTATAGTAGATAAAATGCATTGTATTAGAATATGCCTAAAAAAAAATTATTTTGATAATTAAAAATATTCTTTAAATATGAATTATTTAACAACAATTTTAAATTACCGATATCTTGCTGCTGGTTATCTGGCATCGTTTCTGCATTTAACACCTAAACCAAACGGTGGATTATAATCAAAGGTTGCAAAAAATTAAAAACATGTGACCGCTACAATTTTGTTTCTGTACCGGCATCGATTTTATTACTTTATCTGTAGTCATCGAAAAAAGGGCAATAATTAATTCGGTAATGAATGCAATTTTTCCCAAATACACCAACAAAACACGTCGTAACGTTGGCTAATTGCAAACATTTTGTAACTGCTTCACATTATTTCTGCATATCTCCATTTCGCTAAATTAAAAATGAAATTATATGTTTAATTAAAATAAAATATTTGCATATAATTTGTGGCGTGCTTTTTTTTAAAGGTTATGTTACAATCAGACACCTCTTAAAAACACTATCTTTGGAAGTTAATTATCATATTTATGTTGGAAACCACAAAAGCAATATCAAAAATATAATCATCTACGTTTGGTAATTTTTATAATTATTAATAAATAAATAAAAAAAAAAAAAAAAAATTGGATTAACAGCATTTTTTCACATCATTTTTTTTTTCTGTTACAAGACTTCGTATTATTTTTTAATCAATTTGATACATCTTATTAATAATAATTGAAAATTAATTTGTTTACTAATTAAATATTAAAAAAAATCATTAAAAATTACTATCACATTTTTATTTTATATAAATTTCTTCAATTATTAAAAATTAAATATAAAAAAAAATTAATTTATTGTAAAAAATGTTTACCTGCACATTCTTTTGTTTTACTTTGTTTAAACCCGCCCACGATCGATCTAATCAAAACCATCAAAACTCAACTGAAACTGACTCAACTCAACAAGAGAAAGAAAATATACCGAATATATGTATGCGCAAGCAACGATGACGAGAGGTGTTGTTATAGGTATTTGTTGATTTTATTGCCATCTATATACGAATAGTGTATCAGAAAGAGGGGAAATATTAGTTTTTATCTGCGTTGAAAATATATTAGGTCTCGCGATTATGAGTACTGGATTGGAAAATTTTGCCTTCGAAGCATGTTATCCAAAGTGGAGCTTAAATGTTATATACAAAACATACAGTCAAGTTGGTAGCTTTACTCCGCACTGGAGTGAATAACAATTTACCAATTAGTCTTTGCAATTATCGAAACTTAAATGTTTCCTTAATGAGTGATTAGCTCATAATGGTAAGTGCAGACAAAATTAATCTTCGATATTTGTTTATTCCATACACCCATTTAAATGTGGAAAATCTGCTGGTGAAGATTGTAAACCATTCAAAGTTTTTTAACATCAAGAATGGTAACTACGCAGTAAAAATATATTACTGCCAATAATCAAATATGTTTTGTGAGAGGAAAAAGTTCCTAATGATTGAAAATAAATCGGTTTGATTAACAATGTTCCATAAAAAAGGATAACCGCCATATTACCACACATTGATAGATTATCACGCTCCTGAATACCGATTAATAAGCTCATTTTTTACACCAAAGAATCTGCAAAATGGATTTTAAACAAATTATCATCATAAACCAATAAAATAAATACCTCTTGTATATAATTAACGAGCAGTTGACTTTCTTAAAATCACCACTCTTTACAGTGTTGGCATACTTCGATGGTTCAGCTTATTTAGCAGTTCAGTTGTGATCAGGAATTTTTCAATGATCACATCTCGCCTTTAATTTTTGTAAAATGCTAGAAATTAATTGGTATTAATATATTTAGACAATCAAATAAAAATGTATATCAAATCAAACGTTAAAAATGGGTATGGATGGTTTGGACCGTATTTAGACTTTGAGGAGTGCGTGGTGGACACAATTAGAGAATTTTTGTAGTGTAATCTACAAGACAGGATGAACGTGCGGCGATATCAAGGACCAGTACATGGCACTAAACTGTATTTGCCTAAGTTGAAGTTCGGGGTAAAAACTGGAAAGAAGTGAAGACTTTAGTTTACAATAATTTTAGTTTTATTGATACTCCATCGAGATGTAAACACAGATTTTTAGTGATGAATATTTTTCTGAAGTTAACATATTACTTCTTCTTGCGATATATAACTAACATATAATTCTACTCTGAAATAAATCTATATAAGAAAATTTAACAGCTCAAACAGATTGCTTGAAATTTTGAACTAAATATTGATAAATTCTAAAGTTTGGTCAATTGTAGGAATGTTCGTGTATCACATATCCAATTATCTTGAAATTTTTAACTTTCAGACTTTTGATTTGATTCACAAAAAAATACGATATAAGTCATTAAGCATTTTGAAAATTTCAATTAAAATTCGTAATGGTGTGAACGCAGGAATTACTTTAGAAGTAAACTTACTACGAATTTTTTGTGGCTTTTAATACTCACACACTACGGAGCACGCTTATATTTTGTGAATATCTTCTCAGTTATTAATATATTCAAATTATTATCATAACAAGAGACTTTGATTTTTTGAATTTGAACTTATATATGGAACTTAGGAAGGATCAAAATATTTATAAATACATACTTGAAAACCAATATGAATATAATACAAATGTTGGATGCCATTGTTCTATTACTAATTCATACAAAACGACAGTAAATGTAAATGTTGTTAATAATAATGGTGTACGCCAATAATATAAAGTTAAAATCTTCAAAGTTCTTTTGATTTTCGCATTACACGTGATGCTCTTATGGATCTAAAATGAAAAATATAAATACATATGTAAACAAAATAAGTGATATAAACTTCAAGCGTGAATATTACTTACTTCTATGAGAATATTACTATGCTGTCAAACTGACTTCTGTATATATATCCTTAATCGGGAATCATTTTAGAAGTGTCCACCTATTCTACGTAAATGAAGTGATGTGAAGTCCAGTACATATATTTCATATAACAAATATTCATATCGCAAGTTGACGTCTTCAGGATATCAGAGTATATAATCCTAAGGAAAAAAAACATAATTATTATTTTTCATACATCCTTCATATTTAAATCATCTTAAATTCAAGTGGAGATTGTGCTGACACTACGGTTATTGCATTATTATTAATATATACCATTACAAAGATTTACTCCGCTGCATAGGTTTGTACGTACAGCAGACCATTCACAAAGTTGATTGCAACTGAACACGTCTATAGTGAAAATTTTACACCACTAATATTTATCATCCAATTTTTAATAAAATGTAGGTTGAGAAAGGGATTATAAGAACAATTTTAGTTTTTGTCTGGTCAAAAACCAAACCTTTTTGCCTGATGTTAGTCGGCACGTAATTCTCATCTGCGCATAAACTCATTCTACATTTATCCATCCGTATGTGTGATACGTACAATATCTGTAATTGAAATACAAATTAGATATTGTATTTTGTCTAATGGTTTGGACCGTCTTTAAGCTCTCTCAGCCTTATGGCCACCAGGCTATAGCTCTAAAATTGCCATATCATAAATCCATTGTAAGCGAACCCCACAATATCTTTTAATTTTATAAAAAGATAGCACTATAATTTTTTCATTTAAAATTTTGATTATTGCAAAATTAAAAATGTTCACATTATTGCATTTTCAAAACAGTTCGATTAATCCGGTTTTGAATTTTTGACGCAATTGAAAAATAATAATCTATAGTAGAACGTATAGAAAATGCTTCCTTCTCATCTGTTTATATTTGCTAATTTATGAATATCATATAAAAAACAAACAATTATTTAAATTTTTATAAATATTGATTTGATTAACAATAAGTTAAACAGAATTAATTTTATATTTCATATAAATATTAAATGTGCTGATAAAAAATAATGTTGTTGTTTTCTTTATGGCGCATATTTGTGTGAAACGAGAGTAGCCACTTTTTGTTACAATATCATTCAACTTTATTATAATACGAGTATATTTTTACAGTATTTTTATAAAAAAAAATATATGTTCTTATTATCTTCATATATTATTTATTTCTATTTGGTATCATCTATAGCTAAAGTCGTATAGAAAGAACAAAAAAAAAACCGTATCAAGCTAGAAAATATTGTAAAACAATGTCACTTAAGTCAGGTCATAAGTTGTTTTTTGTTATATTTGATATTGTTGCTATAATTTTATATGTGTATAAATAACCAACTTCTTATAAATATGTGAGATGTTGAATTTTATTCTTATAAATATATACAACAATATTATTATATTATATAGAATTCAGAAAATGTATAATAGAAGACGAACTACAGTGCGCGAAATGCGTATGCGGACGAATTTGATTTGTTTGTCTTCTAATTGGCAGATAATTATTGCATCACATATAATTATTATTACGTTATTAAAATTAATAGTTTCATTGCACTAATAATTCAGGCTAGTTAACACATTTTTCTTCGTCCAATAAAATACTATTGTTGTTGAGTGCTTGAAATAACGTTTGGGACGGATATAAATAAAGTGCGGCTTAAATTGCACACAAATTAAAGCTTCCTATTGGAACAATTTCGCATTCAGTATATATATTGTAAACTCATCACGGGTCATCTACAACAAAATCGTGAGATTCGTTGACTAATATTCGTACAGATTCATATGTGTCCTGAACCACAAAGAATGGGAAAAGTAGAAAATTATCAGATGAGAAGAAGTTGATATAACACAACAGTATGTATTTGGCATGATCTTAATAAAAATAATTCTTTGAAAATAAGCAAAAGTTATATGGTATGGAGGGAGCGTGATGATGTAGTCGGTATTTTATGGAACAAATAAAATGTCTATGTAAATTTTATTGCAATAAGTATGAACTCTGAATGGTAAATACTAAATTATTCTGCAAATATATGCGTTAATACCATTTTGTCACCGGATTATTGCTGGTGATAATTCAATTTTCAATTGTGTTCGTGACTGGTTTGCAAGCAAAATTATAGAACTCATGGATATGAAATTATTTGACCTGAATCTTACTGAAAATTTGGTGTCAAGTCAAGCAAATTAAAATAATGGCAAAACATTTAGGAAAATGTTTGTTTTGAGCATTGCAGAGTTGCAAATTGAAACATTATTAAATATATACAATTTTACTTAAGGATTTGGTAAATTCATCTATTGGCTGCTGTTTGATTGATGTTTTGTGAACTGGCATTAACAAACTTTCAATGTTTTATAACATTTCCTTCACTACTGATAATAAAATGCGCATAGCAAAGAAATCATCAGTGAGATTTTATAGAAGGCATTTGATATACATCCAAAAAATATATAACTTTTTATATATGCGTTAGATGGGTCATTTGATGCAATGTGTTAGGAATAAAGGAATACATGAAGTATCGGTATACGTATAGTGTTAAAAACGTTGCAAGTGAAGATAATTTCTTAAAAATTATTGTAACGGTTGATGAAACATGATGTTTTCAATACGAATCAGGCGCTAAGAGTCCACTTAATTTGGTGGTTTGAACAGTTCGTTGATCGACACCATATTCAACAACATTATAATCAGCGATATAAGTTATGTGATGCATTTGTTTAATGTGCAAAAATTGTTGACATTAGAATATATTAATTGAATATGCACGAATTTCGCACACTGTGTGATATATTGTGAATACAAAATATATATATATGTGAGTATATTTTTTTTAATACAGAAACACGTATATACATGACTATAGAAAAAAAGAAGAGATATAATATAATAAAATAGTTGTTATACGGCGGGAATAAAACTGCTGCGCTGTGCTATGCTGTGCTTAGTTATAAATTAATTTAATTTTGTATATAGTTGACAGTAAAATATTAATGGTTGAATAATACGGACGTATAATATACGACGGCAAGTAAATTATAAATTGAGTTACTTTGCATGGATTGCATATGAATTATATAGAAAATAAATTAATAGAATATAAAAGAAAATGAATTATTATTGGAAAACTTGTGTTTTATTATTAATTTATTGTGACGCGTTGTTAGTATTTGTTTCATGTAAACCACAAAATTTTATAAACGGTGCAAGTGCAAATAATAGGAAATGCGGATATGAGGTATTTTTTTTTGTTAAATTTATATAATTATTTCATTATATTCCCAACTATTAATTTAATTTTTCATATGCACATGAACATAATATTATATTTTAAATAAAAGCGGTGTCTATTTTGTGTCTATATTTAATTGCAAAACATTTTTTTAGTTTGTATTTTCGTTTATAGTGCGTTTTTTGCAATGTGCACGATAAAATGTAATTTAATATGAATTAATTTTTGTGTGAAATTTATTTTTTTTTATTATATATAATACTTGTAATTTAATCACCATCTGCCATTAAATGGCATGTGATAATTTACTAAATTTCATGAACCAAGAAAGAAACAATACATTTTAAATGTAAAATAATAAAATGATGAGCGATAATTATTATTATATTATTTATGATGTCTGACTTTCAATTTCATGATAAACCACTATTTTTTCGTAAATAATTAAGGAAAAGATTAATTAATATATATTAATTCTATATATTATCAACTAAATAACTAACGAAAATTTATATTTTGTTAATACAATTTTTTGTTTGCACATTGGAATTAATATCAATTTAATTTCTTCTTTCCGGTATAATAATAATAATAATTCATTGTTATTATTATTGTCTATAGTCCCCGCAATATAAATAAATATATATGAAAGTATTAAAACCAAAGTGCAATGGAAAATTATGAACTTAAGTGTTGTTTTTATAGTTCTTAAAATAATAAAATCATCTTAACTTTAAATGTTTTTTGTGGTAATTGTGGCGGATGTCATTATAAACTTTCTGAGATATAAACAATTATATAAAAAATTTTCATTAATTAAGAATTAATCTAATTAAAATTATTTCTCATATTCTTCATATAAGTCCGTGTTAATTATAATTCTTCAGTGAAATTTAAAAGTGGTCTTAGTAATCTTGACATTGACTAATAATTTCCAATTTGTTTTAGAGATGACGCGTAGACGCACATCTAAAGAGAAATAATGATTTTATAAAAAATACAATATTTATCTTTTTCAATTAATTTCAATAAATTTATGCATACCGAACACGATATAATGTGTTATGTTTCGCATGCAAAGCTAATGAACACATAATTTTGTAAGAAAAACATTAATTAATTCAATAAAGAAAATGAGATTATAATACCGTGAGTGTGGCTACAAAATAATGAGACTTATACTGTGGTAAAAAATTTTATTATAAATAAATTAAATAAGGCGGACGGTCAAACACTGGAATGTTATACTTGGCTATTGAAACGTTTTGACAGACAATGCGATGCAGTGAGAGCCGGTTCGCTTTTCACGGCATTAAGCAAGCATCTCAAAGTAGTAATGTTAATTATCCTGTGGCAGGTGCGCGATCCCAAATATAAAAAAAAACAATTATCATCGCTTTGAAATTCTAGAAATTTTTTAGCTCTCGATGGTCATTGGAGTGCCTTCCAATGCATGCATATTGCCGCTTACTTTCTGTATCATAAGTTAAAAACTAAGATTATCATCACGCATGTTATCATCGTCTTCTTCTTGGATACGCTTAAACTACTCAAAAACCTGAGCACTTGATAAACATTCATTGCCATATATTACTTTTAATAAAAGATAAATTCCAGCAGTTTTCCCGAAATTTCTTTGGTCTATTAAAACACTTATCATTTTGTCGCCAAAACAATAAACATATCTTATGCAAATGAAGGCCACGGCCAGACTAATATGTCGATGGAGACACGGAGAGTCGACAATCGAAAAAAGGAATCTTCACGCTACCTAAATTTCGGTCGCATGAATTCAACGTATGTGTAGCTCGTCTGTAAAAGAGCATCAATCTCGTTATTTTAAAACCACACCTCGTATTTATGAAAAACAGAAAACGAAGAGTAATAACAAGACATAAATATAAATGCGTATATAATGCCATCAATGCATGTAAGTTCATTGTAAGGTTCAATGTCACACGCATACATATAAATTATAGATTATATCTATATATGATTTGCCATTTACGGCTGATCAAGTAAATTCGATCATTTTTGCATCAAATCTTAATATGGGATCCATTGAAAGTTTGTATACCAAATCTATTCCAATAATTCCCTTCTTGTAGAATAGTTTCTGTTCAATTACTTTCACTTATATCTTCATCTTCGGATATTGATATATTTGATGCGCGGTTGTATTTGTAAAAAAATATTATGTAAACAAGCGCATGTATTTATCTTCTATATCAGACCATTCTTTGGATCCCTTTTAGTCACATAACCGAGTGATCTGTATATGGATTTGATTACTCAGATATACGCCAAATTATCCCTCCGAAATAGTGCTCTTCGCTTTTTCGACAAAACTATCTAACGCATTGCAGATAATTTGATAAATTACGCCGTATGCGAGTATATAACAATTCACCAATTGGTCTACATTTATGTTAAAGAAATTCAATAATACTGAAAATATTTTACTACTAAACCATTTAAGCGCATATATCTATAATTAGCATTCTTTGTTTGCTTAAACATCTGAATCGGCTTTTTGATTATTCCAAAGCTCCTGTCTGTGATATTTCTAGAGCGATTTCTGAATAAAGTGTTAAAACGGCATGTATATACATCCGTTAGTTGTGTCTTGATATAGAGAACAAACAGTCATATGGTTCGATAGGAAAACATGAATCACCTGAATTAAATGCGGAAATGATGATCATTTTAAAACTAATCTATTTTACATGTTGCCTTTGTCAATTTCAAATTGATGCATAAAATATGTTTCATAACCAACATATGGTTTGCCATATCGTTGAATCGTCTGTACTGCCTGGCTGGATACGTGACATTAATCTGTGTGATCGTCATATATGCATCATAATACGACAAAACTGAAAATATAGAATAGACGCATAATCAATATAGTAAAGATATCAATAATAAATTTTACTTACCATAAAGAAAGTATATTTATCATTATTCACATTTGAATATTGTCATTATTTTTACATGGAAATATAATTGAGATATGTGTTCCATCAATTTCCGGCAGCTATCCCGACATTTTAAATTTTGTCTGGAATCCTAAAACGATAAAATCAGAATAATTCAACGTGTTGCGATTGAATATATATTTTTGTGTATTGTATACTATTACCTTTCTTACATTCGATGACCTTTTCAATGGCTGTTCAAGGAAATTTTATCAATTAATTGAACAGATATTTGTTTATTATAATTTGATAACAAATCGTGTATAGCAGCGCTAGATGTATAGACTTCTGAGAAAGGTCAATTACCAGTTAAAATGAGTCATATCCATAAAAATGTTTAGTGTGTTGGCTAATACCTGAAATAATTATAAAAATACAAAATTTGAATTTACTTTGGTGTTTTTATATTTGACTACGGTTCTATGGAGGAAAAACTGAAATTTGGATAAACTACCACAAGGAGTCATTCATTTCTATGGACCAGAACCCTGCTAAGTTCTGACTAGCATCTGATATCAAAACCAAATATAACCATATTTAAGGGAGGATGATATAAGAGATTCTTTAGTTCCGCTTGGGGAATTCGTCGTTCTAAAACTATTGGAATCGTTCACAGGATGTGAAGGAAGCGTTACACAACTGATAATTTCTTTACAAGCGTATCTCTAACGGCAAAGATATTAAAGAAAATAAACCACTATTGTGTGGGAACCATCCGAGAAAAATGAAATGTACAAAATATGTGTGAGGAAAATGTGTTATCGAAGACAGAAGCAAAAAAAAATCAAAGATCAAAATAAAAAAAAGAAATTGTGTAATATTAAAATCGAAATTTACACGCGTGCCTTCATCGGATTTAAAACCTATTTGCATAAGAATACAATAAAATGATAGTCGTATCAACAATAATAAAATTAAATTCATTTAATTATATTATATTTGAATAATTTATTTATTGATGCGATAAAGATTTTTTTGTTGTTGATATGATAAATTTACTCATGTTATTATAAATTTAATTACGAGTATAAAATATGTGAATAATTTATTTACTGCGACGATAAGGATTTTGTTGTTGATGGTGTTTATGATAATGGTGATTGCGTATATAAATTTTAACTACACACTATGTTCGATAAATAATTGAATTTTTAATTTAACTTAAAAAACAAGTAGTCAATCATCAATTTGAATGATAGTATCATTAGAAAGACACATCTCTATTCTTTCAAACGCACTCTTGTTTCATGAAAGTAAACGGATGACCGCTGTCAAACTGATACCGGAATGGAAATACAATTGTAAGAATTGCTGGCTAGAAGAATTGAATGTATAATGCTCGAAAATTGTATGAGATAGACCTGAATATTTTGTGGAAAAACCGCTGTATTTATTGCATGATAATGCATAAACGCATCACAAGACATTAAAAGTTCGTGAACATGTCATCGATCGCATCTACCATATTCACATGACCTTAATGGCATGTTCGTTACATGTACTATGATTTAATAAATCAAAAATTTGGTTACTTATCAAACATACTGTGTCTATCTAAAGTCTTATTAACGAAATTATTATAACATTAAAATAAATATCAAAACAAGTTTATAATAATAATATTATTAGGTGTACCGGAGAATTCTGTCCGTTCCGATTAAAACAAGTTTCAACAAATATGCGCATATTTTGTTCTTTCTTTTTGATCACTGAATGTATACATACTGACCTAGAAAAAATGCTACAGAAGAGTGTAGAAATTTATTGAAAGTGTTTGGTGAAGGTCTACAGTTTCTTATAGAACATGCAGAAGATGGTACGAAAAATGTAAAATAAATCATGTTAGATCAGAATCTTGTGTTTGACAACATCGGAGATTGCGAAAAGGCTTGATTCAGCTCAACAAACCATTTCGGACGATATTCGGAAACTAGGATTGGTGTAGATGATAACTGGGAATGAAAAGTAGCTTACCTATGAAAACATCGTAAGGAAAAGGATATATTATGTGAATCCGGAACACCTGAAACGATGTTGAGCCTAAATGTCGCGTATATGGTGGGCTGTTGAAACCAAACGAAAAGCTAAATTCAGAGAGGTACTGTCAGCGATTGGACAATTTAAAAATAGCACTCCAAGAAAAGAGGCCGGCTATGTTCAATAGGTAGGACATCATACTGCTTCATGATAAGGCAATGTCACATATTGTTTTGTCGACTCGTCAGAAAATCGTAGAGCTAGGCTGGGAGAATTTTTCGATTCGTCTCTGGTTCTGCTGTAAATTCTATTATTGGAGCTCACTTTATGAATGGGTGCAAATACTTTGTGATCGCAATGGAACACTTTCTGAACTAATCAAAATTAACGAAGGTGTTCCGTGTAAGGGTCAGTCCTCCGCGCGGTCTTTAAACTGAGCTGTAACATTTACAAATTTTGTAGACGATGTGCAAATTATATTTGAATTATTGGATTCGAACTAAACGGTTGATTACGTGGTTTTTCCTTCGATGCAGTATGATATACATGTAAATATACACCCACCAAATACACTCACAAAAACTACTTTCCAATAGTATTGCATTCTCCGATTGTGACGTTTTTGGATTTTGGCTCATATATGCGAATAATAAATAAAATTTATCATTTATTTTGTAATTTTAAGCAATTCAATATTTGCAATTAAAATTCTTATATATATATTTATTTACATAGGGTTGCCCAACACCAAAAAATGGTATGTTAAATGTACATTTAGTACCACATACACATGATGATGTGGGATGGCTTAAAACTGTTGATCAATATTATTATGGAAGTAAGTTTTATTTTTTGAGTTATACAATACACTTTTATTATAATAAAAACTATATAGACATAAACTTTAAATTTATAAATATAGGTAAAAATTTGGTACAAAAAGCAGGCGTTCAATATATTATTGATTCAGTTGTACAAGAATTATTATCAGATCCGGAAAAAAAGTAAGTATATATGAGGTGTGGGATCCGGCTATAACATAACGAGATTGATCCATGTTTCTACAGAAGAACTATATTGTACTATACTATACGAAATGATCATCCGATAACTAATCGTGCGATTTTGGTAAATCTGGTGAAACTGTGAGAATTGACACAGAATGCAACCACCTGCAGTGGCACCATGTGACTTTTATCTGTTCGCCAACGTCAAATCTGCAGTAAAAGGACAAAGATTTCGAACCGTTTAAGCTGTGAAAGAAAAAGCGGCATGTGTCATGAAGGAGCTGCTCACAGAAGCAGACTTCTAGAGCACTGTTTTGAACAACGAAAAATACGCAAGTAGCGTTGTATAGGGATAGAGGAGGGATGTATATTGAAGAACATAAAATAACAAAATATGTTTAAAGTAAAATATTTTACAGCATTAGTCTCGTTAGTTTATAGACACATCGTGTATACTATTTTTTATTATTGTTTGAACAAATTCGAATCTGGTGCTGCTTTGAAATGTGAACCACGACGGGTGATGGGTGGGTGGTTTGTATTAGTTCGAATACAAACTGGATTGAATATGTGGATATATTACATCATATAATTAAATTGAACTATTATTAATACTCTTGTGGACACTGCAGTGCTTGCAGTCCGGTAAAATTAAACTATGAACCATTTTTTTCTTCTACTTCTCCCGTACATTTTTTGAATAAATTCACGAAAAACCAGACAAAATTTTCATTTAAAAGGCGAAGAAGGGATATTGGACATCAAATATGCGTACACCAACGCCTAACCATGCCAAATCAATTTCTTAAGAATGGTCATTCACTTGATTTTGATGACTTAATATTACAAACGGCTATGCTGATGTATACAGATGAGAGTGGTATTAATATGTATAAAAATTTATAGGTTTATTTATGCTGAATCGGTATATTTTTTCAAATGGTGGAAAGAACAAACGGAATATAAACAGCAACAGGTAAAAGAATTAGTAAATGAAGGACGTCTAGAATTTATTGGCGGTGCATGGACTATGAATGATGAAGCAACGACACATTATCAAAGTACAATAGATCAATTTACATACGGTTTACGGTATACATTTTATTTTTAATGAAATTTATAATAAATTAATGGGTATTATGTAAAAAAAAAAATCAATCTAATTACAGATATTTAAACGATACATTTGGTGAATGTGGACGTCCAAGAGTTGGTTGGCAAATCGATCCGTTTGGTCATTCTAGAGAAATGGCATCAATGTTTGCCCAAATGGGTTATGATGGTTTATTTTTTGGTCGATTAGATCATCAAGATAAACATTTACGTTTGATACGTAAAACACCAGAAATGATATGGCATGGAAGTGCAAATTTAGGTAATAAAATTGCATTATCTTTTTGTCACGTGATTTTTTTTAATTCTTAATGGCCTTTGTTATTGTTAAACCATACATTTATATATTGTTAAAGGTGAAAAAGCGGATTTATTTACTGGAGCATTATATAATAATTATGGACCACCGCCTGGTTTTTGTTTTGATATATTATGTGCTGATGAACCAATTATTGATGATAAAATGAGCCCAGATTATAATGTTCCAAATAGGGTAATATGAATATTATATGTAATTCAATGTCAGTCCAATACGATGAGGGAGAACAAAAGGGTTTAGTTCAATTTAAATTTAAAGTTTGTGCAAAGGGAACAGATCCAAAAATAAGGAAAGGTATAGAGTAATACAGAAATTTGTTTTAGACATAGAAAATAGTCTGAGACTTGGAGTTATCAATTACGAACTACTACCACTATTGGAATGACATTGATATTATTTAATTATATATTGGTTTTTATTCTTAAATGATGCTGTTCAAAATCTTATCGTAAAATAAGACAGATTAAAGAACGCAATAGAAGACAAATGTACTCATTATAATTGTATTGAAGAAAATACAGTCGTATTTGAAGAGATGATAATACGCCAGGGTTAGTTTTTTACGTTTGATTATACCACATTGAACTAAAGAAAAATTGTTTACTTAATGTACACATGCCGGGTTGAATATGGTATTGACCACAATTACTATTCATTAAAAACAACTGTTGCGCTTTTTTTGCACTTCATTTGCCCTCACTCCACCGTGCTCAAGGTAGAATTTGTGATTAACGTCATGCATGATCTACCTTCTATTATGTTCTTTATTCTGTGTTAAGAATTAATATAAAGAATTTATCACTACAATTATTATGAACAATATTTTATTAGTAATCACTAATTTTTGATTAATCAATTCAAGGATTCCCTTGTAATATTCCATTACAATGCCCAGCAAAGTGTGTCCGATGCATACCCATTTGGTTTAAATATATATTCTTGTTTGTTTTCACTTCATCCAAAGCATCTTATTCCGTTGATTGTTTCAGGTCATCGAACACAAAGGATTCTTCGCATCTATTTCTATTTACAAAAACTTGTTGGCGAGATCGTATCACACAAATTTCGTATACGTGGTATAACAAAATAAGAATTTATAAAAATTGGACCCGGTTTCGTCCTTCTACCTAAGTACACCGTCTGATTTTTGTGATGAAAAAGTACAAAGTAAATTAGTGAAGCACCCCAATAACTAATCTTAATCTACATACATGACCAAATTCTTCATCTATTCAGTGAGCAATGAATCAATTTACGAAACTGGAAACCACGGTAGACAAGGCGCAGGACCAGTGGAGGTGGAAGCTGTTACAAATCGTGCCAGTATGTCAGTTCCTTCATTACACACAATATCACAATGAGCCGGTACCCACATAAATATAACATCGTTGCAGAGTAATATATTCGTTTAACAACTTATCGATCTTAGTGTATTCTTGTTGAATGCTATTACAGTACATAACTTACTTTCAAAGCATCTGCTAATGTTCTTCTCAGAATTCATAATTTCACTCATTTTACAACACTTACAACCCTCAATTGGTGGGAACCAATCGAACAGATAAAAAAGCTGGTGTTTGTGACAGTAGAAAACCCGAAAAATTAATTTAGATTCCCTACATGTGCTTATATGATCCACCTTTCGATTCTACCGATGGCAGAGTGTGGTACTGGAGCAGTGAAAGTTAGCCCCATGTTCCACTTCTATCGTAGGTTCTCATACTACTCATAAATATTTTCAATACGAATTGTTATTGTATTTTTAACCTTTTGCTTTGAATTTAATTTAATTATTCTATAATAAATTCGTTGTTTTATGTTCATAACAAAATAAGTGATAGTATTCGTTATTATTTATTGCTGCAATCGATCCGTACCGTTTTTATTTGTGAATAATAACCAATATTTTTTTACTTAAGTTGAAATTATATAAATAAAATTATAATTTCGTATTTATGATAAAAAAAGATAAATGCATTTTTAAATTATGTAAGAAGTCAAGCACGTTCATATAAAACCGATAATATTATTCTTACAATGGGTGGTGATTTTACATATATGGATGCTAATGTTTATTACAAAAATTTGGATAAAATTATTAGGTGAGAACAAGAACATATGTGAATAATGATGATGATGATGATATATAAATTTGTTGAAAAATTTGAACTACATTACTATAAAGTCTCCTAAAATCGTATGAGCAAAATTGAATAATTCATATATACAAATTATGATGACTAATATTAATTTTTTGATTACATATTTATTGAATAATTAATTAAGAATAAAATGTTTATGTTCTTCTACTTATAAAAACCTATACATACGCATAACTTATGTAATATGTATGCAACATAGGTACAGGAATTTTTTGAATATGTAAAAAATATGTCTACACATTATACTACAAATAATGTTATACTTACAATGGGCGAAGATTTTAATTATCAAAATGCAATAATGTGGTTTAAAAATATTGATAAATTAATTTTGTGAGTGTTCAAATATTTATTTCCATTAAAGTATATAGTAAAGACATAATATTATTAATATCCAAGTATAAAATACAATCATATTCCCATATAATTGTAATTTTATGTGAATTAATATCCACATCATTTTTCATATAGAATAGCAATAGCATATTTATCGTTTATGAATGTTAATCTAAAATCTAAATTTATTAACAAATAGATGAAAATAATTATTGCCGTTGCGTGCATGCAAACATGTGCTAATTATAGTGTAATAATTGAATCAATATTTTTTTTATATACAACTTATCATAATTAAAATAAGATAAAAAAATATGTGATTAACATTAACTTCATTTTGCATAAATTCTTTTCATACACACAATACCTCCTATACCATGAAATGTATTTAAGTTTAGTGTTATATTTTGCATTTAATTTTGGCTGAATAGGACACACAATTTTCTAGAGTGTAAAAAGATGAATGCATATAATTTGCAATCCTATCCAAATCAATAAGAAAACGAACACATGCAGACATAATTTATTTTCTAATATGCGGGATGTGTTTGTATATTTACTTCATTTTAAGTAAAAACAATTAAATTAAATAAATAATAAAAAAAATTCCACATAAATTACAAAGAATTCATTAGCAAATAAAAAGGGGAAATTTCGATTTACATTTCTTTCATTTTTATTTTAGTTATATTTTTTAAACAAATTCTAATTCGCGACAATTTATTATTATTACTATTATGGATATGTATAAAATAATTCGCGTTGTTATAATTTATTCCGAAAACATGCATTCTTTTCTATTCTATAGTTCAACAGAAAATAATTAAACACTAAACAGCTATAGATAGGGTTAATAAAATATTATATAAAAACTCACCATTTCTTATCCATCTTCTTGATTGATTTTTTATTACTTTTTTTTAACCATTGATAAAGCCCCCTTTTAATTATATCGAATTGTAGTAGATTTCAGCTGTTGTTCGTCTCTGTGTGTGTGTGTGTGTGTGTGTGAACGTATTGAAATTGAAACATGAATAGAAAATCTTCGGCCATTATTAAAAATAAAATATCGATGGAAAAAAAAAAAAAAAAAATAAAAACCAACATTTATAATAATTATTCTTTCCAAAAATACTAAACACTTTTGATTTTATTGTATGATATTTTTTACATTTTCAATTACGTTACCATTACATTTCGATGTGAAAAAAAAAATAAAAAGAACACAAATTATTAAAACCAAGCCAATAAATAAAAAAAAATGGTGGGCTTTAAAAAATATCAGCAGATCAAATGATTTTTTTTTTTTTTATTATAAATTTTCGACATATATTATTAGAATTTTAGCAATAAAGTCAAATTACTAATAGTATTTTAATAAATTTTTATTATTTTGTTATCATATAATTATAAATAATATTCTTACGATGCACATTTAAATAAAATTTAAAACATTTTTAAAGAACACTGGTACAACAACAATTATAAAACTTGAAAAAAAACTTTAATGTTAAACACATTGTTCGATTTTGATTGAATGAGAGATAATGATTTTTATTTTTATTTTATTATTTAATATTAATATTGTAACGGTGAATTAGAGACAATATATAAATACGCAAGTGCATCATAACGTAGAAATTGTATTTATATACTTTATTCCTTCATACCCATGTCATATTGTTAGAGTATAGATTCTCACACATTCACTTTATATTACAGTAAATTTTAATTCGTTTTGTTTTTTCCAACGATATGTTTATAAGTGTGCGTCGTTTACAATGGTATGATAAAATAAAAATAAAATAATACAAAAATATAAGGTGAAAGCTCCCCATTATTGTCAATTTTTTTTTATATATTGTTTTACTATGTATCGAAAATTCAAAAAAATATGCGGCCAAAATCCGCATTAAATTGTTCATGTCACACATAATTAAAAACAAAAAAAAGTTAAATTAAGATATTAAGATGATATTTTTCAAGAAATTCTACAATTAAATTAATACAATTCAACTGTTATCAAGGTAACACATCAGTGTAAATCACTGTTGAAAAATTAGCGGTATTACAATTACGTGCGGAGCTACAATTTAGGCAAAAATAACAATAATATCTCACAAAAAAATCGTGTCAAATTTTATGATTAATTGGCCGTGGATCAGCTGGCATACGTATAGCCCACATTTTGTTTTCCGAATATATGCCAACAAAATATGTTCAACCATTAAGCTTATTTTGTCATTTTATTGTGGATTTTGGATACTCGGGTATAGTAAGTATGGGAGATATTCGCTCATATGCGGCATGCAAACATTGTATTATGTTTTCAATGGATGTTTTCCATAATTAATTTTTATATTTTAAAGCATGTTTATTTTTATTTCTAACAGTTTTGTTCGTTTGGGCTTGATATCATTTCATTCCATTACACATGTTCATTGTTATATGATAGGGTAAAAAGTGGTGGACGCATTTTGTTGGTATATCAGATCCATAATTTAGTTTTTTTAGAAAGTTCAACAAGGAAACCGTGTGAAGTCTTTTCACTGATTTGAATTAAATTTCGCCACAGATTGAAGTAAATACTCATCAAAAAAGCATACACGTATTGTTGTTTTTCCTTCAATTTGTATTTAACAACACGCAATAAATACACTTTGGATTTTTCATATAGATTTAATTAGATCAGAACATTTTCCCACCAACCACAATTTTATTGAAGGGTTTTTTGTAATTAAGCTTCTGTGCTCTAGGAGCCGGTTAAGTTCGAAGATATAAGCAACATCAGAAAACCTCTTCGAATGCCTCGAGCAAATGCTGTAAACATTCTCGTTCATTCACTATAATTTCCATATAAAATTAACAATCCCAATGGTATATAATTAAAAAACCATATTTTCGATTACCTTGAAGATTTAAATACAAATGGTTCATATGACCTAAATATTCTGAATAGCATTGCTTCAGGTATAATTTAATGTTGAAAGAAGTGGGTGATATAGATTATTTTTCAAAACAATTGTTAGCATATCATTTAGTTATTCGATTGTCTTGAAATTTTTGACTTAAGCATTTTATGATACGTTCCATAGATATGTGGACAGGACGGTGTAAATGTAATGCATTATAAAGGAAGGCATGACCCACACAAAAATGTAACGTCTACAACTAAAAGTTCAAATTTGTCATCAATTTGTATATCATTAACATATTATATTTTTTCTACACTTAACAAAACGGAATTTTAGTTTTGTACAAAGAAATTTTGATTCCAAGGATTTATAATTTATTCGATTAAATAAAGTCAATGGCATGCAAAATAGTTGAAGATATTAAACTAAATTTCCGTTTGTCACAGTGTGATTTTCATTTAAATTAAAATTAATTAATTCATAATATATATTCCATTTAGATATGGTAATGAACGGCAGAAAAATGGATCTGACATAAATTTAATGTATTCGACACCATCATGTTATTTAAAATCATTACATGATGCTGGTATAAAGTGGCCATCAAAAAGTGATGATTTCTTTCCGTATTCATCTGATCCGCATGCATTTTGGACTGGTTATTTTACATCACGACCAACACTAAAACGATTTGAACGTATTGGTAATCATTTTCTACAAGTAAGTACAATTTTCAATGTATATAACTTTCATTCATTTATTTATAATGAATTCAGAACCTTAAATTTCATTAATATTATTTAATATTATCTGTTAAAAATAGGTATGTAAACAATTAACAGCATTAGCACCAATAAAACGTGAAGCATTTGAAGTAAATTTGGATTTATTAAAAGAAGCAATGGGTATAATGCAACATCATGATGCAGTTACAGGTACAGAAAAACAAAATGTTGCAGAAGATTATGCAAGAATATTACATCGAGCAATTCATGGATGTACTGAAAACATAAAAGATATTTTAAATCAATTTACATCAGGAAAAAATAATTTAAGAAAAAGTTACGAACCAAATGTTCAACAGCAAGAATCTCAATTTGGATTTCATAGTTGTTTAAATTTAAATATCAGTCAATGTTTTGTAACAGAAAATAATAATAATTTTATTATTACATTGTATAATCCATTGGCACATTCAACATTTCAATATGTTCGTGTGCCCGTTATGGATGATAAATATACGGTCAAAGATTATCGTGGAATTCCGGCTGTTTCACAAACAGTACCGATACCAGAATCAATTCAACATTTACATTATCGTCGTAGTACTGCAATATATGATTTGGTATTTCTTGCAATTGAATTACCGCCATTAGGTTTTAAATCATATTTTGTGGCCCATGATTCAAAAGAATTTCAACCAGAAGTATTTCTCCAAATGGACGCACCAATTGGAAAACCAAATTTTTATGGTTTTATACCTGAACATAAGGAACCTGAAGAAATTATAGTTGGAAATAAATATGTGCAAATTAAATTTGATAAAAATGGTTTATTAGCAACGATTACAATAAATGGTGTCGAACGAAATTTAACCCAACAATTCTTTTATTATGAGGCGCACGATGGGAATAATAGTGTTTTTAAAAATCGTTCTTCGGGCGCATATATTTTCCGTCCCAATGGGTCCGAAATACTGATCGCAGATTTTGCTGAAACTCGTGTTATCCGCGGTGATGTAGTCGACGAAGTACATCAGGTAATATAATCGAATTCGAATTAATTTAATTTTATTTATTTATTTATTTAAATTTGTTTGTTTCTTTTTAAGAAATTTAATGATTGGGTAAGTCAAGTGGTACGCATCTATAAAGATGAAGATTTAGTTGAATTTGAATGGATGATTGGACCGATTCCCATTTGGTTCGATCGTATTGGAAAAGAAATAATTTCACGTTTTATAACCGATATAAAAAGTGATGGTGTATTTTATACTGATTCAAATGGTCGTGAAATGATTAAACGTAAACGTAATCATCGTGATACATGGGATGTAAAATTACAAGAACCAATTGCTGGCAATTATTATCCAGTAACAACAAAAATTGTGATTGAAGATGATAGTACACGTCTGGCAATTTTAAATGATCGATCACAAGCAGGAAGTAGTCTCATCGATGGAACAATTGAATTAATGGTAATTTTTGTTCATTTATCTTTTTACTAAAGAAATTTCACTCTATAATGTCTAATGCCTGGAATATCAATGCATCACCACATACATTAACAGATGCACAGAAAAACCCGGACAACAGATACCCACATTAACTCATTTTTGTGCATCATCATTATATTATTTCTGGGCATCGCCTATTAACCATTTACATTCTATTCTAATTAAATAGTTAAAAGATACTTGATTATTTTCTATGTTAAAGGTGTACTCTCCCTCGCCCACCTCCCAGAAAACAAAGTAAAATTGAAAAGCCACAGGTGTAAAATTTAAAGCGTTGATATATTTTCTCTTTTATTGCAGGTACACCGTAGGTTATTATTTGACGATGCATTTGGCGTTAATGAAGCTTTAAATGAAGAGGCATATGGTAAAGGGCTAATTGCTCGTGGCCAACATTATCTTATTATCGGTCCTAAAGAATCTAAGCGGCGGCAACAACAACAACAACAACAACAACAAATCTTACAACCTTCTATTGAAGCCCATGAAAGATTTACAGAATTAAAAAAATTATTACCAGCTTGGATATTTGTAAGCAATGCTAGTTCCTCCAATTTTATAGATTGGCAAAATCAATATTCGCATATTGTAAGTGATTCCGTATTTATATACCATATTTATAATATTATGTACAACAATTAATTTATCATTATTCTTTAAATTTTAATAGTATTCAGCAATGTCATTATCACTTCCACAAAATGTCCATTTATTAACATTTGAACCATGGAAAGAACACAGTATTTTAATACGATTTGAACACATTTTAGAACAAAATGAAGATTCAATGTATTCAAAATCGGTGAAATTTAATATAAATGATATTTTCAATAATTTTAATATCGAATCGATACGCGAAACAACATTGTCGGGTAACCAATGGTTAGACGAAGCCAAACGTATGAAATTTATCGAAGAAACGCATATTAAAAGTGGTCCAAAAAATGATCAATTGGCAAATGCAAATAATAATAATAATGTTCAACCAGGATTGCCACTATTTTCTGATGATAATGATCATCATGTTGAAAATAAATTTGATAAAATGGCAAATCCTGATCCAGATTTAATGAATATAACTTTAAAACCAATGGAAATAAGAACATTTGTTATTACATTCGAATGGAGCCCGTAATAACTCATTATTAAAATTAAAATAAATAATTGAAAATTTAGTTGTTAAAAAAAATAAAAATTAATTAAATATTTAAATCTATATAATTATAATTATCAATGAATTAATTTTAATAAAATATTTTTTAAACACAATGCACTTGCGCTCATCAAATAGTTTATTGATTTAATGTTAACTAAATTAAAGTAATTAATAAACTGTGTTGGTGACTGTGTGGAGGTGACTCGGAATTTATTAATTAATATTGGACGTATGAATGTTCTATACAGATTGCAATTATTTATTATACCTCTTTGTCAGTGAAACTATATATGTTCAACCAACTGGAACATTCTGTAAATACGCATTTAACTCTACCAAAATTTTTACTCATGTTACTAATTCGCCATCACACTGCTCCTATTCATTGGGTCATTAACTAAGTTTTAAGTATCCCTTTGTCTTATAGACAGTTGTCAGATTGTTTGCGGTTACTTAGGCGTTCGACAGCAACTGGTATTATACCACCGATATACCATAACCATATGGATTTTATTTTAAATGTTTTTGTGTGGTTTAATGAAAATATTATTCATCTGTTTCTTTTTTGTTAATAAAAAAATATATATATTCTCAGAAAATAATTTATATAATTTTGTGTATTATATATTTGCATTATTAGACCAATAACAAATAATATATGATAATTAGTTTATTTTTATATATCTATCTCTGAACTTTACTTAAATAATATAATATATTAATTAATATTAATAAATCTACTAGAAATATAATAATATAATATAGCACAATTTATTTCACTTCTGGCGTATGATGCATTAAATAACTCTATATAGAAATGTATACCAATAAATATGAATTGAAGATAATTGACGAATGAATGAATATACATCAAAAATCCTAAAATTGAGAAAATATAAGAAAATCTATTAGTGATAGGGGGTATACAATTAACTAATTAAGTTTAATTAACTATAACTATTGTTTAGCAAAATTAATTTCTATAATTAAAAGCATTTATATTTTTAATCGAACTCATTGATTTTTTCAAAATCATTTTGAGTATAGAAAAAGGTATGAAAATATGAGTTTGAGTGAAAATGAAATGATAATGTGTAATCGTGAAATATATTTATGGATCTTGATTTAATGGCAAAAATAAAAAACATACTGATGTGTAAGTGATGATCCGATTTTGATTAGAAACCATTGCATAATTTGCCTTAATTGTAATTTATTAGAAAACGGCACAGCACACGCACGGTTATTTTCTATTTCTATTCGGACACTATTTCTTATTAAATTATTGCAATCAGTTTGCTTTCTATGTTAAAACAGATGTTCAATTTTAATATTGTGTCACATTCTCTAGCAAAAATGTAGTGAATTTGAACCGCACTTCTATTTCTTTGTGGATAATCACACAGATGAAAAAATATATATTTGAATTTTTACACTTTTGAGTGGAAGGGTAATTTCAACTTTGAAAATTAAATCAATAAGTAATATTTTTATAAATTTTTTTTTTATTAAATTAATTAAGCAATTTTCATCCACTTTTCTGATATACATTCCAGATTGATAGAATGGTAACGATTTCCCTGGCAAAGAAGTTGGTTAGATGGGTTTTCCAAGTCTTCCATTGATCTGATGGTTTTACGATTCAATTCAATTCTGTAAAATTTCTTATTTCAGATCAATCGCAATTTTTGTAGCGTCTTTTGTGTCACGCGTGGTCTGGTATTATCATGGTGGAAAATTACACCTTTTGGTTTCGACAAAATTGTACGTTTTATCTCCATTAATCACTATAGTGAGTTATTCACGCAGCTTTTGTACGCTGTTATTGTTTCAGAACGCCGAAGTAACTCAAAATGAATTATTCTAAAGCAATCTCGCCAAAAACACGCTGTAACACCTTCATTGGATGTTATCCAGTTTACGGCAATTGGTTTTGCGCCTTCGTCTACTTTTTCCAAGTTCTTTTTTGTTGAACAATGTTGAATAAAGATTGTGATTGGTAAAGAAAAGTGAATCTCTTTCGATAATCCAAAATGAAAAATGGTTGTCAGAAGGTGCTGGCCAACCATCAACAACAACGCACAGGTAACGGAATATTCACGAATAGAAGGCTATGTATTTATTATAAACAACAACCAATCGATTTAAACCGTACCTTGAATGAAAAAAACGACCAATAATTGTTAAAAAACAATGTAAAGTGATTTTCGATAACTACAATACTCAACCACTTGCAACGAAAGCTGTTAAAGATACGTGTTACTGGTTGAAAACCAAACATATCTCCTTCTGATGGATGCAGCATATGGATCAGTGTGGATGAGTAATTCAACATCAATAAGATAGTTCAATGTTTACTTTCACATTAAATTCACTTAAAATTGTTGGATTACGTAATTATAAGTGGATCAAGTCTATTACTGTTGGCGATATTTGTCCATTTTTTATTTGACAACAATCTTTAATGTTTGCATATATTTGAAATTTTGTTTATCGAATGGTATTGACTGAATTTTCTGGTAGCTCTCAAAAAGTTTGATGTAAATTGATTGGTTTTTGCTCAAGATTTGTTTTCACCGCATGGCCTCGTTCAAACAAATCATAATGAATGTTCGATGAACAATATTTCTCCAACCAGAAGGCAAATGTTTACAACATATATCAGCAAAGCGTTAATTACGGGAAACCGCTGTAATGATTCCCTATACATTTACTACTTATGCAATGTGATCTATTTGGTTTCGGTTTTGCACTGCTGGTGAATTTTATTTTTAATATTTAATAATACGTTATAAAAAAAAAAAAACCGAAGTTGAGTTCGATTCAAAATATTTATAAAATAATCTTATTAAATAAAAGCATAAAAGTTATAAGTTAATACTAACCTTATCCCAACCGGAAAATTCATCGGGTGGTAAAACTGTTTCTACTGGAAATTTATCAAAATTTCGCATATCAAGTGGATTTTCAATCGGTTGTATTAATGGCGGTGTTAATGTTAAATTGGATAAACCATCCCAATCGAATCCTTGAAACCATCTATGTGCGCAAGAAATAAATATAAAAGATGTATTAATATTAAAATATATTTTGGAGAAACAGCGAAGATTGTTGTGGTGTAATAATAATAAAAATTGCAATATTACTTATTTTTTTTAATATCTTGTATGCCACCCTTTTGATATCCTAAACGTTCAGCCGGTACATCACGACATAATTTTTTAATCAGCGTTACAGCAGATCTGGACATATGCTTTGGAAAATCAATCATATCTATACCTTTTAATATTATGTTATATGTTTTCATTGGATCACCTGCTGTAAATGGTGGTCTACATTTTGATTTAATTAATTAATTGAAATATTTATAAAATAAACTGTGAAAATTCATTATTTTACATTCAAAAGATGTACTCTTTATTATACACTTACGTTCCGGTTAACAATTCATGTATTAAAATACCTAATGCCCAATAATCAACAGCACGATCATGTCCTCTATTTAATACAATTTCTGGTGCCACATATTCTGGTGTACCGCAAAATGTCCATGTTTTACAACTATAACCAATATATTTTGCAAAACCAAAATCTACCTAAAATAATTATGAAATAATACAATTATTAAAAATTGGGAATTAATTAGCAGCAAATGTACTCAATGGAGGGTTTGTCTGTATATAGTACCAGTATTAGTTTACTACCTATCAATTTAAGAGTGCGGTGATTGGTCTACACAAGTCATCAGAAAAGAAGTAGCTTGAGCGAGAGATTAACATGGTCTCCATTCCAAACAAACACTACCACACCTTTGAATAAAAAGGATTTCGCAAAGAGGATGGACGCGACAACGAAACATGAACAACAATATGGAATTTAAAAAAAGTCTCTATATTGTAACACTTCAAAATACACGTGGGAACATGAAGAAATATAAATTGCAGGTAGCGGTAGTGCAAGAGATAAGATGGAGATGGAGAAAAAAAAAGACGTTGGATTAAAATGTTATCGGTTTATGCCAATCAGCAATACACATTGCGACTAAGAACAAAAATGCACAAAATTACGCTGAGTAATGTAAAGGTTGTACGTATTTGTTGGGTATACCATATTTTTACAAAGCCATTTGTAACCGAACGCGTCCATCGGTTGCGAATAGTGAAACGGCCTGTATCGGGTTAGCTACGAATAACAAATAATTAGCCGAAAGAGTAAAAACTAGAAGAATTCTTAGCCAACAATTACATGAAGTAGAAAAACAGGTTACTGCGACAAGGACTACGTACAAAAAATAGAACAGGCCATTAAGACCAAAATGCTGCAAAAGACAGCAAGAAGTAGCTGACAGAAATATCAACAACATAGCGCCAAAACATACTGCGTTGAAAAAAAACGGGAGCACCTATACACGGAAATCACAAATTTGGAATATCAGAGTTAAAATACTAACATCAGAGATTTCTATAAATCTGATATAAACATAGAATACGATTCCAATCTTAATCAATCAAAATCACTAACACACACGATGGAAACTACTATTTATGTGACAAAAAAGAAATCGCAAAAAGATGGAGATTTGCTAAATAAACCAGTGGAATTATAACAATGATAAACATGCAGTATTGGTACTACTGAACTGATATATTTAAACATCATCTTATGGGAGGGTTTGGGATTTACCATCCTTCGATTGAAGAATTACAAATCATTGCTTTGTGTTAGAAAAAGTAATTAGAGCATTGTCAATAAACTGGACGGGAACAATATTCAATACATCGCAGCAAATAACTGTTTTCGCAGATGATGCTGACATTTAAATCTGGCAGATTACGATGAAACGGACATGTTACAATAATGAACGGAGAAAGAATTAATAAACCGAATTATTGAAAGAAACATGAAGAGGACACGAGACCAAAGTAGAAGTGGCGGTGTTGTGTAAAGAGACTACAGGTTGAAAGCTGGAAAATCTTTAATAACGATCGTCAGGAATGGAGAATTTTTGTGGAGTTAGCTAAACCCCGCCTGGATTTTTAGCACTGATAAGTAATAGTAACATGCGTATTCTGGTGATAGTGATATGATATAATGTCGGAGAAAATTACATTTACATTAATAACACATTACTTACTAATTTAACATAACCTTTGGAATCCAACATTAAATTCTCCGGTTTTAAATCTCTGTAAACAATACCACGCATATGTAAATATTCGAATGCTTCCAGTACACAACCAACAATAAATTGTGTAACAATTTCACTAAAATTACCAGTATCACGTAATATTGTCCAAATTTCACCACCCATACATGCTTCCAATAGCATATAAACATATTTACTGTTCCGATATGTACGATATAAACGACATATAAATGGTGAATTACACGTTAACATAATTGTACGTTCACTATAAATATGTTCTTCTTGTCGTGTATCAATAATATGTTGTTTTTTTAAACACTTTAAGGCAAACGTTTGTATTTCATTATTTTTTTCATGCTTAACTAATTCCACACGTCCAAAACCACCGATACCCAAAGTTGCCACAATATCCAAATCATCTAATTCAATATCAAGTAATTCTAAAAATAAAATAAAGAATATTATTTTTAATTTTATAATTTATCCTAAGATAATTTGTACGCAGCATGCAAATTATATTGTAATTTATAATAACACTCATAGCATACCTTGTTTAATATCAGTACCAAATTTCATACTATTTGAATCTATTGTTTTCATGGCCAACACACGATATTCATCACCATAATCTTTTTCATGTAATTCACATAAATCACCAATTAATATTGAAAATGATTCACGATCTAATGTTAAGCATTCAACACCGGGTGGCAACGCAATTATATTCGCTGTACGTTTATCTTCTTTTAATAATGCTTGTTCACCAAAATAATCGCCACGATTTAAGGTACGAATTTCTTCTTCTAACGATGATATATTTGGTAATCGTTGAGTTACCTGTACCGTACCTTGACTGATTAAAAAAAATGTGTCACCACTTGTACCTTGTCGAATAATATATGCACCGGCTGGATAAAATTCCTGAAAAATTTTTAAATTGAAATAATAATTTAGATTTTGATGGTACTTATAATTAGAAGAAATTGGGTAGGTGTGGGTTTGTGAATTATGCGTAACACAGTGGGACAGTGACAATATAAGTTGATTGTCGTATATGTAACAAATTGTGGTCTGATTGTCATTATGTTAAGGGTTAAAAGTAATCTGTTTAAAAAAAACCCTGTTCTGGCCATGTTTTATACAGGCGGAAACCTTCAATGATCCACAATTGTTTGTGCGTTTCCCTTTTATGGACACCACCAAACGGTTAATGATCGTATCAACCCCATTTTTGATCCCATCATCAATAACTAGTAACCGATTTTTTCCCATATTTTCCACCACGCATCCAAACCTAAATGGAACTGTACTACAAACTAAAAGACAATGATTGAAGAAGATAACTTGTAACAAATATACCCTGAGCAACATTCTCACAGCAGATCAGCAAATGCTAATGAGTTTAATCAGACGTTGCTCAGTTTCAATTAGCCTTACCATGTCAACTGGCTAACTTTAACCTGAATAAACACAATCTAATTTCAACTGAGCTGAGAACGTGAAATTTTATATGTATTTATATAATTATAGTGATATTATAGAATAAGTTCCTACGAAAATTCTAGCAAACTACTTAAGTCAATAATACTGAAGAGTTTCCTTCAACCTGGTCGTTTTAAATTTGTTCATTTCTCAGTCGTTCTTGATAAAATTTTGAATGCGGATTTATAGTAAGATTGTAAAATTTTTTACATAATTCCAGTTTTAACCTACCAAAATCAGGTTAACAAACACGCTCCAGCTATTTTTCATACATATCTATTAATTCCAATAAAATCGCCGGACTCAGAATATGATGTTGTGATATTGAGTATCTATAGTAGCGAGCATAGGTTAATGAAATACAAAAATATGCAAATATACTTACAACTTGTAATACGTCAGCAATTTTTGTTAACAAATCTTTACTAAGATTTTTCAAAAGTGGTACACTTTTTAAGAAATTAACATTTTCTTCAATGCGTTGCATACCGGTACGCATCATTATTTGCTGAAATACACGTCGGTCTAACACCCATACACGGGAATTACATAAAACTGTATTGAAATATTAAACAATTATAATATTTGGATAGAATTAAAATATTTTCAATTATAATCTACTGCAAATATGCGGAAAAAAAACATACCTTTAATTGATGCAGTTCTTGTACAATTATATAAAATAGCTAATTCACCAAATGCTTTTCCCGGTCCCATTTTTCCTAACACTTTACCATCTTTTATTACTTCAAATTCACCTTCAGCCGAAACAAATAAATGTGCACCCGATTCACCTTCTCGTATCACATATTCATCGATTTTAACTTCACGGCTATACATTGAATCAACTAATTCACGTATCTGCGATGAATCGATATTCTTCAGAAAATCATTATCCATAATTGCATCTTTTATCAATTGTTTTGATCTATCCAAATTTTAATAATTAAAAAATATATGTAAATTAATTTGTTTAAAAATGTTAAAAAAATGTAAATGTGGAGGGCATTGTCAAAATAATTAACATGCACATTTTCCATTGTTTTTATCTCTATAGATCGCATTCACTTTCATGAATGCGAAACCTGGAGGCACACATGCAAATGTTTGTAGATAAATGCCTGCGTGTAGCCTCAAACAATTGGTAATGAGTATTGATATTAAATTCAAATGGCAAAAATGAAGATGGATCGCTCCTACCTTCAGGTGGAGTTTGGAGGATATTACTGAGAATTTTTGAAGTGGAATTTACAGGCTAAACAGAAGGGTAATATACGTTATAGTTTTTGGCGTGATCTGTCCATGTATGACTTATAATATTATAATTTATATCAAAACAATATGTAATCCTTAGCTAATCTTTTAAAACCATTGTTCGATTAAAATATTATGGCATAGTAAAAACTAAAAAGGTCATTATCCGTAATTTTAATTTTCAATTTCCTCATTATTTATTAAATTTAATATTTTTTATTAATTTGTCAACTCTTTTAAACTAAAACGCTCCGAAAATCTTGTAAACATCGTTTTTGAGATATTGAAATATAAAAAGAGTGTGCATTTTAATTCTTTTAACCAGCGAGTAATTTTACATAAATTGATTAAATTTAAAAAATATACTTTTAATTGACCAACCTAAAATCTTTTTCATATTTCCTTATAAATATATCACTGGATAATTGGCCAGTTGTATCACAACTTTCACCTGATACACCTTGTTTTTTAATGGCTGGTGTTAATTGCTGATGTGTTGGTGTTAATAAATGTTGGTTTGTTTTTAATTGTAATTGTTTCACATGATTGCAAAACGAATTTGTTAAATTATTATAATTATAATTATTATTGTTATTATTATCAATATTATTATTATTATTATTATTATTATTACTATTATTATTATTGTTATTATTATCAATATTATTATTATTATTATTATTATTATTACTATTATTATTATTATTATTATTACTATTATTATTATTATTATTATTATTATTATAATTATTATTACAGTCAAAATTACAGGAATTATTTAACACATTTGTTTGCTGGCCTGCCATACCAGGATACGTTTGCAGACTTGTTAAAATATCACAATCGTCAGATGATTTTGCCGTCGATGTTTGTTGTAATACACTCTAAAAGAATATAATATAAATTGTGTTATAAGATTTAATTTTTAAATACAGTCCTTAAATATTTTATTAACTCGTAACTAAATATATTGGATATTGTAATGTAAAATATTTGTAATACCTAGAATCATTTGGAGACTTAATTTAAAAATAATGGAAGCCAATTATCTCAATTAAGAAACTTAATTACTTACGTACAACGTGTAAGAGATCGATGAAAACGATAAAATTGGGAAATCAAAAGTAATTAAATACAATTTGCCATTGACACGAATAATAGTGTCACGTGAACATATAGAACTGTATAAGACTGTATAGTCCAGGTAAGTGAACTCTGTGGAGACTGATATAGACTCTTTGAGATTTCCAACGGGTGCAGCTGAAGTGCCAGGTGTTTGCTTTTGTAATCAATTATGGTGATCTGGATACACGAAAGTCACATATATAATTAAATCCTAGAGACACGTCAAGGTTATCGTCATACCGAAATCTGGACGGCAAACGCATATATAAAGACTTCGTCTTTTAGACCTATAAGTCTCACATAAACCTTAGTTTATGCCAAAAATTCTGGAAATCGACTTATAGAAATCTTTATTAGAAAAAATGTACAACAAAGTTATTTATAATTTGCTTATCAAAAAGGTGAATCTTGAACATTCTTTGCTAAATAGTGCGCAGAGTGGTTAAGGAGTTTTCATTGACATATACGATGACATTAGTGGCGCCTTCGATAATGCATCATTTAACACAATTGTAAATTTAGAGTAAGAGACATAAGAGAATCTCTGAATGTGTGTTTCAACAAAGGACCAAAACTACTGATATCGTACAGCGTATAGCAACCTAATGATAGGGCACCTCAAAAATTATATGAGTGATACACTCAGATCTGTGCAGATGAATTTCAGTGTAATACGGTTTTGCTATAGGAAAACATATTGTTACATCTTAGAATCTTCCAAATTCACTGTAATAATAATCAGTTGCTGCTGTATCCATAAACTGTAATAAAAACAACAATTCACAGAATGATTATGAACGTAATTATGGATTTAAAATAAATATTTCGTCCAAAGAGGATTGGAAGGAAATAAATACAATATTTGCCAGGCGAAAAGGTTAAGTTGTTGCCCAGATAAATGGACTGTTTTCGTATGGCTGCGAATATCCAGGAACATATTAAGATTGGTTGTGGAGGTTATTGTACGCTAATGCATCTCTACAAATTGTATTTGGTCACAAATTCTATTTATAATAAAATTCAAATACCTATAATGGTCAATATTTAATAAACAAACTTCATTACGTCACAAAACTTAAAGAGAGAAAAAATATCAAAAATTGACATTGTGCATTCCCGGACTACATTGTTATAACTACGTAGAATATAGGTCTATTATTATGAGCAATAATAGAACAGCTAAACGTGTACATTTATTTAAAAATAATTATTAAAATAAAATCTAAACTGGTAGAGTCTTGAATTGGCGGCCAAAGTACCGAATCTCAAAATTAACATATGATAGCGGAAGTAATACATTACAGACAAAAATATCCCATAGTTCACAACACCAGTTCAAAATCAAGTAAATTTCGAACAGTTGTTCTGTATTTTTTTTATTTTTTATTTTCTTATCTCAATAATCTAATATTATTTAATAAAAATCGTAGATAATTCAATAGAAACTATAAATAGAAACACAAACTTTAGTTTTTTTAGTATATTATTGTATAAATAAAACTGAAAACAAACAATTTAGGTTACGTTAAGTGTGGGTATATTCAAAGTGTGTATTGTATTATTGCACATAATAGAACACACATATTCATATGCGCATTATATTTGCTCTGATTACGTGAGATTTTTGTGTTATATGTTAAATTATATTATGTGGGTGGGGAAAAGTTGATGGCGTTTTTTTTTTGGACATGAATGAAATGATTTTACTTCTAAGTAGAAGTTTAACACAACAGAGAAATAGTTATTTATTTGTTTTATTTGTGTGACATTTCGTGTTCGACATCTATATCTCACAACAGCTCTGAAACATTACCGCGCACTATTTTCAATGGTTTCCAACTAAAATATTGTTACCCTAAGAAATTTTGCCAACAAGAAAATGAAACAATTAGTTATGGTAAATTTAATTCATTAACCAAAAATCTACTTTCATCGTTAAGTACGAATAACAAAATTGTTTTGAAGTTAATAATCTTCAACTCAGCTTTAAAATAGAAAAAATGATGATACCAAATTCAAAAATCCTTAAACTAAACGGTTTGTCGAAGACGCATAAGGCAATAGTGTTAGATATAGACTCGCGTCAATGAAGAGGATTTCAGAATGGTTACACAACGTATCACTTTTTGATGCGGATTTTGGGCTGGAGTTTTCATCGGAACATTCCTCTTCGAATGGATGATCAAACAATAACTACAGTTAATGGCGCTCACTATAGCGACATGATAATCTAGTTTTTTATTGCAAGATATGGATGTGGACGACATCTACATTCAACAAGACGGTTCCACATGAAGTACAGCTCGAAAAACACTTCTATTACTGGACGAGTCATTTTCTGGTGGTGTAATTTCACGTTTGGTGATCAGAATTATCATCCGCACGCGTTAAAGGAGGAAATTGAACGCGCTATATAAACGAAATTCAGCCACATTTATGCAAAATGGTTATGGAAAATTTCGAGAAAAACGTGCGTATATGTCATCGAAGCCATTTACCCGATATGCTATTCCATACATAAACTTCTATACTCATATATAATCTTATGAATGAATAAAACAATTAAGAATTTCTATTAAAAATTACTTTTTTTGCATGAATTTTGAGACAACCTTTAATAAAAAAAAAACCACAAAACAAAGTACTCTTAGCATGGGGTTCGCGTTATTAATATTACCTAATTGTAACCCATACAAAGCAGAGTAAAACCATCTACGATCTTTGTTACACAGTTTTACTCAACAGTATGTCCCTCATACACTACAGTGACTATAAATGTTGAAAAATTGTATGATGTATTTTTTTGGGTCTAGTCAAAATGATATTTGATTCTTTGTATTATTTTTTATTTTCTTAGTTTGACATCTTTATCTCACTGTGAGATAAAAAAAAAACTTGTAGATAAAAATAGTAAATAACACAAATCAAAGAAATTTTTTAACAGTGAAGCTCAAGGGTGTATGCGGGGGCACTACTATACGTACGAGTAAAACAGTTTATTGTATATGGACAATTTACCAGTGCATGGAGGGCTGTAATAAAAACAATACAGTACAAGCTTCAGGTTGTTCATGCTCTTTTCCTTAGACACAATGCGTGACAAGATACAATATTTGAAGTGCGTTTAATTATAATACCCAATCCGCTAACTGGGTACCGCGCACAAAGATAGGTATATACGTTGTTAAAATCGTATAGGGTGACAAAAATCGCTATGAATTTTTTCCCACACCCAATATATTATCTATATGGTGTGTGATATTTATGTATACATTTTGTGGTAGTGTAGATATGTGGTGCACGAAATAAATATATGTATCATAATATCATGTAAACAAAATTGATTTAGTTCGTTTGTTCTTTTTTGATAAACATAAAATACAAATTCGTAGAATATAATTTTCAATTGAATCTTTAAATGTGTATTGTAACTTTATATTATATTATATGAAATATAATTCTTATCGCTAGGTAATACGTACCGATACAGACAATACGAAAAATGTATATATTATTATCATAATTTCACAAAAGGTATATAATTATGCAAAATCAATTTTTTTTTATTAATAATAACGATAACAAATGAACAAATTTTGTTTATATATTAATATGATAAGTTAATTTTCATTGTATTACTTTTGGTGACAATGCAAAAATAAAAATATTATACCTTTTCATATGTTAATTAACATGTCTCATATGCGATACATTTTTATGATACATATAATTACAAATAACATATATTACAATATAGAATTACGCATTACGGCATTACCCCCATGTGTTATCATATCATATCATCAAATACAATATATATATAGACAAGACGAAGTTCAAGTACACACAATGTCGATGTTCATATTAAAATGTTATAATGCTAAACCATAAAAAAGGACACGTTCTATACGTTCTTATTTGTATTTATATGTTATATATGTCACACATGAATTGTTTCATACTTAGCACTTGTACACTAAATATACAGTCATGTGAATGAAAATAGCAGTGCACTAACCTTTATTCATTAAATTAATTACTGATTACTAAACAATTGACGCGGCGACATCCTCTTGTATTATTTAATTTATATTCATATTCTATACTGAACATAAAGTTTCAAATAATTCCCGATTAGTGAAAGTTGAAAGTGCTGTTTTTACAGTGAATTTAATTAAATACAATATAAGGATCAAGTTGGTTTAATAAATGAAATAACGCATACGAAAAACATTGTTGATAAATTAAAGACAAAAGAGGAGTTGGAGTTGGTGTCATTTATTTAAGCTATTATTACCATTTATTTAATAGAAATTTATTTTGATTTTTCGATACAAATGGGCAGTGGTAAATATATTGCAGTCAGCAGGAAGAACATACCAATTTATTGGGAATTGTTATTGATTGCTTAGCGGAAATGATTGATAAATTTAGAAAAAATATAAAATTAAAATCGACACGCATAGGTGATAAAATCGTAATATATCGCATCAATTTAATTTAACGTAATCCATTTAAAAATTATATGCAAATTAAAAAAAGTGCTCAATCTTAGCGGTTGGCAGAAGTCTTATAAATGTGTAGACGGCGAAAAAAGGTTAATTTCCGTTTCGGTTAATTTCGCAGACAAATAAAATAAAATAAAATATAGATTAAAATTTGCTAAAGAAAATGAAGTTTGGTCACAGTGTCTAAATGGCGGCATATTCTTCGGATGAATGTTTTATTTAATCCAAGCACAATGATCATCAAAATGATGATTAGAAGATCTATATGCAAAGAATTTTAACAATGCCATACCGATAGCACAATAAAGCATATGTGGTGGGTGCAGTATGGCATCCCTTTTCTTGGAACGACACATGTTCAAATGACTGAATAAAAGAAAAAATAACTAAAAATCCACGTAAATATTTTAGGAAGTATGCCGATGGATTTAAATGCAAAAAAACAAGTAAAAAAACATACCACCAAAAGCGCTAAAACCCGGTATAACAACCGTATGAGTTATAACGATTGTATACTCACGTCCAAATTGTTTGCTTTTTCCGATGCGCGAAGAGTTATGGTTAAATCATAATAATGTGGACGTTATTATCTGGCCTATGCACAATCATCAAAATTTAACCCCATTGAAAATTTATCGATAAACGTTTAAACAGTCATACGAGATGCACATTGTAAAAGGACATTTTTTACACAAGAGGAAATAAACGAAAACGTCCAAATATATATATTATTTCAATTACCGTGGTAACAAGGACATATCAAGACACAAATCTAAATGTAATCTATCTACATGTTATTCTTCTCATATTTGTAAGTATTTGTATGTAAAACTATAAAATAAAAGTATTCATACTCTCTCTTTAAATTTGAAGCCTACTACAGCTTGATTATTTATAGGAATGGGAACAATACACAAATTTAAACATTATAACTATTTAAATGAAATATTGTAAAAATAATAATAATAATAATTTACCTTAAGTTTATCAATTTCCCGTTTAAGTTTATTAATTTCACTGTCACGTTCTTTGATTGTATCTTTTAGTGTTACAACTTGATCTTCAAGGCTTTTAACTTTTGGTTCACCATCATCGTCACCACCACCACCACCACCACGTGGTTGTATTTGTTTTGAATAAAAGTTATTATTTTGTCCTAACATTAAACGAGCATAATCATCTTCAAAATCATTTTTTTGTCTTTCCGATACTTGTCTCATCACAACACGCGAGTTTTTTCTTATCTAAAAATTGAACAATCAAAGAAACAATTATAATATATTTATTAATTTTGTGCAGTTTTGGGTGATAGCTGGGGTTTGTGGTAATTCGACCACCTTTTGCTGTATTTATTGACGCTGATTATTTTATAATTTCTCTATAACCACCTTTACGTCCTTTCAATAACTATGATGTAAATCTGATCGGTTAGGTTATATATAAGGATTCCGCTTTGAGAATACGCTTTGGAAGTACATAATGCCAAAATAGTTCTGATTCTGAAGATTTTAATATAGTAATATGAAATTCCATCTACTCCATGGCGAACTTATACGGCTGCAACGAGTCACAATTGATAACATAAACCATTCGCTAGTAAGACCACGTATTAATAAAATTAATAGTAATTATTGCAAAACGTAGAAATGCAATGCAGGCCTCCCCATCTTACATTTAGAAAAAATGTTATGATCAGATGATGAATATTAATTTCGAATATACAGAATTTAATTAAAGCTATAACATGTTTTTTTTTAAATAATTCAACTTACTTGTTCGATTTTAACAGGATCTGTCATAACTTTTGACGTTTTTCTCATAATACCATTTCCCATTGGTCCTAAAATACCAGATTCTTTAAAAAATTGTTCTGCTGGATCCAGTACCATTAAATTTTTTTGTATTTCTTGAAACTGTTGCTGTTGTTGTTCCAGTTGCGGTTGCTGTTGTGGTAATTGTTGCGGTTGCTGTTGTTGTAGTTGTTGCGGTTGCTGTAATTGTTGCGATTGCGGTTGTAGTTGTTGTTGCTGCTGTTGTTGCTGCAGCTGTAGCTGTTGCTGTTGTTGCTTCAGTTCGTGTTGGTGTTGTTGTTGTTGTTGTTGTTGCAGTTGCTGATGTTGATAACTTAAAGCATTAAATTTTAAATAGCTTAAGTTATCGTTTCGAGTAGTGACATCAAATACATCTTCATATTCCTCTGATAAATCAACAGATGTACGATAATAAACTAATGGTTCTCTATCGGATGACGTAGAACTAGATGATGTATTTATGTTATCGTCTAAACTACTACAACTGGTATCCGATTTTGAAAATATGTTACACTGATTTGTATCCGAATGAAATGAATCACTACGAAATAATGATTTCGAATTCTTTTTTAATATTGGTTTTGGTTTTGTACGATGATTGAATGAATTATCATTTTTTAATAATTTCGTTGTTACAATTGATGATATCAATGCTGGTGATGATGCAGATGTTATTATTTGTGGACATGTGGTTGTGTTTCTGTGTGCAGCTGTTACCGGTGTTGTTGTTGTTGTTGTTGTTGTTACTATCAGTTTTTCTTTTGCCTGTGTTGTATGACGATGTGAAACAGTTAATAAAACTTCTGGATGAACGGCTACATCTAGAATTGTATAATTACCGATATTTGGTGACGACGTTCTTTTTGCATTCGATATTTCAACTAAACCACTTTTTGTTGTAAAAATTTGTTCACGTGAATTTGGTGGATTTTTATTTTCATTTGTAAATATATAGGTTGTGTCTGGATGTGAATATGATTGGAATAGTTTTTTTCGTCGTTGTGCGTGTCCACTGGGCGTTGCTGCACTACAACCACATTTTGCATATAAACTGCCACACGTATGAGATTTTGTAAAATTATAACGATTATTATTTTGTAAATCTAATGATTTACTTGAATTTTCTGCTAATGGTTTGTATTGTTTGACCAACGCATTATAATTATTTGTATTTGTTGTATCGAGTAGACTTTCACCTCGAGATACTAAAATATTTTCATTTATTATTTCGTCCATAATTATAATTGTATAGTTGTTCTTTGTTGTTATATAAATGTATAAAATCCAAGGTATCACAATATAGATGGAATTAATAAATTTTAGTATACACGTGTTAATTAACAACAATAATTTTATTTTCCAGTTTTACATTTATTTACGATTATATTGGATTTGATTTTGTGTCGCGTTTACCATTTATAGATTTATAATTTTATGACTTTTTTAAATTTAAATTTATTTAAATACATATGCGTATGCGTACGCCGTACGATGACTTGGCCAGCTAATAATTATTGTTCTTTTATTTATTACCCATTGTATACCTATAACAATTTTTAAATAAATTTGACATTAATATTATTGTAAAAATGTAAATATGAGTTAAATAATTGTATTAGAAGCAGCAGGGTGATGATGATGCGGTGGATCAATAATGAAAAGTTATATAAGTCTTCTACATTCAAAATTTCGTTACGCATAATATTTCTAATGATGAATAATTTGAATAAAATCTTTTGATAATTATTGACGAATTTTTTCTATTAAACATCAATTTTTTATCAATATTCATATCGTTTTCAGATATTTTTAGTTCTAAAATCAGATAGATTAGCGTTTTTCCGTAACAAATGTAATTCGTACTATAATTCTATGTGCAGCCTATATCTGTGAGTAATAAGTTACAGTCCAAATAAATATTTTTGGGGACATTTAAGCCTAAACATAAGATAGAATTATAATTTCAACAGCCTTTCTGCGTAAGGGAAAACTCTAATCTATTCAGTTTTAGTATTAAAAAAAATCTGTACGCATGTTTTTTGACTTTCAACGCAAAATTATTAATGTTGTAAAGACATTTTGTTCAAAATTCCTATCGCATGACTCTAAAGCGTGACTCTATAAAGCATTAATTACTAATAACACAATCTGAAATCTCCAAAAAAATTGTTCACTAAAATATTCTTTTGCTTCAAACTATAATATCGCCGCAATCATTCAATTTAATTAAATTGACCTACATGCGATTGAATCACCACCCTGTAATATAGTTTTAATTTAGTAAAACAACACGAGTTTCATTGAAATTATAATTGTGTTTCTATAAATAAATTCTCATAAATTAGTTTTAAAATTAGAATATTAGCGTTTTTATTATATTACAATCAATTCCATTCATAAAATATTTTATTACACACACTTTCCGATTCCATGTTTTGTAATGAACAAATAAATTGGAAGATTGTTGGAATTTAAATAAGCCAATTATAAATGTATAGATCACAACGAGAAATGGTAAATGTATATTGAAAAATTGGGTAATAATATAAGTTTTTCGAGTTTTTATTAAATAAATAGTTTTACTGATTTTAGATTGTTGGGTCAACCATAGTTATAATCATTGACCATAGTCAAGTCAACCAGTAGTTTACTGAACTAGTAGTACTAGGTAGGTAATTAAAACGTACTGAATTGTATAAAAATGTATACGTGCGGTATAACTGCAGTGTCAACCGTGGTATTCCTTTTTCTCATGGATACTGCAGTTCAGTTTCTTATATTGTATCCGGCCGTATATAAGAGAGTGGCGATTCATTGTCAGTATTTTACTATTTATTTATCTTTGTCAATAATACTGACTGATTTTTAATTTCCCAGGATTTTTCAGTATGAATTTGCAGTATCCATCTAAATTATTTTAACTTGGATTGTCTAAATATTTATCAAACCATATATAGAACAGTTTGAGGTCATGACCGCAATATTAAGAACTCATCTTAGCCAATTAAAATATGCAATTGAACCAGAAGTATTTGAAAATTATAACAGAAAGAAATGGTTAATAAGTCATATTAGTCCAAGTAGTGGCATCTTATGGCATCTACTAAACTTTCATTACAGCCAAATTAGTAAATTACTTCGCACATGGGAGTATATAACACCAATTGTACTGCAATTAACGAAAGATAGATGTTTTCATAATTCTATTATTTTTATATCAATGATTATAGTCAACATAGTGATTATAAAGATTATAGGTACATTTTAATGGAAACAATTACAAGATTATTAATTTTATTGCCTTTATTTTAGCACTATATATAAATTGTTTACACAAAATATTAATCGTAATTATTATTATAGACTTAAATTTTAAAAGATAAATTCACATTTTATACAAATATTAGGTGTACTATAATAATATAAAATATAATCAATAGATCGAATTCAAATTGTTTATATGCGCATTTATTTCATCACACATTATTAATTGCATTAATAAAAATTGTAAATTTAATATTTTTATATTCATGATATGATATGAACTTCGATGTTTTTAAGCAGTCCATTGTATTTCAATGAATATATTAATGTGCGCAAACAAATACATGAAGATCACTTTAACTTTTATGGAAACACTATGGTTATAGTAGATTTTGTAACCTTGGAAACTTCACACTGAACACTAAAAACTTTCAATATCTTCAAATATATTTAATTATATTGTGACGATTAAAAAACCTTAGAATTGGGTATCGTTCGCATACCCTCGGAACAATTTTAACACACATTAAAATTTGGAATGTAAGTATAATTTAATAAATTTTATAAACTAAAATCTATCCTGGCGAAATAAACTAAATTTCTTTATAATTTCTTCATAAAAACAATAAATTTCCATTATTGATTTCACAAATTCTTTCTCGCACCGCCTCAGTTTGCTTTATCCAACCGGTCGTCACTGGTCCATAGGTTCATATTTGTGTAAAAATTGCTTATTGAAATATTCAAAGAATATCTTTTTCACAATTACTTGTCAAAATACAGAAATTTACTAATTAATAACATAATTCGATTATTAACAATTTCCAAGGCCCACCAATAAACCGGCCGGAACAATAAAAATACTAATTTATATTTCTTCAAATTAAATAAATTGTAATTCTTATTCTACCAAAGAAAGTAAAAGTTGTGGAGGATCAAGAAAGTATGAAATATGTGAATGATAGATGATTGTTATTTGGTGGTCAACACAAGACGAATTCCTGATGGATATTTGACCATATTTGGAAAATTTGAATTTCGTAAGCATCCTACACTAATAATACCGCCGTATTAACAAAACGATTAAGACAGGACAATTATTACTATGCAAAACCGTAGGTGCAACAAATACTATTAAATTCACCAATAAAATATTTCAATATCAATATCACTTTCGATAACACAAGCATTAGAAAATCTTTGCAATTTCAAAATAATTGCCTCGTAAAAGATGGTAAATTTTCTTGTCATTCGAAAAACAGTATATGTAATTACACGACGAGACCATAGTTGATTTGCAAATGTCACAAACGTTGGATTATTTAACGTGGCAACTAATAAATCATAGCCTCAATAAATTGCCATTTTAAATACGGGGAAAATGGTTTGAAAAAAAAATCGTACGTTTGCTATCATTTGAAAAATGTTTGATTTTCCTCAGCAATTTAATAGATAGTATACACTTAAACGAAACCGATGTTTGTGATTCGAGGTGTAAATCGTGCCGTTATGATTCCATCAAATAGGAATACCTTCAAATAAAACCACAATTATTTCAATTTATCAAACAATTTCTGGAAGTTTAAAAGTTAAAATTCTACCGATTAGATTTTTGTATTATATGTTTTGTTAATAAGTTTTTATTTCGATAGAATTCGTTCGATAGCCATCTAGTTTTTGGATGTGTCTGATACCTTATGTTATACACACATAGTAGTTTTCGTCCGTTTCCATGATCTCTCTCTCAGTCGTTAATAAATTTATTTATAAAGAACGTATTATAGTGTAGTGGACACCGTGCGAAGAGTTGCGAGAAAATATATATGCAAAACATGGCCAGTGGAAGTAGATGATGACAGAAACCAACAACAAATATCAAATCCATAAAAACACTAAATAATACAATTTAAAAAAATTTGAAATTAAATATTAATAATAGAAAATTTAAATAATCCAAAATTATAAATTGTTTAATAGAAATTCCATATATTCCAAAAAAAAACCATATCGTTTTATTCGTTAATATTTTATAGTCAATAAAAAATATTACGGACAGAGTTATCTTTATTTTATTACAAAAATTTAAACTATAAGCGGTCGCGATACTTAATTTAACAGTTTTTTTGTTGTTGTTAAAATTCCAACTATTTATCAATTTTAAAATAAACAATATAAGCTTTAATTACTATTATAAAATTTTTATGTTTAATTGACTATAGATTTGACTATATCCATTATCAAATACAGTACGTCCATGTTGAATTAGGACGCATGCTTTTAGAGATTGTTAAATAAATAAAGCACTAACATAAACAGAAGCAATGTATAATTAGTCTCTCAACTAGTCTGGTCTTCATCTATGTTACGTTTGCGTTATTCCTAAAGGGAATGTGAACCATTACAGAACATATGTACATTTAAACCTTTGATAGTGCTTGTACAGTGTAACAACATAATAACAATTGTATTATCTCACAATATTATTAATATAGAATTTTATCAAATGTATTATTTCGTATACTAATGATAGATCGGCATCGGAAATTGTTACAATAACATTTATTTATGTTATAATGTATTCAATATTAATTATAACAACAGCATATTGTGGATGATATGTAAATATTGGTATGTTAATTTATTTACATAAACCAAAAATAAAGCACACGCGCATATAATTAATGAATGTGTATACTTAATGTCTTCATGAACCTATTTTTATGATTATTATTGTTTAACGTATACTACGAAATATATATAAATTAATAATAACAAATTTACAACACATGTACAAAGAGCACATCGATAAGGTAAAAGCAACAAAAATTCCCTAGTAACGATGTCTGAGACATGCCATCCACTTTCACATCGACTTCCGTCTCTTATAACTAAATGCTTATGTTAAAAAATTTCAAAATAATCGTAAAAATTATTATCCAGCAATTCTATTTGGAATACTTGGGTTCTATCGCAGATGCAGCGAACTGAATAGCGATGCTGTCAACTTCGTCATCAAAAAGAATTCATATTAGAAATATTTAAGTACTTTTCAATGCCCAAATATATACAAAAATAATGCAAAATCTAATAAAATAATCCAAAATCTAATAAAGTGAAATTTGGTATCGTCATCTACACTTCCACAAATATTAAATGGTTAAGTTCAGAATTTCAAAATAAATGCATAAATAAATACTGTCGGAGGAATTCCATTAAGAATATTGGAGTCCTATAGAAGTCTTGCATACACACATGCTTCAACAAATGATAATCGAACAATTCCATTGGCAATGTTTAGGTCTTTTGGCGGAACACTGGGAATGGGTTTTGCGATAGCGTCACCAATTTCCACACATATTTTAAACTTTTCATTACATAGGTAGGTCAAAATTTCAGGTAGGTCCAGCAATTCAATTGAGAACATTTGTGTCGTATGAGGATAACCGTGGAAAGAGTGAATTATTGTCACGTAATTTCACAAATCGTTAGAACATGTGTTCAAATTTTCAAAACAATCGATTAAATGGTTTTTCTTTTATTATTTAAATGGGAATGCTAATTTTATTTCGGGTAGATTGGGAGCTATTGACTTGAAAATTTGAACATTGGTTGACGAGATGAATACCTAAGGTATTGAATACAATTGCCCAACAATTTCCATCAACCTCAAAGTTCCAACTTTCCTATATAAAATGAGCATTTCCATTGGAATAATTAAAAAAAAACTATTTATTCAATTATAATGAAAATTTGAGCAGAAGTGTTAAACGATAAATTCCAACAGATTGTGAAATTACGTGATAATAATACTATTGCTTTAGGGGTTCACCATATAGGATCAATATATTACCAATAGAATTGTTAGATTATCATTTATCCGATTATTTGGACAATTCGAACTCAAGCATTTAATGTTACGTTCTAAAGATTTGTGGTGTCTTCCATTGGCACCAAAAATTCCCAATAGAATTACTCGAATAACATTTATCCTCCGATTATCTATAGAAATTTTGAAATAGGGCGCTCTCATATGACCAAAATATTCCAAATAGTTCGAGTATAAATTATTCGATTAAGTTGCATTTTGAACACAAACAACTAAGATAAGATAAATACTTGTCCCGAGGTACTACATCTTGTTGCTTCCGCATAGCATATAAATAATTATAATAATATATCATTGCCTTTGTACCATTTATTAGAGTTTGCTTTATTTTTCGACTCATACAATTAATGAAAAGTGCTCTATTGTTTTGCTGAAGCAGGTGTGTCTACCACACTCCTACCGGATACTATCCTTGGGCTCAAATAAGCCCAAGTAGGAAGTGGCTTTATAATATTTCCAAAAAATTTTACAACCTTTTTTTCTTATATGACAATATAGCTAATGTTTTTAGTATTGTGTTCCGTGCGACGGAGTGATGGTGCGGAAAAAAAAAGACTTAGGTAGGGACTTTCACCGAGGTCATTGCATTGGATCCACACAATGATGGATAAAGATCCATAATAACATATGCTTCTGTTGTGTGGTGGCATAAACCGGCACAGCACAGTTAGTTGGGTTACATCTGGAAAGATTATAACGACTGGAATGTGTGGTAATTACTAGTGCCTTTCGCACGTTGCGCCAACCACTACCATGGAGGTGTTACTGTGACGGCTACCATTGGATTTGTTTGTCACAAAGATTGTGGTGACAGCTGCATTTAGGTTGGTACGTGAACGTACATGAATAATCTATGGGCATAGAAGGGTATTGCATGTTGAAATGGTGAGGGATATAATCGACAAATGGATCATGGAAAAATACGTTGTTACAACATGAGTAGATATAGGTTATTTAAATAAGCTCTAAGGTTTTCTACAGGAGGTAACACCAGGGTGGTTTTAAACATGGTAAAAAAGTTGGTGGGGCAATTGTTACGGGATACGGCTGACTACTTATAAACTATGCATAGAAGACGCGGACAATGCACCACATGTCGTATGTCAATGGCCGTCTTTGACATATAGAAGGTTGACGATTACTAGATTTCATCTGCTCAAGGAGGCACATTTGTTTCGGTTGACCTTTAAACAAATGATGGAAATGCTGAGAAATGGTGCTGTGACGGGATGGCTTGATTTTCATCTTGACAGTCAACCAGTATAGTTTGTTCGGTAGGCGGACGAAAAGGGATCCAATTTGATATCCCAAAAACATTTCGTATACTATACGCTATAAATATATTTCCTTATATTATTTGGTGTTATTTTGTTTATAAATTATTAATTTGTTAATAAATACAATTTAATTATTAAGCGTTTAAAATTTAGGCAATGAAAATTTCTACGGTAGATATTATTTATTGTTGGTATTACAGGAACTGGAATGTTGACAGTTCATTTTTTAACGTAGAATCTATTCATATAATCCCATTATACTCGTAGCGTAGCGTATGAAAATACATATAAAAGGTCACTAAACGATTTTCACACTCGACTCCACACCACTGATTTTCTTTCATCTCTGCACTTCGTCTAAGGTAAGTAAATATCTGCAATTATGTATGAGTAAATAATATTTTATCAGCATTATATCGCGCGCAAATAATATTTCAATGTACATATGAAAATAATAAAAAATACACAAAAAATAGTTTGGTTCGTTCATGAGATTGTATTAAATAAGTTAAATTTAGATAATATTTATTATCATATTTTTTCATTTTTTATGAAATACAAATAAATGTTACGATTCATTTTTTGCCAGATTTTATTAATAAATTATTCGAATTTTTATTAATTTATTGCCATATGGTAATTTTTCTAAAATATTTAACTAAAAATGTTGCATTGCACCTATAAAACAAATACACAGCGCTCTAACATTACATAAATTATATTCCTATATGAGTCAAACTCGAAATATAATTCTATAAATAAATGAAATTTAAACTTTTCAAATGTGTAATTTATAACCAAAATAAAGTTAGTACGGACTCAATCAATCAAATAAATTCAAATGATTGGAAACAATATATCATCGGAAAGGCCCTCAAGTCGGTTGAATCATCTCCATATAATATATAGTTACTATGCAATATGATACAACTGCATTTCCTCTATAAACTACTTTCATCACGTTTAATAACTTTACCGCGGCAGCCCTATATTACCTTAAAACTTTCCAAAGAAAATTCCTGTTCCTGCATATGGGATGTAAAAACTGAACTCCAAGTCTACGCCGACAATGCGCATATAGTGAAGATTTTAATTCCAGCACATATGAATGATTGATTGTATAGTCAAAATCCAACCTGCTCCTCATGACATAGCATCGTTTCGCTTCAATTTGAAATTCTATGGTGTTAAATAGAGCGTATATATGATATATACCACTCCAGTCTGGATTAGGATTTTTTTCCTCACCCCAAACAAAACATGTTGTTGTAATTATATTATGGTAGAAATATATTAACATTCATAACAAATGGGTCTAAACGTCGCGGGTCTAACCACCAGATCGCTTAGCTAACGAAATATCCTTATTATATGTCAATAGTGTCAACATTTTAATAACTATCCAACTATTAGCTAAGAAGTTAGATTGGCTTAATTGACAATTTGTTTGTTATTAATATGGAAAAGCAGTTTTCGTGTGTTGATTTATCATTGGTTTTTAATGTGAAAAAATACCGTTCAAGCAGAGCAATGGTTTCAAAAGTGTTACCCGGACTCGGCTCCATCAACAACAACCATCAAACGTTGGTTTGCTGCGATTTTAAATGTGGTCGTACAGGCACCCCGATGATGCTGAACGATGTTCTGGACGTTCAAATGAAGCTGTTAATACTGAAAACATCGGAAAAACCCTGAAAATCATTATGGGTAATCTCAAAGTGCAGCTACAAGAGACAGACAGGGTTTTTCAGTATTATACACAAGCATTCGGGTATAAGAAAAAAAGTAATCTAAAATCTGTTTGAATATTTTTAAGCGGAATAAACCTGAGTTCTTGCGTCGATACATCACAATGGATGAAACAAGGATATACCATTTCACTTTAGAATCCAGTCGACAGACAGTGAGTGAGTGGTGGGTAACCGATGAAGGCCGTCCGAAGCGACCAAAAACGCAACATCTTGGCAATCAATCCACGCATCGTTCACTTGCGAGATCAAACACAATAGAACAATGGGCCTATGAAAGTAAAAATACTGAATTGAAAAATGCTGTAGTGATAACTGGGATTAATACCGTCTGCATAATTTTGTTTATGTATTGGTATGTCTATAGTAAATTGTGATATGGTAAAATAACAATGAAATGCTAAACATTTGTATACCAAATCCAAAATATGTGTATAGATTTTTAAAACAAACAAGTCATAATCACCCCGCTCTAAAAATAGAACCACAAAAAAAGTGGTTCGCAATTATTATTATTATTATTATTTTTAGACATTATGCACTCTTCGATTTATTACGTGCGATAAGATTATATAAATAGAATTACAAAAAATAATATATATTTATTTCAATGAGATTATTGCAAATTTTATATTATTGTATGGTAAAAAGGGCTGCGGGAATTAACGAGTGCGTAGGTTAATTATGGAACATTATATCTATAGCAAATCAAATTAAAAATTTAAGTTTAAAAATCGAAAGAAAATCGGATATAAAAAATTGTAACAATTTTGGTACTATGAGCGTATATCCAGAAGGATTGGCGGTAATGCTGACCTAATTCAACAAATCTTTGCAACTTTTATCATTAAATACTAACGTCAAAACATTTCAAGGTAATCGAAAAAATGATACCTCAAGTAATTCTATTGTGAAAATTTAACTTCAATTGGAGCACAACAGTGAATACAAATGTTGATTCACCAACTTCGACCAAAAGTTAGCAAAACATCATGAAATGCATAAGTACAAGAAGAAGGAAGGCAGTTTTGTCTTCTACTTTCACCAAATCTTTGAAAATTATAATTAATTGCTTAAGTTCAAAAATAACAAAATAATAGGAAAAAAAAGTAGTACTGTTTCAAATTTATTGTGAACGTTTGAATACTAAGGAAACGCACGAGGCAATTGGAGGTAGTGTCAACCACTTACAGAAATGTTTGGAACTTTAAAGCTTAAATAAAAAAGCATTCCAAAATAAACGGATAAATGATACTCGAGCAATTCAATTGGGAATGATTGAAGTAGTGGAATTATTTAATTTAAATATTTTGAGGACTATCGAATCACAACACTATTTGGGTCCCTTTTCGTTCCCAAATCGATTGAACTATGTGGGTTAATTACTCAGACATACTACAAAAGACAATAGTGTAACTCGTTAGCAACATTGTGATCAAGTTGTGGTCATTATCTATCAATGTTACAATTCATAACAATTCACCGCAAAATCAATTTGCATTTTATGTTTCGATAGATACCCTATTAATGTGTAAATCGGTCATAGCGTTGCGTGTGCAGACATTGTTAATGTTCCTCTTAATAGAAAAATCGTTCAACACTATATTTTCAAAGATATTCGATTTATTTTCATTTCATAAACGAACAACTAATGCTAAGCAAATTACTTAAACATTTTTCTTATGTCAATACCATTTGAATTTAATTCGAAACCTCGTGATTGTATCGCATACCCGTGATCTAATTACTACGCCATTTAATAGTCTAACAATAGTGCATCAAAGGTTGGCAACTATAAATAATTTCGATAAATGATAATCGAACCATTGGAACTATATTTGAGTGAGACGAGTGCTTTTAGAAATCCTTAAAAATTATAATTAAACACTTGAGTTTAAAGGTATAAAATAATCGAATAAATATTATTGTAGAAATCCTATTGCAGGGGTACAATTGTGGTTTCTATTGGAAACATCATTAATTACTTTCGCTCGACAACTCACATAACAATAATCTGTAGCTGTAGCTGTAGCACCGGCATTATTTTATGAAAAGCAAACAAAAAAAAAAACAAACATAAGCCATTAATTGAAATCTTCTATAATATCTTTTAAGTCTAATCTATTTTTAATACATTATTTTCATGAATTCATATGTATTTGTATGGTTAGAGATCTTATCTATTTATCTATTCACATGTGAGCAAATGACTTAAAAAAAGATAAAACTTTATTATTTACAATTATATGAAATTAGGTTGTTCGATATGAAACAGTACTTTTTTTTTGAAAAAATAAGATTTACCTTATAATATTTTAAACTTCTTTTAAAACATCAGATAAGGCCATTAATAATTTTAATTAAAAAAAAACACAATATGGGTAAATTATTGACGGTTATTCCGTCATGTAGTGGTTTCCGATACCGTCAAGAAGAGGGTTGTCAGTTGGTTAATAATGTTCGCGATGCAAATGATGAGTTTTCAATTTTCTTATACTGTTGCAATTTTGTCACAGTGTTTCGTTCAGAATATCATGATCGCGATTGTATTGTCCTGATGAGATGATGAGATGGAATCGATAACACAATATAAGTGTTTTTTCAGTTGATCATTATTACACTTTAATATATAATTACTACTACTAATTGCAAATAATTTAATTTTATAGTATAATTTTTATTATTTATTATTTATTAATTGTTATTTAACCGGGAAATTTATAAACTTAATCACCCAGTGGGACTTTTTGTATGTAGTTCCAATTTCTTCAATGAATGCATATACATTAATTGTAAGCACTTCCAATTTCTTGAATGCATTCACCAATAAACTCATTAATTATTTCAACAAAATATTCTAAAAACAAATTATTTAGAATGCTTGACATCGGCTTATATGGAAAATATGCTTTATCTGAAAGAATGTGATGGAAAAGAGAGTGATTTCAATGCTTCAAAAGTAGTGGATTGTAAATGTAAGTCTCAGTATTAGGTGAGACCGCAGTAAGGATTAATATGTATTTTATGGTTGGAACTGAACCGAACTGTCAATATAAAATTCTACAGTCAACAACCAATTAATTTAAAGCGATTATTACAAGAAAAACAACCAAGATTTGCCATAGTCACGATAAAATGGTTTTACACACAACAATACAATTCTCTGCCCAGCATGTCGCAAAACCGGTCAGAAAAACGTAGAAAACACTTGGATGCTGTATCAGTTCTCACACCGCGTTTATTAACCTAAATGTTACTCCATCAGATTATCACTTATTCAGACCATTCAATTCCAATGAAATTCTACACACAAAAAACTTATTATATTGAATATTCTAAGAATAGTTGCTAAATGAAAATTCTGCATAATCTTTACGGGCAGAATAATTTTCTGCGTCAGTTTCTAGAAACTTTGGTTATTTTTCATTTCTTATGTGATTATAAAAAAATGTTTCCCACAGAAGATATTTTCGTTTTGTGATGAAAGTCTGTATATGAACATTGAGGTTTTAGAAAGTGTGAAATCCTGGATTGATATAGTGTCTGTACATTCTGAAGGCATGAAAAAATAGTTCATCCAGAACGCGTGATCCATTCCGAACCCAATCCGATTCCAGTGAAAAATACACTTGTTCTGTACACATGAAAAACCCCCCCATTTCGAACCAATGACATCTCTGCACAAAAGTAATCTAGAGAGTATTGCAAGAATGGAGTAGTGCTGACAAGAAGTAAAGCAGACAATCATCGATGTTATCATACATACCGGTCCCACTGGGCAGTTATTATCTGCACGTACACACAAATACACATGTAGAAATGTACAAGATGGTAATCATACAAATGATATGATATAATAATTCCTATAATAATAATAAAATAATGAAATTGTACAAAAACAAATTAATAAAAAATATATACATTTTTTTAAATTACTGCGTAACTGCGACAGATAAATTGTCCAAACAGCGCCATGATGCTCAATATGAACGTTTGAATGACATTACATGTATAGGAAATTGGATAAATGAAGACATAATAAATATATGGATATTTGTATGAAATATTCCTTATGTTCTCATATTCTAACGTCTCAGGATTATCATCTGCAATATCCTATAGGTCTAACAAATGTCTCGCTACATTGTATACAATATCTATGAGGTATATCTATTGCATATGGGTCGGAAGGGATATACTTTAAGTATCGTTTGTGGTACGTTATGTGATCCTGCTCTCTCTCGCTGTTTCTCTACCAATGGAATATCACCAGTTTTTGGCTTACTAAATTTAATAAATATAGAAAATTAACTATAGAATTAATTGAGTGATTCAGTGGTTAAAACGCATGTCATTCAACCCCGAAATTGCAAGTTTGATCGGATTTTACAATAGTTTTCATACTAAAAATTAGTCAACTAAATTATTATTTATTGATTTATGAAATCAAAAAGTGAATATCTTTGCAAATATGTTGTTAGTCGTTACATTCAGAGATTAACAATGTGTTTACACAAAAATCTGTATGCTGGACGATTCACTCATAAGAATAATTGAGTTAATAAACCATCTATCGATGAAATATAAATGCAGACCAATTCGGAAATGTAACATGCATATGGGGAGTAATACACCAATTTGACTGCAACGTTAGATATAGTTATGGCTTAAGGCTAGCAGCACTATTGCTGGAGGATGACTTAAGTTTGAGTAATCAATTCATATAGTCCACGAGGTGAGGGATATAAAAAAAATGACTGCCAAATAGTGGTCTGATTCGATATCCCCTTAAATAATTTAAATGGCATTAATAAAAATACCAAGAACATCAGTTAAAAAGTCATAATAACTTTTATTGTATTCGTTTTACTAAATTTAAATTACGTTTGGTATTCACACAATAATAACTCGAAGAACTTATTTAATTGTTCCAATAACATAACGGGCCATTAAGTCTTATAAAACTAGCATAGAAACAGCTATTATACTCATAATTGGCTGCTATACTATACGGAACTACATCTTGTGCTTCTCAAATTTTAATGTTTACTATTAATAGTTTTATGGGCACATCACACCAAGATCATATTTTAGTTTTGGTTTCGGGTGATTGAACGTGAATTATATATTGTTAGCGTGAAAGTACTGAATCTGGGTTTAAATGTAAATGTATAAGACTAATTGGAAATGATAGGATTAAAAAAAAAGAGTGTCAATTTCTTTAATTAAAGAATCTCTCAAACAACCCAAAACTTTTTGTTTACGCTGTTAATGAACATTTTTAAAATATAAAAATTGTATGCGGCGGTTCAATAAAATATTCGGTGAATTAAAAATAAAATATTTAACCCATAATTTTGTTTTATTAACTATTTTCAATACGGTCACAATTTTCATAATTGAAAATCAATTTTTCAATTATCAATTTGATATTTAATATATAATTTTAAGTACCTACGCCTGCCAATACCATGACAGCTAAATATTATTCAGATATATATACGAAATATGCGTATTATTATAATTAACGCTATACCATACAATAATTATGTGTTAATTAGTTTTATCAATATTTGTCTAATCAAATCAAATGAATGGGGGCCTATTTATAAATTAAATTAATATCGATATGTCTTATAATAATAACGCACTAATACTATTGCGGTTCTCGTTCGTACCACATTTATACACACAATTATTCTTTTAAAACTAAACGACATTTAATTATATTCATATAATTGTAAGTAATTACAATGTAATTTACAAGTAAATAATTCATTTTTTGGAAAAATATATATGGGTTTTTAGGCTATATCAAAAATTACTGGTTGTCTATTAGATTTTACAGTACATTTTCTTATACATACACTCACTGTACCAAAAATAATCGAACAGAGTATTTAATAAATGGATCTGATAATGCACCATCTGATGGTTTGCTAATTATGGTCCACGATCTTATCAAAAATGTCAACGTTTCATGACATTTCCAAGTGGGATCGAAAATACAATGCATTAGGTGACAATATAAATATATAAGAGAACAAGGAACAAGGAACTCACAAATTTTATTTTAAAGTTGGTAAAATCGGTAACGAAATGCTTAAGATTAAACTTAACGATGATAACGACAACTGGGTACCGCGCCCAGTTTAGGATTAATACAATATTCTTATTTCGTTTTGTATGACTTTTTGATTTTCAACTTTATCCTAACATACGAGATTTCCTTCATTTGATGACCACCACCATCATTCAGTACTTTAACGCGTATTTTCTGTTTCTGGTATTGAAAACACATTTAATGATTGATTCCAAGTACAATGATTAATTTTCTGGCCATAATTTTTGGTCATCAGTCAAATGATTCGTAAACCAATTTTGTTTTAGTTATAATCTCAATGAATTGTTGTTTTTCTATTATATACCAATTGGTTCCATTTCCATGAATTTCACACTAAAGATTTCTTGATTGTAGGAAATCACTCACTTTTTGTATATTTTCTGCGGTAATCGTTGTTGATCGTTCACATTTTCGTTGTCCCGTTTTTGGATTGTCAATGCCGATGATAAACAAATATGAATTTATTTCATTTAAATATACATCCGATTGGGGAGGTCTCGGACTATATTATTCATATTGAGATTGATTGTGGGTCTGCTTACAGGTCAATGCGATCTAAATTATCACTTTAATAAAAAGCATTTAGTTACAATTTCATTTTGTGCAAGAATCGGTATGGCACTTTTTGTGTGAATGTTCGGCTTAGGCGAAATGCAGACGTGATGTATTTGAAAAATAAAAAAAATACGTTATGTCTTTGGTTTTATTACGGAAACTAGCCGATTCGAAGACTAAGTCGCTAGGGAAGGTACATGGGTGACATAGGCTAGGGAAGGTACATGGGTCACATGTAGTCTAAGTGTCAGTAATTATTTCTCTCTGTTTTAAATCATCATCAATCATCATAATGTGTGAACCGCGTTTTAAGAATTGAATCAAATAGACTTTGTTTGTTGATTTATAACTATGGACGAAATTGATTGATTCACCACAATCACACGCCGGAATCAATGGTGCAGTCAAAACTATGGATAGAACCTGTTGGAAATGTACCAAAGAAGGAAACTGCAAGATATATTTTGAATTCCGTTTTCTGTGCGATGCAAAAGTTTTAAGTGTAAATTGTAATTTCAATTTTCTAAAAAATTTCATAATGTAACTGTTCCTATAATCGTATTTTAAATACAAATTCCAAAATTGGGCAAGAAATGATAGTATTGGCAGGTTATTATAACAATATTTAGTTACTTATGGACAATTTTTGAAAAGTTCAATAAAATATATACTAGAATTAAGCAATTTTAATGCACGTTACTAATTGATTGCAGTTGCATTCAGTGTATTTTAAATATTTGAAATACAATGCATTTTATAATTTTATTTGACAAATTTATAATTAAATAACAAGTTGCGAGATTACTAAAAATTGTATAAATGTAAATACACACAATTAAAAAAATACTATTCTAATCGATCATCATCACATCAAAAAAATTAATATTATCTGAAACGTATAATTATAATGTTATTAAATGATTAAAAAAAATAGAATGACAACAAATATGACATCGTGCAAAAAATTTGATAGTAATATTATTATCATTTAATTTGGACATTATCGGACAAAATAAATCTCCATTACAAACATTATTTGTGTAAATATTGTACTTTAGTTAAAATATAATATTATTATAATCAGAGTGATATATTAATTGTTTACAGAAAAGTGAGTAGTAATTTAGTAATTTTACTCAACAATTGCTTATGAGAACTATATATAATTCGATTGCGATTCCCGAAAAAATGAAGCACGCATTTGTTTTACCATTTCACACATACCAATTTGGGAACAACCTGAACATAAGCAAAATAATGGTATTTCCGTTTTACAATAAATTGTCATGTTCAATAAGCTCTTAATTTATAAAAATTAAAGTGGATTTTCTTTGTGGAATTATTGAGCATGGTAAGAGAGAAAAGAAATCGCTTAAAAATAACACACAGTTACTTTCAACCGTCAACCCAGTACTATCTAGTGTGATTCGTTTCTCAAAGGATTAGTTGGCAGCCGAGGGTAAACATCCGATAAATGATCAATGCAGATATTGCAATCCGTCAGAAGAAATTCACTCAAGGTAAAATGTTCTAAATCCAACTAAAAGCATTATTTTTTATTTGGAAAACCTACATCAAATTCGTTACAGAAAATTAGTCATACACAACAAATTTTCGTTCATTATACAGAGGATTAAATGCACATTTATAAATATTAAATGGTATTTTCATCATTGACATAAATATTGACAGCGGAAATATTTTAAAATAATCTACACGCGTTTTGACAATTTTTTTTTTTTTAAATTACTGTGAATAATGCAATGAATATTTATAGTATTTAATTGGTTGTATTATCCACAAAGTATTGTATATTTAATATATAGTATAAATAAACACGTATTGGATGATTGCATAGCTTCGCGCGCAATATGAAACCTAAAATTAATAGGTTTAAGCTTCATATTAAAGAAATTGGTGAAACGGTTTTCGACGTCTTCCACTGAACTGATGTTCTTGCCATTCAAACTATTCTGCAGAGCTAGGCAGGCGTAGATGCAATAGTCTGAAGAAGAATGGTCTGGAGATTTCTCATTTCAGCTCATTCATTTTTTTGTATCGTCTTTAGTACCACTTGTGGTCGTCTGCTATTATTATCATGATGGAAAATCATACATTTTCGGTTGCTTGAAATTGAACGTTTTTACTTAATTGCTTGTTGAACCATTCACACAGTACTTGTAGACTGTCATATTTTTTCACCACCATAACGGTGTTTGCCGTCTATGAAAATCGTCGGGCACGCAGTTATGCATACACCGAATATACATAATAAATAAAATATATGAAGTTTTTTAAATTAATATTATGGAAATATAAACTATTCGTATATAATGATGGAATCTTCTATTATAATAATTATATGGTTTATAGAGACTATAGTTTACATATTCATCATAAATTCTTTATAAGCGGAAATTGTTCGTCAAGATATTTAATCTATGCGATAGCAAACATTTAACATTACACAGCATTCAATAATAAATAACTGACATACAATACACGATTTTAAATATGTTTGTTATTGATATGGGAGGGCTATTCGTACGCGAGTGTGGTTTAAAATATTACCGATTATAATGTTATCGTATTAATTAAATAATTACATGCATCTTACCAATAAATACATCATTAATTCATAATGTACAAAAAATACTATGATCTACCTATTGATAAAGATATTTAAAATTAAAAAACAAAATAAAATCGAATAAACGTGGGCGCCGGTCTACTGATAATTAGTGTTGATTAAACATTTATGTGTGTGTAAAACAGCATTAACATAAACAAAATTATAGTTTGATAGATGCTGGAAATCGATTTCAATAAAACTAAACTGATTCATATGTCTGAATTTCATTGCGCTCGGACTATAATATGTTACAAGCAAATAAACAAATACCATCACTCAGTTCGTCCAAAAGAGTTGACTATACTCAAGGAAAGATCGACAACATTCATGATATCGTATTGAACTATCCCAGATTAAAAGGGCATGTACTAGACATCGTATCTTATTCATAATCTGTCAAAAATGCATTCGTGTCACCACTTTTAATATCATTCATTCAGTTACAATAACTTTTAAGAAATTTATTTAATGATGCCTTTGGAATGATCAATACGCCGTGCATCATCAGATGTGGAACAAACTTTGTATTCACCTTATGTAGACTATAATTTTTTCATTTAAAATCTCACGAATTGTTGTTTTTGATATATCAAGTTCCATTTTCATATGAATCTCACTGAAAATTTCTGGTTAACTTTCACGAAATCATTCACTTTTTGGATGCTTTGTACATCGTAAACATTGTTAATGACCGGCGTGGTTTTGAATTATTGATTACACTCAAAAACTTGTGTTTTTTTATAAACAATTTTCACCAGCATTTCAAGCATTTCGATAGCATTATTATTACCAATTCCGTTCTTTACATACATTTTTCGACCGTTGAACAAAAAACTATCGTCACCTACCCTAGTAACAATTTGTCCGTACTTTGAAAAATGAGAAAAATTTCCGTGGAAAAAATCTTTGGATTGCCAGGGTAATATTTCCAACATATATTCGCGCGATATTGTATTCATAATTTATTTCACCAATTATCCAAGACAGTAGTTCAAATTTTGTATATTTCATGTATCAAAGATATAATCCTCATTCCTTTTAATTTATTTTCATAATTTTTAAAACAACCAGCAACTCAAATCGATATATTTCCGATGAATTTTGTAAGACTTTTTATGGATTTTATCAGCGGTTTGTTTTTCTTGTTTATGTAAGCGTTTTAATCTGCCAAATTTCTACAAAATTATACTAAGAATTTATTAATTTAATCATACAATTAAATTATTTTTGGACTTAAGAAAATATAAGTGTCATACTCTTTATTTATTTATTACATTAAATATTGTTTCAACAAATTACAACCTGTAATAACAAAATGTTTGTGCAAGTGCATTTGTCGCATGACGTGAATCGGCTCACAAAAAATATGAATATAAATTCTACGGATATGCTATGGAATAATACCAAATCAACGAAAAATAAAAAATATGAATATAAATTCTACGGATATTCTGTGAATAATACCAAATCAACGAAAAATATGCGTATAATCCAAAGACATTTTTTATAAAAATCACAGGGTTGCACTGATCATATAAAATTCCAGCGCACATCCGTAACAAATCCGTAGATATTTCCTCGGATTGAAACTACGGGCTACTACATATAGTGCGGAAATTTTACGGATAAACTACGGATAGTTTTACTAGGGTAATGCCTTATACTTTGGGGCATACATTGAAACAAAATGCCATAAAACTTGAACCATTTGTTAGGGTTGGTTCACAATACATAAATCAATCAGCAGTTAAAATAGATTATAGATAAGAAACTCATTTCGGTAATATTTCGCGCAGAGGTTGTACATGGCACATGGATTTACTGTGTGATTTGTTTCATTTTTTAAATGCGGCTCAACATTGCATAGCAATAGAAATATATCGACACATTAATTTATTGTTTTAAGTCAAATTTTTGTATACATTAATTAAACACTTAAAATAGCGAGAGATAAACAAGAAGTAATCAACTCTCTAAGGCATATACTTCGGTTTATTTGTTGTATAAAAGTATTGTTCCATATATATTTTTCCTTGTACTTGTTCTTACGTTTCTTGTAAAAAAATATACAATAATTTAAAAATAAATTAACAACTTTTGAAACGTAAAAAAATAAAAAACCGAAGAGAATACAATTTTTTTAATACTTAATATTTTATTTTTTTGCATATGGCGACAAAACACAACGTCGGATCAACAAATGCTGTGCGATATAATTTATTTGCCACGGTATTTTATAATTTTTTTGGTGTTGTAAATATTACTAAAGTTTAGAATAAATAATAAAAATGAAAAAATAAAATTACGAGATAAATTGAATAAACAATTAAAAATTTATATATTTTTATGGTATGAGTGTTAGGCCGCCCGCATCCATTCACGCACATATAATTTTTCATTGAATTAAAGTCAGATCGGCTCGAATTGAATTATTGAAGTTGCAATAAAATATTGTTTATAATGTTTACCGGATTCGATCAGAATAGTGGTTGGCATACATTTCATTACGTGATATTAGGTAGTCTCGTAAAACACGGTTTTGTGCACACGCGGTTGCTCCTCGTTTAACATTCGTACAGCCAGAGGTTTTGTAACAATAATAATTCTATACAGTTTAACTAAATACTAAAAGTAAGAAAAAAAAAACAGTATAATTTTAAACAAATTTTAGATTTAGATCTACCGATTTAAGGTTAGAGTTGGTCAGTTTTCTCAGACAACCCCTCCCCCACCCTAAATTCGCCAAAATTGACACAAAATGAACCCATAATCTTTGATGAATTTATATTTATTAAAATTCTTTAGTGACCTGTGGCATATCATATGAAAGATTCCCTTTTTTCGAATGATAAGTATTCCATACATCAAGATTTCTCCAGGACATTGCAAGGAGTGTCACACTTTCGTATATGAACAGATAATTTAGAATAAGAAATTGAGTACAAACAGTTTCAATATTTATGTAATTATTGGTGTGATGGTTAAGCTGTTGCAAATGAAAAAAAAAAGCAAAAAAATGTGTATTTTCCAAGACACTGGAATTGACATTTAATGAATCATCACGGGAATTGAATACTATCGTAAATAATTGTCCCTCAAAATTGATTGAAAAAAGAATCGAATGATATTGGAGTGTTCCAAGTGTGTTTACTATTAGCGACATTTAGTACCTCACATAAAATCGAATTAGATGATAATGTAAATGATCTCGCGATGACCAGAAACTTCACACATAATATTTCATGAGCACTTCAGTTTAAGTGTTATTTAGAATATAGAATAGAATTTACATTATCATAGAATAATCCACCGCTAATTTATTGAACATTGTTGGCAAGCAGATGACAGGACATAAAAGTAAGATTTTTTGACAAATCATTAATAGATAAAAGGATACACCCAAAATAGAACACGATGGAACATAACTCCTATATTAACCAGATAATCGGAATTAACTCCAAGCCAAGCTGGGGTTGTCCTTGCCACATCCTGGAAATGTCCTTGTCCTTTGAATATCAAGATTGTACATATCCTCACATAAATGAAGTTCATATATGAGACGGTGTTAAATTTCACTAGTGAATAAAGCGTTTTTGAAATGTCCTTCAAAGTTTCTGATCCTTGGTACACAATTATTATTCGAATCCTCGTCGAATTCGGCTTAACTTTAGATGTCACATGCTACTAATTAACATGGAAATGTTATTAAAAAATTAAAAAATTATAGATTATATTGAGTCGGTGAATTTTTGCTACAGGTGATAATTACATAAATGTTTGATTAGAATTATTTACCCTTCCCACAGCAAATAATTACCTATAATACATATGCAAAACATATACTCGTCATATAATAGACGTAGACGACGACGACGACGACGTACATTACATATTTTCCATCATAAAAAATTTTATATAATAAATTAAATTAAATGTAACCGCAAATAAATTTGCGTGACAAATCGTTTAACGAAAATTATATGATTATTTATCAACATCTGAAAAGTTCGGTACAGTTGTTGTGTATGTAAATTTTTAACTACTTGTTATTTTCTAATTTATAATAACAATAAATTATTTTATTATTGTTTGTTTTTGCTTTTTTGCGGTATATCGATTCTGTTCTGTCTGATGTACGTGTTAAGGGATGTGGAATGAATAGGGTTTGTAGTTGGAAATCGCAATGGTCAACAACTTTTCATCGAAATTGTAATACCATTGTTTACTGCCACCATTCGTTTGAACCACAATCATCATTTATCAAATTGACTGCAATGTTAGATATTTACATACAAAGTGGTACTATTGCGTGGGCGTATGACGTATACAAATATGTTTGAGTAATCAATTCATACGTAATGAATTTTGCAACAAGTACCTATGTTATTCAATTAATGTATTGACATTGGCATGAGATAGATAAAAGTTGATTACGGTTAATTAATCTTAAAAAGTAAGAGTTTTGTCACCGCACATTGTTTGGGAAGTCGATTACGTTAAATTCATTAAACAAAATAGTCTTACTATCAAAACATAAGGATATCCCCGATTACCGGTTGTTCTTGATGTATATAATGAGCGCTGGCCAACCTAAGTAGCCCCTATTTTATTACTTTTCCTGCATTTCAAATAAAAAGAGGAAGTAAAGTTGTGCGATAATTTATTGTGATCATCAAAACATCCCGACGATATTCACGTACGATGCCCTCAGTTTAAATATTTGCACATTGTAGGTCGAGCTAATTTTTTTTTATAACTCTCATGCAACATTGACATTTCCCAATGGCTCGACTTATTTATGCGTGGTAAAATGATAGATAGATCAGACTATTGTTGAAATCCAAAAATTCAACAATAATGACCAATCTAGCCGTAGCTTAATGCGAGAATTCAACGGCTTTTTTATAAATTAAATATTTAACTTAAAGTTAAGCTGAATTTTTAATATCGTCTAATTGGCTAATTGGTTGATTCTTATTTAACAATAAATAATGCATTTTAATATATTTTTATTTTTATGTCTCGGCTAATTGGACGACATACACAAAAAAATTCTGCTTTTTATAATTAAACGATAATTAATTCATTATGTTTGAAAAATTTTTAAAATTCTTGGCGAAGTAAGACGAATGTATTTGCGCTAATGAAGCAATTTGTTGAATGTTTGAATTTGGATTATTCATAAAATTTTTAAAATACATTATTCTTAATCAAAATTTATATTGTCTCCGTCTAAGTACTCCCAATCACCTGCTGCTACACCTATGTCAGCGTTTAAATTCAGCTTTCGAACTCCTTTTTTTTTTGGCCTTTAAAGCTTCCAGCAATTTTTATTGTATGACTTCAGTGCTGTCATATAAAGTGTTCCTCGAAGTGGTTTTTTTTTGTCTTTGTCGAATCGGTGTCATATCTCAGGTGAATTTAGAATTTTTATGAATGACCGTTGTACAAAAATATGACCAATCAGATTGTAACAACTGTACGACAGAGGAATAACTTTATTAAACATTGCCTATAAGATATTTGCTAATAAACTATACTACTAGATAGACTTATTCCATATGCCAATGAAATTATCGTCGGAGAATACCAGTTTGGCTTCTGCTCACATTGATCTACATCTGATCAAATATTTAGTATATGGCAAAGTGATTGTTTGTTGATTTTAAAGCGGCATAGATCAAAATTCTGGAAAATTATGAAAGAATTTGGTATTCCAATAAAACTGATAGGATTTGGTGGCCATGAAGATGGATGTAAAATTAAATTATAAGTACAAATCCGAGGTAAATTATTTGTTCATTTTGAAACGGTTGATGGACTACAACACGGCGACCCATTATCAAAATAATACAAAATTGTAAATAATTTCGTATATACCAGGTTTAGGAGTATGAAGTGAGCCGCTGCCAATAAATGGCTGTACTTATATTAGTAATTGTGAAAGAGCATTAATGCGAAGTTTTTTTTGTTATTGTTTTGACATCTGTCAACAACATTCAGTGTGGTAAATTCCATTTGTAATACAACAACATAAAATTTTATCGTGTTAAAAATGTCTAATTTTATGCCTTCAACAAACGATTTGCGGGTATCATTAGTTTTTTGTTATCATTTAAAGAAAAACGCAGCTGAATCTCAACGAATGCTTGCAGAAGTTTTTGGTGATCATACTCTATCATTAGCAACATGCAAAAGATGGTTTCAACAATTTAGAGACGATGATTTTGTTTGAAGACAGTGAATTGCAAGCATTGTTGGACGAAGATGATACACAAACGCAAAAACAACTTGCAGACGCCTTAAATGTAGATCAAAAAACAATTTCTAATCGTTTAAAAGCAATGGGAAAGATTCAAAAGTGTAGAAAATGGGTTCCACATGAATTGACTGAAAGGCAACAAGAAAATCGAAAAACCATTTGTGAATTGCACCCGTCAACAATACAAAAGGAAGTCATTTTTGCATCGAATCATGACTGGTGATGAAAAGTGGATATATTTTGAGAATCCTAAACGCAAAAAATCATGGATTACACCAGGTAAAGCAGCAACATCGACTGCAAAACCAAAACGATTCGGTAAGAAGAGAATGCTTTGTGTTTGGTGGGATCAGGAAGGTGTGGTGTATTATGAACTTCTGAAACCTGATGAAACTGTTAATACGGTTCGCTACCAACAACAAATAATCGATTTGAACCATGCATTATTAGACAAACCGACCTGAATGGACAGAAAGAAAGAAAAAATCTGTTAAGGTAATTTTGCAACATGATAATGCACCAGCACACAAAGCAAAACCAGTTCAGGATACGATAAAGTCGCATGGATGGGAGCTGTTACCACACCCGCCTTATTCACCAGACTTGGCTCCTTCGGACTACCATTTGTTTTCATCGATGGGACATGCTTTGAAAGAACAGCACTTCAAAACATCTGAAGAAGTTGAAAATTGGCTATCTGAATGGTTTTCGTCCAAAGCAACACCATTTTTTACGACGTGGTATACGAAAATTGCCTGAAAGGTGGTTAAAATGTGTAGAAAGCGATAATGGAAGTTATTTTGAATAAAATATTTTTGATTTTTCTATTCTAAATAATGTGTTTTGTTTTCCTTTAAAAAAGGCTCATTTCATACTCCTATACTTAGGTACTTTGGATGATTGATAAATGCGGAAAATGATATTGAAGAGGAAATTCGCTGCAGGGTAGTGACTGGAAACAGATGCTACTACGGGATTTTGGTTCCGGTTATGAATGCACTCCACAAAATAATGGATTTTATTGAATGAATGAAGGTGTAGATATCAATATATAACACATGGGCTGAAAAGTTTACGAAAATTCTAAGAATCAAAATTTGACAGCAGTCCGACCATTAGTTTGTGAGATATTGCGTTGTGAGTGTAGCTACTTTCGTTATTTGAAAAAAAAACGGAAAAACATGAATTTCGTGCGTTGATTAAACATTATTTTTTGATTGGAAAAAATATTTTTGAAGCCAAGAATCTGCTTGACGAGCATTAATCCGACACTGCTCCAGCTCTTTCAACAGTACATTTGTGGTTTGCAAAATTTAAAACCGGCCATATGAGCACCAAGGACGATGAACGCTGTGGACGTCCAAAGGAGGCTGTTACTCCAGAACATATCAAAAAAGTCCACAAAATAATTTTAGATGACCGTAAAGTGATGTTGATCGAGATAGCTGAGGCTCTGAAGATATTAAAGGAGCATGTTGGACATATCGTGCATGAATATTTGGGCCTGCAAAAGCTCTGTGCAAAGTGGGTGCCGCGTGAACTCACAATCGATCAAAAACAACAACGTATCGATGATTCAGAGCAGTGTTTGGGATTGTTCAACCGCAATAAAACAATAAATGACAATGGATGAAACATAGCTCCATCATTACACTCCGGAGTCAAATCGGCAGTCAGCATCATGGACAGCAAGCGACGAACCTCGTCCGCAACGACCAAAAACGCAACAGTCGGCTGGCAAGGTTATGGCATCTGTATTTTGGGAAGCAAATGGAATAATTTTCATCGACTATCTCGAAAATGGAAAAACCATCAATAGTGACTATTACAGAGCCTTGTTGGAGCGTTTGAAGCATGAAATCGCTAAGAAACGACCGCATTTGAAGAAGAAAAAAGTGCTGTTTCATCAAGACAATGCACCGTGTCATAAATCAATGAAAACGATGGCAAAATTGCATGAATTGGGCTTCGAATTGCTTCCACATCCACCGTATTCTCCAGATCTGGCCACCAGCGACCTGTTTCCTGTTTGCAGACCTCAAGAGAATGCTCACTGGAAAGAAATTTAATAGCAGTGAAGAGGTGATCGCCGAAAGAAACGCCTATTTTGAGGAAAAAATGAAATCGTACTATAAAAATGGTATCGAAAAGTTGGAAGATCGTTGGAATCAGTGTATCGCCCGCAAAGGGATGTATGTTGATGAATAAAGTTTAATTTTGTAAAAAAAATTTTTTTTTCTTAGAATTTTTGGAAACTTTTCAGCCCATGTGTTATATCATTAGACACAAAGTGTCTCGTTCATTATAACGAAGATGCTACTTCATTATAAGTGCATGACGCTTAGATATAAAAATGTGATTTAAAAATGTATCGAGTCAAAATATGTATAAATAAAATAGTCTCACCAGTTTTTTTCTTTGTTAATTATATTAAATTATTACAATATATATTAAATACAATATCTCGCGCACATATACAAAATGAAAATAAATAAAGTAAATATTTACATTATCTCTATTTAAAATATATATTTCTGGTTATCATATTAATATAAATTATTTCATTATGCATAAATTTTATTTTTTATAAATTTACCTTTATTATTATAATTATATTACACCTATTATTTATTATAGTACATTATTATATCGTTTTATTATAATATAAAATGTTTAAATTTTAAGTACACGCCGTATAAATTTGTGTATTATTATTATCATGTGATTTTTTTTTGTAATTATTTATTCAATTAAAATTTTTTATATAAATATATTTTAATAGAAATACAGCTATGGCTTAATTTTAATCACATAATATATAACGAGCCAGCCTTTTTCTTTAGCCATAAAATACGATATATATATTGTATTATTTAGGTAACAAAAACAAACACACATTCTATAGTTAATCTTTATCTCGTTCATCAAATTATATAGATAAACTGCATATTGAGTTAATAGACTATTCTTTTCTTATATCAATTATTTTAAAAAACTATTTTGTCAACCAAAATTTATATTTACAACAAACAAAGATAAATTATTTATCTCGTCGCACCACCACAACCTAATCACATAACAATAATAATAATAAATGGGAAAATTATATAAAAACACTATTTAACAAATTCAAAACTATTCCGTACAAATATAATATTTGCGCGTAAAAGAATTTTCCCAAAACAATTCTATAAAATATAGATAATTTGCACGCTGATTACTAAACCGTACTAACAACTAACTAAATAAGTATAAATTGACCGCATATAAAATATTTTTTACTCGCGTTATAATGTAACCTCTTGAATTTTTTTTTTTTACTTTTACGTTTATTATTATTGTTGTTGTTGTTGTTGTTGGTTTTTTTTTTATTTTTTCAGTAAACTCTCTTAAAATAAAAAAAAATTAAAATACATAAAAAATTAATTTTTTTTTTACTCGCATCGTATACTTTGTTAGCACAGCGCGCGCACACACATGAACATGAAATGAACAAATGTACTTAAGCTATTTATTTGATTATAACATTTGTACAATATAATTTATATATATTAAATGTATAGTTCGTTAGTTAGTTAGTTAGTTAGTTAGTTACTAGTTAGTTAGTTACACATTTACAACCGCATATCATAATACAAAATATCATGTGTGTGCGCAGGGACGCTACACTTTTTTTAAATACATAAAAATATGTACTTATATGAACTAATTCTCTATATCTACAATATATGCAAAATACTACAATATTTTTGATAGTAGATTAGGTAAAAAATACTAGTAGACTACTAGTACCTACCTTAACTTTAAACTAAAGTCAATCTTTGCTATAGTTTCACTTGTATGTGAAAAACACACATTATATGGTACAGGCAGCTTTTGAGATATGCGGTATAGTTATACGTAAATATACCCAGGTGTACCGGTATCAAGATCGAAATGTATCGATAGGGAACATTTTGTAGTGAACGAGCCTTAATTTTTTTTTTGTTTGGGTGGTTGCTATGACATTTGTCAAACAATCCAATTTTTTTATTGTGTTACAAAGGTCGAATTTTGTACCTGAAAATGATGATTTGCGGAAATTATTAATTTTTGTTTTCATTTGAAAAAAAGTGCTGCAGAGTCGTATCGAATGCTTGTCAAGACATACCGTGATCATGCTCTATCAGAAGTAACGTACAAAAGATGGTTTCAACGGTTCAAAGATAATGATTTTGATGTGAGAAATAATGAACGAATGGAAGACCATCAAAAAAAGTTTGAAGACGCCGAATTGCAAACAATATTTTAATGAAGATGACACTTTAAATCACAAGCAAATGGCAGATGTGTTAAATGTTGCATAACAAACAATTTCTGACCCGTTTAAAAGCTATGGTAAAGATCCAAATGTGTGGAAAATGGGTGCCACATAGATTGAGTTGAAAGACAGATGGTAAACCGAAAAAACACTAGTGAAATTTTGCTTGCCATAGACATGAAAAAAAAATTAGTTTTGCATCGAATTATTACTGGCGATGAAAAATGGATTTATTTTAAGAATCCTAAACGGAAAAAATGGGTTAATCCAGGAAAATCATCAACATCACCTGCAAATCCAAATCGTTTCGTCAAGAAGACAATTCTTGGTGTGTCTGGTGGGACGAGAAAGGTGTGGTGTACCACGAGCTCTTAAAACCTGATGAAACTATTAATGCTGATCGCTACTCCGACAAAAAATGATCAATTTGAACCATGCATTGATCGAAAAACCACCAGAATTGGCCAGAAGACACGGCAAGGTAATTTTACTACATGACAATGCACCTGCACACAAAGCAAAACCGATTCAGGATACAATCAAAGCACTTGGCTGAGAGCTGCTACCCCACCCGCCGTATTCACCAGACTTGGCTCCTTCCGACAAAGCAATGGCCAATATTTTGAATAAGATGTTTTGCTACTTTCCCACTTAAAATTAATTGTGTTATTTTCACAAATAAAAAGCTCTTTTGATACCGGTAAACCTGATATATATACGTAGAAGTACCCACATAAAACTGTCAGACGGTCTCATAAATTCAAGAGAACATTTTGGAAGAGTGTTTTCATACACAACTTCTGTTCCATAATAAACCAGAAATGACGTAAACCACAGAACACAATCTCTTAATTTAATTAATTTTGTGAATATGTTCTGTAAACGTACCTCAACAAAGTGCCAACATTTCATGACATGACATTAAGTAGAAACGAAAATACAACACATAAATTTACAGCTGTTTTTGTGTTTTTGTCGCGGTTAAAAAATGTATATTAAATATTAAATTTTGTTGTAAAAATAGTAGAATAGCTACAGAAATGCTTCAAATTTGCTTAAAATCGCTTATGTTGGAAAAGATGTTAATGTTATGATGAAAATTCAGAACGATCCGGTGAAGTGATTACTGAAGAAATAAAACAGTACGTGATTTCGTAAAAGTTTGCAACAAAATCTTCAATCAGATTCATGGAAATTGAACTAGGTATACACAAAACAACAATTCGTAGCATTTTAATTCAAAAAAAATTGGTCTACACAAGCTGAATTCGAAGTTCAAAAAAAAAAAATCACGTTTAATGAAATCAAAAATCAAAACAATGCTCTGATTTCTTTTTACGATTCCAAGGGAATTATTCATAAAGAATTTCTTCCAATTGGTTACACGGTTAATGCTAAATATCACCTTGGTTTACTAAGTCGTATTGGTTCTGAATAATAACATTCAGGCAGTTTGAGGTTACTGCATGATAATGCACCAGACCACATCGTTCAACAATAATTACAGATTTTTTTTAACTAAATATCACATTTTTTTACTTCAACAATCACCGTATTCGCTAGATTTAAATTTAGATGTTTAGGAAGTCGTCATGCATCACACATAACAAAAACTCATTTGATTCACTTGTTAAACGCGTGCAAATCGATTTATTTCGCCGCAGTTGATCGTAATTATTTTGAATTAGATTTTGTGAAAATTTAATATTTATTTTTGTGTTTTTTTTTATTCCATTCCGGTTTATTATGGGACAGAGGGTGTAGATACATATTTTAATTAGTTACTACTTCAATTGTCAGTCAGTAAAAAATTTTATATCAATCGGTTGGGTATTTGTTTTTGTTGAAAATTGAACATTTGAACAAAGGAAAGCTCACAAAAAGTTATCTGCAGTTTTTGATGAACGGACAATGTTCAGTTGAAATTGATGCGACGACCAAATCAAAACAATAATCGATGCGAATCGTCACAACATCTGGGATTACGTTTAAAACAACTTGGTTTCGAAAAAAAGACTCGATTTATGGATACCACATGAACTTAAGAAAATTCATTTAACACAACGCATAAACATCTGCAATTTGCTTATGAAACCTCACGAAAATAATCCATTTTTAAAATGATCGGCAAACAGGCGATGAAAAATCGGTTATATACAATAATGTAAATCGAAAGGGAGTAAATGTATAGTAAATTCAGGACAATACCTAAAAATGTTCCCTTTTATACGACTATGATGTTGTGATATTGGTTATTTATAGAATGGAAGTTAATAAATTGAATATTTGCCATCATTTACTACGAGTAACGCGAATAGTTAGTCATAATTAAATGCAATTAAGTACCACGTAAATCTCAAGGGACTCCTGTACCATGTGCATACATTATATTATGGTAAATTTTTATAGTAAATAGTAACAGAAATAATAATTCTTTCACAATATATATAACCACACACACACACACACACACACCGACGACTACGCTGCTTGTTGTTGTTTACATTTTTCATAAAATATTATAATGATAACAACATCACCCATCACTTTTATTACAAACAATAAAATTGAAAATATTTTTTATCCATACCTGCCAAACCAATACAACGTACTGATGGTACAATGTACGTGTATTTAGATTTGCATATGTAGGTATTTTTATCATGCCTTTGGTTTTTGTATTTTATCGTTATTCATGAATTCTAATTATTTGCTTAAGCTTACAGTAAAGTTTTCTATTAAGTGTTCATTTTACTAGTTTTTGTTTGCTTCCTTGTGGGTTCTATTAGAGTTGTGTGCACGGCCCCCGGTATAGATGAATTCTAGCATATACATACAATGAACAACATTGCCATTGAGAGAAAGTTGAAGAAAAATACTTTGATTAAACAAATCGGTCAGCGGCACTATTCTTTGTGAACCTCTGGTTCAGCAACTGTTGAACAACTACGATATATTTAAATTAGAATTCCTTCAGCACACATAAATAAAAATAGAACCTCCCAGTATATTTTAAGGTAAGGTAAATGCCAGAGGTATATGGCGATAGCAAGGTCGGTGCGTAAAGTTTTAGAGCAAGAGACACCCAAGCTCCAACAAACTCCAAAACAAAAGAAATCGCTGCAAACTGTGTCTTATGTAGGGAAACAGAAAATTTCCTAAAAAATTTGGGAACACACAAAAGAGCAAAAATTATTATGTTTTTTCAATGTATCAGAGTCGGCCGGCAACATATGCTCAGGTAGATGTAGAACAAAACATATACGATAAAATGAATGCGTCGAACTACAAGTAGGACATCAGAAACACAAACAACAATAGTTCCATTAATCAGATGTTCAGTAAATTGAAATAATTGATGACAAACCAGGTAGACTAAACCAACTAATTTCGGTAAATAAGTAATATGTTGGGTGGTCTGCTCACTATACCCATATATGGTATATCAACATAAACCCATAATGCCACAATTACCAATACTTGCATTATAGAACACCAACGGCTTCACTTCACATATGTGCAAGTATTAAAGATATTTTTAATCATTAACGGCATAAATACACAAGGCTATAGTTTCAGAAAATCACTTTACACAACTTACTTCAAAGGTGCCAACTATAATTTATACCATACTTAACAGCAAAGTGGACGAACTCATGTGGTGCTATACTTATAAAATAGTCAATAAAACACTCTGAAATCCTGACATAGATTATTCAATACAAGCTATTAGTAGCATCGTGGTAGAAACTCTATACTGAAAAATTTGCTAAGGCATTCAATAAACAGGGAACCGATCAAGCAATTTTATCCATCACTTGGCGATATTGTCCTGACGGGCGTAGATTACAACGTGAATTACTACGTACTATAATGATCTCGTTAAATCGCATTTCAAAGGGACGGAATTTATATTATACAATGTTAGAATTTAAATATTTATAAATACGATTATCTTTTCAAGAGTGAATAAACCTAAACTGCCCCACGAAACCCAGAAATATATCTGAACTCACATTTGTGTGACAAAAGGATGTACAATCAAAAAAATTGATGTGGTAGAATCATGTTAGGATCTATACTTGCTGTCCCATTTGCCTGAGCATTGCTCTTTTGCCAAATTAGTGAAAACAAATAAATAAATAAATAATAAATATTTATGAAACTATAATTAAATTTTCAAATTATGAGTGTATTTTCCGTTTAGTTTGCGACCCAAATTAGTACATCATTTGCACCTATATATATATTTATGGCTATGCTATGGTTTGGTCTACAAATTATGATTGTTATATATTTGCCAAGAAGAATTGAATCAATTCACAGGAGATTTCTCAAACATTTAGCTTATGAGAATAGATAGAGGCTACGCTTTTTAAACATACTGATACCCTTCCTTCACAGGCATAGGAATTATTTAAAATTATCGGTCATATGCGCAAACCAAATTGTCAGGTGTTGTTCGATAGATTTTATACTTGTAAATTTTATAACTCATAAAATTTACTTTCGCTTAAATATTCTTTATAATTAAAAAGTTAACTTCTTATATTCAGGGTGTCCCAATTATCGATGGCAATACGAAAACATTAGATTCTCTGGGTCATTTTGCGTCGAAAATATCATATAACATTTTGGCCGATTCGACTTCGGTACGAAGTTACATGCAAATAACCAAATTTTCAATCAGACCATGTTTTGCACTCTACTGGGATCAATATCTCAATAACTAATTAATTTCTGGGTTTTTCTTTAAGGCAACTCCATAAATAGAAATCCAATGGATTTAAGTCTGGAGAACTTGGCGACCATCTTATGGGCCCACCTCTGCCAATCCATCTTTGATAAAAGATTGCGTCCAGTCAGCATTTAACATTCCCTCCATAGTGCGCTGGGCCACCATCATGTTGAAACCACTACTTGAAGAGTTAATTCAGCTTACTGAAAACTGTATTCAAGCAACAAACACAAGCAACAGCAAACACTTAGATTGGTTCGGTCTATTGAAAACCATTGTTGTCTATGTATTCGAGCTGAAGGAGCACATTTTCAGCAATTACTTTAGGCTTTGTTTGTTTAAAACTGAGGTGATATGCGAACGTGTGCCTTTGTGGGTATATGTGTGTAGGCCTTTGTGTGTGAAATCGTTTGTGTGTGTGAGAAGGTTTGTGTGAATGCATAGGATTGTATGGAATCAATTATCTGTCACGTCAATATTGTTGGTTTTGGAAAAAACCAAAAAAAGATAAAATTTTTCCTTAGCGAAAATCAATTTTATGCCTACATCGTTGTTGTTATTTGTGTATATCTTTGGAACCAGTTGAGACCTATCGTAATGTTATAGCTTAAACGAAAGCTTATGAATGTGGCAAGTTTTTAAACTTATACCGAAAAAATTTTTTCATCATGATTTTTCGACTTATAGTTGAACAAACTTTCAAAAAGAAAAATGGCGTTCAGCTAACTGTCAACATTTCTGTAAGTATCTGGATAACCACATATCCGAATTGCCTTATCTTAACGTCAAATTAAAGATCTCGGTATGCTAATGCTAATAGTGTATCAAAAATTTGAAATCGGTTAATTAGTTATTGAGATATTGATCCCAGTAGAGTGCAAAACATTGTCTGATTGAAAATTTGGTTATTTGCGTGTAACCTGGTACCGAAGTCGAATCGGCCAAAATGTTATATGATATTTTCGACGCAAAATGACCCAGAGAATCTAGTGTTTTCGTATTGCCGTCGATAATTAGGACACCCTGCATATACCAATATTATGGTCGCTTTAGTCAACTCAAATGTTTTAGGTTATATGATACATTTACAGTGACTCTCTGTAATCAAAATTTTAAATTCCTTCCTTTTTTTTTGTGTCAAATACATTATAACAAAAAATTATAAATAAACATTTTAAAAATAATTGTTATTGTAATAATAATTCGTATCGCCCATATAAAAAAACTTTACTCTATTTTATAATTATATGCGAAATTGTATTATTTATGTTTTTAAAACAAAAACAAAGAAAAAAGCATATGTTAAACATAAAGTTTTGTATTCATACGGTAGCAAAAAAGGAAGGAACGAATACTAAAAATTACAATAATGAACATTTAAATATAAAAATGTATATTATTCGTAAATGTGTTATGGTGTAACATCACAAATAATAAATCCTTACTAAAATATAAAACAAAATAAACCTGTCTTTCGTCGAAAACTTTTTTCCATATAATTTTTTTGGTTGACCTCGTTTCAAAAACACATAATCTATATATTTATTATTGTAAATTTAAAAGTATGCTAATAAACTTTTTTGCATACACTTCTAATACATTTTATTTATATAAATTATATTGATTGTGCCTTAGCACACATGTAGGATGACGAGTAAATAAAAGTAAAGTTTTTCATTTCTAACAAGGTATTTTTCAAAAATTTTCTATTTCTACATGCAATAAATAAGTTGTGGTGCAGTGGCGTTTTCTCCGAGATGGTGTGAATTAATAACGAATCAAATTGGCAGCTCAGTTTGATGAAAAGCAGTCGAAGTCGATAACCACATGAATGCGGTATTAAAAACTGTCTTAAACTAAACGAAATTTTCCCCTGCGGTAGGTGTCTGCGATATTATCCTTAAAAAAAGTCGCTGTCATAACAATTCAATAAATCTCATGCCAACAAAACTTGTTCAGATGATTTGATAATATATTCACGATAACAAAGGGAAAATTAGGCAATCTAAACCACAAAGCAATGACTAGCTGCTAGTGCAATGGCGTAGGGCTATCTACATAAGCTGTAAAATAAAACTACCTCATGGTTCCATTTCTAAATAGAAACGATGCGATTCATCAAATTTAAACAAATATCTTGAAATTTATTTGGACAGTAGTAACTATGTAGGTTATATTAATAGAATCCGCAAGATATAGGTCTAAGTTTTATGTAATGCGTAGGTATCTCTAGTACATTATTTTCTAGATCGATACACTGTTTGTACACGGTATTCATATGGGGCCAACAAGATGCAATATGGTCCCATTTAATGGTGGTTAAAATTATGGCCTACAACGCGCTTCAAAGACAACTGGCAAAAATACAGCGTCTATAATTTATATATCAATTGTATACGGCCACCCTTCGTTCGATCAGCACTATCGAAAAATTCTGTTGAATATGGTTCCATTGGATCAATTTGTTAGAAAATATGCGACGACGCGTTCAATTCTCTATATTATTCATAGGCAATTTTTCGGTATTTATTTTACTACTGAAATTTTTCAGCTGCGGGTGACCATTTGTTTGCGTATGGAATAAAAAGAAAAACGGATAGCTTTGAAAATATATGGTGTTGGACGCTATACTCAAAGATTAAACAATGTCTGCACGCACACATCACTATAGGCTAATCATCCATATAAAATATATAGTATTATTTATGAACACCTATATCTATCATTCGTTAATTGCAGTACAATTGTTAAATTGTATGCGCAGTAATTTACCAACTTGACTTTAATAAATGTTTCTTAGATGCCATAAGCTCCACTTGGATAATATATGACTTAAAAAAAATAAAAAACTACTGCATATCACGGACACGACTTGTTAAAAATTATGGTTAAAATTCTAGCAATGATTTTCAAGTGTCTGTCAGAGGATATGAAAGTCATATAGACGTGATATCGGATTTCGACAAACCTAGAATTATTTAAATTGGTTGTTGGGGTGATTACTGGACACTGCACACTAAACTATTACCTTCGTTTGGTCACAAATTCCTTTTGTGCTAAATATTCCTTGACTAAGGAAACGGCATGGCACTATTTATGTGAATGTCCGGCATATGTAAAATTCATTTGAAAAATACACCATGGATCTATGGGCCAAAATGAACTGATCATTTTTAAGAAACATTTCTGGTGTATTTTCTGAAGCCAGACACCTCGAGGTGCAACTAGCAGGAAGAGCATGATATATTGTAGATATTCTAAGTGCCGAAATTATTTCGATGTATAAAAATTAGTGTCTCAGATTATGAAGATATGATTAAAGAAATATCTATTTAAGTATATTAAAGCAAACAGACTATAAAATCAAATACTGAAAACGAAGCTCCAAATCTAAATACTATATCTCAATCCTATTCTATTGGTATAATACGAATGAAACTAAACGCAGTAACATCGTTTACAAAAATCCAATCCAAGTTTGTTGCGATATTATAAATATTATAATTGCTATAGAAACAATAACCTTATAATCCAATTCAAAACGTACATTTATTGAATTTGATGTTGAAATTACTTATAGTATTCTGGAATTGGTGTATACTAGAAATTTTTAATTTTATCGATATTTCAATACAAATTCCATATTCTTTCTTATATAGCTTTTATTTCATCCCACGTGAGATTTTATTTATTTAGAAGATTATCTTTTTCATTCATTTGGTTCACCGTTTATTATGAATTTGATAATACGTCGACGTCTTCTATTATTTATCATCCCGTTTTTATTAAACTTTGTCGGTAGCCCACACCCTGCGCTTGGTTATTTTCCGATATCCAAAATATAATTTACAATATTTTAATGCAACAAATATTTAAGTTACAATGAGCAGAGAATGATCATCTCAGGTGAAAGGGTTTAGTGAAGCACGTACCACCCCTCTAATGGCATTTATAAAAGTGTTTTCCAAATTGAAGTTAAATAATTTAATATTGTAATATTTTTAATAATAAAATAATCTAATAAAAACTCACCCCGTTTCGTTGGCATCACATGCCAGGATCTTCGTATTTGCTACAGCTCTTGAACTATCTGAATCATACAGTTGTTTCGTTGAAATCTATCGTAAAGGTACCTATAAAATTAAAAAACAGTTAAACATATAAATAGGGGTAGTTTTATATTGTATGCTAATTAATAGTATATTAAATGATTGTGAGTTTCAACGTTTCCATATAATAGTTCTGAATTTATTTTGAATTTCTGGTTTATCACAACCCAAAACCACATGACAAAACTATATAATAAACAAAAATGTATGAAACTATAGTAAAATTAGTATTTTATTTATACATACATTTACATAAGCTTAAATTTTATATCTTAATATGAATATATGATGATGATATAGAGAAATATAACGTATACATTACACGAGGTATCCTTTTTGTTAAAACCTAAAACATTTACGAACAAACTTCATGATAGAAAATTTACATCTTACGTAAAAGATACATTATGAATTGCAAATACTTTAAAATTAATATTTAATTTTAATAAGACAAAATTAATTGCAAAATAAATTATACCGCATAGAAAATCGAAATTAATATGTCTTTTGGGAAACAATGTAAATCGTCTTTATGTGACTCGTAAATGTGAAACAACACATAAATTATAAGTAAATAATTTAAATTTAATAATTTCAATATTAAATTTCAATTATTTTATAGTTGTTAACTATTTATAAAGAAAATATTATATAATATTTGGTTCCGTCAAAGAACAGAATGGTTGGAGGCGAAGCTATACAATTTTGAATTAGACAAGTTGTACGGTCAACCGAAAACATTGTCAAAACAATCAAAATCAATAGATTGAGATGGCTTGGATACGTAGTACGCATGGAGAAGGAGCGTGTGCCGAAAAAACTGTTAAATGGTAAACCAGAAGGTAGAAGGAGAGCCGGATGACCTAAGGCGAGATGGCTCGATGCAAGATCGTTAAAATTCGGTATTGGAAGACATTGACTGCGCATAGGTCAGGTTGGAAAAGTGTGTTGGAGAAGGCTACAAACGCACCTGGGTTATAACGCCATGGAGTAAGTAAGTTAGTATTTATTAAATCAATCCGATTTAGTACAAGAAATTTATTTATACCATGTACCGCATTATACACATTTTATGCAAACGTTTGGAATAGCAGATATTATCCTATTGCCAATCGTCGTACAATAGTGGAACCATAATTTTCGGAAAAGCACAATAATATATTATTAAAATGTTTTTTCGTTTGTAAGGAAAATGTGATTTATTAAATAAAATTGATAACAATAATGCCAAAAACACATTAACATATTTCTTTTAAAACAAATGTATAAAAATATTCACTGACCCCGTATAAGAGATAGTGGGCGAAATCCCTGCCATATTAAGAAAACTTTACTTTGGACATTAATAATAATTATACCGATGTATTACTTTAAGGCTCTGTAACAATACATAATTTTTGAACAATGATGATCGATAATTGGTTATTTATTCAATAAAAAAATAATTATAATACAACAATTATTGTTTTAAATTAGGAAAATTCTATTGATAACGTATCAATAAATAATTTAATAATGATTATAAATTAGTGGTCCAAATCGCTGTCCAATGTGTTAAGGAATCTTTCATTTTGGACAATATACTATTTAATTTAATAATTTTCAATAATTTCATCGCTGTACAAATATAAGAGTAAGTTTTGTCATAATAATCCAATGGGATAATTTTAAATTCAAAAATGATTGGCAATGAGACACACTGAGAGACATAGATGGGTCCATTACCTTTTATGTAAATTTTTAGGATACATTTCATAATCTCACATTTCATATAAATATATGAACATCAATTAACCTAAATTCGCATAAATAAACTATAATAGTATAAAAAATTAGCCAAGGAAACAAATGATTGAACATTAGATCCATCCACCCAATTAATATAATTCGATATAAATTATCACATATTATACGACATTGGACAAAATATTCGGTAAATATGTTATTAATTGTATTTATATTAGCCAGTTAATATCAACAATACACAAAACTTTATTAATCAATTTTAGTAGAAATATCCTTATTTGCATAAATAATTATTATTCACCGATACAACAAATATCTTAGCCATATCTTTTTGGATTGTGTCCAAAATTTTTATAATTTACATATAAATATATTTATTTACAACACAAATAATTAATTAGAAACCAAAAAAACATGGGCTACATGATTCACTGTTGAACCTCTTGTATTTCCGGTGTTTTTCGACAATATTTTATAATAGCTGCTATCTTCATTTCCGCACACCACTGTTTCACTTCATAGTTCCTTTTTTGAACATTCTCATCATTAGCATTTTAATTATTAACTTAATTTGTTGCGTAAGTTTGACTGACTATATATAGGAACATTATTTTATACTACACACAGATTGAAGACTTCGGTGATTAACATTTTGAAGTAGTAATTTTCCTGTGAATCTACAATATATAAAATCAATCCTCTTTTCTTACACTTTCTTAATATATCCAGTTAATTTGGTGCTGTAATTCCAGAATCTTATTATAAAACATAATTTTATAATATCTGCTTAATTGTTAACATTTGATGGAAAGTTTAAATAAAAATTATTCCAATTTACAGATATTTCTTCTGCACGTCTTCCATCCATCCAAAGAAAATCTATAGTTGATCCCTTTATTTTACAAACGAACACCGTACAGAACAACATCATCTAACCATTTATGTATTTATGTCGTCAATTCTTTCTCATAGGGTAACATGTCAATCAGCTGCCTTAAAGCCAATCCATTTCTATTGATTGCACTTTGCTATATGCAAATTATATATTTTGCATAGCTTTCTAAAACAGTCTATGCTTCGGTATTTGATTGTATTACTACACCTGAGAAGTTAATTTTCCTTTGTCATTAAACTATTTTACACATTTCGATAATTTCTCTTGTCAGATTTTCCAAAACCCCTTGTTCAACATCACATATTTTCTATTGCTTGTGTTTATTTATTTAATTTTCATTTAACTTATTCACAGAATTGCCGTCATAGTTAATTTAGGTTCTATGGCTGAAACTCGATAATTTTGTATACATTTTTTTAATTAAACGTTCTTTCAATTATCCATACGCGCAATATTATTATTGTTATTCGTGTTACTCAAAGCCGCACACATCAAAACGCAGATAAATCTGTCTGCAACAATTATGTTAAATAACTGTTGCTGATTGATTTGCTGTGAATATGTGACAACCTTCAAAAAACATAAGAAAAAGTAAATATTGATAATTGCTAATGTTTGAGTTGCTGTGAATGTGATAAAAATCATATGAAATCTAAGCTCCAGCCACATGAACATCATGAATATTTATATGGCACCTTCCACTCGTGATTTATGAGCTGCTATAGTGAAATAAATATACAACATTCGATAGATAATTTCAAATGATTTATTTGGCAAACGATGCATTTCACAAGCAATTCACAACGAATATTCCTGGGTCCTCTATTTTTGCGTAGCTTCCATATTTTTTCGTCTTACATATTTACACATCAAGCAATACATATTTTAAAATGCATTTTTTTTAATAGTTCATTTTGTATATTTAAAAACTTTATTTCTTTTATAAATATATTATTTTTTCGTGATTTTTTAAATCGGTTTTTATGTTAATCGATAATTATTAATTATTATTATTATTATTTTTTCATTTAATTTTAGTTTTACAAATTTAATTATCTATTATTAAAATGAGTTATGAAGTTATTTATTTTTTCTTATCATCTTGAGAATACTTTTTAGAATATATATGTATGCGGTAAAAATGTGGTGGGTGTAGACGGGTGGTGGTGTGCTAGGTATTAAAAAGTGAATTTATAAATTTTGTTTTATATTATTTTTTTGATATTAATTTGTGTTTTATGTTAATATTATAGTATTGATTAGTGTAAACTGTGTAACAAATAGGGTTCCACCATTATTTCGGTGTTACCCATTTAAGAATGCGTCAAACGTAACAGCTATATATATTGCACAAATGCTACTTTTGTATACTCTGACTCTGACATGATGCAATAAAATTGATTTATTCAAATAATTTTCTATGATTTAATTGACTTTTGTTGTGAGCCGAAAGAAGTGAAACACTTTGAATTGAAAATTCTGCAATCATATATAGCTTGCCAGTAATAGCGGAGTTTTATATGTATAATATTGGTGCAACTCAAAGACTACACAAAAATTGTAACATTTTCGTAATATTTTTTATCTTCTTTATTTAATCATTTAATGAAAACCCTTCAAATTGGTCTAAACAGAAATCCGATTGTATCAGAATTTTAACTATCAATTGGAAACGTAATATACAGATAGAAGATAATGAAAAATTGAAGACATTCGATAAGAAATGACGACTCAAAAATTGAGAATTGGATGTACAATCATCAGGGGGTTTTCTAACCTTGTTTTTTTAGGCAAATGCATCTGAAATCCATGGACAGGGTTGCACTCATCAAATAAAATTCCAGCGGACATCCATAAAAAATCCATAGATATTTCCTCGGATTGAAACTACCGAGTACTACATATAATGCGGAAATTTTACGGACAGTGTTAATAGGGTATTGGTTAATTACTCTCCTATAGTCAACCGCTCGCAATATTGCACTTTAATTTAAGTTATGAAACTATATAAAACATTTCAGTCAAGCTGATGAATTACATCTGCGATGAGTAAATTACCATTCACCAATTGGTTTGCATATATGTTTTTTTGATAGATTTTCAAAGATTTACCCTTTTTGATTTCAGGATAAACGAATCCCGATAATACAGTTCAGTAATTTTTAGTATGAAAAATACTTAAAAAAAAAAATTGTTTTCATGTCGTAATCTCGCCAATAAAATATGCTTCAAACTTCAAATTCACTACCATATAATTGTAATGCAATTTTAACGTTTCCATAAATTAGGTAATTTTCCTGAACACTTTAATTATTGTGTAGCCGCAACCATATAATGACATATTGTTAAATTATATGAATTTTTAGCGGTTGTACGTCTAAAATCGGGTTAAGTGTCATGAAATTTGTTCCACATAATGATGTGCGGCGGCCACTAATTCTTAGTCGTCGTCGCACATCACGGTGCGACGTAGGTGTTGTGTGGAGTGGAAACAAAATCCCGTATTTTTACACCATAATATATTATAAAATAAAATGTATGGTTAAAATAAATAATTAATTTTTTTAACCTACAAACACACATTTACTTTAAACGTTCGCAAAAGGTGAATCAAATGCAAAGAATTTCATCGAATTTTTAAATTTTAAATATTACGAACAATTATGCACAAAATTAATTTGATTAAATTAAAACCTCTGCGCGCCGTTTTGTTGTTTTATTTTTTTTTGGATTAATTTAGTTCGACGCATTTAATTTTTAACAATTATTTGTTTTTTACGGATCCCATTTCGAACAATGCGATGAATTTTTAATCGAATCTCAAATATATTTGTTTTTTATTTGTAGGAATGATTTTGTATGATGAAACGGTGGCAGTGCTTTATTCTAAGTATGCGCGCGGGTTTATTTTATAAAATTATATAAAAATTTTTTTAAATATTCTCAAAATTATAAAATTTCTTATTTTTTTTTCTTTTAGTAAAATTGTAATTAAATATTTATAATTTTAATTATGTATTTAAAAACTACTGATTGATATTAATTTTAATATAATATACGTAATTTTTTTTATGAAATTGGAAAACAATGAATTTATTTCAATTTTTCAATATATTGTGAGTCTTCTTTTATGTGTGTGTGTGTGTGTGTGGTGTGTGTGTGTGTAGGTATGTGTGCCGCTTTTAATTTTATTAATTTATTTTAATTTTCAATTTATTTATTTTATTACTTATATAATTTTAAATTTAATGCTAAATATATATATATTTATTTATTTATTTATTATTAATTAATTAACTATTTATTTTATTTCATTTTTTAATTTAATTTATATAAATTTATTATTATTATTAAATATATAATTAAAATTTTGTGTTTTTTATTCGGTTTTAATAATTCGTATATTATAATTTTATTATATATAATTTTCGTAATATTTATTTTCTATATTTTATAATAATATAATCAATATAATTTAATTAATTTCTTTTAATTTATATAATATAAATTTTTAAATTTTTTAATTTAATTTTTTTATTTAAAATTATTAGTATCAATATATTTATTTACACACCATAAAAATTATTGTATAAATATATTTAGAATCGAAAATGATTTTACCAATTAAGCACTCATTTACAAAGTGCAACAGTTTATTTTTATATTATATTAATATTTTTCTTTGAAATATAAATATTATATAATATTTTATATTTTTTAGTTTCTTATATTTAATATATTTGCAATTTTTATTTTTAATTTAAAGTTAAATTATTGTATTAATTAATAATAATAATAATTAATTTATTTAGTTTTAATACAATATATATTTTTATTAATATATTTTTGAAAATAAATGTAATACAAATGTATTACAGCGGCTTTGTGAAATTAAACATAAATAATATTTAATATTTATGGATGCCTGCGCGTGGCTCCTCATTGCGAATACAGATTCATATTTATCTATGAATTTTGGGAAATGGGAAATGGGAAATTTATAATTAATTATTTTTTTTTTATTTTTTTGTGACGAAAAGAAATGATCGGATATAAAGTTTAAGTTTCTTAATATTTAAATGGTCCCGAATTATTTAATTTATTTTTTAATTAAAAAAAAAAAAACAACAACAACAATAAATATTAGTTTTGGGGAGAAATTATTTTATTTATTTCTATTTATTAAAATCGCTAATAAATAAATTATTACTAAATGTATAATTGAAAGAAAATTGTGAAAGCGAAGTGAAGTTAGAGCACGCGATTTACTGTTTCAGAATTATAGTAGTTAATGTATTGGTATTTATATGCAAAAGTAAGTTCCGTTTTTTTTGGTTAAAATTATCAATGTTTATTCAAAGTATGGTCCACCCAACATTTGCCCATCTTTCAGGCACTGTACGGATTGCCTGTCTGAAAACGCCATCATCTCGATCAATTCGTTAAACCAATTTTAAATACTTTAATAATGAATAGTGCTTTTTGAAGGAATATATAATAATATAATAATAATGGAATATGGCGGCTGCAATAGAAATTCTCAATTCTGTTCTTGCAAATAGTTTTTAAAGACATTTGTAGTATCGACGAAAAGTGAAATCAGGTTTTCAAATTATAATATCACTATATTTTTGTGTTAGTCAAGTTGAAAGTAGACTACATTATGACAAAAAAATTGGAATGCTCACTTAATAAATTTTCCGAAAAATTGACCACTAAATTATTATCATCTTTTTGAATAACAGCCCATGGTTTTAACGAATTTCCATTTTTGTACATAGAATTACAAATTTTATAATCAATTTCCAATCTTTTTTAAAAGAGATTTTTAAAATCAAGTCACGCTTTCAAAAGATTTAACCGATTTTCCGTTTGATTTCAGTGATATTTTGTATGAAACAGTGATTCCTGTGTAAACTTTACACAATATTAGAAATTTCTTTAAATTTTCTCTGTCATCGATGAATTGGAAAATCGTTCGTCATATCTTTTGAAGGCGTGAAACGATTTTAAAAATCTCTTCTATATGCAAAAGATTGGAAATTGATTATAATAATTTTAAATTCTGTAAACAAAAAATGGAAATTCGAGGAAAATTATGGACCGGTATAATTCAAAAAGATGATAATTCGTAAAACATGATTTTTCCGGAAAATTTAATTCGATAAACACTCAAATTTTTTCTTTCATAAATTATTCCAATTAGTTATAGTATAAGAAAAATATTGCAAGTCATATATTACTAGACGTGGAGCTTTATTTGTCATCTATAATAAATCTTTCATTACAGCCAAGTTGGTAAATTACTCCGTCGCATATATAACAATTTACCAATTGTACTGCAATTAATGAAAGATAGATGTTTTCATAATTCTATTAATTTAATATGGGTGATTGAGCCCATACAGTGATGTGTGTGTGCAGACAGTGTTAATCTTTGAGCATAGCGTCAAACACCATATATTTTCAAAGATATAATAAGAAAAATATAGTGATATTATAAATTGAAAGTTATTTCTGAGGTTTCACATTCTATTCTGTCTATTCAACCATTCTGATAATTTTTTTATTATTGCTACCTTCAAACGTATTAGTTTGTCGTCGGTAGACCCATCACCGCAGTGACAATTTCAGAAGTTTTCAACAATTCATAGTAAATAACACCTTTTTGATCCCACCAAATACAGAGCATAACCGTATCAGCATTGGCTGTGATGGAGCGACTTCACCAGGACCAGTAAACAAGCTTTTTTACGCTTAGCATTTTCATAGTAAATCCATTTATCATCTCCTCAGTCACAATTTCAGCAGCGGCTTTTTTTTGTTGAATGAAAACAAAATAATAATTCTTTCCGCAAATGTAGAGTAACACTTTTTCAATTTCATGTGAATAAAAAAATATGTTGTTAATACCCAAATCACATCAGAAGTTGTTAAGCCGTCTATTAATAAAACGGAACTTACTTTTGCATATTGACACAAGAATAAACTAAGCCATTTGTAATGCAAGCTATTTTATAGCTTTTTGTCATTGTTCTATTTAAACGTTATATTCTACATTAAATTTGAGCAAATTTGTGCAAACGTAAAGCATTAGTCCAATTTTCTCATTGTCCTTTTTTAAAGTTTAAAAATATTTCGATAATATATGATGTAAAAGTATAATTAATTTATAATAAATATATAAAAACCTACAACGCATCCCATAACTAAAATAACGTAAAATAACATGCACTTAAAGAGCATCACTTTAAAAATCAACAAAACATCTGAAGAACTGCAAAAATTTGATCTTTTAATTGATCAAAAGAAGAACCGTATTTTTTTGTTGGGCATGACATTCACAAATTTTAATTTTTAGTTTTTAAATCAACCAGTAACTCGAAATTGATATATTTCCGAGGAATTTCGTAAGACTTTTCATGGATTTTATCTGCGGTTTTTTGTTTTTGTTTATTACAAAAAAAATGTAAAATTGTTGCCATCGTTCAGCATCTTCATTCTGCGGTGCTCATAGAACTTTTGGTCGTTCGGTAAAAAAAACTGAATCAAACCGCAATCAATTGGCATCATCGGTATAAGAAAATTTATTTTGCTAATACGGACAATTCACGGGTAATACTTGCCAAAATACATGTACAATCCAACGATATTTTTGTCAAAATTCGTGGATCTGCTCACAAAAAATTTGAATATAAATTCTATATGAATATTCTGTGGAATAATAGCAACAAGAAATAATTCTAAGGAGAATCCGTAGAAATTATCATCGGAAATACACGCGGATAATCCAAGGACATTTTTTATAAAAATCCATAGACGGGGTTGCACTTATCTGACCAAATTCCAGCGGACATCCTTAAGAAATCCATAGATATTTTCTCTCGAATTGAAACTACGGACTACTACAAATAATACGGCAATTTTGCGGACAAACTAAGGACAGTGTTACTAGGCCAGTTACGACGGTTGTGCATCATAACCGTAATATATTTGTATTATGACCGACTGCCATCATCTATACAATTTTAATTTTATGTATCATAAGAATTTTCCCAAAATGTTAAATTACGCATTATGACAAGTAACACTTTATTTACTCTCAATTCCTAAACGAAAGCGATGTGCTACAAATAAATGAAAAAAAAGCTTAAAATTAAATTGTCGCTATCATCAAATGTGTGACGCGTAAAATTAATGTAGACAATGATTGATTTTCGGGTGTAGAAGAGTTTGCAGAACTATTTTATTACAAATTTACCTATTATGAGGAGGTACCACAGTGTGTCTTGCATGACATTATTATAATAAACATAATAATTTTTCTTATAACACACAATAGCCACAAATTTGGGTGGACAAATTTTATGACCAATTTTTTTGTGCCGCCTCCTTCAAGTTACACTATACCAATATCATTTTGTCTTGTTATTAATCTCATAACACCGAGAGTCAATTTAGATTTTTTGTTGTATACAGAGACACACAATTGAATTTATAAAAATTATAAAATTAATGTTGTTATAATTTCACCAGCCAATAATAATTTTGTTTTGTTAAAAATTGTTTGTTTAAAAAACTTTTAATTTTAATTATTTTTTTTCCTTGTTTCTTTCACTTTTAATTTATTTTTTTTTTTTAGTAACTTATTCTTTTTGTTTCTAATTTTAATTATATACAAATATTTATATGCGACACATTTAAATTAAATTCTTTAATTTTTTTGTAAATGGTATTGGTATTGATAGAGAATTAATATTATTTATTAATTTTTTAATTTATGTACATATAAATATTTATATTTAATAGATATAGATAATTAATTAATTAAAATTTTGATACAATTAATTAAATTTTCCTAAAAATGATTAATTTTAATTTTTAATAATAATAATAATAATAATAATAATAATTTTATTGTATATTAATATAAATTTTTAATTTTAATTGTACAATTTTTATATACACAATTCTCGTATTTATATCACTTTTATCACGAAATCGACATCATATATAATTTTAAATTATTTAATTTATTTTAATTTATTAAATAATATATGTATTTTATTAATATCAATATATATATTTTTAATCAAATTTGTTATTAGATAATAATTTTAATTGTTTTAATTTTTTTTAAAAAATTAATTAAATTTTTTGTGTCTTTTTTTTTCTTTCGTTCCAATTATTTTATTATTTTATTATTTTATTTATTTATTTATTTGAAATAACTTTTGTGTATTAAAAATTTTAATTATTATTATTATTTATTTTTTTTTTATGTAATCGATGTGATTGCTATTTAATTTTATTAAAAATATTATAAATGCGGAATAATATTTATTGTTTAATTCAATTGTTTCATTAAATATCGATTATCTATAAATTGATTTATTATTTGAGTAAAGTTGTGTGGGTGTGTGTGTGTGGGTGCGTGTGTGTGTGCGTGGGTGTGCGAGCGTACTTTGTATCCGTAATGTTTTCAGTGTTTTACATTGTGTATTTGTTGTGAGTGTGTTGTACGCAGGCACGTTAGATATAAAAATGAGAAAAAGAATTTTTAAGGAAATGTGACAAAATGGCGGATGGATGGATATAATGTCAAATGGCGGATGTCAGGATAAAATGTAAAAGTTATATTATATTGTATTATTAATTATTTCCATTAAAAATCAAGCGCAAATACACAAAGTCATTAACAACAATTTATTATTTTTTCGTTTTTCGTTCATATTAAATTTTAATTTATTTATATTCATTTTATTGTTTTAGGGTTTCGTTATTTTAATAGGTTTTTTTTTTGTTAATTAATTTAAATATCATTTAATTATTTTTTTTTAATGATTAACGATATAATTCATTAATTTTATTTTATATTAATTTGTAATATATCACAGTTTGTCTGTAGATAATATAATATAAATATAATATATTTTATCTAAATTATGAGTCATATGGTGATTTATGAGTTAAGATTATAAATAAAAATAATAATAATAATAATAATAATAATAATAATAATAATAATAATTAATTAATTAATTAATTAATAATTATTGCGTATATGGTTTTAATTTTCAGTTCGTTCAAAGTTATTATAATGTGCGTACAGTGTGTGTAATATTTTCGTAATACAATTTTCATTTAAGTAAATGCACGCAAATGTACACGACGCTGTAATATGTAGAAAAGTGTCCGAAAAGGCATACCACATACTATGCCGATATTCCGATGTAGTGCTGCTAGTGATGTACACTTGACAGCATATATGCAAACATTGTGTCTTTTTTGAGAAACATTAGGTGCACGTATACGCCAAGAAACTAAACACAACATTGTGGTGTTTGCTAAAAGAAAGATCTTTTATGCGGCGCCACCAATAGTGTACGTTGTGTGTGTGTGTGTGTATCTAAGACGAAGACGAAAACATGACTATATAACAAACACACCATTTAGGATAGCCAATCTGTGTATAATACAAATAGGAATCAATTGTTTTTTAAATAGATGTCGTTAATCCTGGTGTGACAGTACGTTTCCATTTTTAGCTAATTAAATTTATTTGAAGTATTGTGTCCAAAAAAAAAAATAAGGTAACATTTTAATTTAACACTTCGCCGGGAGTGCCTTAACATCTGTGCCCAATTTCACGTCATAATATCCATAAATTGTTGGTTTTGTATATGACGCGTAAAAAGTTCATTTTTCGATTTTTGCATTTTGAATTTTATTAGCAGAATCAATTTTCTGCCACAAAATCGTTAAACATGGTGCCGAAAACTTTTGGGCAAACAGGCTATGTAAAAAAAAAATATGTTTATAAATGGTACAAGTCGTTGCCCAGATGGCCTCGAATGAAAATCGTCTGTTAACAATTAAATACCTTACTGATACTGTTGGAAATTCAAAAGGGTTCGGTGAACATCCATTTAAAAAGATGTTCTGTGCCTCAGACGAATTTGGTTCCATAAACACTCAATTGTTTTTTAACAAAAAAAAGCGTAATGTTATCGCCAAAAATGACTTACTACCCAAAATTAATTTGGAAAAATAAATAAAGATATTTCACCTTATTTTTTGGACACAGTACTATAATTTATTTTAAGCTCATTGAAAATGTCGAAAAAAAAGACATAATTTGCGGCAAGTTTTTTATTAAATTAATTTATTGTAAAGAATAGTGCGTCAGGAAACGTTTCGTTTGGTTGTATAGAAAAATTTCCGGTGGACGTACACCATCGAATACAACTTATAACACAATGGTTTTAAAACTTGGGTGCTTGAGAACTAAACAATAATCAAGGTGCATAATATTCTTCCTCATTAATAGAACGTTTAAACGAATCGTTGAAACGATCGCATTTAACAAGGAAAAAAGTGATTTTTCATAACGATTATGCACCAACTCACACAACAGCAAAGGTGAAATTATACACAAATTATGTAATTTGATTTGCTCTCACATTTACCAGGATGTTGTCAGTGTCCTGTGTGTGTGTGTCTTTTAATATGGTCACATTTGGCTGGGTGCGTGGTATTTCGGAATAGATACACTCAGTTAACACTAGCTAGTGGCATATGTATTTTAAAATAACAATATGGGAACATGTATTTGTACATCGACCATATACTATAATTTTACTGAATGTGTTATTCAATAAAGTATGCACATTATGGACACACAATTCTGTAAGGTACGTACGGACCACAAAATGCTATACGTGATTGTAATTAATTATTATTAATTTAATTAACACATTTTTATTATCATAAATTTAATAATTTTATTTAATTATTAGACATATTTTTCAATCTATGCAATGATGATTGAAAAAGATGGATGGAAAATATTGTTACATACATTATTTCCATATATTATATTGTACATTATCATAGTAGAATAAACCCGATACACAAATAATTTTTATTGGCAACACAACAGTTATCACATGAAAGTCACATATTATGGTCACCAAGACATTATTAAATCATGGTTACAAAACTTTGTTGGTTACAATTAAATGGAAACCGTTTCACACAATGCGCCAAGATACCATTTTGGTGTAATGGCCTGCAGACAGTATTGAAAAAGATATCCTTTTTATATCGCATTGCATAGATTGACAAATATGTTAAGTCTTTTAAGTCATTCAACATAATTACAATTAAAATTTCCTAATAATTTTGCACGCCGATCATAATTATTTATAAATAAATCTAATGTTCACAATAATACAATAATATTTTAAAGAGTCACGACCGCAAAAAAAAATTGCCCGCTTTTGGTAATCCGAGTCCAATTGAATCGAATTGTATGCCAAATCTATTATGCGATGAGACCATTAATCATAGTAGAAAAAAATTAAGTTGATCTAAGAATTTTGGTTTAACAGACGACATATGAGGGCACAAAGCATTAAGAGTTCATCCCATATGAGCTACATATACGCAATATGTATTCAGCAAACGTGCGATTAAATCTTTGTTGTTATTATTTTCATTCGTTTAATAGAGTCAAGTACAGGCAACGCACACATGAAAGTTAACCAATAATTAATTGTATAAAAGCGATGCCAGATGAATGTGTTGTTATAACTATTGACCAAGTTTGTTCCGGATGTATCACAAGAAATGCTACTGTTGAAGAACATAGAATCTTTAACGATTTAATGTTTGGACACTATATCCGCACACAATGGGTAATGGCAAGTGAACTGTTTAATATTTAAGCATATGTTGGATATTTGATGCAGCCTACCCCCGCGCGAATTTTGCGAACTGTGAAATGAAAAAAGAAGAAACACCTAAAGGATGGGTCGTCCTTAGCAGACTGTTTCAACGCAGATATTTTAATGTAAATCTAAAACCATAAACCATTTAGGAAGGTGCAACAGTTTTCATATATACCAATGAACAAGAAATGTAAACCTGAACTTGGTACATTTAATACAAATGAAGCAACACTCTTTCTATAATGTAACTTTACAGAATGATTACGCTGAATATCTTCGCTAATTGACCTATTCCCCTACTATTATTATTACTATTATTTAATTAAATTCAATTCCCAAGGCTATTTAATATAATAATTTGTATATTATTAATACTTCTAAAACTATTATTCCGCATAAGTCAATTAAGCGAGTGATAAAAATCATCTCGTATTAAGCAAACCATCAACACCCCTGTTGACTGTAGATTTGTACTTTAAACAATATTTGGTATTTTCATGGAGGATCATGATACATATAATTACTATCTACCTTGTTCTTTCGTTAGCTAATAGCAAGCGATCCTTTTTTTTTGCACAATTTTCTCCCATGTTATAAGAAAAATATTATGTGCTATCGAAAACTGAACGTTATTTCTCTGGTTTCTCCACTGGGTTACCGTTATTTACAACAATAGTAACAATTTGTCCGTACTTTGAAAAATGAGGAAAATTTCCATGGAAGAAATCCATATATTTTCCATGGAAAAGACGTATTGGAATTTGTCCAAAGAATGTCCATAGATTTTCCACTTAATATAATAGTATTTTATTTAGATCAATTGATATCTTCGGATTATCAGGGTGATATTTCCAACATCTATCCGTGCGGTATTGTATTCATAATTTATTTCATCAATTATCCAAGACAATGGTTCAAATTTTGTATATTTCGCTTATCGATAGAGACAATCCTCACTCTTTTTCATTTATTTTCTTAATTTTTAAAACAACCAGCAACTCAAATCGATATATTTCCTAAGAATTTTGAAAGAATTTTCATGGATTTTATCCGCGGTTTTTTATTTTTGTTTATTATAAAAAAAAATGCACAATCGATGGTTTTTTGCCATCGGTAAAAAACTGAATCAAACCGCGATCATTGGCATCATCGTCATAAGAAAATTTATTCTGTGTTAATTGCCAAAATACATGTACAATCCAAAGATATTTTTGTCGAAATACGTGGATCTATGGTCACAAAAAATGTGAATATAAATTCTATGGATATTCTGTGGAATAATAGCAACGAGAAATACTTCTAAGGAGAATCCGTAGAAATTATCATCGGAAATATACGCGGATAATCCAAGGACCTTTTCTTTATAAAAATCCATGAACAGGGTTGCATTCATCATATAAAATTCCATCCGGTATCTGTAAGAAATCCATAGATATTTCCTCGAATTGAAACTACGGACTACTATATATAATTACGGAAATATTGCGGACAAACTAAGGACCATGTTATTAGGGAAGGACGATTAAACGAATAAAAATTAATAACAAACTCTAACAATTTACTACTTTTAAAATACATATTCGATTAATTAATCATGAGTGTACTCTCTTAGTACTTTGTGTGTGACCTCCTCCTCATCATCATCATCTGTGAAACCATCAAAATTCTCGACTGAGCTCAATATTTTGTTATTCGATTAATGTGTCTGCCGCGCATTTACAGTAACATTTTGGACACAATTCGATTCAAAATTTGGGTGTGATGATCAAATGCGTTACCACTAAAAAAATTTTAAATCTTTTAATTTTTTATAATAAATATTATATAAGTACCAGTTTTTTTTAAATATAATTAATTTAATATTTGTACACTAAAAATTTTAATTAATATATTATATTATTTTTACGTCCTAATAATATATTGTGTAAAATTTTCACCATTACAATTTTTGTGAAAATATCGGGGGGTTGGTGGTTTTTTTTTTAGGTTGTGTGTACACCACATTTTGTGTGTGTATGTGTACCAACACGTGTGTAATATGTTGTATATCATGGGTTAATGTAATGAATGGTGTGTGTGTGTGTGTGTAATAATATAATGTGAATAATATCTTTTTTCATATTTCATAATAATTAAAACGAATTAATTTTTAATTTATTAATTAATTTTCCTAAATTAACAAATATTGCTTACATTCTTTTTCCATTTTTTTTTTAATTTTAATAAAATTTATTTTCTAAATAAATTAATAAAATTTAAAAATACAATTTTTATAATTTCCTTTTTTAGTTTTTTCATATATTCTTTTTTTATTTCTTATTTAATTATAAATATTTTATGTGTTTGTTTTTTTGTTTAAATTATTTTCTTTAAGGGTTTTTCATTTTATCGCAAATTATTGATATTTATATTAAATATTATTTATTTAACTATTTATAAAAATTTTATTAATTTTATTGGTAGCAAAAATCTTGTGTTTATGTGTCTTGTTTTTTTTTTTTGCATTTCAATTTATTTGAAAAGTTTTTTTTTAAGTGTTTTATTATAAAAAAAAAAAAAAAAAAAAATAAAAATAAAAAACCAAAAAAATTAAAATGTAAAGAATTTATTTAAAAAATATTTTTTGGTTACGCTTTATTTTTCGGTATAATTGGTAGTGGTATAAAAAGAATAATAAATATAATAAATAATGATTAATAAATATAAAACGGAGTAGTGTTTTAATTATTGTTAAATATATTTATTTAGAAAAAAAATTAATCATTAATTTTAAATATAGAAAAAGAAAAGTTTTACTTAAATTTTAAAATTTTTTTCAAGTGTTTTATAATTAAATTCAAGGAATATTATTATATTTTTATTAGATGATATGGTTTTTTTAAGTTTTTAATTTTTTAATTTTATATTTAATTTTTATTAAAAGTATTATTATATGGTTTTTTGTTTTTGTTTTGTGTTTGTGTTTGTATATTAATAAGAAAAATATAATAATTTTATTTGTGTGGAGGGAGGGGTTGTGAAAATGTTTTTTTATTATTTATTTATTACCTGATAATAAATAAGATATATTAATTTTGTCATTTATTAATTAATTATAAATATATGAAAAATTAAATACAATAAAAAATTATTTATAAAATCAATTCAGACATTTTTATGTGTAAAATATGGTTTGAAAAGTTATGGCATTTTGTCACTATATCATAAAAATATAAAACGCACATTGAACAACACGCAGAGTTCTGAAACAAGGGTATGTAACTTTGTTAATCCTTGTTGGATATACTAAAGATAGATATATATATAGAAATAGAAGATAGGATAAGCAAAACAGGCGTTGCATTTAATTTGCTATAAATAACATTTTTGTAGTAAGAAGAAGAAGAAGAACAAGCCAGAAGTGTTGGAACTTATGGATCATGATCACATTTAGCCTACAATTTGAAAACAAATAATTATTCCAAGATTCTTTCGTGTTCGATGTGGTCGTGGTGAAACTATACGGACAATGAGTGGGCAAACAAATAAAAATTTCTAAACAAATCAAATTAAATATTAAATAAATAAGCAAATGATATTGTCTAGGATGAATTCAAATAATAATGTGGAAGTGTGATGTGCTAGTATGGAAATTAGTCTGATACGAACACTTAATACATTTAAATTTATCTAGATTAACGTGAAAGTCAGACAAAGTAATCTTTGCCGGTCATATGAATATATTATAGTATAAGTTGCCAATTAAATTTTTTGGTATTTAATCTATGCTCATTTTTCCGACTTTGAAGTCTTCCTTAGTCTGAAATGAAAAAGCGAATAGTAATAATGCAATTAGTTTATTCTTCACTCGGATCGGACTACCAGATTCGTATGAATACTGTGTTAGGATACCGTAATCATGTTTGCCAAATTCTTCGTTAATTCTAATTGCATGGATAAATTCGTAAAATCGTAGAATAACCGAAATAAATGTTTAATGCAAGTGGATCTGGTAATGTCATATCTAAATGGCTGCTGATTTATTTATGCATATTCTAAAGCGATAGCCGACGTAAACAAACTATTTCATGTTTCATTTCCTTCAGTGTAAGTCAAAATACAACTCATTAAGTGGCAGCAGTTATATTGTTAGTGTCATTGGTCAATGGATGTAATTATATATATTAAGAATTGAAAACCGAACATTAAATCTTATTGTGAAAATTAGTAAAATGCTAACGAAACGCTTAAAATGTATAAATCCGAACATCTTATAGTTATGTGTCTGCCAATGTTCGAACCAAATCAAACCATTCAACTATCAATTTCTAAATACATCGCAGTCGAAGATCAGCCCGCGCATTTAATTTTGATCTTTAAGTGGTATACAAATATGTTTCCCGCACGTGATGCGAATGAATATATAAAAAATTGTGAAAACAATGACTTTTCATGCGATCGCATAGTTTCCAGGGTATTGAAAAAATCCAAATATGACAAGCAAATATGTTCGTTCAAAATTGTAATTAACAAAATTATAAAATCATGAAGTCATTAATAATTTTACAGTTGATTCGACAATTTATACAGTTCAGCCCATTGTTTTAAAACTTGTTATATGATTAGGCAAAAACACAGTTGCTTCATGATACACCCAAATAAATCGGCTCTACATCAATAGATAATGATCATTTTGTTACTAACAATCTAAGGTTGGTTATAGTGTAAATGTGACCGGATCAGTGTTATATATTCATTTATATTAATGAATATAAATAATTAATTTCAACGTGAACTAATCACAAAGAAATATTATTACAGGTTGGTCGTAGTGTAATTAAAAAATCATACTTATCATATTCGTAAGAAACAATTAACTATAAATATTATCATATTCGTAAGAAACAATTAACTATAAATATTATTGTAATTTTTTTGAGCAGTTGAATGAAAAATTTCGTAAGAAAAGCGGCCTGCTTTAAAGCAGAAATAATAATTGTTCATTAAAACAATAGTCGCGTTCGACGTGATTGCAAAATTCAACGTATTAAAATACGAATTTCTCAAACATCCAGCGTATTCACCAGGTATGTTTCCAATCTGAACATTATGTTTCCAAACCGGAAAAAAATTACTGCAAGTAATTTCCGCATGAATGCATATTTTGCAGACCTATACCTATGCCACACTTTAATGATGATGGTATTGAATTATATTTGAAAAACGTATCGCAATAAATATATTAAAATTTAATTTCATTGAAAAATAAAAGATATTTCATTTCTACAAAATTGGCGGCGTTTAGTTGACACAACAAATTCAACATGTGTCAATGTACAATAAAAAAATTGACAGTTTATGGCATGGTTTATATAGTCTACGTGACTACGTTACCATCATTGGTTCATTTTCATTTGTTACACAGAGCAATGCTCAATCACATTTTGTAACCATGCGATATCATTGCAGACCACATGGGGTTTTTGTCAAGACGGTGCCACACGCAATACAGCTAATGAAACAAACAATTTGTTGATGGAAAATTTTGGTGTATCCATTATTTCCTCAAGATCATGCGATTTAATATCACTGGACCTTTTTTTTCTATGGCATAATGTAAAGTCAATTTGTTTTGTCAACTAATTGTAACCACTTAATGCAATGCACAAGAAATTGTTATCGCTGAAATACAGCCTGATTTATGTGAAAGAGTCATCAGAAATTGGGTCCAAAGAATACATTCTATGAAACGGAGCCGTGCACGGTCATCGGCAAGATGTTATATTCCATACTTAACGGCATCAAAAATACTTTACAATGAATAAAAAAAATCCATCGAATTGTATTAATTTCAATTCAAAATTCAAGCGCTCTTAATGGAAAACTAATTATTAACTGTATGTTATTAATGAGAAAAGCACATTTGGATAATGGTTTTTATTATATTATACAATAGGAATATGTGAACTTAGTGATCCTTATACATTTCACAAGATGTAAGATTATTGTCGGCGTGATTTTGTATAAATTTGATAAATATGAAGAATTATTTAAAGACGATTTTACAGTAAATCGGGCTAATATTTTTATAATTAACTTATTATAAGCTCTGGCGTTCAGGAATATATATTAATACAATTGTTTACCATAGTTTGTTTAAATATTTCGCGAAAGCCGCACCATTGATCATGTGTTAATGTGAAGTAATTGTTATTACAATAGTATTTACATGTTAATTTGTCAAAGCAATGAGTATGGAAAAATAAATATATATGAAAAAATGGTAATTTCTGAAATCGGATTCCGAAGAGAATGAATTATTCGCGTACGGTTGCGTAACAACCTATTGACAATTTTTATTTGCATTGTGAAACATCTTGCATACCATGCGACTGTGCTGTGTGATGGTTTTGAAACTCGTGTGGATGTAATTGGTTTGATTCGTCAAAAATTATTCGAAATGTGTGTATAAGTATATTTTTTTTTTATGGATTATTTAAATTAATAATTCTTATTTATGTTATAAAATAAAAATAAAATATATCAGATCCTAAGATAAAAAACGATCAGTTAATAAAAATGTTAAAATTTCCAAAAAAATACCTTTAAATAAATAATTTGTTTATGTTTGTTTTTTTATACGCAACAAAAAATTTCATATTCCATTATCATTTGAACATTTCATGTGTGTTAAGTATAAACAACATTTTTTATAATTATTTTTATGTTTCTTAAAAATTAATTTTCTAAATATTTAAGGTTTTTTTTTTAATAAACATAAGACTTTTGCTACGCATTTTATATTTTATAATTAATTATTCATTAATTAATATAATTAGAATTTTATTTATGGTTATTTTAATGGGTTTTTTCTTTTGTATTCTGTGGCGGTGGTTGCGGTGCCGGTTTTGTATTTATTAATTTTATTTAATTTTTATTTTTTTTTTCATTTTTTTTTTCATTTTTTTTTTTTTTTTTTTTTTTTTTTTTTTTAAATATTTTTTAATTTATTTAATTAATAAATTTTTTTTTTAAAAAAATTCCATATTAATTTAAATAACAAATTGATTTTATGATAAAACCAATAACAATAATCATCCTCATATAGCTACGAGACAATAATATGCGGCGCTGAAAATAGTACCGCTATTGTTGCAATAATAGTAAATAATGTGAAAATTATAAGGCACAGTCTATCAATGACCATTGCTGCAAACTTCCAATCACGTGCAACATCATGATCCTCATCTTCTTTGCGAAGCTGTATAGATATTTTATAAATATATATATATTTAATTAATTAAATATGATTATTTGATGTTAATTATAAGGTGGCAGAAAGAAAAAATGCGTAAACTAAACAAATTTCCATTCAAAATACCAATACTGAACTTTATGCGCACAAGTCACTGCTGTCTATTATAACATATTATTTATAATAAAAGATGATGCGTTGACCTAATAACGAAATTCGAATGTGAAAAACTATATCTTCTATACGGAGTTTTTAAATACAACAGCCTAAAACAACATGATTTTTGAAACATCACATGGATTAGTAGTCCAGCGTAATCATAGTGATCAATTGGAAACCCGTATACGGATACGAACATCGAATGAGTAACACGGTAACATTCCTTATACGACCGACATTAGAACCACCCTAGTAAAAATTTAGTCCGTACTTTGAAATACAAGGCAAATTTCCGTGGGAAAAATCCATATATTTTCCATGGAAAAGATCCAATACGTCTTTGTCCAAAGAATGTCCATAGATTTTCCACTTAATATAATAGTATTTTATTTAGATCAATTGAAATCTTTGGGTTGTCATAGGGTAATATGTCCAACATATATGCTTGCGGTATTGTATTCATAAATCACAATACAGTGGTTCAAATTTTGTATATTTCGCTTATCGATAGAGACAATCCTCACTCTTTTTCATTTATTTTCATAATTTTTAAAACAACCAGTAACTCAAATCGATATATTTCCTAGGAATTTTGTAAGACTTTTCATGGATTTTATTCGCGCGGTTTTTGTTTATTATAAAAAAAAATGCACAATCGATGAATTTTTGCCATCGTTCAGCATCTTCATTCCGTGCTCATAAAACTTCTGGTCTATCGGTAAAAAAAACTGAATCAAACCGCGATCATTGGCATCATCGTCGTAAGAAAATTTATTTTGCTAATACGGACAATTCACGGGTATTACTTGCCAAAATACATGGACGATCCATAGATATTTTTGTCAAAATCCTTTGGATCTGCTCACAAAAAATGTGAATATAATGGATATTCTGCGAAATTGTAGCAACGAGAAATAATTCTAAGGAGAATCCGTAGAAATTATGATCGGAAATATACGCGAATAATCCAAGGACATTTTTTTTTAAAATCTATGGTTAGTGTTGCACTTATTATACCAAATTCTAGCGGACATCCTTAGGAAATCCATAGATATTTTCTCGGATTGAAACTACGGACTACTGCATATAATGCGGCAATTTTGCGGACAAACTAGTGTTACTAGGGTATTAATAAAAAAGAATACTTAATTTATAAATTTCCATATGAAAGGTTTTTTTTTCGTATAAGTATTCTTGTGTAATTTGATTAGAATCAGAAACATTTCCGAAAAATGAACTAAATATTGCACATTGTTATTAGTGTGTACACTTATTTAAGTTTCTATTCTTTGGAAAACGCCCAAGAGCATTGCAACTTTTTCATGGAAAAACTATTTCAATTCATTTTAAAATGAATATTCATATAAGTGTCGATCACGTAACGCGAATAAGGACAGATTGATATCAAATAATATAAATAGTACCCGCATTCGCGCACCTACAACTAACAGATATCCTTAACTCCAGATATTACACAGTTAAAAAGCCTTTGTATTTTTCGGTGTCATCATCTCCAATCTCAGTAATTCAGATTTCAGATGTTGTTTTCCTTTTCTTTTACTCATACAACATCTACAACTAATGCATTCACTCAAAGAAAGATTAATTCCAATAGTGAGGAAATCTTAGTGATTCCCTATAATTATCGTCCGATTTCCATTATTGAATACATCAATATTCTTTCAGAAAATTATGGAGGAAATTGATTTTTTGTGATTAAATTACGCATGATATTTCCTTATTGATACCAAGATTAAGACAACCGAAGTCAGTAGGCATTAGCTGTAGCCTGAACTAATTTAATTTCTCAAACCAAAAAATATCCATGCGATAAAAAAACTCCTGTCATGATATCCTCAAACTGCGAACATTTATTTCCCAGAGTCTGATCATGTTTTTGGTGTGCGTGTGTGTGTGTGTGTGTGCAGTGGTCAAACAAATTATATTACGTTGTTTTTCCTTCTGGCTATTGTGACTACTTTTACCGTGTGTGCATTAAAATTGTCATAATTAATTTTGTAATTAATATATTTAATATGGAATTATTTCAAAATTCGATGAAAATTGCTCGAAACAATTACAAATGTATCGCAATTTTAATGCACACAAGAGTAAAGCCAGAATAATGTGAAATAAAAAAAAACGTATTTCTGTAAATTGTTGTGCCGACACACGCAAGTGTTAAAATTAAAATATTTAAATTAAATAAATAAAAATAAATAAATAATAAATTTAATAAATAAAATTAATAAATAAATAAATAAAATCAATCAATTGTTGTGCTGTGTTTTTATCATGCCGAAATAATTCAATGAAAGTGTCTTATTGAAACTTTAAATATTTTGGTTTTTCGCATTAAGTCGCCTATCATTTTCTTCCGCAATTATATTATAAATTTCATAACAATTATTAATAATGTAATTTGAAAATTTATGCTACACGTAACAGTAGATGACCATATATGAAAAAAAATCATTGCACAAACCACTCCATAGCTTGAACAAAATTATTACGTTTGTTTTTCCAAGTGTCCAAAGAAACGTATAAGAGAGTTTTTTAAAAAAAATTAACTCAAGCTACAAATGGGAGTATAAAATGTATAGCTCATTTCCGCATAAATATAGCCATTGTTATTGTGTCATCTTTTTTATAAGAATTCATACCGCCCCATGTATGGCATTGACAAATATAAATGTGTTTCTTTTGCAATAGCTGGACTAAACTTTTACTACTGTGTGTCCAGGCCAATGTAATGCGAAGAAACACGTATTTATTTAATTTGTGTGTTAAAATTAAAATAAGTTAAATAATATAAATAAATAATAAATGTAATAAATAAGTAAAATTAATAATAAATAAATTAAAAATCAATCAATTGTTGGGCACTGTGTTTTTATAAAGACGAAATTATTTCAACAAACCTTTTAATATATTCCATTCATATTACGATTGATTTAGATTTAGAGCTTTGTCTTCTAAAAATATATCTGTTTTCATTTTAACGCCTTTATCAAACCCAAATCAATTTAAATTTAAAATAGCATATAAGTGTACTTTTAACCTCTGCCGCATAAATATGTACAGCGATTAGAAGATTAAATCAATTTACCCCCGCTGGCGTCACTTTATTATTACCATATATTTACACTGAATAGGAAAGTATGTAAACAGGAGGCCATTACTTATACTAAACCTAATTAGCATCGCGATTGCCGAATTGCTGACAGAGATTATTCGACGGACGCGATATACGCAGTACAAGTACAAATTAAATTATGAGTGAGTCAAATACAATGTGGAGGAAAATTCATAAAACAAATTTTATCTCTAAAAACATACAATTCTCTATGGGCTTCCAAAAATTATTCACTCCATAAAAATTATAATAAAAGCTAATTATAATTTTTTTCGTGTCAATTTCATATACATTTCATAAACTATTGAAATATAAAATTATAAATATTAAATGCAAAAATCTTACCTGATCTGTAATATATCGTATTTCTTTTAATATTAATGCTAATTCATAATCGGCTGGTGATTTTATACATGAATGTGCTGGTATACCATCTGGTATTCTATTTGGATCATCACCTGACCTATAAATTTAGCGAACATATTAGTTAGTAATTATTTCCTTAAAATACAATAATATATATAAATTATATAATTTTACAAATAATCAATTAAATCATTACCCAAATACAGTACGATAATATGTTGGATTTGATGGCAGTGTTCCACCGGGAGTTAATGGTCTACAATTATGTCTAAAATCATCGTCGATATCAAGCACGTTAGCTAATAATGATTTTGATGAACGTTCTTTTAATTCCACATCCGTTAATATATGTGGTTTACGATCTGAATTATCTGAACACGGTGTTGGTGGATATTCCATATGTAATGCTCGACCAGGTCGATTCATACGTAATAATAATGGAAGCCAATAAAGAAATAACTGTCTTACCTACAAAAAATTAAATTAAATTAAATTAAATCGTTTATTGTGTGGCTTGTAAATTTTCAGTTAAATATAAAAACTTCAAAACTTTGTCTATTTAACTTAATGCTCTTAATGCCCGGAAATTAATATATTAAATTTTTAAATTTAGTATTCATTATAAATTTTACTCACCCAATTTGACATGTTATGAGTGTCAGCATTTCGATGATGATAATTTAAAATTAAAATTGTTGATACAACAGAGGAAGCAACCATGAACATAATACTATTAAAATATGTTCCTGTAAATAATGCAAATATAAATATAATTAATAATAATAAATTAGTGTTATTTAATACTAAATGTTCGTATATGATTCAAGGAATAAATTCATCAAAAATTTTCTTTTGAAGCACCAATGATAAAATCATCTCTAAACTTATATAATTATTTGATTGTATAGTGACAAAATAATGTTATCCCTTTTTTGTAGGATTTCAAATAAAAATTAATATCGCAACATCTCCACAATACCTACTATCGTTGTTGAATTTCATGTCATCAGTGGTGGTAGAGCTGCTAGGTTTACATTTGTGTATTCTAAAGTCAGGACCAGTACAAATTTCTGCATGCTGGAGAAATAATGGCCACATTGAACGATAGTTCTTCTGCACGTAAAACATATTACCCGCATTGGCATTTATATGTGATACACCAGTTTCGGTTAGTCTCTTCTTTACAGCAGAGTAATTTTTTTGTTAACGACTAAATGATCCTTGGCATAACACAAAGAGTACATACAACGCCTTCGAGTAATATGAAAAATCGGCGTTGGTTGTTTTAATATATGAACCTTATTCTTATTGATGACACTAGTTCTTAGTAGTGCTCTACATTATTTGAAATCCGCAATATAGAACAGTGCAGTAATTGAAAAAGTTTTCTGGAAAATTTTCCATCAGCCACTGAGCCAATAGTATACAATTTAAGTCCCCATCCTGATCTTGATGTTACAAAATATTAAAAACCAGTAATCGAAAGAAGCCACCGCATACACATCATCATAAACTTCATACATGAATGAGGATTATATAGGCAGATCAAAGGTAGGCACAACCAATTTTATCGATCAATCTTTTGTCAGTGCGGATGCTTAAACAGACTCTATACTATTTAGTAGTATGATGTGTGTTGTGATTGTACTGAGAGAGCAAGGAATATTTATTACATCGTATTATCTGCATATAAAGCTCAGCTCGTATTAAATCAAGTGTAGCGCTATTTAATTGAAGTTCTTGTCTTGCATAGTAGGTACATCTTCAATTGCAAATAAAAAATAGTCGTTGTGAGTGCTGCTTTTAACAAAATACGGTACACATTATGGAAGAAGCTCGTAATTGTTTTTGTGCCAATATACGTTAGAATACAGTCATTGTATTAGTTTTTACAGTAACGATATTAGTTATATGGATAATGATTATGTTTTCCACATATAATACTCTGGGATATTGTAAATTCGATATCATATGAGAAACGTGCGTATTACAAATCATTGAATCATATATATTCCATAAATAGATAAACAATTAATAAATTTAATTAAATGATATATGTAATTACCTAAAAGTGGTACAGCATCTGAAGTTGCTGGCATCGTTTCGGCAACCATATTTAAAAATACAGTTAAGGATAATAAAATTGTAACACCTGTAACAAGAAAATTTTTGTTTGAAAAAATTAAAATATATACTAAAAAATGTTATTAATATATAAAATTAAAAATATGTATAATTTCATTATTGATTAGATACCAAGGAAAATAATTTATAATTTTATTCTCAAAATTGTTGGGTTAAGACATGGTGGTGGATGGTGGATGTTGTGGGTCTTCCGCACCCTGTGTTCAGAGCGTAAGAATTTATCATAAAATAATTAAGTTGAAAAATGTAAGTAAATCGATAATTGTGAATATTAAGAAAATATTGTAGGAGGCTGGGAATTTATTGGATAAAGGATAATTACTATTACTAGTAATTCAAATCAGAAGGATTATTTGGTCATGTTTATGAGAGCTTCTGGCAACTGTGCGAGTAATGTCATCTACTTTCATAAATCTTTATTATGCGAGTTTGAGCTCATAAATATAATATTATGTGATAGTTGTAAAATCATGTAATTTTCCAAAAAAAATGGGACGGTGTTGGAGGGATGAATGGGTTTTTTCCTCCTCTTGAAACATAGCCGGCTTCGAACAATTGAAGCTTGATTTAAACATTTCATAACGATAGCCTAGCGCCTTCAACAATGTATTTGGGCGACAAAGTATATATGGAGTGTAGTTAAAATAATGAAATTCAGGAAACACTACTACTAAGGGTGCGTTTAAAATATATTGCAGTATGTATTCAATGCAGCAGCCAATCAGAAAATTGCAATTGTCTTTTGTTGTTAAAATAACGAATTCTACAATTTATATTCTCCGTGTCGGTATTATAATTATGTGTCCAAAAGTATTATCACAATTAGAAGATAATTTAAAATAATAATCAGTAAATAAGTAACTAATTGAATGAAAATCATCGCAGTCATTTCAGCATCCGCAAATACATTTTTGTATCGTATTTCAGTAGCTATAATTAGCTATACATTATTTGCAACAACAACAACAACAACACCAACAAATTCCAATGTAAGATATTTTTAGTTTTCAAAACTTTATCGTGTGTTTGTTTGTCACTCTCTATTTATATGTATTACATAAAATATGTTCACTGTTTATGTTTGGCATTTGACCTAATTTTATGTGATTTTGTTGAAAATCCTTTTTCACGGTATAAGAAGAAGGTATTTATTTATATATGTAATATTTTTATCTAATATAAATTGAATGTTATATATGTTATTGAAGGAGACATTTTGGTTAATGCAATATTAAATTGTTTATTTATTTGACATGATAACACATGGGCTGTTCGATAAGTCAGTATATAGTTGTTAATTGTAAGAGAAATAACATAGAGAGAGGGTGACAGTAGACACACATAAATATTGTGGAAACTCTTGTGAATTTTGTGTATATGAAAAAGATCAAAAGTTCAAAAGAAACTATACACAGGTTTGAGTACCTTTGGCATTAATATGTTGCTAATAATATTTATTGATCACAGGACAATATGATTTGGTATTACTTTGCATTAGTTTAATTGTTAAATAATTCAAAAATTAACATGATATGAGAGTCTTAGCTGACACATCAACATCGCAGTTTAAGTATAATTATGTAGTGACCAAAATACTTTGTGCTGCAAACTCCAATAGCCCTCGCATATGTTACATACCAATTCATGATGACAATAAAAATATAAATTATAAATATGTTCTTTCTTATTATAGATTAATTTGCTTGAACTGAGCACTTAGCATTTACAAATAAGAATCGATATTTTTAGTGTTTTCTATCGCCGCTGTAAATATTATAATTGGCTATACATATACAAAACCATCATATAAATACATATTTGCAGACAAATTGATTACTTCTATATATTCCCATGCGGAATAATTTACCAACTTGACTGCAATGAATATATTTTGTATATGACATAAGTTTTAAGATTAACATGACTTGATGATGATGATGATTATTTTATGATCAAGTCAACCGTAAATTCCAGGTATATAGATTATGTTTTAACTGGTATTAGTAAGGCTTTCAACAAAGTATCGTACACGACTATCTTGCTATGGTGAATTTATTGGTTATTGGTTATAATTTGTATCACATGTATCTTATTTTGTTGGGTTGTAATCGCTGGTGAAACGAAATTTACCCAATCAATTTTGACAATTTTTATAGTAATTAGCACCTAATTTGTTATGAGCTTGCGATATATGTGTTTTCCTTTGCCGAAATAAGAAATCTAAATATGAAGAAAAGCACTTGTTTTGTGTGCGGGTCGTATCAGTAAAATTATATGTAATTGGTGTTACTTATCTCGAAGGTGCATTGTATTTTTTTGAACAAAATAACAGTTTAAATAAAAAAAAAAATTACTTACCAAGTGATAGTTTTTCTCCCGAATCTGGTGGTAATGCAAATCCAAGTAGAGCCATTGATGCAATTAATACACAAGGAACAATTAAATTAAAAAAATAGTAAAGCGTTCTACGACGTATTATAATTGAATATGTTATATCTATATATGGTTCTGGACAACAATTATAATAGATTTCATTACGTTTGCCAGGAACAGCTGAAATTGAATTTTTTATTTAATTATTTATTATTTATTATTTATTATTTTGAAAATGATTTTATTCTATAATAAAATTTAAATTTGTTTTACACTTTCTACTTTATACAATTTTGAAGTGGGTATAAAGAAGAGCCATATATTTAAAATTGACCTAAATTTCTCTGCAGGATTCTCAGAACATTTTCTCTCCTATTATAGATTAAATATAGGCTAAATCAATACGCACTTTTTCGTATACACAAAGTACTATAACATTAAAATTACAATTATATCTGGTGTACGTGTTTTTGTCAAAATAAAACACTAATTTTAAATGGGAAGGAAAAAACATTTTATTCAAAATATTGGCCATTGCTTTCTGCACATTTTGACCACCTTTCTGGCAATTTGTGGATACCACGCCAATAACATTGTTAGTCTTTTGAAGCAAACCAATCAGATACCCAATTTTCGACTTTTTCGTAGGAATCGAAGTGCTGCTCAGCCAATGTGTATCCCTTCGATGAAAACAAATGGTAGACGGAAGGAGCCAAGTCTAGTGAATACGGCGGATTGGATAGCAGCTCTCAGCCAAGCGCTTTGATTGTATCCTGAACCGGTTTTGTTTGTGTGCAGGTGCATTGTCATGAAGCAAAATTACCTTGCCGTGTCTTCTGACCCATTCTGGTCGTTTTTCGATCAATGCATGGTTCAAATTGATCATTTGTTGTCGGTGTAGCGATCAGCATTAATAGTTTCATCAGGTTTTAAGAGCTCGTGGTACACCACACCTTTCTGGTCCCACCAGACACACCAAGCATTGTCTTCTTGCCGAAACGATTTGGTTTTGCAGTCGATGTTGATGGTTGTCCTGGATTAACCCATGATTTTGTACGTTCAGGATGCTTAAAATGAATTAATTTTTCATCGTCAGTAAAAATTCTATGCAAAACTGATTCTCATAGCTTTTAAACGGTCAGAAATTGTTTGTTGTGCAACATTTAACATTTCTGCCATTTGCATTTGATTCAAAGTGTCATCTTCATCCAATATTGTTTGCAATGCATGGACAAGCATTCGATGCGACTCTGCAGCACTTTTCTTCAAATGAAAACAAAAATTTAATGCTTTCCGCAAATCATCATTTTCTGGTACAAAATTCGATATTTTTAACACGATGAAAAAATATGATGTTGTTTGTACAATGACTTGATGATGACTACACCTGGTATAGGTGAATATATGAATCAACGCAGTGGTTATAAGTTGAAGATCGCTGTGAACGAATGCGGCGAACGACCGCGACGAACAATAGTAAGCAATAAAACAATGGATTTCATTTGCACAAATTTTAAGATAACCATCGCAAATTTAACAATATAAACCATAAAGAAAAAATGAACACTATGCCACGAATGAGTGTATACAAAAAATAAGAATCATTTATTCAAATCACTGAAAATTTGCTTGAAGACTACCACATTTTTCTACTTCTTGAAAATTCCAATTTTTTTTTACATATTATTCATATTTTGATAAATAAACTAAAAGAAAAACGCAACAATATTAGAAAAAAAGGTAAAAAGAATAATGTTACGTAATAAGTCTTAGGTGATTCTTCGAAAAAATACATATTTATTCTTTATTGTTTTCAAGCATCTTACAAATCAAGTACATATATTCACACACGGCACCAAAATTGGGTGGACACCTACTTGCATTTAATAATTTGCAATTGAGCGTTATAAAATTATAATTTGAAACTAAATTATTGTCAAGTAAAGCATGAAATAAGAAAAACTTGCGTCTATAATAAATACTATGAAGTTTTGAATATATAGGAATGCTTTGATTCTTTTTAGATAAGGTAAATGTGACTTGTAAAGAGGCACAAAATCTTAATGAAAATGCTTCAAAATATATCAGGATATCAGGATAATTTGGAAACTACGTGAACAAAAATGAGCCAAGACAATATTCGAAACTTATAGTGAAAAAAACTAAATGAAGCAAATACGAGATATACTAAATATTGAACCATTTAGCAATGGACAAGTTATCCACTTAATTTTATCCACCATCTGTTTGTTTAAAAATTAAAAGAAAGATGTAACTACAAAATTAAATTAAATTATTATAAAATGGTAACGTATTATAAATGAAATTCAACTAAAAATGGAATTCTCTATATTTTTGGAAGTGTCCATTCAATTTTTACCTTGTCTGTGGATATGGCAGCATAAAATATTGTACCAAATAAGCCATATAAACTGGATAAAAAATTAAATGTAAAAATTATACGTACAATATTTTGTGTATGATTGTTTTTAGTGTTTGTATAATAATAATAATAATAATGATATATAATTTTACATATAGATAAAGAGTCACGTTCACGTAATATAATATAAAGTGAATGTATAAACTAAGAGATAAAATGCATATGATACCCGCAGAGTCAGTCGTCAAAGATATAGTAGAATTTTTATTGTAAGAATATCATTTGCTGCAATATCGGATGAATTACATACATTTTTATTAAAAAGTTACCATAGAGAATTGAGAATTTTAAAAATACTGCGGAAAAGAACAAAATTAACAACATCAGCGAGACTTCTACAAAACACGACCGCAACTACTAAATGGACAAAAACGAAATCGCAACACTTTTCCAATATATCCTCAATAAACCAACATTGATCATCGACGATCGACATGTAGATTTTATACTGCCAAACGAAATATCGAAACACCATCTTATGGAGAGGTTTAGGATACCATATTGAAGGACCACAAATTTCCAGGCGAAGATAATATAATGGTGCGGTATACTTATGATACCAATACATAAGAAAGGAGGCAACATTAATTACAAAAGAGTTCATTTAGAGACTATATCAATGCAGTTATCGACCAGAAAGATAAACCGATCAAATATTATCAATCAGGCAAATCTTGGAAAAAAGCGTGGAAATATCCCATCAGCATGTATTAACTTTTTATCCATTTCAAAACAATCATTCGATTCAATCGACAGAAAAGCTTTATACAACTTATTTTAGAAGAATTTGGAATCCCAACAAAACTCGTCACAAACTCATTAGATCAACATTAAGTGAAAAGAAGTGGAAAATTTTGATTTCGAATCCATTCTTAACCTCCATAGACTATGATAGGGACTAAACGACAAAGTGATTGTTTATCCGCACAATACTCTTTAACTTTAGGTTACAAAAATTAATTAGACCATTATCAATAAACTGATTAAGCGAATAATCTTCAACACATGCATGCAAATAGCTGCTTTCGCGGGGTCCATTCACAATGTATCGAATGATCTGGCAGAGGCAATTAATATAAGAGGAACAAATTTGTTTCGATATGCATTTAAAAAACTATTCAATAAACTTGTTGATCAACGAAATTCTGTTTCTAAAAAACAATTATTCGTCCAGTGGTGTAACCACAAAAAAAAAACAAGATAACACGTTACAATGTTTCGAGCATAAGTTAGTCGCAGAACAATTTGTGGGACAATCTGTGCGCCAGAACAGAACTGAACAATCAGAACAAATAGAGAACTGATCGGAATATTTGGCATTGAAATAATCATATTCGGCAGATTACAACATGTTACAAAAGAATGAACGATGATAGTAGATTAGTAAAGCGAATATACGCTATAGAAATATGAAGAATTTAGTAAGACCAAGTGGTGAACGGAGAACATGAATTTAAAACCTCATAATATTCTGGAACAAAATCACAAGTAACTGAACCCGTTTAATGGTATTTGGAATTGAAAAAGTTATATTTTGAATAAACTATGCGATAAGAAAAACAATATAGTGATAATATTACTTGTGCTGGAAAGTTTCTGTCTATCAATAACACAATTTTTAAGCAAGTGTTTAATTAACTGATACGGGTTCTCATTGATAACAAATTATTTACTGGAAATAAATGATTGAACCGAAAATAGGAATGGTTCACTGATGAATCCTTCGAAAACTTTCTAATGTAGCCTCTAATTATTGCCATTAAAAAGTAATGCCATTATGAAGCATTCCCGTGCGTCTTGGAATACTATACGATCAATTCTTTGCGATAAGATTTCAATAAAACTCCTGTATCGTGATTGATTCTTCAAACATCAACTATACTCAAATTCTATTTTAATTCCACTTCCCTCAGATGAAATTTGCACAATTTCAAAAAATATCCTTGTAATGTCCTTAATCCTAGAATCATCAGTTCCACTCAATCAATCAATATCTGGAAATGTTTTGTGTAACATAAACATTTGTCAAAAGACAAATTGTCAATAAATTTTTTAGAATATTTGTGCAACAGTGATACTTATCAGTGATCATATATAGAAGTAAATTTATAATAAAACACATATGATGGCGGTGAATTTTCCTAGGTCTGGTCGCACATTCAAGAAGTGTCAGTATGCCATTTATAAAAAAAAAACACAATACAACAACGTGTTCAAATTGTTAAAATTGATTGTTCTTCACTAATGCAGCACATTTTGTTGAAATTGGTGGAAATGTTAATAAACAAAAAGTGTCGTATTTGAGGTGAGGCGGAAAATCCACGAATAATTCATGAAAAACCATGTACACTCAAAACGAATCTTTGTTGTTTGGTTTGCATTATAGTGTATGGTGGTGGAAATAGTTTGTATTTCTTTGAAAATGCAGCTGGTGAAGATGTAACTGCGTGGTGGTGGTCGCGTAAACTAAAATGATTTCAGTATTTTCATTACCTAATACAATGGAAATAAATTGAAAGCTATTCAGTTGATTATAACATATCTCTATATATAAATATTTTAAGGATGTACAATAGGGTCCGGTCTATCCGCAAAGGACTATTTTGAAATAAATAAAATTTTTAATAATAATTTTTTTATTATTTACAAAACAATATGAAAATAAAATAGTCCTTTTAACACACAACAAAACTGACGGTTCCACAAACAACAAACAAATCATATCTAATTCAACAAATGTATTGTATGTTTGTGGTAAGAGTTAAACACTTATCTAATAGAGTACTGCATATAATGCACAATTGTATACACAACAACCATATACTCAAATATATATAAAGCTCCTGCACATTATGCTTCTGGTACTCTTACCTTTGATGTTTGTTATTTTGTATCGTTTTATACACAAACATTTTATTTGTACATATTTATTGTTAGAATACAACAACAACACCAAACAAAATAAAAAGATAGGAATTTTTTTTTAAAGTGGCAGCCAAGTGGTATACATACACGTACATATGATGATGATGATGATGATGACGATGATGGTTGATGGTTGATGGTATATTAAAGTTACTTTATTTTATTTACATTTTTTGTTGGTTATTTTATTTGTTTTTAAAGTTGTATACCAAACGTCAAAGCGAAAAATAAATGAAAGATATTATTAATTTCTTGAAAGTTTCATTTAACCCGCTATATACCCACAGTTGTATTATATGTGTACGCAGAGAAAAACACTTTAATTTTACGTAAACGCAGATATAACATTGGATGGTATATTTGGCCGGTGCGGCGGAAAGAAATTGCGCTAATTTCTTAAGTGAAACTATTTCAATTTTCCGAAAATGTAATAATTTTCTTTTATTCGTTATATTTTATTGATAAAATACGCGTTGTCTACATTCAGATTGGTAAATTACTCCGCATGTCGCATGTCGCCTTCTTTATGCTTTAGATATAACTTTACTACAATAATCTATTGCATAATTTAACACAAATACATAAATCAAATCGATTTCGAATAATATCCCCTCGTATAAAATAGTAGTTAATCTAATTTTTAATTGGTATAACTTAAATAAAATAAACATATAATTACCTAAGAGTTCCCATTCACCATTTGTCACAAAACTGCTGATATCGCCACCAGTTTCATCTTGTAATTGTAAATCTAACTGAAAATAAAATATTTAATTATTATTTGGGTACTGTAATATTTTTGGTTCGGTATAAATATAACTGAATTTAAATTTCGTTACATATGTAATACAATTTATAATAGGACCAGGACCAGTTTTTTTAGCAAGAGTACTTTTAAAGATGTTATCTTTTCATAATATACATATTTCAATCAATAGTTAAAATCAACAAAAACAAATGAGAAAGATTTTTATCTTTCATTGCATAATTTATCACTTCAGTAATTCAATCTGAACGCAGTGTGATTCGAATCACACAAAGTTTCACGTGATGTCAAACCGATCAAATTTATAGAATTAAATTAATTATTTAATTCAACTAATTTAAAAAGTTCTATCTTAAAAAAAGTATTTATCAACATCGCATTTACACAAACAACATAAGATAAAAATTGTTAAAAATTGTTAAGAATTTTTAACCACTAAATGGTTAATGGCGGTGTAAATTCAACAAAAAACAATAACAGAAACACTATCACAAGAACGACAAATGTAAAATATTGTAACCATTCGTTACCATACACGGTTGGTTGGCAGCTGAACGGCTTCCCTGATATTATAGAAAAAAAAACTCCAATCGTCATAATATATACCTATACTGAAGCAATGATAGATTGATGGGTCAGCTTATCACCAAACATTGTTAACTGATAACTTCATTAGTATGTAACGTACAAATTGTTGAAAAGTGCATTTTTGTCATCGTATGCGTTGTATGAGTTTCGCAACGGAATAAGTGAGTGACACTGTGCAGAAAAACATTTAGACTGCGCTTATTTAAATCAAGCTCCTGCTCTCTAACAAAATGGCATAGGGTAGAATTCGGAATGGAGATTTAAATGTAATCGATAAATCACGCTCTGGCAGACCTTATCTTAGCTATTGACGATGATTGTGAGTGTGAGTGTTGTGATGGAAAATAATCCATGTATAATAACAGAGGAAGCTTCACTTCACTTTATGCTTCTTAAATCGTATAAAATGATACTTTTGTTTAAGTCGCATTGTAAGAGATGTTAAAAATTCTTGGAAAAAAGTAGACAAAAGTACAGAACCAATTGTTAAAGCTTGCTTTACATCTAATGAAGGTGTTTTTTTGTGTTTGGTGGGATTACATTGAAATAATTCTCTATGTGAATTAGTTCGGAATGGTGATACAATAACATAGCGAACAAATTCTGACATTGTGAACAACTGACTCTAGACTGGATAGCGCAATAAAGAAAAAAAAACGTTTTGCTTCTTCACTCTATTATCTAATCCAATCTCTGCAGTATAGTTAGAATGGCCAGAATTTCGAAAGATTTTGAACCCTTGTCATTTTGTCAATATAAAACCAAAAACTCATAGACGAACGCTGGCAATATGAAATGTAATTACAATTGATAATTGACACCTATAAATTATAACTAGATCATTATGAGATTGTTACGGAGCAGTAAAATGATACAGTCTACGTCCGCAACGCAGTACGTATTTTCGGTATTTCGTGCCATAATTTGCCTAGCGATGTTATATAAATATTTACAGAAAATACAAAAATTTGTGTTGTCCACTATACAGGAAAATATTGAATAGGGATAAATTTATGTAGCCCAAGGAGAAGACACCACTGCTGCCATGGTATTTGTATATAGAATATATTACATTTATCAAAAAAAATAAAATACATAAATAAATAAAACTGTCATTATCTGCTTCACATATCTCTCATGAATAGGAAAAAAAAAAGTCAAACAAAAATAAATATCTAATTTACAGGTGAGAGTATAAATGATTCCTCATCTATTCTTTACATACCATAGATATAAATATGTATCTGTAGTCAGTTTATATCATGTTTGATAAGTACACATTTCTATTCATATATTAATTGACATGAGATTTTTCAATTATTTTTCCATAAAATAGCATTAGCTTCATATAACATCATCATCAACAACAACAACAACAACAATGAGACAACGAATGATAAAAATAATATATAAAAAAAAAAGGTAAACCAAACATGAACGCTAAAAATATCTGAAAATGCTTATACAAAATACATAATACCACAGACAATATAGAGACGCAGAGAGGACTACAAAAAATATATAAGAGAACTAATTATAAGAAAAATATTCTATTTTTGCTATTCTAAAATAAAATATCACAACATCCTATTCAAAATCATCATGCACACAGCACCACAAGTACCAACACTCTTACTTAGACTTTTGTTTTATTATAAGTGTTTATGTAAATTTGTATGTTGGCTGGTGTTTGACACACTGTGTTTGTATATTTTGGTTCTCCAAACACGAGCTATTGGGGACACACTATAGTTTTCTTGAAAATGGGACGTGGGATAATTGTTATTTATAATAATATATAGGTTTAAAATATAAGATGATGATATATGCAATAATCATATCCTGTTGGGAATATTTGCATCGCATATTGTAGCCCACAAAATGTTAGAACTTAGAGAAAACGCACAGTATCCTGCACCAATTTCATTGGCAATATTTGGGTAGTTAGAAATTCACCTACTTTCACAAATCTTTGGCAATATTCAGTTAGTTTGGTTATATCCAAAAATACAAGATCTTATAACACCCATATTTCACATTTTCAAAATAATCGGATAAATGCGGATCTTTAATTATTTGCAATGTATGTAATAATGTTCCTTTTATATGACAGAGCTGAGAAATTGACGGTGGGAAAAGTTTAGAAAAACCCAATTCTAAATTAACGGTCGTATACCCATCTGGAATTACGTATTTAAATTTAATTAAATTGGGATATTGTTTATATTAATTAATATAAATTGAATATAAAATGAAATGACTATTCGATTAAAAAGATTACAAATAAGAATAATTATAATATTTTATTTACCTGAAATCCATCATATGTCCAACTACCAAATTTCATTTCACATCTTTGATCGTCAAATGGAAACCATGTAATGTCAATTTTACATGTCGATTTAAATATACCGGGTGGAACATATAAACAAGAACCATTATTACGTACAACAACGTTTGTTGGATATGTTCCATCGAAGCCTTCATCAGCACTATTATACATTAAAACATCTGGTTTCCATATTCGATGCGGTGGTATTCGTAAATCTTTAACACCACCATATTCGGATGTATTCCATCTTAAATTCATATCATTCCATTCCTTTACAATTGACAAAAAAATAATGTTGAATTATTATTTTTACTAATTTTAAAGTTTGATAATTCAAAAATTTATAGGTATATAAATTTTAACTTACCAATTTCAACCAAATATTTGTTACAAGCATTTGATTTTTTTCGTCCTGGTGAATAAAATATATTATTATAAATTTAATTTCATATAATAAATACGAATTATAAAATATTCTGGAATTGAATTGAAAAGACACTATGAAAATTGGTAAACTTATAGGAAAATAATTGCGACTGATAATTATGAGTTCTGCAACGCGTATATGAAGTCGATATATTTTCGAGGTAGTTTTGTAAGATTTTTCGTAGATTTTATCCGCGGTTTTTGTTTCTTGTTAATTACAAAAAAAAATACACAATAGATGAATTTTTGTCAACATTCGGGCAGCACATTCAATCCGTGCTCATAGAACTTCTGGTCTACCGGTAAAAAAAACTGAATCAAACCACGATTTGGCATCATTGTCATAAGAAAATTTATTCTGCTAATACGGACAATTCACCGGTATTACTTGCCAAAATAAATGAACGATCAAAAGATCACAAAAAATATTAATATAAATGCTATGGATATTCTGTGGAATAATAGCAACGAGAAATAATTCTAAGGAGAATCCGTGAAAATTATCATCGGAAATATACGGATAATCCAAGGACATTTTTTATAAAAATCCATGGACAGGGTTGCCCTCATCATATAAAATTCCAGCGGACATCCGTAAGAAATCCATAGACATTTCCTCGGATTGGAACTACGGACTACAACATATACTGCGGAAATTTTGCGGACAAAATACGGACAGTGTTACTAGGGTATGAACTAATTTTACACAGGATATATGGTACATGCCGTGTGAACATGTATATTCCAACAATAACTCAATGTGAAGGATAAGTTGTGACAAATATATCAAAATTTCGCATTAAAATTAATGTATGGAAAATTTGTATTTTAAAACATACAAAATTTATTCAAATAATCAATTATTGATCCGGAGAAGTGGGGATTTTGCTTATGGTGAAACCACAATTCAGATAAATATTATATAAATACTGACATAAACCACAGAATTTACATATGCTCAAAGTAAATATAAATATGGTGTTAAATCACATGATCTTGATGGACAAAACAGTGGAGCATTCCATACAATAAAATGTCACCAAATCTGTCTTACAATAAATTGTTTATTTAAAAAAGGAACAACGAATGCTTCCACCAGCATATGTAAACCACACCAACTACATAAAAAAATAATGTGATAACAGGGCACAGGTCAATAACATAATGTAAATTATTTTATGGAAATGAATTATTGTATAACTAACTTTCGTAAAAAAGTTCCCAAAGAGGTAAAAATCGATTTAAAAATAATATATATTTAATTAATATATGAATAACTTACCACATCAATTATTTGCATTAATGTTAAACCAAAACTAAGTTGTAAAGGATCTGATTCGTTGACCACAGGTCTTTCTAATGTATTATATGTATCTAAAAGATCATGCAGTAAACGTTTTTCATGTATTCCAGCTTTGCAATCTGTAAATTATAAATAAACAATTCAAATTAATAACAAAATCAAAATTGTTTGCAATGAGATTCGACGTTATTATTATTTAATATAGAAGGTGAAGCCAATGTACAGCAGTCACACTTATGTATTTACTTTAAAACTAGTTGTAGTACCATGACAATGAGACACATGATCCTTTATTATGGTTCCGATGGCATAAATAAGATATTGTAGTTTCTATAAATTGTAAATAACAAAACCAATAGAAAACCATTCATTTCACGCAGTGCAGCGACATGCAATTGATAATTGCCGCTACGTGAAAGCTCTTCAGTTATCTTTAATTTTATTGTCCATGTAAGAATAATTGTTAGAAAATAACCATCTGATGTTATACATATTTCGTTTTTGATATGATCCTAACATGTATTTTATAATACTGTGAGTATTAGAATATATTTCTGTTTAATATTAATGAGTTCCCGTGTCAAGTAAATTTTTCTACACGTTTGTGTGCATTTGTGTACTTATAAGAAAAAAAATTACAATTTTATACCTTCATAAATTAACGAAAGGTAAAAATACAACAACTAAAGTATATTGTATAAGGTGAACAATTCTTACACAAGTGACTATATCTTGGAAAATATCATATTTTACAGCCGCTTTATATTTGTGTAAGCAATTTATTCGTCGCATTTTATATTAAATTCTAGGTACACTTTGTTTGGTTTACTTTTTAGCATATTGTCGGGCCAAATTTATCAGACAAGTTGTATTTTTTATAATTTCTTTATCAATATAGTGAAAACAAATGGTACAAGTTAGTGATCCATCCAATGGAAATGTATATAGTGGGTGAGTGAAGTGACGCGTATTTATTTCCCACTCGTAAAATTCCAAATTCGAACTTCTGTGGTGCCAACAACCATTTAATACAAACTGCTTCACATAAGCACAGAAATAATGCAGCGTAATCATGGAAAATTTTATTTGTTTATTGTTATCCAAATACACAAAATCGGTACAACGAAAGTCACCAAATAAATTGTCAATTCCGACAGACCAACGATAATTAAGGCTTATGTGGTGGAAAAGTGACAGCAGAAAAACGTCTTTACGATGAGGAAACATAAAGTTAAAAAAATTTAAATTGACTAAATCATCAACAACACGTGCGTCGTTTGCGTTGGAAAAATTTTCCATCAAGATTCCATCACTCTTTCAATAAGATATGCTATATGATCTTTCCAAGTTGGTGATTTACCAAAAAAAATTATACTATTACGTAGGGAAACTATTTTATACTCAGTGATAATATCCAGCATGGAAAAACTAATCGGTAGATATTTTTGTGTTTATATATGGATGATATTGACTCGAAACACAGATCGACCGATGAAAAGATGAAATTAATAGAACTGACGGCGGCTATCAATTGATCTTTATCCCATGAAAACTTAATCGAGAATTAGCCGGCTGAAGATTTCCTGTATATATAGAAATAAATATGAACTTCAAAAGTCTGTTCGGGACATTTTTACAGGTACTGTATATGCGTTTGTATGGGTATGGCATGTGTATTTAATTTAAATATTAATATCTTTTTGTAAAAAAATATATTACAATTTTCAAGTTTTTTGACCTGTATTTTAAAGTTCCAGAGTTAGAATGACGACACGTTGCAGAATAAATACTAAAGTATAAAAATACTATAGAAAAAAAATATATACGTGTAATTGTGGTTGTAATAATATTTATTTCACAATTATATTTTGATTTATGACATTGTTTAATAATGGTTTGTATATTTTATGATGAGATTAGAATATTTAATACAATAATATTGCGAAAAAGTTGTAAAAGGAACGTTTTATATATGTGCCGGGATAATACATTCAATATAAATATATCCTTAAAAATTCATATGAACATAATGATATATATATATAGGACTCAACTCTATATGTGCAATATTGTAAACCATGTGTTGTATCATGTAACTGCCCTTTCTGGAAGGTGTAACAAAATCGATATCTATTCTATATAGAATTCTTTGTTGTTATCAGAATATTTTAATTTTTGCTGAACGTAAACAAGGTTATTATCACATTTGCATTAGAATTTTTGGCGAAAGGACGTTTTTGTTTTACGAAACATTTTATTTAAAAGGTTTTTAGAAGAAAAAAACAATGATGATTTTAATGTCAATGATCAACCATGACATTCACGTATTTGATGATGATATCGTGGAGTATTTTGGTGGGATAAAAATAATCAATGCATTACAACTGAAGACATTGATGGAAACTTAAATATTATTAATTCAACAGCATCACATAATGAAGAATAAAATGGATTTTATGATATACAACGATGTTCAACTAAAAAGAATTTGTAAAACAGTAGGCGAATGTACAGAACCAATTGCTAAAACTGTATTGCATTCAATGAAGAAGGTGTTACTGGTTACTGTTTGATGGGAATACTTTTGAATAATATACTATATGAGTTACTTTGGCGTGGTGAAACAACACCGTACACTGGATAAATCAATAAAGAAAAAAATATCAAATTTTGGTCAAAATATAAATCAAGAAATACTTGAATTAACTAATTCCAAATATATTTTTCTTAACGTCACCTTACTAATTCTTCATAAATTATAAAATATTAGCCAGCAGACCAATGGAAAATTCTCTGGAAAATCGATTTTTATGAATTTTCTAATTACGGGTCATAGTTTCCAATTGTTATTATACAGAATTATAAAATGTAATCAATTTCCAATCTTTGATAGATTAGAAATTTTTAAAATTGATTGAAGAGTTTGGAAACTATAGTCAATTTTCCATCCGATGTAAGTTGTAAGATAAATTAATACACAATAATTATTTCATATAAAATTTCAATGACATCGATTGGAAAATTGATTATATTTTGTGAATGCATGAAGGAATTTAAGATAAGTTCTTCTATGAAAGACTGGAAATTGATTAAATTCCGTAATTATGCAATAAAAATTAGAAATCCATTAAAACTATAAATTTTTCATTGGCCTACGGTGTAATTTTATTTTACAATTTATGTATAGTATTTATTTAGTGACTTTAGGAAAAACATATTGTTACATGTGTATACAACAATTTATTTTCACGAGCGGCGACTGAATCAAATTAATTTCAACCGATTATCAAGATATATCAAAGAATTGTATACAAATACATCCACATTTTTGGAATCCGATGAATATTTGTGAACGTTACAACAAATAGCTAAAAAAACATTGCGTTTACAATACTACATAGTTTTCTGTGGAAAAATCCACATATTTTCCATGGAAAATATATAATGAAATTTGTTCAAAGAATGCCCGTAGATTTTCCACTTAATATAATAGTATTTTATTTAGGTCAATTGAAATCTTTGGATTGTCAGGGTAATATTTCCACGGTATTGTATTCATAATTTATTTCACCAATTATTCAAGACAGTGGTTCAAATTTTGTATATTTCGCTTATTATTTTTAATTTATTTTCATGATTTTTAAAACAACCAGCAACTCAAATCTATATATATTTCCACGGAATTTTGTAAGACTTTTCATATTCATTCCGTGCTCATAGAACTTCTATTGGTCTATTGATAAAAAATTGAATCAAACCGCGATCATTGGCATCATCGCCATAAGAAAATTTATTCTGCTAATACGGACAATTCACGGGTATTACTTGCCAAGATACATGTGCTCACAAAAAATATGAATATAAATTCTATATAGATATTCTGTGGAATAATAGCAACGAGATATACTTCTATGGAGTATCCGTGGAAATTATCATCGGGAATATACGGATGATATTTCGAACGAAAGGTACTCAGTGGCATTATTGGTCCCGTCAAAGAACAGAATGGTTGGAGGCGAAGATACAATTTTGAATTAGACAAGTTGTACGGTCAACCAAATATTGTCAAAACAATCAAGATCAATAGATTGAGATGGTTTGGACACGTAGAACGCATGGAGGAGGAGCGTGTGCCGAAAAAACTGTTAAATAGTAAACCAGAGGGTAGAAGGAGAGCCGGAAGATCTAAGGCGAGATGGCTAGATGCAGTAAACTGTGATATAAAGATCCTAAAAATTTGGGATTGGAAGACATTAACTGCGGATAGGTCAGGTTAGAAAAGCGTGTTGGAGAAGGCTAAAACCACACCCGGGTTGTAACGCCATGGAATAAGTAGTAAGTATATACGGATGATCTAAGGACAGGGTTGCACTCATCATATAGTTGCACTCATCCAGCGGACATCCGTAAGAAATCCATAGATATTTCCTCGGATTGAAACTACGGACAGTGTTACGAGGGCAGCAACTATATATGAAAACACACAAATATTAATTAATTAAAAGGTCAATTACAAAATTATGTTTATTGCTGCCAAATAGCGATAATACGAATATACTAAACAACATTTTATGATAATATTTAGTTTTTGAACAAATTAAGTATTATTTGCATTTTATTTTGATAACAGATAAAGTGTTATCAAAATTTTAAATTCAAATATTTACTACTACTTACCGTTATGTATACATAAAAAAAATAATAATGACATAAACACTTGGTACATCCATTTTCTAGCAGTACGATATTTTGATGTGTTCCGTCTACGTCTATGTTGTGTTTTCAGCATATTTTATAACATAAAATATAATTATGTGTTGTGATGCAAGTTTCATAAGAACTTCATTTATTTCAATTTCATGTTTCTAAATTTTTTATATATTATTCGTTCTTGTTTAAAATAATTAATAATTAATTAATTTAATTAATTTTTTTCTCTCTGCTCTCTCTCGCGCTCTCTCTCTCTCTCTCTCGTCTCCACTCTCCACCCAATCTTTCCTCCTGTTTAATTTCTTCTTTATAATTTCTAATTTAATCACAAATATTTTAGGAACATGATGATGATTGCACGGTAATAAATTTTCCTGCGCATTTTGCTACATTTCATTTGTAAAAAAAAAAAAAAAAACAACAACTCACATTTAAAGCTTTGTATGAGAATAGAAAATAGCAACTTTACGGTGTATGAACTTTTTTATTTGTATAGAAAAAAAAAAAAAACTATTCGATTGAATTTATAAACATTTTTAGCATTTCCATCTTGTGCACTAAAAAAACAACGGAAAAAATAAAGAAATTGTTTTGAAATTATCAGCAAAAAACTTGAACGAAATCAAAAAAAAGGAGAAACAAAATGAAAATAACAGTGAAAAAATAATAACAGAATAAAACGATTGCGTACCATGGGAAAAGGACATAGCCGAAAAGAAAAAAGGGAAAAATAATATACGAAAGGAAAAATAAAAACAGGAGAATAGTCTAAATAATGAATGGAAATGGCATTACTTTGGATAATATACACAACATAAATAAATCATAATCTGTGGAACTTTGTGTGCGTGGGAGTGGGAGTGGGAGTGGGTGTGGGTGTGGGTGACTGAATGAATGCATAGAAATATACTTATACTCGCACAAAAAACACGGTAAAACCAAAAAAATAATAATAAGAAAATAATGGAAAAAAAATATTGAACAAAAGGAAAAGATTCATTTCTTTTTTATTTATTTTTATTTTTTTTGAGTAATATTTTAATTGAGAAAAAATTACGTTTTTATAGAGAAAAATGTCAATTAAGAAAATTGTTTCTGGTTGTTATATGTTATGGGTACACGGACGGATATAAGAAATTAACAAGAATATAAGTTTATTATTAATGTATACGACATAAAATCGTTTCTTCTATATTCTTTAATTCTTTCGCTCAGCTATAAATCACACCGTTCGTGATGGAACATGACAAGATGAAACTTATATAAGTTTCTTATTTTCTATATTTTTTTTCATGGTATATATTACTTGAATGCAATACGCAACACAAACACACACACACACACTACACACAGACCCCAGTGACGGTTACTGCTTTAACCGATCCTTTAAAGAAAATGGTGTACCGGTATCAAGCGAGCGTCAAGATAGAAATGTGTCGATAGTTTTCATTTAAAGAAAAGTGCTGCACATGCAAAAAATGGTTTCAACGGTTCAGAAATAATGATTTTGATGTGAGAAATAATGAACGTGGAAGACCACCAAATAAGTTTGAAGACGCCGAATTGCAAACAATATTTTAAAAGCTATGAGAATCAGTTTTGCATAGAATTTTTACTGACGATGAAAAATGAATTCAATTTAAGCATCCTGAACGGAAAAAATCATGGGCTAATCCAGGACAACCATCAACATCGACTACAAAACCAAATCGTTTCGGCAAGAAGACAATACTTGTTGTGTCTGGTGGGACCAGAAAGGTGTGGTGTGCCACGAGCTCTTAAAACCTGATGAAACTTTTAATGCTGATCGCTACACCGACAATAAATGATCAATTTGAACGATGCATTGATCGAAAAACGACCAGAATGGACCAGAAGACACGGCAAGGTAATTTTGTTCCATGACAATGCACCTGCACACAAAGCAAAACCGGTTCTAGATACAATCAAAGCGCTTGGCACTTTTATGTTGTAAAACAATAAATATTTACAAATTTCTATAAGAATTATTTCATGTATCGGCTTTGAAGACTATAGCTCGTCAATGATATTCCCATCGGATTGGTGCCCAATTTTAATTTCTATTAATTTTTCGCAATAAGCTGATCTTTAATTATATGCTGCTAATACATTCATTGCAGTTTTTGTATGCATTCAGACTTTCGTTATAGTTTCTAATAAAAAAAAGAAAGGAGGTTCAGAGTTTCAATTCGAATTTTACCATCATTTTTCAAGGAAACTATTACAGCTAAATGGGAATTACCGCCTTTATCTTAAATTAGTTTTCTAAATAAAAATATAAAATACAAAATAAGTAATCAAAGTTATTGAATATAAAAGTAAATTTCAACAATGTAATGAAAATTAATACAACACAGTCATTGTTAGTGGTGCAGTGAGTATAGGATTTACGCTAATCAATCATGAAATACAGTATTCAAGTATTCTTGGAATTTACATGTGGAATGTTTCGGTATTTATTTTAATACAGAAATTTTTCACCTATGGGTTTCGATTTGTTCGTTTATGGAATAAAAAAAAATAATAGTTATCTTAGAAAAATAAAGTGCGTTGAGATTAACAATGTTTACAATGCGCACACACTACTGAATCACCGAAATAAAAAATAATTAAATTAAGTAAACATCAATATCTTACGATAATTGTAGAACAATTAATGAATTGTTATATTTTCGCATGCGGAGTCATTTATCAACTTGAAAATTACGAGAATAATTTCTATACAATGAAAATAAACAGCGATTAATCGTTGAATTACATCGAAATGAAGATTCTGCTTTTAATTAATACTTTTGCGAATCTCTTGGAAATCAATAAATGGAATCATGAAATAAACGTAGGCCGCCACTGACTCTGCAACTCTACACCATATATACAATAATATTTGTCCAATATACTAGTGATATTGCTATTGCTTATAGTTTATACTTTCATTGTTATCAATATATTTTTAGAAATAATGTTTTTCTGACACATGATTAATTTTATTTGGAAACATCTATTATTTATTAGAAGGGAAATTTCAATGCTTATATAAAATATATGTATAAATAATCCTTATAGGGTATACTGTTTTCTACTGTCCTAGGACATTCAGTAGCAATTATTCATCTTTATATGTTTTATTAATGTTTAAAATATAATTTTAGTTTCTTTGGTTAATATAATATAGACTGCCAATGTAAATTAAACATCATCACCAAATGATAAACGGTTTATTTCACTGTCTTTTTTTATTGGAATTAATAAACAGGGTGTCCACTATTGTCATCCATTTCATCAAAGGGGTGTGTGATGAGTGACATAATACTTAAGTTGAACACAGTAGATATTTATTAAATCAAGACTCTGTGAGGCCATAAAAAGATGCAATCAACTTTGTTTGGACAAAAATGATTTACACATTGAAAATTTCTTGTATTCTTTAGTTTTTATAAAATGGAAATATCTCGAAAAGTAGGCGTCGTAGGAAAAAAAATTGAAGACGGTTTTTATTTCGCTAATAATTAGTAGAACATATTTTAATAGTTATAATAACTCGAGAATTACAGAACCGATTTAAAAAATAAGTTAAATATAATGTATTTGCTACTTTTCCAAATTATTATTATTAAAATCTTGATTATTGTACATGTAGTTACCGTCTTAGTGACTATTGGTCAAACACATTACCAAGAAGCTAAAAGGGATCAGAAGTGGTACTAGGAATCACTATCAGACATCTCTGTCGAATAATTTTTTGCAGGAAAAAGTTCCGTGATAACGGATGCCAGTGTATAGTAGTTCAAACTACGATGATAACTATAGGACACCATTTCGAAATTAATACGAAAATACTCAAGAGTTCTTATTTGCTTGTACGAATTGTTGAATGGTAGAACGATGTTTTGTGAAGGGTCTTATTTAGAAGTGTCACAATTATTGGAAAACCTGATAACCCATCGAATTGCTATAAAGTTTTAACACTATCGCATAATTTACGTTTCAAAATGTATGGGTTGGGAGAAGTTTGTTGATATCATCCCACTTGTCCTCTTAAGAATTTCTCATAAAATAATTAAGTCGAAAAGTTGAAATAAATAAAATAAAACTAATCTACAACCATTAAGGCAGTACGATAGGGAATGCGGGCAACATATTATTTTTAATAACTCAAAGCGAAAGATTAAGTAAAAAATTACAAATACATTGGATACACGAAAAATAGTAATATGAATATTTCTCAACTGGACTTCCACTATACTTTAGAACTTATGACTTTGAAATACTTCATTATTTCAATATATTCGAATAAATAATAATCGAACAATTCTATTGATAATATTTGACTGGTATTGGAGCACTTTAAAAAGTTAAAGATTAAATGTTTAAGCTCAAAAATCAAGAAATTCAAATAAAAGATAATCGAACGATACTTGTAAGAATATTTGGGTGTGAGAAACTTATCATTAAACACATTTGTTCAAAAAGCTTCAAGATAAATGATTCTTTAATTATTGTATTTCAATGGGAATGCTAATTTTATATGCCACAGCTTAAGTTTAAATTTTCAAGTAGTAGAGTTATTCAAATAATATTTGTCATGTGAGGTGACCGAAGGTAATGTGTGGGAATTTTGCTTATGATCGGTCTATGTGGCCTAACCTTAAGTGTAGCATTTCATAAGGGTAACCGGTCAAAATAATTTACGCGAACCAAGCTAATTTAAATAAGTAATAATTATTATTCTAATTTTATTCTGTTGCCTTGTCAAATTTTCTATCTTTAATTAAATAATCACCGCACGAAGATGAAAAAAAGATTTCCAATATATTGTAATATTAATTAAAAAAAAAAAAGGAAATAATATGTTTTTCCTTTTTTTTTTTTTCAATTTTAACACATTTTTATCAATTTTCACGCAATATATAACGAAAAAACCAACAACAAACACAAAACACAATATATTCAATATGAAAATAAAATATTTCCATTATAAGAAAGAATGAACGAAATGAATAAATGAATATACTAAACTAAATAAACAATCCAATAGAAATTAAATAATCATATGGCACTTTAAGTGGTGTAATCAATCATTTGGCTATAACAATAAGAGGATACTCTCCTCGTCTGTACGTACAAAAATATATTAAATATATAACAAATACATAAGAACGATTGTACTATAATATACCATAATATAATACACATTACACACACATACAATAGATATATATTACAATATAAATCGAAGTGTAAAATACTATCGAAATACGAAATATACAAAGGACTAACATTTTTGTGATAATGAAATGACAAAATTATATAAATAACATTCAATAATGCAAAAGATATAATTCCCGCGCCGAATAATAAAATATCATTTATGTCAGCCAAATAACAAAACGTCTATTCAAAAACAGGTCGCCATATAGCCATACGCCGTGAAAAGCCAGAGATATGAGAATAAAATAAGTAGATTTTAAGAATATTTGCTACTACAATATTCTGTCTAAACATATTCCGAAATCTCTGTGGAAAAGCGTTTCGTTTTGAACATTATTGATTCGTTTCTGATGATGCTATTCAATTTTATAAATTATTTTTAATTTGGAATATATCATTCAATACAATTTCGGCATTTCGAAAAACAAGTTATGAATTACCTCATAGTGTTCCTCAATGTTAATTTTGTCAAATGTTGATACGTAAAAATGGGAAAATTATCTGTTGTTATTTTGTCTGCTATGCGAAATACCAAGAATCCTTGTTAGAAAATATAAGTCTATATTTATGTCCTACACATATTTCGTTTATGACACTGTAATTTACATTATTTGAAAATAATTGTACTCATATTTTTAAAAATGTATATATATAAACCGTCTGTCCCATATTAAACCGGAATGGCTATGTAATTCATAGAATACGTAACAGCATGTCTTCAAAATTTCCTATTATTACATTATATTCAGTATAGAAATGAAAATACATAAATTTTCAGCTATTTTTGTGTGTCGGGTTCGAAAAATCTATATAAAGAACAAAGATAATATATCAAATTTCCTTAAAATCGCTTATGATGCGATAATTGTTTATCCAAAACACAAGTTTTGCTGAGTGGTTTCGATTATTCAAAGATGTTGTAGAAGAGGTTAATGATGATGAAAATTTAAATCGACCCGGTGAAGTGATTACTGTAAACATTTAAAAAGTACATGATTTCATAAAGGTTTGCAAGACATTTTCAATAAGATTCATGGAAATGGAATTAGGTATACCTAAAAACAACAATCATCATCGCAATTTAACTAAAAAAATTGATCCACGGAATCTAAATTCGATATGGTACTTTCAATATGAGCCAGAAACCAAACGTCATAATGCTAAATGGCGGTCACCAGACGAAGGAAATCAAAAAAAAAAAAGATCTTGTTGAAGTCAAAAATTAAAATAATATTGATTTCTTTTTAATATTGCAAGTGAATTATTTATAAAGAGTTTCTTCCAACTGCGGTTCAACGGTTAATGCTGAGTATTGAACAGTTTACTAAGTCGTATTCGTTCTGAATGTCGAGAATCAGGCAGGTTAATAATGCACCAGAGTACATTGTTCATACAATAATCGCTGATTTTTAAACTAAACCGTATTCGCCAGATTTAGTGCCTTGTGAATATTTATTCCGAAAACTTCATTTGACTATATGAAAGACAGTGGTCATGCATCAATTGAAGACATTTAATTGGTGACGACCACTGTTCTTAACAGCATTCCAATCATCGAGACATAACAAAATCATTTGTTTCACACGTGCAAATTGATGTCGTCGCGCAGTTGACGGGAGATTATTTAAAAATAAATTAAATGGTTTTTGTGAAAATTTTATATGCATTTTTGTGTCTTTTTTTAACCCATTCCGGATTATTATTGGACAGAGGGTGTATAATTGTAATATGCAAATACATACATATTCTTCCTCAAGTAAATGGGGTTGTTTTCTTTCATATAATATATACATCAGTACACCCCCTAGTGTAATTCGAATTTGAAAAATAGTTTTTCTAATTTTCATTCGTATATTTTAAAGATAATTTATCTTTTGAATTTTGTTTAGTATTAGTTTTTTCATTTTTTCATAGTATAAATAATATTTTAGTTAAATTTGAAGTAATTAAATAAACGTATACTATCCGCACTGTGTTTTTAAATTGTTAAAATATTATGCATGCAGCTATTGTGTGCTCAAGAATAATCATCTCATCGATTGTTTAAACATTGATGGTGATCAAGCTCTATGGTATACAACGTATGCGAAAAGTGTTTCAATATAGTGTGGTATTTTCGATGACAATGTTCGACGACAAGCGGAAGCATCGGTAGAAAACGGGGCTCAAACAGAATGGAGACAACCTAGATGTTACTGAAGCAGTTGTTTTCAAACGTTTACATGACTTGGGAAAGATCCGAACTGGTACAAGAAGTTGTTGTTAAGAAAACAATATTGTTACAGCTCGAATGAGAAATTCTTTTGCACCCAGCGTATATACTCACCAGTGATTATCATTTGTTCAAATCTATGCAGTACGACCTGGATAAAATATTGAAAAAGTGGAAAATTGTTAGATCGTTTGATCGATACGGTATCACCATATTGTCAGATATAGGAGAAAAAACCATATCGCCAATCGCGGCCAGATTTTGAATGGGGAATTACAACGTTTTGCTATGAATAATAACTCTACCCTAGTAACAATTTGTCCGTACTTTGAAAAATGAGGAAAATTTCCGTGGAAAACATCCACATATTTTCCATGAAAAAGATATATTGGAATTTGTTCAAAGAATGTCCGTAGATTTTCCGCTTAATATAATAATATTTTATTTAGGTCAATTGAAATCTTTGGATTGTCAGGGTAATATTTCCAACCTATATCCGCACAGTATTGTATTCATAATTTATTTCATCAATTATCCAAGACAGTGTTTTCAAATTTTGTATATTTCGCTTATCCAGATACAATCCTCACTCTTCGTAATTTATTTCCATAATTTTTAAAACAACCAGCAACTCAAATTGATATATTTCCGAGGAATTTTGTAAGACTTTTCATGGATTTTATCCGTGGTTTTTTTCTTGTTAATTACAAAAAAAAATGCACAATCGATGAATTTTTGCCATCATTCAGCAACTTCATTTCGTGGTCATAGAACTTCTGATCTATCGGTAAAAAACTGAATCAAACCGCGATCATTGGCATCATCGTCATAAGAAAATTTATTCTGCTAATCCGGACAATTCTCGGGTATTACTTGCCAAAATACATGAACGTCTCAAAGATCCGTGGATCTGTTCATAAAAAATATGAATATAAATTCTATGGATATTCTGTGGAATAATAGCAACGAGAAATACTTGTAAGGAGAATCCGTAGAAATTATCATCGGAAATATACGGGTAATCCAAGGACATTATTTAAAAAATCAATGGACAGGGTTGCACTCATCATATAAAATTCTAGCGGACATCCTTAAGAAATCCATAGACATTTCCTCGGATCGAAATTACGGACTACTACGTATAATGCGAAAATTTTGAGAATAAACTACGTTACTAGGGTATATGTTTACTCTTTATACGCATTGTGATTAAGATTTGAAAAACTGTGGTCTATGAAATGTGACTAAATCAGTGAGTAATGTCGCTGGACAAATTACTTGAAAACATTATATAACTTATCAATTTTGTTTACAATTATGGTGTCTGGGTCATTGTCTTCCAATGGATCTCCAATTTTTATTACAGAGCTATAAAATGTATATTTAGTTTCCAATCTTTAAAAGAAGAAATTCCTTTAACATAATCAATTTCTTTTTAAAATTACCAATGAAGCGATTGATTCATCACTTTATCCGAATTAGGATTTAACAATATAACAATTTTTATGTTTTAATTCTAAATTATTAGATCCAAAAGTTTAGCTTAAATATAAAACATACTAATTTATATTCATAAGTTCTACACATTATTTGCGGGATAACATTCTGGATTTTCATTGCCTATGTATAAAAGTCCAAACAGAAGCGTTTAAAAGAAAAACAAATTTACACTTATAAGATAGATGTGAATTGTATAGTGCCCAAGTTAATTGTAGAAATATGCTCACCCCTTACGACACTACACATTATCCGTTCCATGGTGAAAGAATATTAATAGACCAGCAGCAAATTAAATGTTAACCCTTTTGGGTATTATATGGGAATCAATTTAGAATATTTTTAAGACGTTGGTAAGAGCGAAGCAATCATTTTACCATTTTATATTTTATATAAAATAAAAGACAAGACAACAGATAACAAAAATTAAATAAATCGCAAAGGAACCACTTGCTTATAAAACTAAATTTTTATCACTGGATAATTGAAACAATTAAAAAATCACATTTGAATTTAAATTATTATTATTTATGCAAATTAAAATTACATATGCGTTTTTCTTCTATTCTAATAATAATAATAATATTGTAATAGGGTAAATAAATAGAATATTAAAATAATACGCATGTGGGCAGTAAAACATATATGTGCTTGAATGTTGATAAGGATGCTGCGGTAATGATAATAAAATATACATTTTTAATATATGTAATAATATTGTAATATAACAAAAAACAATTTGATGATAATGATTTGTAATGAATGAAAATGATAATTGATATAATGATGCGAATGTATATTAAATTTTAAGTTAGTATATGCAAATATTCACATAAAAAAATATCATCTTTTATTAACCTATAACGTTGACGACTGACTGCCTAATAGACATTGTATTTTCTTTATAGATAATCGCACCCATATTCAGAGTTTCAGAGAGACACCGTGAGATTACATATTCGATTCCCGGTATGGACAATATACTTGAATTTTTGAATATTTTTCATACTAAAAATTAATCAACTGAATTTTATCATTTGTTCGATTATGAAATAAAATAGTGAAAGTACTTTGAAAATATTGTGTTGGACGATGGATTCAGAAATTAACACTATGCAGGCGAATCACTCATAAGAATAATTGAATGAATAAAGCATCTATCCACAAAACATAAATACACACCAATTTGATGAATTTATAATTAAATACCAAATAATTGACGGTAATGTCAGACATAGTTTTACCTTAAAATGAGGAACTCATAAGATGGGCGATATCCCCCAAATATTTATCTATATATAATTTATTAAAATAACGACAAATGGGGTAGTTTTAAACTGGTATAATAACACAGCATCTTTGTGTGTTATTTTTAAATTTTATACACGTTTTTAGAATATTACTGTGAATAAGGGTACGATTATATTCATATTGAATATATTATTAATATTTAAGGATCTTGTGCGCGGGGTGTCGTATCACATTTTTTTTTTGTTTCAATTGCATACATACGTGTAAAATATGTATGTGTTTTTGCCGTGCGTAGTATATTGAATGAATATAATATACGCACCCTCTGTCCCAAAAAATTCTAGAAAATATCACATCTACTACACAGGATATTGAGGTTGTTGAGAAGAACAACATCTTTGACTGATGTTGTGTGAAAATTACATGACATTCCATTGATTACAATCAAAATTATTGCTCTAAAAACTATTTGTCTATAACAGTGGCATCGTTACAAAAAAATGAACTTCAACAATAAGGTTTATATTAAATTTTGCGCTAAACTTAGAAAAATAATTTCCGTATAATCGTTTCAAATCGATCGACAAAACATTGATGATAATGATGATAAAAGAAGTGGTGGTAGATCAAAATCGGCAATTATTGAAGATAACATCGAAAAAGTGAGTGATTCCTTAAAAACTGTGCGTTTATTATTTGGAAGTTATGAAACGTTTGATTCATAGTATCACTCTCGTATTCGACGAGAATATTCTGGTCATTAGAATTGGTATCTAACTTCATTTGGTTTTGAAAGGAAATCATTTTACTGATACAAATATAATTCAAAAAGTTTGTGCGGATCTTCATGAATAAGATGATTTCTAGGCGATAACAATAATTTTGTTTGAAAAACAATGGAATGTCATGAAATTTTCACGTAACAACATTCAAAGATGTGGCTTTCAAACAACCACAATCACATTTATAGAATTCATCTTATGAGATTTTCGGAAAGTTCGAGAATTTTTGAGACAAAAGGGTGTATGTATTATTACTATTAGCGGGTGTATGTATTATTACTCAATCTTGATGATTTTCATCTATATAATATTATATTTTACGAAAATGTATATTTTATGTTTCTCAACATTTACATATAATATGCACTGAAAATATGTATACCATAATATGTTTTATATGCGCTCGCATTTATATACAATTTCTTTATCCTATAATGTACACAGCTGAAAGAGTCCTTAAATGTATATATTGTAGTATACACTAACAAAAGCATGCACAACGTGTACTCGTATCATAAAAACCTATATTATAGTATACGAATTAGTACCAATATATGGCATAGAACAATACAAAGGGATTTAGTGAGTGAGGTGAAATTGTTAGTGTTAGGTTTATGTTGTATATTTATGGTACGCGTACACTGATGTTATTAATCAATATGTACACACTACTTTATATCATATTTTTTCCATTAGACTGTCTTCATACCACATCCCATATAACGTTATTATTTACATGGGTTTACTGTATATCCTGGAATTAAATTATCGTTCTTGCTATATTCGTGTTTCCATTTACATACATATATTACATGGCACACTTGCATCAAATGTATGCGCTAAATTTATATACCAGAAATATTATGAGTTTATGTGTTTATTGCCTTTAAGCACCCGGCTCTACACATGATATTATTGGTGGTGTTCAGTACAGTTGAAGAGAATTTTGAAGTACGTTCTAAGGATTATTCTGAAAATACCATGCGGTACATCGTATATGAAAAGAAATTAATTTATACTAAAAATAAAAGAATTCAAGGACATTTTTAGGACTTCAGATTAGTGGACGATATCACGAAATCCTCATCAACAACTTCTTTGAAAGAAAATCGCTGTCATTTTGTCATTATATCAATCTGCAATGAAAAGGTTAGTTACAGAACGTTTAGTGTAATATGTAATAGAAAAGGATTTGGAGATTATATATATAATTAATTAAGAAAACAGTTAATTTACTTAAAAATAGAGTAATATTTTGGCTGGAAAACAGTTCATTGATATAAAAATTAATATATAAATTGTGTATAAATGACAGAAATGTTGTTATCGATATGATTTTTCGCAAATAACAAGTAAAAACTAATAGCGATATAATAATTATTAACACTGTCGTATTTCGGTCGATTTTTCTAAAAAAAAATTTTGTAAATAGTGGTATTTTACTGACATAAAGATAAAACGAGAATTCTCGTTTCCCAATGAGCACCTATTTTTGTTTTTTTTTTTAAAAACGAGAAATCTCGTATCCCGATTCGAAAGTCTTAAATTATACTTTCGATTGAATATTAATATATTTTACGTACACTAAATTGAGTTGCTGATATAATTTTTCGCTAAACAGTCGTGAACACATCTATTTAACACGTCGATGCAAATAACGACTGTTGCCGTCCAATTTTTATCTAGCTATGATACACAAAATTTTATAAAGTGTGCGTCAACGTGTTAATTAAATTATTACGATTAGAGCGCAACACCGTCAGTATAAAGAGGTTTCGAGTTCGCTTCGCAAGTGTTCAGTTTTTACAAAAAAAATTGAACTAAAATAACTTTCAGAATTTACAAAAATATGGTAATTAAAATGGCATAATGAGGCAGTTTGTTTAAAATAGTATAATGGAATGCCAATGGTGTAGCTCAAAGCACATACACAATTTAATTAAACAGATAACTCAGAAACTTATTTTAACAACAATACAAATCAATCATAGACTGAAAACAACACAATAAAATCAGTACATCTTATACATTTACAACAAGAATGCGGGTAATTGTCCATCGTCCAATTGCTGAATAGAAACCAACTTACACAGCAGCCACAGCAAAATACCTATATGAGAATACATTTGGTGCGGCGACTAAACACTTGAAATAATCCATATAAAAATATAATAATAAATCAATCTTATATCGAAACTTCTGCAAACAACAATAGAATAAGAAAATTTAGCGAAGATTCAAACCTGAAGATATTTATAATTTTTATGGTATCGCGGCAATTAAACAAAATTTCAAGATAATGCTGATAAATGATACTTTATCATATATAAATTTAGGATTTATGAAAGTATCCGAATGGAGTGAAGGTAGTGTCACCTTTTCCCAAATTCCGTGGAAGTTATTAGAATTTAAATGTTTCTGTTCTAAATTTCAAGATAATAGAATGAATGATATGCCGCAGCAGTTTTTTATATTCCTAATATTTGATTCCGATTACGTTAGAATTTGAGAAGCAAATCACTGTATCAATATAAGTGTATCACTCTTAACAGATCACTCTGTATATCTAAAACATTTATATGAAACGAATATAAATTCGAATATAATATTTATTTATTTATTTTTGAATATGTGCTGACAAATGAAATAAATATTTTACTAATAAAAGGAAAAAAACATACAACCTGTTTTAATTTTCTTTTAATATTGTAAGGAAAATCATATAAAATATTATGTAACCAAAAGTGCTATTACAAACACACACACACACACACATATAAAGAAATATGGAAAAGAGTGATTCCCAAAGTAAACATTATTTTACTATAAAAGTTTTATAATAAAACATTTGTTACACATGCACACACATGTTATTTTTAGTAATATAAATTATTCAAATTTATAGGCAGATAACCGCAAGAAATAAATTAGAGAATATTATGTTTTTTTTTCCGCAAAAAATACACTTATGTTCAGAAGGAATGTGTTATGTCGCCAAGACCGTGTAAATTATACGTTTCCACTGGGTATCAAGATAAACGGATTGTAATATATGAACGTTTGGTGGTATGACAATTTATTTAACCGCAGGTAAAGAAAGCCTATTGATATTATAATGGGATTATATTAGTAGTGGTAACAATTGTTCTAAAAAAAATTCATACCAAACGGCCGGTCCATTGCACAAATTGCAGCACTTACTGAACTACTGTTCGATATTTGTATGAAATTAAAATGTTAAGGACATTTCGTAATCATGAGTTCCTAAATAATTAATACCATAGAGGAGTTCAACATTGTATGTACAAGAAGCGTTTTCTATCTGTTTCTATTAAAATTAATAAAATCTTATTCCTATTACTTATTATTCCAAACACTATGTGTCAATGTTATTGGTTTGATAGTTGTCAACTTTTACTTATTTTAGAACTAAATTGTATGTAAAATTGTTTAAACAGTCACATAGATCATTCGCCAGTTTTTTTTTTATGTAGGCTTACAATGATTATAAGTTTAGTTCTAAATTCTAAATTGACCAGCAGAATGCACAGTTGTGTAATCATATTTATAGAAATGTTCTGGATACATATTTTTTGGAGAGTAACCTCATAACCACATTCTAAACCATATAAACAATTTGATCAAATTATGGTCAACAAATGATCAAATTCTTGAACGGAATTGTTAGGAACAGATGCTGTAATCCTCTTCTATAAATATTTTACATAATTTCGCATTCGAATCACACAGTTATAGAATCTATTTTGTAGAACATTCGCTGAATAACAATTTTGATGGAAGTGACCTTAACTTGGAAGCAACTTGCATTACAAAATTTCATATTGATGATCAGTAGAACTGCCCTGCTGGATTTGTATGACAGAACTGTGCTATAGTTTCTATTCATATTTAATCTCATTATATGATTTCGAATAAAATTTCATGAAAATAGGATGAATTGGCTAAGGTTAGTTTATCTTATCTCGGTATTGATTTTATAGTATTTCCTTAGTAGCTATAATTCACATTGTACTCAATAACGTTTCAAATTCATGAATTAAATTTATATTGTAATTATCTTTGCGGTATGATTTTAATAAATTTAGCAAAGCTCTACATATTTATAAACCACAAACACAAAATTCCACCAAAAAGAAGCAATCCTAAGCCATGCTTTTGATCAACACCACCGTCCCTTCTCGCAATCTGAGGTTATGATGCCTTATATTCAATTATATTTTCATAAAAAAAGCAGGAGATACGATAGCTCAGCCATTAGGAAAGGAACTGTGGTGTACATTTATAATTAAATGTAATTGAGGTGATGGGCAGGAATTATTATTTTTATAATCGCAACATTTTTAGACTGATTCAATATTATGTTATTCATATGTTAAAGAATTGTCGCAGGAGTGTTAACGGTAAGTAACCCCAAAAACTGTTAGCACATACGTTTATACAAAATGAAATTAATCCAAAAGCAAGAGAATTAATTACCGCACATTTCATACAAAATTTCAATGTCACAGGTGCAAATTTCTATATCAACTAACATTTTTTTAGTAGAACAAATAACAAAACATCTTGGTCGATATTTTAACGTGCGGATTGTTCACTCAGAGTCGACAATAAGACGTCTGGTTGCAAATTTTTGCCAACAAGGAACCACAACAAACCCTTCTGGTGCCTGAAGATCGCCGTACACGGCGCACACGGATGGCAATATTGAACGTGTACGAGTGTTCATGTGAAAATGCAGATACACATCAACAAGGAGGCGTTCGACGACAAAGCTGGGGCCATCACGAAGGTTGCTGCACAGAATTCTGGAGTACATTACACATGTTTCCATATAAGCTTGTTTAAGAACTAAAACCAACAGACTACCAGCAATGGCTTTTTTTTTATTTCCAGCAAAAATCAAATAAAGATTTTATGCATAATTTTATAATGAGCGATGAAGCCCGTTTCCAATTAATTGGATTCACTTTAACAAGCAAAACTGTGCAGGCTCTGAGCTACAGAGAATCCAAGCAACAGTTCATCAACAACAATCAAATCCAGTTAAGTGTATAAACGGTTTGGTGCGGTGTATCGTCCGATAGGTACATTGAGCCATATTTCTTTGAAATTAATTAACACGGTCATCGCCGTTACCATATAAATATCTAACGATGAGATATGAGACTATAGCTGTGAAAAACCATCCACAATTATGTTGTAAGGATAACACCTGTTAATCCTCCAATTGTAAATAAAAATACAAATCCTAAAGATCAAAGTAATGCAGGAGTACACCAAAAATGGAATGTTGTTAGTCAATTAAAAATTAATTAATTAATTCCTGTTGGAACTACAATAATTAATGTAGATGAAGTAAAATCAGATCGCGTATCTACATCTATGCCTACTGTGAATATATGGTGAACCCATACAATAAATTCTAATAGTCCAATACCTAAATATTGCAAAAAGGTTTCTTTTTTTCCTCTTCTTTGCCTAATAATATGAGAGATTATTTCAAATCCAGGTAGAATTAAAATATAAACTTCTGGATGACCAAACAAAAAATCAAAATAAATGTTGGTATAAGAGATAGGGTCTCCAACCACCCCAGATAGGGTCAAAAAATGAAGTATTTCAATTCCGATCAGTTAATAATATAGTATTATATTGCTCCTGCTAAGACAGGCTGATGATAAACGTAATAAAATGGGAGTAATAACAACAGACCGGACAAATAAAGGTATTCTGTCAAATGAAATACCAATTGGTCATATATTAATTACAGTGTGGTAATAAAATTTACAGCTCCTATTACAATAGATGAGATTCCCGCTAGATGAAGAGAAAAAATAACTAAATTAACAGATCTCCCAACTATGAGATAGTGTTCTTCTGTGTGTGGGAGGGTACACAGTTCATCCTGTGCCAGCTCCATTTTCGACTTTTTCTACTTATTAATAATAATAAAGTTAGTGAAGGTGGTAGTATTCAAAATCTTATATATTATTTATTCGAGGCAATGCTATATTTGGGGCTCCTAATTCGAGCTCTTTTACGGCACATCACGTATTATTTCATGCATAAGCGATTTCAATTGATTAATCCACAGGATTTAACAGTTCCTGACTTTTTCCGTTTGGGGATATTTAACAGAAAAATGGTGTACGTTGATATGGCAAGAACCACCCATCAATTAAAAAATAATATTCGTGAAGGTGTTACGAAGGCTGTAACATACTAGAATTTTCTATACTAATTAATATTAGAATATCTAAATTTTTAGAAAATTTTAAAATCGATTTATTAATTAAAACAAATGTTATTGCGTAAATCGATTGATCGAATAAATAAAAAAAAGGATTATAAAACTGATATTGGAATGTAAAATGTTATGGAAATTCAGAAGAAAGAAGATCTTAAAGGATAGTCATCGTTCCGTTCACATATAGAACAACGGTGTCGCATAAGACAAATATATGTTGATATTATTTGTTACACACACACCGCAGGATCATAGGAAAAAAAAACCAAGGCTCATACGGCTCCCGCCGTTAATTTATATTGGCCTATAATACAAATGAATAAATTATTATAAATATATTGATAGTTTACTCCATATATTGTATATTCAATATATCCCACAAATTAATATAATATACTAAAATACTCGTAGTACATACACTAAATAGATATATGTAATTTATAATAAAATATGTATGTATTCACTCACGTACAATTGTCTGTTTTTATTCTATTATTAAATTCAGGTCAAAAATGTTTGATTCTTGTCTCATATATTTCGATTAACTTTCTCTCAAGAGATATATCCTCTATGTATACTTCACCATATAACACATATTCCAGAGTATATAATATACCAACTTCTTATTATAAATAAATGTACAATATATATATATAGTAATATTACAGAGATACAATGACTGACACATACCATATAGATAGATAGATAGAGATATATACCGCCAATATACCCAGATTTAAATCTAATACATAATAATATTATTAACATCGTCCTCGTCGTCGTCGTCGTAGTAGTAGTCGTAGTCATCGCAGTCATCATTGACGATGATGATGATGATGCTGATGCTGATGATGATCATGATGATGATGGTAGTGTGTATATATAAGAAAAATTTTTACATGATCCTATATTTCACGCATATTTTATTATTAAATTCTCATGAGAATGAAAATATTCTCTCGCGACGTGCACGGAAGGATCCATATAAGATATAAGTGAATTTCATATGAGAAATTATTTGCAAAATATAAATTTTACATATATTTAATTGAAAAAAAATAAATTGTCTATGGCCTCGTGAAAAATGGATAAAAAAAAAAAAAAAAAAAACCAATTTAGAATTTTAATTTCGGACATTTCGACCCATCCCCATCGACCCCGCATCCAATACGTGTGGATTTTTTCCATAAAATTTGTCAGCATTTCTTTAAAACTAATTCTATCGTATATTTTTTTAGTATATGTTATTTATGTGCATATTATTTTCATACAAGTACAAATTTAAACACTATAAATAAATAATCGATTATTTCTTCCTTTTTTTTTTTTGTCCTCCACATGTGTGTGTGTGTGTGTGTATGTGTATTTATATGTTATGTACCATTTTGTTGTTGCTATTGTTGTTGTTGTTGTTATTATTCATTTTGTATTCATATATTTATATTATATTCATTCTTTAATTCAACCCACTGCCCCCAATTCAAATGAATGATTTCTCATGATTTTATTTCTATTCTATGTTATTGGTTGGGTTTAGTTTTTGGTTGTGCAGGAATTAGTAAAAATGTACACTTTGCAACTATTTTTTTCATATATTGTACAATATATTATTGCTATTTATTGTTACAATTTTGTCACAGAAATTTCTATATATATTTTCAAAGAAATTTTAGTTTATTTTCTTTCAACCATAAGAATATTGTATTGTATGAATTTCTTGTTGCATAAATATTATAGTAAAAATGACTAGTGTGTATAGTTTTTTTTTTGTATTGTCTATTCAACAATGTATCCTGTATCTTGGATAAAGAGATAGATCTTATATAATTGTTGAGCATTTGTTTGTTATTATAAAATGCTATTATAAATGGTATATGTCAAAGCATAATTTATATCCTTTATTATTGTATTGTATTGTATTGTATATATTCATAACTATATTTTGTATAAATTTTATATATATTGTAGTATAGATATAAGAAAATGTAAACAGTTTTTAATCTGATATTTCGAAGTACCTTTTATTTTTGTTTTATAGAAATTCTTAAGATTTCTGATATAATATCGAAAGACAAAACAATATTGCAACACAAAATATGGCAACAAATTGTTCAAAAACAAAATACTATAAATCTTTAATATTAATTTATATATATTATTTTATAAACATCATCCGATCATCGTCGATCAAATTATGGAAATAAATATATTCAATAAAATAATATATGAAATTGAATTGGAACAAAATAATTTAATTAAATTTTTTAGGTATACACACGAATATACGAATAACGATAGCAAATATAAATTATCATCATAAAATATCTATCTATTCATATCCTCCTGAAAATATACACAAGAGAACATCCTTTGACATTACTATTACACATCCATATAAGGTAATAATACTTTGAATATATTGTATATGTATATTTAAACTGTGTTTTTGAAAACAGTGAACGAAATTCAATTAAACGTTGCAATAAATAATTAACTATTTTTTAATTATTATTTGTATAAACACAAATAAATAGCCATAAATTTTCATGACATTCAGCAGAAAAATTAAAGTACGCCCCTGCCCTAGTAACAATTTGTCCGTACTTTGAAAAATTAGGTAGATTTCCGTAGAAAAAATCCACATATTTTCCATGGAAATGATATATTGGAATTTGTCCAAAGAATGTCCACTTAATGTAATAGTATTTTATTCAAGGTCAATTGAAATCTTTGGATTGTCCCGGGTCCGGGTAATATTTCCAACATCTATCCACGGTATTCATAATTTATTTCACCAATTTTCCAATTTTCCAGTGGCTTCAAATTTTGTATATTTCATTTATTTATTCAGATATAATCCACACTCTTTTTCATTTATTTTCATTATTTTTAAAACAACCAGCAACTCAAATCGATATATTTCCGAGGAATTTTTCGTTCCGGCACCATATTATTTCCGTGCTCATAGAACTTCTGATCTATCGGTAAAATCTGAATTAAACAGCGATTTGGCATCATCATCATAAGAAAATGTATTCTGCTAATACGCACAATTGAAGGGTATTACTTGCCAAAATACAAGGACGATCTAAAGATATTTTTGTCAAAATCTGTGGATCTGCTCACAAAAAACATGAATATAAATTCTATGGATATTCTGTGGAGTAGTAATAGCAACCGGAAATAATTCTAAGGAGAATATGTAGAAATTATCATCGAAAATATACGGATAATCCAAGGACATTTTTTTATAAAAATCCATGAACAGGGTAGCACTCATCATATAAAATTGCAGTAGGCATCCTTAAGAAATCCATAGATATTTTCTCGGATTGAAACTACGGACTACTACATAAAATACGGAAATTTTGCGGACAAACTACGGACAGTGTTACTAGGGCCAGAGCTGTTTTTGTTCGTCGCGGTCGAAAAATTGTATATTAAATATTAAATTTAGTTGTAAGAATAGTAAAATAGATACAGAAACTTATGGTGCCAATCCAAAACACAAATTATTGTGTGGTTTCGAATATTCAAATATGTTGGAGAAGATGTTAATGTTATGATGAAAATTCAGGTCGATCCGGTCAAGTGATTACTGATAAGAAAACATTAGAAAAAGCACATGATTTCGTAAAAGTTTGCAACAAAATCTTCCATCAGATTCATGGAAATAGAACTAGGTATACCTAAAACAACAATTCATCGCATTTTAACTAACGGTCTATAAGGAAGCTGAATTCGAAGTTCTTTTTCCACATCGATTAATGCAGATGATCAAAAATTGTACCGAATTGAGCAGAGTTCAATCATTGAACTAAACGTGAAAGTGCTGAATGGAGATAACCAAAAGAAGGAAACTTAAAAAAAATCCCGTTTAATTAATTCGACAGTGTTTATTTGATTTCTTTTTACGATTCCGCAAAGGAATTATTCATAAAGACTTTCTTCCAACTGGTTCAACTGCGTTAATGCTAAGTATTATCTTGGTCTATCAGTTGGAGGTTACCGCATGACAATGCACCATTGTAATTATCTATTTCGGCACACAGTAGCTAACCAAACTATATAAAGGGTTAAATACAAATGATTCGTTTTTAAATAGAACCTTGATGATGGACAAAAATAACAATGCATTATAGCTCTATATCTGAAGTGATATACTGGCTCCAGAGGGAAACGCGATTCCATCAGTAATTTACAAATATAACATATTTCTAATCAAAAACGTTAAGGGTCAATATTTTAATTATTTCAAAGAGTATTCAAATGTATATTTTGTAATTTGTACTTGATATACAAATAGTATTTTATTAATAGACCCTGAATCATATAACATTTCGTAACCCTAAATTGAAAAGTCGTCAATGTTCATTCATGCTCTCCTTTTGCATTTTTTGGAAAAAAATAACTGCACTCGCTGATTTAACTGGATGCAACGCAGATGAATAATGCGTGGATGCTTTACTGCAACTGGTTGCATTGTTCCATATCGGTATCGATAAAAAATTTTAGTGTTCAACAAAAGGATTGGTTAATTATGTATTTAACAATCCAATATTCTCCGTAACCATTCTCCTGGGTGTTTTTCGAATGGTAAATAAAGGAAGAGAAATAATAATAATATAATAAAACTGTGAAAATAAGCAAATATTTAGATAAAGAAATGATCAAAAATCTCAATGATACTAGTTGAAACAATCATAAACACCAGATTAACAATCCAAAAATGGATTGCAATGGATTTAATTTTTTTGTATCGATTCATATGACCATTTTTAGTTTGAAGTAAATAAATAAGAAATTGAAAAAGCTGGTAAATCGAAAAATGTAATTACGATTTATCAGAATCACACAAAAAGACGGATATTACTTCATTTCCACCATATGGTATTTGAAGTGAAATGCCAATCAAATCGAAGCAATTTGTAATCATTGATGATTTATTCACATAGTTTACATGGCGATGATACAAATAAATCTATGACACATCAATTTTACATTGTAAGTTAATAGGTTAAGGTAAGTTATTCCTGGATTAATTTTTGTGCATTATTTTTTCAACATTTATCGATAAACTAAACTATCACATGGTTATATTCTTGATAATGCTAAAGAGTATGTGGAGTAAATGAGCAGACAAATTTAGTAGAGGACCTATCGCACTATACTACTCAACGGACAAATAGCCGCAGCATGAGACTAGCCCCATTGGCGAAGATACGTGTTACAAATATAAGCAAAAGCTTTTAATGAAGTCGGCAAAATATGTTTCCTAGAAAGTACATTGAAAACCTTAATTTGACACCGTGTTCACTGCGTGCTAAGCTATCGTAACGTGATTAATTACTTTTTAACACCACAAGTGGATGATTTGGGCTTGATTATTAATATGTGGTTCCAACAATATGCTGTAAATTCACATACAGCCACTGTTACAATGGAATTATTGTAACTGATAAACCCTACCGGCGAACACTCTGTACATAAAATCTTATATAACATTTATCATTTTAAAATTAAACTTAGAATCAATGTTTCGGAAAACCAAATTACATTATTTATGGATCAGAGTAAGCACTCCATAGTAAAAATTTGTCCTTGCTTTGAAAAATGAGGAAAATTTCAGTGGAATAAATCCACATATTTTCCATGAAAAATATATAATGGAATTTGTTCAAAGAATTTCCATAGATTTTCTACTTAATATAATAATATTTTATTTAGGTCAATTGAAATCTTTGGATTGTCAGGGTAATATTTCCACGGTATTGTATTCATAATTTATTTCACCAATTATTCAAGACAGTGGTGTCAAATTTTGTATATTTCTCTTATCGATAGATATAATCCTCAGTCTTTTTAATTTATTTTCATCATTTTTAAAACAACTAGCAACTCAAATCGATATATTTCGTAGGAATTTTGTAAGATTTTCATTGATTTTATCCGCGTTTTTTTGTTCTTGTTTATTACAAAAAAAAAATAAACAATCGATGAATTTTTTGCTATCATTCAGCATCTTCACATTTCGTGCTCATAGAACTTCTGGTCTATCGGTAAAAAAACTAAATCGAACCGCGATTTGACATCATCATCATAAGAAAATTTATTCTGCTAATCCGGACAATTCACGGGTATTACTTGCCAACGATCCAAAGATATTTTTGTCAAAATCCGTTGAACTCACAGAAAAATTTGAATACAAATTCTATGGATATTCTGTGGAGTAGTAATAGCAACCGGAAATAATTCTAAGGAGAGTCTGTAGAAATTATCATCGAAAATATACGGATAATCCAAGGACATTTTTTTATAAAAATCCATGGACAGGGTTGCATTCATCATATAAAATTCCAGCGGACATCCGTAAGAAATCCATAGACATATTTCCTTGGATTTAAACTATTCGGACTACTACTACATATAATGCGGAAATTTTGCGGACAAGCTACGGACAGTGTTACTAGGGCTAATCCGTTTAAAATCGATGACGACATAATTGCGAGGCGGTTGAGAAATGCGGGAGTATGGTAACAGAAAAGGCTTTTAACATAGGCTAAATTTGCTGCGAAGAATTTTTCGTGTTCGATGGTCACAAACAATTGGTAATGCAAAGAGCTTGGGACTCGGTGCAACCAAACAAGTATAGATATTCAGATTAGGAGACGTGAATGGAGATGGATTGGTAGCACGATAAGGAGCGTATAACAATGGTACCCACAAGGCAGTAAAAGGGCGCTGCGTCCAAGATGGTACATCCTGCAGAACTTTGGTTGCTGAGGACAAAGCCCAGGCTAAAATCTAAAAACATGTAGACTTAGCGCCTCCTCCTCCGCAATACCGTAACAGCTGGCGCATTTTTATAGATGCTGTATGCTCCCGCCGTGAAGTAACACAAACAAATATGATGATGATGACAATTTCCAAATTGAATAACTCTCGAACCTATTTATTGTACATAAAACGGATAATATTTTTGCATATATTAACGACTGACACACACAACTTGCGCTTTAACATTATTTCGGTTACTGTATAACTTACTGCGACTGTATGTTTATACACATAAAATATAGCAATATTTTGTAATGGAAGGAATAAAATATCGAGCAAAAAGGGAAACAAAAAAAGGAAAAACGATGAACAAGTTTTTTTTTTTTGTATTATATGTTTTGTGTGTGTGTGTGTGTGTATGTGAGCTGAAAATGTATATATAAATATTATAATCAATGGTCTATTGCCTGTGTGTACAGATATAAAGAAAATCCCTATACATTTAATCATTATAAATATATGTGTGTGAGTTTCTGTGTGTAGGAGTTAAAATATGTATTATTTTTTTGTATTATTCAAATGAAAAATTAACTCGAAACACATTTTTTTATCTGAAAATTTATAAAGTTAAAATTTAAAAATTAATATATTTTATATACGAATATTTGTGCAGATAACGCAGCACCAGCACACAACGACGAATGTATTGTAATGCAGAAATGAAGGAAGAAAACGTACAGCTAATAAAATCTTATATTAAAATAGAGATCCTTAAATACAAATATATATATAGAAAAAGTAAATATCTAATCTGCGGGGGGGGGGGGGGGGGGGTGGCAAGAGGGGGAAGGAGTTTGGTTGTCATAATGTATAACAATTATAGTAAAATTAATTAATTCTTTTCCATCACACACACACACACACACAAGTTTTTATATACGCATCTCAATGTACGAGTATAGGGAGTATATAAAAGGATAAAAACTAGGATTTAAAATTAAGTTATAAAATAAAATGATAAAATGACTTAAAATATATATTAATTAATAGTAAAAGATTACATGATTAATATTTTTAATCAATTCTAAATGCAATAATTTAAATATAACTAAAATTTTAAAATATATAAATTCACATGCTATTTTTTTTTGGTAGTAGATAAAAGGTGTTCATGTTTTTTTGTGTGGTGCTTGATATTATTATTATTATTATTATTATCCTTTTTTACGTTTTACTTTTTTCAATTTCATTTTCTTTTCAAAATAACACAATTTTTCAATTTCACATTCATAAACATTGTGTTTGGAAAAATTCCGTTTTTCATCTTCAACAATGCGGAGGATGGATAACAATATACGAAATGAAAAATTCACTAAACGAAGAAAGGCGTTTTTCTTTATTATTATTATTATTATTATTATTATTAACTTTTCACATCCTTTCAAAAATCACCATAATTTATTTATTATTATTATTTCACAAGAGCGATTTTTTATTTATTTTTTTTTCTATTCTAATTCTATATTTTTATTTAATTAAAATAAAAAAAAACCCTAATTTTCTTTTTTATAAATTTAGTGAAAAAAAAAAAAAAACCATTTTTTTTTCTTGTAAACATTCAGCCAGAAATTGCACATAAACTCTGGCACAACAAAAACTTTTTGTTTAATTAATAATTCGAATTGAGCAGCAGCGAACGAACGAACCCGCGAGCGGCGCAAAATTTATATTCACATTAAAAAAAAACACATAAAACAGCACAAAAAATTAAGGACCCAAAAAAAAAGGAACAAAAAAATGGAAAAAAATAGAAAAGCTGACGACACAAAAGACAATGTAAAGAAAAAAAAACAAAAAAACAAAATAATTATCTATAAATTTTATGTTTTTTTTTTATATTTTTTATTGTTGTTGTTGTTGGTGTTTGAAAATCAAAAGCAAAAACTTAAAAAAAGAAAAAAAAAAAAAAAAACCAAAATTTTCACAGACATTATTTTTTTTCCGTTTTGTCTGCGCACACACAAAACGACTACACGACCCGAAACCGGAACACCAACTACTACTACAAACTATTTACCCGGAATCTCTCTCTGAATGAAAAATAATTTTCAATTTTCCTAAATTATTTAAATGGTACTGAATGGTGGTTGCGTACGACTGGCAGATGCTGCGCTTGATGCCTCCTCATTGCTGACGCTGATGATGATGATGATTATCAAGATTTTAGTGGATGATATATAATACAAATATATAGGTTGCAGATAGATATTGGGGGTGGTGATGGTGGTGGTTTTTATTCAGTTGTGATATGGTGAATATTCATGGATGGTAAAAAGAACGAATGATAATAATGAGCGGCACGATAAGACACGACACAGCGACAACAACAACAATAATATACCCATCGCACAAATACCATGAAAATCCAAATATATTATTGAAATGATAACGATGATGTTAATGATAATAATGATACTGATAATATATACGAAACAAATGATCATGACAATAAAATGATAATGCTACTGCTACTGCTGCTGCTGCTGATGCTTCTGCTGCTGCTGCTGCTGCTGTTGTTGTTGTTGTTGTTGGTGGTCGTGCTGTTGATGCTAAAATAAAAACCGGGACAAGAGAGCACCAATTTTATCCAATGCGTGTGTATGGAATAAATACATTTAGATTTTTAATAGTACAAAATTGTTTATAATGTAATTTTCTTTCTTTTCCAATATTTTCCATTACATAAATATATATTTTTATTTCATTGAATAAGAAAACTCTCTCTCTCTCTCACCCTCGGTGTGTGTGTGTGTGTAAGGATTTATTTATTTTTTTTTTTTGTAAATAAATCATGAAGATGCAGCAGTCAGTTATACGATAGAGGTATAGGATGAGCGGTACCAAACATAAAAAACGTTGTTTTTATAATTGTAAAGAATTATTTAAGAGGAAAATATATTTTGCATATGTATTTTATTATTATTATTATTTACACATCAAGTAACTAAATTGTCGCAGTCAATATGTCAGAAATAAGTGTAGAAACACAATGACGCTACGCTTCGCGAACACGTATAGTAGTTTATAGGATATTTTTTCAAACTATGTTGAAAATTATATAGATATTTATAAATTTAATAGGAAAATTTTCAACAATTTCTTCTTAATTATATAACAGCCGGAACGATGTCCTGTGAAGGATTAATTAATTGAAAGTGTCACGATCATTGAGAAACCGGAAAGCCATTGATTCGTGATAAAATCTTAAGTATATTTCGCATGTCACATTTAAATAATTGTAATTACTAAAATGTCCAAGGACGGAGGAAGGGATGGTGGTGGTGTAGGATGATCCACTAAGTTCTAATCGTAAACATTCCTCATAAAATCAACTAAACGATTTTGAAGATGCTATAGGAATATTAAGGACTTATTGTATAGGTGTGGGAAACTTTATTTCGCGTAGAAGTAAGTCAAAAGATTAATGTAAAAAATTACAATGTCTTATTCATGGAATCCTATATTGAAAATATGTGACTACTATTGGAGCAGACCGATGGGTGATTGTATAGTTCCACATACATTCATCAAACTTTTATCACTAAATACTTTCGTTTCATTTCAATTAAAATCGGATAAACGATATTCTATAGCGACATACTATTGGAAATATTTAGGCACTATATACCATTTGCGATATTCCACAAATGATTAAATTCTATGTATATGCAATTCTATTGGAAATATTTAGGGTCCTACATCCAAACGGGAGTGGTTGGAGTGTCAGCTACTTCAACAAATCTTCGTATGGTTCAGTTTAAAATTTCAAGATAATCGGATAAATGTGTGTGCCACTGTAATGATCTTCGAATCTATCCCGTCCTCGTCATGACAATTCAGTGGTGGCTACTGACGGAGTGGCTTGTTCGGTTTATTTATTCACAAAACATTCCATTAAGTACTGAACTTGAGACAATTCAGGTACAAATATTCACCATCCCTTAACAATTACCGTCTATATACCGTAAAATTTATCGTCGGGATAGCTACCCTATCCACATATGATATTATTGGGAGATTTTAATTCTCAAACACCGGTGAAGCTGGCTTTTCGCACACATCTACACGGCATTCAAACTGAGTTATTAGTGTAGTTAATAAATGTTATTAGAACGGCGTCGCACAAGAGACAAATCAACCAAATTTTCTGTCAGCAACACGTTGGTTCATTAATTGTAATGACAACGCCCAGAGAAATCTAAAATTCATTAGTGGTTCATAAAATATTAATCTTTATATATACAACTAACCAGAGTAATGTAATGTTTCGATTACGGGACGGACGCTGAATAACACACTAATGGTTATAAATAATACTGGTACTGCTATACCGATGAATCTTCATACATCTTTTTGCATTGGCTCTTCGAACGGAAAAATGAATGTTACTGGTTAAATACAATGCCATTTGTATTTGCAGCACATTTTCCGCTTAATGAACGGAGGTCATATTTGTGAAAATTCACACTGATGCTCAATATCCTTACACAAACACATTTCAAATACCATGGATATCTGTAATGATCCGTAGGATAGTATAATGCTCGAAATCAACAGAAACATGCAGCTTGCCGATCACTCAAAATCGGTATTGATTATTGCCACATATTTATCCGCTTGCCGATAGATGATAATGGGCGACGATATGTTGATTAAGACACAATTTACACCGATATGGATCCAAGCATTCTAAGACATTTAATGCCTCTCCGTGATAAAACTGAGTCTCCCATAATATTTCCCTCAATATTACGGATATGAATAAATGACAAGACCAGACGGTACAATATACACTACTATACTATATACGAACGAACAGATTCAACCACAAATTTTATATGAACTAGAAATATTGGAATTTGTCCAAAAAATGTCCATAGATTTTCCACTTAATATAATAGTATTTTATTTAAATCAATTGAATTGCTAAGATACAATCCTCACTCTTTTTAATTTATTTTCATAATTTTTAAAACAACCAACAACTCAAATCTATATATTTTCGAGGAATTTTGTAAGACTTTTTCATGGATTTTATCCGTGGTATTTCATTCTTTCTTATTACAAAAAAATAATGCACAATCGATGAATTTTTGCCCATCGTTTAGCATCTTCATTCTGGTCTATTGGTAAAAAAAAACTGAATCAAACCGCGATCATTGGCATCATCGTTATAAGAAATTATTTATTCTGCTAATACGAACAATTCACGGGTATTACTTGCCAAAATAAATGTACAATCTAAAGATATTTTTGTCCAAAATCCGTAGATCTGCTCACAAAAAAATGTGAATATAAATTCTGTGGATATTCTGTGGAATAATAGCAACGCGAAATACTTGTAAGGAGAATCCGTAGAAATTATCATCGCAAATATACGGATAATCTAAGGACATTTTTTATAAAAATCCATGGACACGGTTGCATTCATCATATAAAATTCCAGCCGGCATCCGTAAGAAATCCATTGATATTTCCTCGGATTGAAACTACGGACTACTACAAATAATGCAGAAATTTTGCGGACAAACTACGGACAGTGTTACTAGGATGGAGGTAGGAAACCTTAGGAAATTGGTGCGTCTGTGATGAATATAATTCTATAGAAAGATGCTTGTAGACTATGGATGAAAAATGAGGAGACTTCAGCGCATATCGTATGTCTATGGCCGGCTTTGACAAGTAGAAATTTGAATATTTTTGGTTTTTCATCTGCTCAAGGAGACACGAATAAGTTTTGGGTTGATCTTCAAATATTGATGCTGGAAATGATGCGAGATGGTGTTTTGGCGGAATGGCTTGATTTTTATATCATGACCATGACAACTAACGATTATACCAATTAGTGGGTAGGGAAAGAAAAGGACATCTGATCTCAAAATCGTACCACTGAAGTTATTATTCCGAATTAAATGTGTATACAAAAGAGTATATCTGAAACTACTAGTGCGTTACTAAGAGGAAATATCACTGTAATTAAATACAATAATGTCTATATCTGAATAAGTGTGTATAAAATGTATAAGTATAGAATTTATAAGATAAAACAAACAACTAATAAATATTAAATACAATAAAGTAGTATTCAAGAGAATATTATTACATTACAATAATAATTAAATCACATTTTCCATTTCGCATTTGCAAAAAGGTATTTTATGAGTTTCAAAGTTTTTGTGTTTTATTTTTATGAATGAGGATTTTATAAATATTAATATTTGTTTTTTGTCGTTAGTTGATGAAAAATCATTGTTGAAAAAAGAACGATTTATTTTTTTAGTCAATTTCATAAGTAAATCAAAATTTGAAAAAATAAAAAAAAAACGCGTATAAATATTTTAAAAATATAATGTTAATTAAGTTATTATTAATTAGTGGAAAAAAATTAGATAATTAAAAAATATGTGCGATCCGATACCTTGAAAATTGTATGTTAATATTTTTTTTTTTAATTAACGCAGAAAACGTGATCACTTTTAAACAGAAAAAAAAAACAAATAAAATAGATTACGATTTATTGAATTGTGTTGTAACTAAAGTGGAAGAAGAGTGTATCAAAGTTATAGACAAAACGTAACATTAAATTTTATATCTGTGAATTTTTATTGATTTTTATCGATTAAAAATATTTTGAATAAATAAATTTTGTAAGTGCATTTTTTTTTCTCTGCTTTAGTTTTTAAGATTGTTTAAACAAAAAAAAAAAAATAATGTAAATAAAATACTTTTTTAAAAATAAATCAAATAATAAATAATTTTTGTTCAATGATTTAATGAGTAGTAAACCATTTTAGAAATTCATTGTGTGTATACGAATACGTGTACGTCGTAAATACTGTAAGCGACATAAAAATTGTAACACCCAATTTTTGCAATTTTTGTTTGATAATAAATATTATTTTTAAATCATTTAAAATCGAATTCAACATATTAACGAATTTACCACACACACACACACACCTTTCACTCCATTCCCATCTCCTTACAATGCATCTTATTAACATCTAATTGTCAACAACCAATACCAAATCTCCCAATGAACTTCCTCAACAATTTCGCATCAGAACACTCCTCCACACTCACTATATATTAACGCACTTTAGCAAAGAAAAATCTTAAAAAACATTTGGTGTTACAATTTTTGTGTCACTTGCAGTAAATAAAATCATTAATCAAATGTGCACGTAACATTTGTATTATGTAAATAAAATAATTGTTTATTTAAATTTTTATTTCAAAAAAAAAATGTACAAAACTCACCTTGTTTTTATTATTATTATTATTATTAATTATAAATTAGCTAATAAATAAACGAATAGCAGAGCACCTCTGTGCATTTCAAACATTTTTCTACGATTTTAAGATTATTATAATTTATTAATATAGACACTTTGGGATTGATTGCAATTTACTAAATCATGTATGATTAATTATTCAAATATGTATTAAAATATTTAATTTAAATTAATAATGTTTTTATTTTAAAAAATTCATAATAAAACGTTTTATTTACGTGTCAGCAATTAATTTCTAATAAATTATAAGCTTTTGT